>CM076460.1:7165265-8365265 GCA_038419695.1 Scomberomorus guttatus
GGGCGGCTGGAGATCTGACTTGGCGTTGGTGAAGATGGCTGACTGATGGTCTAGAAGGTCTGG
Source organism: Scomberomorus guttatus (assembly GCA_038419695.1). NCBI lineage: Eukaryota > Metazoa > Chordata > Actinopteri > Scombriformes > Scombridae > Scomberomorus > Scomberomorus guttatus. The sequence continues at coordinate 7,165,329 of CM076460.1, forward strand.
CTGTGGGTCGGCGAGCTTGGCAGCCAAACAGGAACCCAGGCACTCCATGACTTCAGGCAGGCAGGGACAGGACCGATGCAGGTCAGAAACAGGGGGCTGTTGCAGCTCAGAAACAGGGGATTGCTGTGGCCCAGCAGGACCAGAAGATTGCTGCAGGTCAGCAGAGAGCAGAGACTCTGCAGTGCTGGGGAGTGGAGACTCTATGGCGCTCTGCAAAGCTGGAGCTGGATTGCAGGTAACACTCTAGGGCCTCCAGAAAGGTTTCACACTGAGGATACAGACGCCTCACCCATGGCCTGTCTGCGGACCACTTGCTCTGGATCCAGACCTCCCTCCACAGCTGAGGCTTGCACTGAGGAGGAGGAGTGGTCATAAAGAGCACCACAGTTCAACCAAACTCCTCTATCTTTTCCAAAATGACTGGACTGGGGCTGGACTTGGAGGGGGCATGATGAGGCAGGAGGCTAGCCGACCCAGAGGCAGAGGTAGACTGGAGGCTAGCAGTCCTAGGTGCAGGTCAAAGTGCAGAGGAGGCTGGAGTGACAGGCTTGGAAGGAACAGGATAGTGTGGCTGCTGGTGGCTGGCAGGCTTGGAGGCTTGTCTGGCAGATCAAGGTCCCCCCAGGGCCAGACGGTTCCCAGGAAAAGGTTAGTCTCTGCTGGCTCCATGACTGGTTTGATCCTTCTGTTATATGGAGCAGAGCAGGTGGACCCAAATGGAGAGATTGTAGGCAAAGCAGGGCTGAAGAAAAACTTCTTTATTCAGAGACTGTGCAGGCAAAAAACAAAAGCTGGAATGTCAAAAAGCAAAACTGAACACTGAGCCGAGCAGAACAAACTGAACAGACTGAACAAAAACTGAACAAACTGAAACATGACACTCCTGTTTTTTTAGGTACATATCCATATGTATAACATATTATTCTCTCAAAATAAAACATTCAGGAGATCTGTAATATTAACAAGAGGCTTCTCCATTTACTGATCAGTTGCCTAGTGTGCCAGTCTTTCTCACTTCTTCTATAATTCTTACACCCAAACTGTGATCTTAGAAAAACAAGCATTTAATGGCTGGGTATATGCCAAAGTAGCTATAATAGAATTTAAAAAACAAACACAAATAGGTTGCAGTCTAATAGAATTTGTGCGTTGATGCCATGTTTTTTCCTAAGGCAACAACAACAACAGTATTTTCAATCAACCTTAAATGAAGCAGACAGCTGTTTATTGTTTGTGGATAACCAATAAAGAAGTGCAACACAGAACATGTTCACATATGAGTCAACTTTAGCCAAATGAGTATTAAATAAGTTGTAACTTACTAATGTGAAACATGACATCTGCCCTCAGATACAATCCAAAGCAGTGTTATAAATCTACTTTACTCTTAAATGGATTAAAAGAAATGAATAAAACATGTAGGCACCCCCTCCCCTCAATGAAAAATCCTGGAAAAACTGGCCCATGGTTGAACCTATTTGCCGACCCCTGGTATATACTGTACATATATTCCATTATCCTATTATAATCGGTTTTCAACATTTAGTCATTATTTTGTGGTGTTTAGTCTTATGGACTAAAATACACATGATCTCCATTTAACTAATTATGTCACTACTAAAATTAATTGGCTGCACCAGTGATGATTCAGGTGTGTCTTAAAATGCTTCACTCTGTTTGTTATAGTGACTGTTTTTCTTCTGGTTTAAGGCGTTGTCTTCCAAATAGATCCACTAGGTTGTGCTAGTATTTTACAGTTATTGCCATGCCAACCCCTCACCTGCAATACTGCCTTCAACTATTTCTCTCTCTCCCTCTCTACCTCTACATCCAAACTATATTAGGACACTTCAGAGGTAGGACACTCCTCCCAGGGTAATGTGGTGGACGAGGTGTTCCAGTATTGGCATCTCTGCATCATGCTTTAATTGGGTAGTCGTGGAATGACATTGCGTACTGCGGACTGTGAGGAACACTGACATTTCTTAACACGAATAATCCCCTTCTGTCTTAAACTTCAGTCTGTCCAGCGAGATTGTTAGCTTGTTTTCCTCTTTGTGTTCAATGGAAAGGAAGTCTTGTCATGTCATGTTCAGCAATAGCAGGAGCCTAGCCAGCCTTTCCCCTCCAGCATCTGTTAACTGCTATTTGTTATAGCAGAGTTTGGCCTACTTCTAACATCTGCACTGAAGTTTTGTCTTATCTCTGTAGGATGAAGTGCACAAAGATGAAAGGCTCCTGGAGACTCCAGTTGCTGAGATTCAGATAGACAAGTACTTACATGACCATTCACTGTGCTGGACTCCCAGGCTTTCTTTAAATCTATAAATCTATCTGGGAAGGGAGAGGATTACACTCCCTTTGGAGTGCACAGTATGCTAAGTTATATACTGGAAACTTCCAAATTGCTAAAAGCCCACATCTGCACACTTTTATCACTTAGAAATATATATTAGAACATTTTATATATGCACTCAGCTAACAACTGAGTGCATATATAAAACAGCTCTGCCATAAATTCTACATTTACGAAGCTTATACATTTTCAGTTTTTAAGCACAGAATAGTGGTTTTAGAGGGGACTATTTTCTTCAGACAGCTGTGCCAAAGAACACTGTGACCAATAGCAAAACATCCCTTAACTGTGTTTGAAAATGGTGAAAACACACTGCCCTCCATGTGAAGCTTTGTGAAGCCTATGGGGAAAAAATGAATACAATCACCCAAACACTGAATCTTTTCATAGCTTTCTTAATCTTTTTATCATCACAGTTGTAGTCCCTTTTTCTCTCAGTTCTTTTGGAGTGATGTGTCTTATCTTTAGAAGTCAAACATGACAGTTTTATTGACAAGGTGACATGTCATATAATTTTGACATGTAGAGCATTTGTTAAAGCTTAAATATTAAATAATAATGATAATAATAATAATAATAGATACATTAAAATGAAATAAATGCAATTCTATATGTTTTCACAAATACAATATTTAGTTTTATTTTGTTAAGTCAGTTGTGACGTGTGTTGTGACGCCATCGCTGAGCGACCATAAGAAGCTTCATTCATGCAGGCAGCAGCACGTCGAGCAGAGCAGCAGGTATGATATAAAACTAGAGTAATCATCCGTCAATCAGCTGCACCGTGTTGGCACGTTTAGTGCAGGAAATGTATGAACACCCGTCTATTTGTTCGTCAAATCACATTTATTGTTCTGAAGCGGTGTTTTTTGGGAGAGGAAGCGTTAACTTTTTGCCGGGAAGCTAACGCTAGCTTGGCTAGTAAGTTAGTTTCGCTTGTTAGCCCGCGAAGTTATAGTTAAGTTTATGTACTGGATTTGGTCAAATCTTAAATGAGTGATGTATCGACAAACTGTGTAAATCTCCAGGAAGAGGTTGCTGCAGGCACACTGAGCTGCACACATTGTCAGAAATTGCAGATTAAATGATCACATGTGTATAAACTTGATGCTAAATAACTGTATATACACATTTATGCCAGGCTGGAAAAAAGAGGGTGAAGTCAGTTGATTGTTAGCTGTTCTGGAGCTTTCTAAGATTAAAACGTCAATCTCAACCTGAGAAGCCAACATGGATGAGATGTCTAAAAAGTGCTCAGAGGAAGGGAAACATCTTACATCTAAGTTTCCATTACAACTCCATCTGCTGAGGAAGATGGTGTGATATGATCAAAAGCTCCAGAACAGTTACTGAATGGACCTTGTGGTGAGATTATTTTGTCAACTGCTGTTTCCATGGTCAAGAATATTTGAATCCCAACTTTTTAAACCAATTAGATGTTCCTGACTTCAAACGTTTATAGGTGTAAATGTGTGACACAGACTTACCTTCTTTTCTTTTTTGCAGGTTTAACAATATGGATTTGCTGTATGGCCCGTTGGGCTTGGGTGTTGTGGCAGGACTGGGCTGTGGACTCTTCCTCGGTTGGCATCTCCGGTCTCGCTTGGGCCCAACATCCAAAAGCCTGATGGCAGCGATGGGGAACGGCACTGGTGAAGCAAGCGTGATGGGAGAAGGAGGGGAGTTCAAGATGATTCTGGTGGTCCGAAATGACCTGAAGATGGGTAAAGGGAAGGTCGCCGCCCAGTGCTCCCACGCTGCTGTGTCAGCTTACAAACAGGTGCAGCGCAGGAACCCCGCGCTTCTCAAACAGTGGGAGTACTGCGGCCAGCCCAAGGTAGTGGTGAAAGCTCCTGATGAGGAAACCCTGATTGATCTTCTGGGTCACGCCAAAGAAGTGGGGCTTCCTGTCAGCCTGATCCAAGACGCAGGGAGGACGCAGATTGCGCCCGGGTCACGCACCGTGCTGGGTATCGGTCCAGGCCCAGCTGATCTGATCGACAGAGTCACTGGAGACTTGAAGCTCTACTAGAAGTCCAGTTTGAATCTGTAGGACTTGCAGACAATATCTTTGTTAAAACTATTCGCAGAGAAACCTAAGTTGGTTTTTTATACAAGAATAACTGATTGTCAATTACTTTGATTTTTTTTTTTTTTTTTTCTTCCATTTTGGGGGTTTTTTGTGCACTTAACCCTATTACATTAGAAATGAGTTGACTCTGGAATAGCAAGTAACAGCTTGATGTTTATCACTTTACTGTGATAGATCTGTAATATGAACACTTTACAACAGTTTTCATGCTACAGTTAACACCAACCATAAGACCTGAGGAAACATGAAATATATTTATTACTGTTTAAAATGTAACTAGAACAAAGCAGTGATTTCAGTATTATCATTGTGTTGGTCTCACATTACAACCTATTTAACAACACTTAGCTGTGGTCCCCAAATTATGTTTGCTTAATGATAAAAATGAAGAAAGATCATCTCACAAAAATGAATGCTGAAACTGAGAGAAGTCATTTTTTTTTATATTATAAAGTATTTAATATAAAATACCATGGAGGTCACTTTAATGAACAATTGAATTTGCAGCAGTGGAGCTGGTTAATGGGATGTAATAATATTGTGATGAGACTGAATGTCATTTGATGTTTTGATATAAAATAATGGGCTAGGACATTTTTTCCTGGTCCTAAATGCAGCATTTGTTTTAGTTTCTGAGCTAATATCACTTCGACTTGTAGGCAATTGAATTTAATAACAAATGCCTCCACCTATAATATATACACTTACCTTATGAAATCATTACTTTAATTTAAAATCTTGATAAATGATTGGTGACTCACACCAGAACAGACTTTTTACAGAGTCTGCCTGTATTTGTAGCAGCTGCTGATTTACACCATCAGAGGGGTGCCAATACTACATCCTTGTGTATCAAGTGAACCTTCTATTGCTGCTCGTTGAACAGGGCCCGTATTTATTATTCGTTGTTGAAAGTGAAGGATAAAAGTAAAAATCATGTTCCTGCAGATTAACATACCTCTCCAACTAAAGGTTCAGGTTTTTCGAAGCAATGTATCTAATATGGCAGATACAGGGTCAATATTTCTCATTGACTGTTTCTTCTCTGAGCATACATGTGATCAATTGAGTTGCTCTCAACTATATATATATATATATATATATTAGAGTAAACCACTTGATAAATGTGTCTTATTGCTCATACTCAGCGTAGAACTTTCTTACTCTTAAATTGGTCCTTCAGAACATGAACAACAGGAAAGTTAAAATAAAATCCAGTCCAGCTTCAAAAACTGTCATACAGCTGATTAAAAACCTCCCTGATAGTCTCAATGTGAGACATAAGCTTCACATTAGCTTTTTACTGCAGATACACTGTACGGGATTTTATTGTTAGCACCAGTCTCTCCACACTCTCGTTCACTTAAGCCAAACAAATTCAAAATTGAGTTTCCTGTTTGGATGCGTCCTCCTTGCCACCTCCGGTGGACTTGCAGGTCAGAGTTGACTTCTGCCCTGCAAATAACAGAAACACTGATGCAACATGTTTGGAAATAGACGTCATTATTTTAGCAGTATGTCATCACATTTTTTTTTTCTTTTTTTACACTATTACACTATCAGACTTCAGCATCTCTTTCACACACTTTACAGTCCATGATCTCTCTGCTCTGTATTTGTCACACATATCAGAACCATGACATCACTTCCCTTCTTTGTGGAGCTGAGTGAATGGCAATTTCATTGGACGGAAGACAAATGTGACCTGTACCTCTACTGTGTTCTCTCCCTGCACAAAACAGTACATGCAAGACACAACCAGACTGTTCTTGACAAACAAGAAGCCTTTATTCTTTTTAAGTGGAAAACAAAACCGCTGTTTCATTCATTATGATCCTGATTATGCACAATCAAGTATCTTAAGTGCACAATTTAAATCTAAGGTAATTTAGATACGAATATAAGTTCAAAGGAGTTAATGATTGATTTCCTGTATACACGCAAGCCTTTAAAACTTCAAATTACCACAAGTCCTGTGACGACGTTTCTGAATTGCAGGGTCAACTGAAAAGGTTAAAGGTAACCCTCAACAGGAGGTCAGGAGAATTAACTTTGAAATATCTCTCCTGCACACTCAGGAACAGTGACCTAAAATGATATTCTGCATGAACAAACTGCAGCATAAAGAGGGGGCATGGGGGCATGTTAGTCAAACACAAATAGGTCTGCAGTCCCTCCTAAAGTGGAATGGTCCCACGTTAGACGAGTATTTAAAGCGCATGGAATTGTCGTCTGAAAATTTGTTGGGAGAGTCCTGCATAGGCTTTGCTGGAAAGTATCTAACTTTCCTGAAAATCGTATGTAAAATACTCTCTTGGGTATTTCCTTCGAGAATCAGCCCTGAAGAGTAGGTGTGTTTGTGGGGGCATGACTGGTGCGACGTAGTGTTTCAGGATTGTGGTCATGGAAGCGGCGGTCTCATGTTCAAATATAGAGGAACATAGAAGCGGTTTTTGTGTCTGAATATACAATAATTAAATGCATTTTACAGTCAGACAGAAGAAGCTGCTCACACACATCAAAAGGAAGAGGTTCTACATTAATTTCTTCTCACTACAGAGTGCAAATCAGATGCTTCACAACAGACCTTTTTTTAAACTGAGAAGAGGACTAGCTCTTCCCACAAGCCCACCCTCCCATTGTACATAAACCATTTCCCATTCAAATAAAATAGACAAAAGAAATTAATCTAGTAAATACGGAATGTGAGAAAATTAATCTTTGTGATTCATTCTTTTTCTTTGAAAACTGAAATAAGTCAAATGAGTCCTTCATGACAGTTTTAAAAGGGGGGAAAAAAAAGTTAAAAAACAAAAAAAAAAAGGGGGTTTATCAGGTATTATCCCACACTCCCTGTAGAGGGCAGAGTGAGACAATAATGGTCTGGTGAAGGACTGTGGGAGATGGATGGATGGTAGCTCCAGCCTGCATGTGGAGAGAAGGGTTCGGGGTCTTTACATGCCGTAGCCGAAGCCTGGCTGAGCTGCTGGCTGAGCGTATCCTGCAGGCGCCTGGTAGCCGTAGCCATAAGGTTGCTGAGGGGCCACAGGTACGCTGGGGCCTGCTGTCAGCATCAGCTGGGGTGTGCCTGCAAGACACACACACACATAAGCGTTTAATTAGGTCACTTTTGGAGATATTACACAGACTTACATTCATTTCCTGGAGATTTATCCTAACCCTAACCATAACTACTACTTGCCTAACCCTAACCCTAACCACTGACCCAAAAATCAGTGTTTTACCAACTAGGGACATGGCTTTTGTCCCTAGTTGGACAGGCCATCCCCAATTAACTGGTCTTTAGAGTGAAATGTGTTTTATTTGATCAGAGCCAGATTTGTGATTTAAAACTTGAATGATTTCTCATAACTTGGTCACAGTGCTTCCTCATTGGTTTGTTGATCTTGTTTTTCAGCTTTAAAGAGTTCTCATGTGGTGAACGGTCTAGATTCCTTTTCAGCTGCGAGAGTAAAAGCAGCTGAAAACCATCTACTGTGATTAACGCATGAAAAACTCGTCATAAAATAACTTAACCCATTTGTAAAACTCCATTATTACTTATGTCACATTTATCAAGATACAATATGATAAGAAAATTTATTGTCTGTCACAAAGTAACGTTACCAAATTTCACTGCCTGACTTTTTAAAAAATAAATTCTGGTATCAAAGCTCTATGAAGCTGAACAACCACAGGGAATCCTGGATAATCCAGAGACTAAAAAGTGCCACATGAGGAAGTTTCTGCTTTTAGTCACAGAAAAATGGACACTGATGTCATCAGAAGACTGTTACCATAGACGATGGGTTGCGTCTCTGTCGCCTGCTCCTCCTCTTTCCTTAGGGACTCTGAGGTTTCAAGTTTATCTACCTGCAAGGCAAAGAAATAAAGTATTTAGAACAAAACCATAACACTTGATGAGTAATTAACATGCTACACAAGTGAAAAAACGAAAAACAGCTGCATATATATTTTAGTTAACTAATGTGTGACAGATGAATGTGACCAGACAGAGGGGTGCACCAACTATCAAGAGGCTTTTTTTAAAAAGTAGGGCCGCCACTCTGAGCAGATATCATCCAGTGAGGCAAAGCAAAACAAAACTGTCAGAAAAAAAAAAAAAAAAAAAAAAAAAACAATTTCAGGTGATTGAACCGGCACTACATGCTTAAGCTTTTCACACTTTATCCACACAGCATGTAGAGATGTTTACAGTTTGTACTGAACATGACGCATTAAAGATGATCATTTTCATTTATTCTGCTAAAACTGTCTGGGGGGGGGGGTCTGCCTGATTGTAACAATAAAAGTAGCAAATTCTTCACAATAAAATAAAAAAAACTTTAGGCAGCAAGTCAGATGCAGCAATAAGAGAAATGTATATATCAGGTCCTCAGGGGAGAGAGGCAGCATCTGAACGCAGGTTATTTTTAGAGTTCAAAGTAAGGGCTTGCTCAGCAGTGCACTTCCACATCTTGTATGTATGCATTTATCATAGTACATTCAGTCTCTACATGCCTCATCGATACAGTTGCACATACAGTAGCTATTTAAATGAAATTCTCTGCACACAACTGCAACAAGCTGAAGCGTCCCTGTAAACAGAAACAGTCTCATGCTCTTTGTGTTAACACTGCTGGGCTGGCAGTAAATAACAGGCTGCAGCACTCAGATGCAGTTTGGTGGGAGGAGGAGCAGGATGGAGGAGTGTGAGTCTCAGGCCAGGTGCTGTCTACACTTCAGGGCTTTCTACTTTACAGGAAGCCAGGCACTACCAACAGCCTTCTGCTACATATCAGCAATACACACATGCTTGTTCCAATAATGAGGTAAAACTTCAAAACACATCAACCTTTTAAAAAGAAACACATACAGCTTCATATTGTGTGCTGTCATTATCTGTGAGGAAATGCACTTTAAGTTAAATTGTAAAGAATTGTTTGTATTTGTTGAAACTTCTCCAGTGTCTGGACACCAGTGGCTGATAGAATGAATATTTTCATGAATGTAAATAGAAAAACAACCATCATTAAAACTATTGTGTAAAGTGCATTTTCTCCAACAACCCCCCCTGGGTAGATCATGTATATTTTGGACCTCTGGTTTAATCTCTGTTGCAGTCTGCTGCAGGTTTATAGTTTATTACAGTCTGGTTTCAGATAAGCAGCACAATTATGTATCTTATGTTACATACAGTGCAGCGTGAGTTAGCTGGTTCACTATCATTTCTCACTAGAGATCAGTGCGTGCAATTTCCTCTTGTAATATTTATATTTTAAAGCTGACAGCAAGTATAATCTTCCCCTCACTTGCTGCTCATCCACAAGTATCCTGACTGACTAATTTATGACAAACGTACTACATCCCATCCTAAAGCCAATTTGAGTTTAGGTTTACACTACTCTAAATACTGATGCTTTCACAAAAGGTAGTTTAGATGGCCATCATTTAAATCATTATTTACATTTAAAGCAGATTTTTTTCCTGACAACTGATGACAGCATGAAGGTTAATGCCAGCTGTCAAGAGGTGTTGCAGCAGACTGCTACAGTTTCACTTCCTCAGACTTTAACAGAGCTTTAGTAGATAACTGCATGTCTGCAACGGTGCCCAACAACTACAATGTTCAACTCGTCTTCAAAGAGGTCTCAGTGAGAGTGTAATGCGTGGTAATAGCTAAAACCATGCACACTCAAGGCCGCAGTCTTCCAAGCTAAATACTTTGAGATCAAAAACAGAGCATTTAACTTTCACCTGTTCCTTAATTGCATCAACCTGCAAGAGAAGAGGTGCAGCATAGAAGAAGAAAATTAAAAATATTTCCCCAAAAAGAAATCTGGTAGAGGAGACAGACAATGCTAAATTGTAAGAATTCTGTGTATGTCTTTCATATGATACTGTCAGTTTTGGTCAATACTTCTTTCTAAAGAAAACTGTACTTTCATATTTTAAACACTGAGATTATTAATTTGTCAACATGCCAAATGTTCTGATCATTTGCAGCGGTTATGCTATTCTCAAACATACACAGTTTATGAGCTAATGTTTTGTAGCTATCTAACTATCTGATTTAAGAGAGATAACAGGACCAGAAAAGGAAGAGAGGGTGAGATGATAGCAGTGTTATACAGCTATATGGCCTGCATTTATATCAGACTTTTTACTCCTCAGTTCACTAAACACCAGCCTGAACAGGATGTAGCTGACCCACCTTGCTGAGGTACTCCCTCATGACCTGAATGAAATATGGCATAGAAAAGTCCATGATGTTGTGCCTCCAGGTGGTCTCCAGCACCACGTCAGGCCGCAGCAGGTCATAGCAGGTGAACAAGCAGGCGGCAAAACACTCCTTCTTGTCCTCCTGTAGGAACCAGGACAGCAGCTCCTCTGCCAGCTCTGTGTCCTTAGACTCTGACGCGTACTGCATGGCATCCTGCGGGGGGGGGGGGGGATACAGCAAATGGACAGGTTCAGGAATGCTGCAAGTCAAACTAAGCAGTGTATAAGAAACATTCACAAAGAAAATAATGGTGAATGTTTGGTGGGAAGAGCACCTTATAGAGCTTGTCCTTCTTGCACAGCTCCACGCTCTGTTTCCAGCGGTTGTTGCCTTTGAAGAGGTAGGCAGCAATTCTCCTGAACTCAATCAGCTCGTGCTTCTCCAAACGCTGGGCCAGTGAGATGTTGTCAAAGTTGTCGTAGGCATCTATTGATGTCCTCAGTGCCTAATGAGAGCGAGACGGGAAAAAAGAGAGAATAATAAATCAAAATATAATGAATGAATAATTTATACAATAAAAAACATTCAATGAAATACAGTCACACTGTCTCACCTGATAATCCTCCTCTGTTATGAAGAGGTTATTAAGTGCTTCATTGACTGATTTGTTGTTGTGGTTCTGTACTGAGCGCAGGTAGGGCTTGACCAGTGGCAGCTGTTTCACCTGGAGACACACATGAACAATGATCATCTAAACCCTAACAAACAGAAGACATTTCCATCATACTCCTTCTTTATCTGTATGAGATAGCTTCAAGTGTACCTTGCTGAAGAAGTTGACAGCACGGGAGTGGTCCAGTCTGGGGGAAAGCACTATGAGCAGATCATTCAGTAACAAGGGCTTGAACTCCAAATAGAACTGGACGGCTTTGTAGTACAGTTCCACGTTGGCCACCTACATAGGGTGCAGAGGGAGAGGAGGTTTAGTATAAACACTGGAATGGGCAATATACGGAGATATGAGACATGATTATTATAATTATTAGCCAAATAAAGTCAGACACATAAGAAATATAAATAAAAATACACAAAACATCAACAGAGTTTTGACATTGAATCAAAATGTACCTTGGTGATGATGTCTTTGAACTGTCCCTCCTTCCAGGCGTCTGTTGGGTGGTTCATCATGGTGATGATAGCGTTGTCATACTCCTCGTACTTGTCGTACAGGAACACCAGCTCGGCCCACAGGTGAGCCTGCTCTGCTGCTCTCAGGACCTTCGGGATGTTAACTCTGGACCAGAAGAGCTCCAGATGCTCCCTCATCTTCTGGGGCTTGAACTTGGAGTAGAGGATGGCCAGCTCAGTGAACATCCCCATGTGAGCGCGCTCCAGGCCCAGGGCCGCCTCCAGCATGGTGATCAGCTCCTCAAAGTAACCACGGTCCTGAGAGAAGAGAGGGAGGATGGCATGTGGTAAATGTGTGTGGGCTATGTTTTCATTTGTATCATCAGGTAAACTGAATGTAAACACTGCACACCTTTGTGCTTAATAGGTTTCTAAAAATAACCTGTAACAAACTGATGACACAAATACATACACAAAGAATACACAACTCTTTGCAAACTAATTTTTCACCCGTCCCTCTAATTCCATCTTACCTGGTAGTAGTTGATGAGCTCTTCCAGCTCGTCAGCGTGCACCACGATGTGGAGGCCGCACATCTGGGCCAGTCTGAATTCCTTTCCATCCACGCAGGCAAAGCACACCTCTTTCCAGGTGCGGGTGCTGTTGGCCTTGCGGGCGCCGTCAACGGCGGCCTGGTACTCCCCGAGGTGGACAAGAGTTGAAGCCAGACGACCAAAGTTGGAGACGTTGTTGTATAGGAGCTTAGCAGCATCATACATTTTCTCGTCATAGCAGCGGTCACCAACCTACAAGAGAATACATAAACATACAATGATGACATGCAGTTTCATTTTTGACAGGACAGTTTATTTACAGAGGGTTGTATGAGAGCGAGGCTAACCTGCTGGATGTGAGCATTGTTCGGTCCGTTGATGAACTCCTCCAGTTCAGCCAGGCGATTGGTTTTGGCCAAGGCAAAGATCAGCTCTGTCTCCACGTAGGACTCACGGGCCTTCTTACGAGCCATCTGAAGGAATTTGACCAAGTCCTCCCAGTTTCCTGCAACACAACATTTAGTTATTTAATTATGTTAAATTTTACTGTATTTAACATATAACACTGTATTTAGTAGTGAGGGTGCTCTTTCAATAAGGACTTGCTGCAGTGGCTGCAGCTGTCTGCAAATACAGCTGGAGGACAAATCTCAATCACAGAAACTCCCACAACTCAGTTAATGTGCTCCATATTGATTTATTTCATTAAAAGTTGCACTGGCAAAAAAAACTAATGGCTTCCTCTGAAACTCTACTGTGATCAGCTCACAGTAAGTCAGATGGTACCCCCCCCCCCCCCCGCTGTGCTTAGTTTTGGAAAGCCCTCTGAATAATTTTGCAAGGCAAATAAAATATAAACCAATTCTGATGCTTTGCCCACACCACCTTTTGTTACTTGGGCTCATCAAGTCTAACCCTAACCCTTACCGCTCTTATCAGCAGCCTGTACCACCTCCATGTATGCAGAGGGGTCATCAGCTTTGATGTAGGAGTCGATGGCCTCCTTGACAAGGCCCTTCTGTAACTGAGCCTTTGCCAGCTGGCTCCACACAGCCGGCTCATTGCAGCGCTCTGCAAACTCATAGGCCCGATCCAGGTTGCCAATATGTTCGATCAGCACCTAGAGGGGGAAAAAAAAAATGTTGACGATCAACACTTCCTCAGTGAATACGGTATTCGTCTAGCTGTTTAAGAGCTAATGACTGACCTGCACAGCAGAGGTGTTGACGTCAAACTTCTTAAAGATGGCAAAGGCTTCCTCAAACAGCTCATTGCTGATGGCGATGTTTGCGATATCGGGAGCGTCGTAGTTGTCTAGTCTGTTGATGTATTCCATGACACGAGTGCGGTCAGCTTTGATTGCTGTCAGGATCAGCAGGTTCTGCAGATTTCTGTGGATGAGAGGAGAAGACATGGAACCTTGAGCACACTTTAATTTTGAACAGAGCAGAGAAAATTCAAAATATTACAGCTACATACCTGTGTTCACTGAAGACAGAGTTGTCCAACACAATCTTCTCCAGCAGCTCAATGAGCTCGTTGGGCAGGTCAGCGGTCATGAAGGCCTTGACTGTGACTGATACCTCCTCTGGGTCCTGGGTTTCTGACAGTGCTGTCTGCACCACCTGAGAGCAAAAAAATAGAAAGTTAGAGAAGCACCATGTGGATGTATTAAATGAGATGAATCTCATCTTGTGTATACTGTACCTGGTCAATAAGTGGACGTCTGAAAGGGTTGCTCTCCAGCAGCACACTGGCCCACAGCTCAGGATCTTTGCGACGGACCAGGTAGCGAGACAAGCTCTTGAACAGGGAGTTCTCATTGCAGACCTGAAGTGAAAAACAGAAGATAAATCACAATGCTTACTGCTACAGGAAAGGCAGTTTAACTCAGTACACCACATAAGGAAAGTAGACTGAAAACGGAGACATTTGAATACATAGTGTGAGACAGGCAAGTACAGAAACTCATCCTCACATTGATCAACTCCTGGTCACACTGTCCTCTCTCGTAGGCCACACAGGCCAGGTGCGGGTCTCTCTTCTCGCAGTATTTTCCCACCACACGGCTGTCATAGTAGGGATTTTCCCTCAGAAAGCGTTCAGGGTTGTTGTTGCTGTCAATGTAGATCTTGGCCAGGGCATTATGGGTAGCAGGCTCCTCACAGCCTTCATGGATACGAGACTCCAGCCAGGGCAGCAGAAGCTTCAGTCTGTAAGAGAAAAAAGGAATTAGATTACTATTAATAATTTTATTTTAAAAGCAATGTCATCTCTTTTTACTCCTTGAGAACATGACTTCTTTTCCACTAACTGCATCTTTAAAAATCTGTATGACTCAGTCAACTCACAATGCCAAATGTTTCTATTATATTATATGGTTGCAGAAAAATAAAGTAATGGCAATACTTTCACAAACAGAAAGTCCTTATGCTTTTTTTAAATTGATCTACAGAAAGACAGAAAGTAGACCAATTCGGAGGATAATTAATTAGGTTTTTGGTAACTAGAATTCCCAGCATTAAAAACTTGAACTTTAAACATGTACGTGGAAGGGTGCCGCACCTGTTCCTCTTTTCCACCTCAGCGACCAGTTCATCAGTAGAGAACTGCCCCCTCACAACCAGGATCAGGCTCTTGATGACATCCTCTGAGCAGTCCACGTCTAAGAGACCCCCAACCACCACAGGCAGACGGCTAGGATTCACCTAAGACACAAACACATAACAATCAATCTCTTTTTATCTCTTACAACTGTAATGTGAGGATGTATAGTCATTGTCATGATGCATTTGAATGCGTCTCCATTAAGCCTCACCTTCTGAACGTAGATCTCAATGTACTTCTGCAGGTTGTTGCGGTACAGGTAGAGGACCAGGTCGTGGACAAAGTCAAAGCGGTCGCAGACGATGATGAGTGGCAGCTGGTCAGTGAGTTTGGCTTCCTGTTCGTTACACAGATTGGAGGGAAAAAGGTCAGCAAGATATCCCAGCCAACAAGAACACCTCTATACAAGCCACAAGACATCTACCAAACCTGATGCAACAAGGGTGATTGATTTTTAAATGAAACACACTTAATACTGCAGGTATGACAGTATTATTGATGCCTGGTGACTTGTGTACGATGACAAGACATTTATTTCTGATAAAAATAAAATTGAAGATATCATTTTCCAGCAACGTCAATCCTCCTTAAAAGATTACAGGGGGGAAAAAGAAAAGGTTTGTCACTACAACAAATGGACATCAGAGGATGATTAAGTAGTGCAAAATTTGTGTTTCACAGTAGAATGAAGGAACAAGACCTCTAAATATTCTACTGTAGCTTTCTTGCTCATTAACAGAGAGCTGCCAGTTGTCGGATCAACACTGGGCAGCACTGACCACTAGTCCTCTGTACCACAATGCACTGCTGTGCTGACACACTGCTGCCATCCACACTCATACAGGATTAACAAACTGGGATCGTGCTCCTGCTCATATTATTCCAGAATATGCTGCACTGACTAGAGGCTCCTATTGCGGGACTACACACTATACACAGACTTTGACCTTTCATGTCTTAACAGATCTCAAATATTGAGTACAAGACACCTTACTTGTTCACCATTAACTGCAATCACACACACACAGAACATCCAATGAATGACTAAGTAAAGATCTGAGACCACTGGTTGCACCCACAGTGGGTGTATGGATTGTGGTGTATAAACATATATGCCTCTATACAAATCCCAGTTTCAATCCTGTGCCTAAAGTTAAAGGGTAGGAATGAAAGAAAGAAACAAAAGAAGGGAGAGATCCTGTACTGTGGAGAAGGATAGATTTACCTGATACATGTCCTGCCAATCCAAAGACAAAAGAGGAAAAGCACAAGAGATAATTCACCACCATCAGGATGGTTGTTGAACATTCTTTTTGACCAAAACAGGCGAATAAATACTTGCTGGGAGAGAGCTATTGAAAGTGCTATTTTGATCAGAAGGGGACAAATATGCTTCTGTGAATCATTTTTAACAGCTTGTAGCAATTTAAAGGACTGTGGACTCTGCAATATGCAGTATGAATGAAAACAGACTGAAAATGAGAATTCAAAAACTGAAAACTTTGCTCTAAGAAAAATATGAGGCATCAATCTGGGAAACTTCTATGTCCTTATTATGTCTCAGATAAGATGTAACATTAAGAAAAAGGGCAACAGTATCAAGTAGTTGTTCCCAAATAATCAAACAGACACAGGAACAAAAAGACTTATAAGGGAGATAGAGTGACAAAAGTCAAAGAAGAGGGCCAGGAAAAGTGTTTCATCTCCTCATCTCACATCACTCCAGCAGTCCCTGTGGCTTTACCTTCAGGAAGTTCTTGACACGCTCTGGGTCGTAGCAGTTGCTCTCTCTACAGATCCTCTCCACCTCTTTGATCTGGCCCGTCTTGCAGGCTGCCTGGATGTATTTGAAGTGGACTTCAGGGTCCTGACTGAAGTTCACGATAGAGCCCAGGAAGTAGAACAGACCTGAGAGACACAGACAGTCAGTTACATGCATGTCTACAGCTCCAACAATCTAATGATGGCATTATGGATCCAGTAATATATCTTGAAAAGATACAACTGACGCAACATAGCTCTATGGCTGCAGTTTTTTTTCTTTCGCAATTAACTTACTTAACCTTTATGCTCCATTATTCCAGTAATAGATGAGCTGCACTAATTCACTGCCAGGCCATTCTGCACAATCTATTGATTGTCCTGCCTCTGGTCTAGCCTACTTGTTCTAATTGATAGTTAGTGAACATCTATCTAAGTACATGGGCGGGAGGAAGTGCCTGTCAAATGGCACTCTAATGTCTAGCCTGGGTACAGAAATATTTAAGGTGAATTGCCCTATTGTACAAAACAAACTTAATGATTGCATTGGCTATTTTTCAATACTTCTTGCCTTCTTGACCGTAGTGGGTCTAATGAACGAGCTTATCATCAGTGTGTATTTGTATTGATTGGATTATAGATTACTGTCTTTCACTACAAAGTATCAAAAATACAAGTATCAACTGAAGCAGTATGACAACATGAAGTTTGGGATCTCACCTTCAAAACTCTTGAATGACTCAAAGAGCTCAGTGAGAGCCTGTGTGGTGAGCTGCTCGTGGTACTTGGAGGCCACCTGGACACAGATCTGCAGGTTCTGGCGGATGTTGGCCGACAGCATGGCCCTGAGGCACTCCAGAGAGTCCTCCACCGACAATGAGCCGAAGAAGTTCACCAGCCACTGGAGGTGGGGGAAGGAATGTTAGTTTGGGTCGCACAACATGCACTGAAGTATCTAACGTGGAGTTAATCCGATTACTCAATGAGCAATGAACATCTGATTAGAAAGTAGCCTCTAGTTTTAGTTTCATCCCGCAGAAGCCTACCTCTGGGTTGAGGAGGTGTGTGTGCACCACAGCACGCTTGATGTCGTACAGGTCAGTGTAATGCTCCAGCGCCCTTTGCAGGAGTCCAGCCTTCTCACACAGTTGGGCGATGTGGGCGCGGTCGTAGTTGGTAAACATTTGGTTGCCCAGGATAGCATCAGCAACCTACACCCATGACATGAAACAATAAAAAAAGTTAGAAGAAATGTATCCCAGCTCTATTTATCGATTCCTTTTAGTAAATTATGTGTAGATGTGTCCACCTGTGGAGCATGCATGAGGTTCATCTCCAGTAGGCGAGTCTGCAGTGGTCCCTCTGAAGGTCTGTTGTTCTTCAGAGCGTCCAGGAGGAATGAGGTGCACTGCTGGATCAGGTTGTATTCCATGAATACATCCACAATCTGGACAGACAGGGGTAGACATAGGAGAGAACTTGAAATTGAGAAAGTTGGAGGGACCATGCTTGTGGATACTCAACTGCTACAACCTTGACAAGAATATTTCTTGTCAAAACCTCTTTGAACTAAATGTACTACTGCACTGTAGCTATTAGTGCACAACACCTCCCTCCAACATAAACATAACACTCCTGCTGCAGTCTCTCTCTCCTACAGCTCTGCACAATTGCACTGACAAGATTAAATGTGAGAGATGCAGAGAGACGACATAGTTCTTTAAAGCTGCCACTTACAATAAAAAGTGAAAGATGGTTGAATACAACACATTTCCACTTCCTAAGATCGAAGAAAACCTCTCATGCAATATGTTTGTATGCTGTTACCTGTCAGTACAGCACTTTAGGCAATATTGGATGCTGTGTAAGCAGTTAACATTTGCAGTGCAGAGAGTCTGCAGTGGCAGGAAGCAAAGGAAGACGTGCATTTCCTTTGCACTACAGGAAAGCTGAGGTTCACAGATGTCGGCATGTCTTGTGACTCGGTCGAATATTTTTCCTGAAATTTCGAGGAAATGTATCCTGTCTTAACAATATGATAAAACAGTGGAGAGTCAAGCTCCATTTGTTTCTAATTTGTTTATTGTTTCTAATTGACTTTATTAAAAACATCCATGTTACTGATGGGTCATAAGAAATCCATCTTCCCTTCCTCTGACCTGTGTAATGTCAGCCAGTGGCTCTTCGTCCTGGACCAGCATCTGGGCAAACTGCAGGCCTTGTTCTGGGTTGATCCGCATCACATTCCTCAGCAGAAAGATCCAGTCTGGAGTGTAGCCCACCTGGTACCAAAACAAAACAGAAAAAAACAATTTACTTTAATACCTAGTTTTAGGGCCACAAAGACACACATCTTCATCAAGCCCAAAAACATTTAATTATAGTGAATTATACATTATAATTCAAGGAATTAGTCTCAAAAAACTAGGGCTGGCTTTCCATTTCAAAATTTATTTCATATGGATTGTCTTCTGAGTGCACTTCATCGTTTGGCAATCATCCAATCTAAAAGAGCTCAGATATCATCTCAGTGTGATAGACATACCTTCTTGGCGTACAGGACAATCTTGGGGAACTGACCAGTCTCTGCAAAGCACTGGATGACCTTGTTGGGGACGTTGGCCCTCAGGTAGACGCTGAGGGCCAAGGTGGGATCCACTGCCTTCACCAGGTCACCCAGTTCCTCAGAGCACTCCAACTGAAACATAGGACAAGTAGCATCAGCACTGAAAGCAATTCAGAGTAATGAGACTAGAATTTCAAATACAATTTATAGCTATATTGAAAACATACAAACATACATGAATTTATAGCCTCAATCCAAGATTCTTTTGTTCACCATTGAGGCAGCTTAGAACCACCCAAATGTACAATTTGTAAGGGAAACTTCACAAATGCCTTGCACAACAGATGATCTCACATGATCCAAGATAATAGGCAAGTCATGTAAACAAACAGGCAACTCAGGAAGAGCCTTTTCCTGTGAGTGGAAGCTGAGATTTTGAATACCTTGTCTTCCTTCAGCCACTTCTCCAAAAGCTGCTTTCGCCCCTGCTGGAGGACAGGCCTGCAAAGCTCCAGGGATTCAAACTTGTTGAGCTGGCCCTGGTCCAACAGGATGCCAAAGTACTGCAGCAAGGGGGAGGTCTGGCCTGGCTGAGTGGGAACGCTCTGGAAACGACGGATGGTGTCTGGGGTTCGCAGGATACCCTGTGAGGGGAATGGTCAACTGAAGGTAAGAATCTCATGACTGATAAAATGCAAATCAAGTGGGTAACTAGACTAAAGCAATTCAACACAACAGCCGAGCAACAAATACAACTGTGAGAATCTCAGTATTTTATCAGACAATGTCAGAGAGGTGTTGATTGAAGCCATACTAAAAGGATGAATACCTTTGGTGCATTGGCAGCCACCTTGGCAGCCTCAGAGTAGTTGCCGGCTGCAAACAGGTTGTTGAACTTGCGTGCAAAGAGCTCTTCAGCGCCAGCGAGGTTGTTGCGGACAGCTAAACGGAGAGCCAGATCTGGATTCTGCAGCACGTTAGTGATGTAAGGGATGATGTTTTCCTCCTCCACACAGACTGACAGCACCTGTGTTACATGGAAATACAGAGAATGTTACAGTACAATGCACTAAAGACCAGACTCGGGGTGAAAGCTGTGATCATTTTGTCACTTTTGATCCTTTCAAAAAGCTTTTTCTGTGTATAAATCTGATATAAAAAACACAACATTCTCTTGTAGTATTGTATTTGTTTATTGCAATACCATGCAGAGTCCTCTGTTTGTCCTCTGTTTTCATGTCTGTTTATTTGGTCGAATTACAGCTATGCACTGTTTTCAAGTCAATATGAAGCTTCATCACACAAAGGAAAAAAGTGTAGTGTGTGGTTAGGAATGAGGGGTTTGTTTTCCCCAGTTAGGCATGGAGCTCCTCACCATACCAGCTACCTTATTTTTCTAAATGTCTCCCTTCATACATACTTCTGTAATGTATGAAGCACAAAGTCAATTGAAGTCAAATGCACTGGCCCCTAACCCCCACAATGTTTAGTAAGGTTCTGAATACAACACAGGATCTTGGATGGACAGGACGTGATGGATGATGTTTTTTTATTTGAACTCATCTTACATCATACATCGAGACCACACTGACATAACAACACATTCCTTATTCACATCCTGTGCTAGAAATTAGCAGAGTGAGCAAGCTCAGCTGAATTTAACTGTGGACGTCCCATAGCATTAACCTCCATTAAACACTGTCTGGCCTTGGGTTGAGGCTGCTGAATGCAAATGTATTATTAGTGGGTCAGTGTAACGCATGGCTTTTGTGAGCGGTCTGGCAACTGAGTGAGAAAGGAGAACAAGTTGAATGAACGGGTTGGAGGAAAGGGGAGGGGGCCGAAGTAGAAAGACAGCCTGTGTTGGCCCCTCTACAAACAAGCCCAGCAGGTCCGTGCCCCAGCTTTTAACACGGGTGAGTAGATCTCATTCTTCCGGCGACAAAAGCAGGGTCACTTACTCACTATAATGTGGGTGAACTAACTAGAGGTAGCCGAAATAGAAAAAATGGACATAAAAGAAGGAGTAAAAATAGGTCCCTTAGTGGAGATGCTGCTTTCTACTAAGCATGTAGGTGTGGTCATGGAGGAGCTTACAGCGTCCAAAAGAAATGATGATGCTAATATTAAAGTCAGGGATGATTACAAACAAACATTTTAGTGAGACAAGCAAGGACTAGATACTGACCCATGCTTCGCCTGACATTTACTGCCTAATGGCTGATTAAAGAAATCCTCAGACCACATGAGCTAATACTTGAATAGCAAGATACAGCCTTCAGAGTGCCGTCAACAAATTTAACGATATCCTTCAGTTTGTTTGTTTTTTTTTACATTTAAATACACCTATCAGAGTCTGATGGAAAAAAGAGACGAGAGCACCAAGTGTCAGATGACAGATGAGCTGTAGTATCAAGTGATAGATTGGCCCAGAACCAAAAACAGACACAGAATAGTAAAACTACAGGGCTGACATCACAGGTCTCTGCCATGCTGATGACGTGGAAGATAAGGCGGAGGTTGTGATTGGATGAGAGGACCAGCACTAAGAGGATTGAGGGCACCAGGCTGCGCCTCCCGCTTCAAATCATGTGCTGATGGGTGGTGGGCCCTTTTTTTCCTCCTCTTGCTCTGTCGCTTTCTCTCACTCCATTCCCTCTTCTGTCCCTCTCTGGTTTGGGTGCAGCACTTCAGCACTGCAGCTATCATTATAGCATGTCAATGCCAGGCCAGGTCTAGCACATACACACTGCCTGGTCTGAGTCACGGTATCAGAGATCCTAATGCTGAGACTAAAACACACAAGACACCAATAAGAAATTTGCTGACAACTACAGGGACTAGTTTAGGAAGTGCGGCAACAGTAATACTGGAAAGATGGAAATACATTGTGAAAGTCAATACTCATAAAAATAATTAAAACTGTATGTTTGCCGGGCGTTATTTTTTTCCCACCCTACTCTGCCTCTGATTGGCTCCGTCCCTGATATTTTTACCCTAACCATCTCACTCCTCATGCCTAAACCTAACCAATAAAGGCAACAACTACTACCCAATCAGAGGCAGAGTAGGGTGGATCTTCATGGAATGCAGGTGGGAAAAAAATAAGGCATTTGCAGGAGACCAGGAGGCTTTTCTTCACCTGAATTGAATTTGTTAATTCCATGTCCATCCATAACATCAAGATCTAAGCACCTTACCTTAGAGTAGAGCAGTGACAACATTGATTTTTTTCTCACCATGGTGACAAGACAGCACACCACTATGGTTAACCACCAGTCAGTTGTCTTAAGTTTTTTTTCTAACCAACTCCACACAGGGGATTACAATAGACATTAAGTGAGAGAATGGAAAGTACAGTACATTTCTTTCAGGGAGGTTAATTTTCTGTTTGTTTGCTTAATAATAACCGTAACCCAAGTATTGTAATACACAAACACAAATGGGGCGGCTGTGGCTCAGGAGGTAGAGCGGGTCGTCTACTAATCGGAAGATTGGCGGTTCGATTCCCGGCTCCTCCAGTCCGCATGTCGAAGTATCCTTGGGCAAGATACTGAACCCCAAAATTGCTCCTGATGGCTATGCCATCAGTGTATGAATGTGTGTGAATGGTTAGATTTCCTCTGATGGGTAGCCCCTGTACCCATTCAGCGTATGAATGTGTGTGAATGGGTGAATTGACTTGTAGCGCTTTGAGTAGTCGGATGACTAGAAAGGCGCTATACAAGTACAGTCCATTTACCATATTCGACTCCAACTTGACTAAAATTTCAAACTCCCATTCTCTAATCCTGAACTTTTTCAGCAACAGCACATAGTCACACAGCCAGGCTTTTCTGATGCATTCTTCACTGTTCTGCTTGTCCAGCTGACCCAGGAAGAAAAATAGACAATAAAAATAATTTCTGAACTTCCAATCATCTGCTTAGCTTTTGTTCATTATGTTTCTTGTTGACTGCAGTGGGTTTAAAAGAAATGTATGGTAAAAGTATTATAGTAGTGTATTACTTAGTATTAGGTTACCAATATTGTTGGTAACTGACCCCCTCAACTGGAGGCACAGACAGGCCTAGACAGCAGCCTATTATCTCCCAGATCACTGCCTCTGTGTATGTGTTTGTGTGCATGTGACGTGTGTACACACACATACGCACTTCACTGCTCTGGCATACAGCAGGATCCGTCGTTGCCTCAGATCAGCTTTCCTCTCTTCACTCAATTATTCATGTGGTGTGTGGCCTGGCTGGAAGATTATTCATCAGCTGGCTGGATCCAGTTCTCCTCTCTGGTTCAGCTTTACAAAAGCAGTAAGACACAACCCTCTCCCCTCTCTGTCTGAAACGCTACACCTTGGATTATTTATAATGCCTCCTGGCAAAGTCTGAGCTTGCCCAATGACGACAGACAAATGCGGGGTTGCTGTTGTTAATACCCCATGCGACGACTGATTTTTGATGTGCTCATTTACATTCATTAACCTGTTTCAGATTTGCTGGACATCTGATTGCGGAAGACTTAAGGGGTAAATATTAAGGAAGTGGCTCTGGGATATAGGAGATGAAGAATAATTGTTTTTGTTGCATGAAGTATCTGCTATGATCTAATATTTACCTATATGGGTATTATGCTTACTAGGTGTTACAGATCAAAATTCCACTTTGACATTAATGAGACTGAGCAGCAAATTTGATTTCCCTGAGCAGTTAGGAAGAGCTTCAGTTGACATTCTTACCTGTCCCTTCCTGTTGACCCCGATGATGCCTGAGGTGGCCTCATGTGGAGCGGTGACAAAGATGGTCTCTCCACTGATGCGGTTCATGTAGATGCAGGTGCCTGTCTCCAAGTCGTACAGGTGGATGTAGCCATATTTGGTAATCAGGAAAACCACATCCTGCTTGGAGCTTATCTGTCAAAAACAAAAGATGAAAAATAGTGTCTGTTAAAAAAATGACTGCACATAAAACCTATTTCTGTGTTTTTTTTTTTCCTCTTTAAAATAGCAAATAAGGGGTAAGAGATGTTATGTCACATCACTGTGAAGCAGACAAATGTAGAACAAAAGAACAACAACAGAAAGGTCATTAGTTCTATGCCTTGGAGCTACAGGTCAAAGTAGATGAACACAGTGTTGTCCCTAAAGCCACTGATTCACAGTGAGGTCAGTGGAATCTTGGGAACACTGCCACCAGTAAAGATGCAGTGCAGATGCTGCATTATGTGTAAAATTTACATGTGTAATGTGGATTTTATGGCACTCTATCAAGCTACTGATTTCATTGAGCCAGGTAGTCAATTATGGAATTATGCGCCACACCTGCATAGCCACAGGGAAGTCATTCTGGGCTTCTGGAGGGAAGAAAACATCCACTGCTTTCTTTGGAAATGGCTGGTTGCCAGTTGGTGGGGTCCCCACTTCAATGATGTGCAACTGCGTCAAAGGAAAAAAAAAAAAAAACATTATTGAGAAAAGGTCTCAGAAAGGTTTTCCTAGAATAATGCCAATGGCCAATCTTTATTAACATCAGTCACCTTTCCTCCAGCCTGGCCTCTGACAGCAAAGCAGAACAGAGTCGATTCCTCTGTATTTCCCTCCATCTTGAACTGGGCAAAGCTGGCGGCATGGCCTTCGATGGGCTGAGAAACCTTTCTGTCAACAGAGTACAGCTGCATGGCTCCCACCACCCGATTTTGCTGAAAAAAAGCAAAACAATGCATGTAATTATGTATTGAACAGACTCACTGGCTAAGCAGTGCTTTAGATAAAAACTACTGTTTATATACGGTTACTATGTAGACATGTTTTGTTACAATTCAACACCACTGTAGACAGTAGTTTGGTACTAACACAAGAAGACATTAGAAGATTACCTGGGCTGAGATACCAATGAGCAGGAGCCATTTCTGCTTGGCGTCAGTGCGGTAGTTGATAATCTGGCAGCCTGCCAGGCTGGAGTGGCGGTCAAAGACTTTCACAGGCTGTGAGTCACCCTCCATGCTCCAGTGGTAGACAGCATTGTCAGTCACGAGTGCAACTGTGTTAAGGGAGATCCACTTCCAGTAACATCGTCCGTCATGGTGTGTGCCTTCATCTTGCTCTTCATCTCAATGTTGAAGATCTGAAGGGTTTTGGCGGCTAGAGGAGGGAGGGAAGAAAGAGGGCAGGAGCCAGGCCCCAGAAGACTGTTATAGTTTCTGACAAACTGTGTGTCTGCAAACACACATACATTCATTCATAGGAAAAGAAACACACCAAATTTGTAATAGAAAAGGGAGATTCAAATTTGAAATATTGGTAGTCATGGCACAGAGGTCATCAGGCAAGGATGCCATGACTGATAGATAGGGGATGCCGTACATGCTGTAGTCGGAAATTGTGTCATATCTTGAGGTGTAGTGAGACAAATAGCATAGAAAAAAATAGAACAAGTGAATTAAATTTCAGCCACGTGAAAAGCTACACAAGGTGTCATTATGTCAATTATGTACACTTCTAGAAAGTACTTTCTTCTATTGTAACTCTATTGGTATTTATTATGGTACTCTATTATGAACTGACGACCCAATAAGAACACATAACTTCAGAGTCGCCTAATGTAATTATAAGTAAATGAATAAGTTAGGAGTAAGGAGGGAAGTTACTTTCAATGTGCATTAACTAAACAATCCAGTGAGCAGAACTGAGAGACAGAGATCACAAGTGCTTCTTGTGGTCTGTGAGTGTGGATGACCCAATACATGCATACTGTACCTCATTTGTTAGCACTCTTACCAATAGTCTTTATGAATTAAAATTTAAAGAAGACAGACTAATAAACACAGTATTTCACCAATCTGCCCAAAAACTCTAGCAAGATGTTTATGAAATGTACTCAGTATGTCTATTGTGTACAGTATTGTTATGTCCGACTACGTGGCCCACCCCATCAAATGAACAGCCTTCATAGATAGAAACAAAGCAGACAGAGGGGAGGAGCAAGAAACAAACAACTCACAAAAAAGGCAAACACATCTGCATCTGAGTCAATATAACAGTGAAATAGGACAGTCAAACAGATACGTAGCGGCACAATTAAGGGCGAGGGATACATTTTAAGCAATAAAGGGACATTTAGACAAGAGTTGCGGGAAAGGTTTCCAATAATGATTATGGTTGATTAACTACAATTCAAGTTAAATATGTTTTGACATGTCTGGATAACAGACCAGAGACTAAACGTTTAAAATAGGTTCACTCACCTGCATTTTTGTTTCTATTAGTTAGGGTTAATTTAGTCAGCTAAAGCTTTATTAAGAAGCAGTGTGACTTCCTTGTTTGCTCATTATTCAATACTCATCAACAGAGTGAGAAAAAGCAAAGACCAATGCGTTAGCACAACCGTCAAGATCATTCATCACTAAGCCATGGGATCAGAGTACAATAAGCGGTGTGGCGAATGGACCACTAGCAGCAGCAGCCAAATTTCAAAGAGCAAGCAAAGGGATTTTTTTTATTGAATCATGATCAGCTGTTGGAGGTGTGTGTGCGCATTGTGTCCATCCTTCAGATATGGTTACATGAAACGGTTAAGGCTCAATACTGTGTCACATGACAAGGTCGGCTGAGAAGCATCATTATGGTAGACTGAGCAGGAAAGACAGTGGGGGTGGAGGGAGGGAGGAGGGGTCTACGCTGACCCTGAGGAACACACAGGTACTACAACTTGAGCCGAGTGGACCTTGAGTTCTCCAAACACTGTTGAACTACCTCTTCATTTTACCATAGTCATCACACATCCTCCACAATTTTCATACAACTCCTGTGAGTGGTGGCTGATGAGGAATGTGCATTACTGTAATGCTACTGTATGTGTAGGACTCAACTATGGTGATCAGTGTCTTCTTGCAGCATAAAGCCCCCAAACTTTTGGATATGCGCGGTAATGAAATCAGGGTCAAAGTCACTTTACACCAATCTGCTTCTTTTACAAAAATCTGGGTATTTTTCCCCATTCTTAATAACTGGTAGAAACTGGAAACAAACTCTTATGTGTTTGCTGTGTAGACCAGCAGCATAATGTGCAGTAATGCAAGTACTGCAATGCTCACTCCTGCTCAGGTCTGTATGTCACATGTTTGTCTGCGATGAGCCATCAAAGTTCAGCACACAATTTACAACTGTACATTGTACCATGACCTCAGTAGAGAGGAAAGTTGAGTACATTTAAAAGCGATTAGGGCCAAGTCCTTCTACCATTACCACCACAGCATCAACATAATAGAAATGACATTCTACCTATTATTACCTCCTTATTCCTCATTGTAAAACAGTAACACAAACTGATGTTCACTGGGCATGTTTAAATGAAATCAGTACATTCAAACCTGGTTAGTGGTTCACATAATTATATAAGTAAAATGAACTAGGGAAAACCATTTGGTCATTTTAATGCCCTAAGGATCATTTTAAAGGCGCAGTGTGTAGAATTTAGTGGCATCTAGTGGAACAGACTTTGCATAAATGGAATATAATATTCATAAGTATCTTTTAATTAGTATATAATCACCTGGAAATAAGAATCGCAGTGTTTCCATAATGAGCCCTTTATATCTACATAGGGAGCGGGTCTGCTTCCATGGAGCCCACCATGTTGCACCGCCATGTTTCTACAGTAGCCCAGAACTGACAAACCAAACACTGGCTATAGAGACGGTCTTTCACGTTTTTTTGCGAGTTTCGCGGCGACTGTAGGTTCTCCTAAACCTCTTTGAAGGGAAGGGGGGCGGTATTCAGTTGGTTGCAATCTGCAGCCTCACTGCTACATGCCACTAAACCCTACACACTGGTCCTGTAAGTGATCAAAATTGTAGTCATTTTACAAGAAAAGATGAAGAACCTTGTAAGACATCCATCTATTTCATAGCATAAAATTTCAACCACTGGGAGATAGTTTAGCCAAAAATCCTAGGACACAAGCTGTTTGGCTCATAAAATGTTATTTTAAATAGCTGGATAGGGACAAGACCAAGAGCTGAACACAGACAGACAAACACACAAGGTTGTTGTTGCTATTGGATCTACTGGAAAGCGAGTGCTCCCTAACTCCCTAACAGCAATTCAATTTACACCTTGTTTCTAATTTTCATACCCCAAAAAGCATGCCTCACAGGTTATTATCCAGAGTCTCTTCTTGAACCAGTTCACTCCTCATGTGTGACTACTTATGATAGAAGGATGTCCCATCGGGCACATGTGTAATCAAATCAATGCTGCTATCAGACACCATCAGACTTCCCACACAGGTTACAAGTCAGCAGATTAAGTCTACATTCTCGGGTAGTTGGAGCAAACACTAATCTTCAGTCCTTGGTATAGGGAACCATGAATTTATCAAAAGCTGCTGAATGAATTAACAAATATTAAAACCAGCTGGGAAACAAGTGAGGTTTGGGTAATTACAACTTCACACAGATGGGAGAAGACATTGATTTCAAATGGAAATTGAGAAGACATGTGAATTAAAATGAAATAATTTTTACCCACAGTATTACCACATGTAAAACAGGTTCTAAATCACTTGTACATATAATAAAAATGATGGAATGCCAGCAAGCTATAAGGCTGTGAAAGCTAAATCCTGTTTATGAAGAAATATTTTCAATGGCCTAGACATGGAAAAAGTTCCAAAGAGTTATCCAGAAATAAGTTAAAATATGGAAAATATTAAAAGCAAGGCCATTAAGTAACAGGCTTTAAGAGCACTGTACCAAAACCTCAGGTTAAAAGTGCCCAATGAAACACAATGGTAGATACAGTCATGCCAGGCTTGATCAATATAGTTACCATGCTCTGTGTTATTACTAAAGAGGGCAATACTGAATAGGATAATTTTGGAACTGTGCATTTTGCTCATAAATACTGTCTTGAAAACAGGATTTAACTTCCACAATGAAGTAGTTAAATTTCAACTCACCGTCTGCAAACACATAAGAAAGCAGTAAAGAAAAAAAAAAGAACATAGAAAAGACAAAAACAAAAACAACAAAAAAGTCAAAGCAATCATGGATGCTGGACAAAAAGAATAAAAATATGCTATTTTGAATATTTACAGGACAAATGTTTGGAAAAAATATACATGTTGGCCAATAAAAACTACTTCACAGCGGAAAACTAAAGTAGCTGGATGTGTATGGACATAAATAGATGAAAATAATTTATAAATACTTTTAATTATTAAATGGATAATGCTGCTATATTGAACATGTCAAAGCTGAATGCTGCAGGCCCCTTAGTTAAAATACAACACTGAAGTAATATAATGTGTTCTTACAACTTGTCAGCGCAGCTCCCTTTCTCTCTGGTAATTCCTACACTGATTTAGAGAAATGTGGCCTCTGTGATGCCAATACACTGCCATACCTTTAAGTGCAATGACCTTGCTGGCTGGATTCATGATGGCGCTGTCGGCTGAGATGGGCCTGCGGATAGGTGTATTGGGGTCAGCCATGTCAATGATCACCACCTGAGTCTGCTCGCCAACCTTCTCCCGGATACAGATGAACTTATCCGACTCCATGGTTAGGGTGCTGAAGCCTATGTTGGCCGGATTGATCCCCAGGTTTTGGAGCTAAGAGAGTAGGAAAAAGTGGGGGGCACGTTAGGTTGAACAGAAATGGGCTGCAAACGGCTAAAAAAAAAAATCTATAACATTAAGATCAGATTCTTCCTGCTTCAATCTCATCTCCAGGTAGCCATTTGAGAAGAGGTAGTTCTAGTTTATTTCAGTTTCACTGCAAACTACTGCAGTATTTTCTAGGAGATGCAAGGGTAACCATGTAGCAAAATGAAGTGGGGAGAAATAAACATACTTTTCAGAAAGCAGGAAGTGACTTTCAAGTGTTGCAGTGAGTGTCAGGGGGTTCGAGAGCCCCAGTTTCTATGTAAACATTTGTACAGTTAATGATTTTGAACAATGAAATTAAATAAAATGCCTGGTGCTGGCCAAACAACACACAATAGTGTCCAATAAGAAGGCTTTGACTCTCTGCTCAGCTGCACCGCACTACCACAGCCAGCCAATGAGGTCACCATGCCTGACACTGAGCAGCAGCTCTTTGGACACATGGAGCTGTGGACTAGTCATAACGGTTAAAAGCTGGGCTGGGTGGAGAGGTACTTGTATGCCAAGTTTTCAAAGCATGGGCCAAAGAGGAAACTACAACCACATTACACAATACTGAATTCTCACTGCAGTCTGACTACCGACAACTTATCAATAGGGGTGTAACAGTACGTGTATTCATCCCGAACCATTCGGTACAGGATGTTCGGTTCGGCACATGACTTTCCTCAGTTCAGTATGCTCTGTGACCCAAACAATTACTGTCACAATAGCTTAATAATCCACTGACATGCAAAACATGCGAGTTCCACCCGGAACATTTTGGCAGCACACCACTTAGCATTAGCACTAACCAGGCTACCTTGGCTAGCCAGCTTAGCCAAGGTAGCCTGGTTAAGGGATGTGGGTTACCCTGGTTACCCTGTAGTGTCATTGCCGTCAGAATGACAAACGAAAGACCCATAACATGACCGAGTGCAACACTATTATTAAGATATGCTCTGTTATCTCCATAGTGAAATGATAGCTGCATAAAAACAAAAGCTTTATGGGTGAACTGCTTTGCAGCACATAACACCAGCAAGCTCTGCAGCCCAGCTTACTGCCAAGGCTAGGAACAGGGCATCCTGCCTGCTTCAAACAAACCTGACACAGCAGTACCTACTGAGGGCAGCCACACCAGATGGCCCTGCCAAAACAGCTCTGTGCAGGAGTGTCAAGACTCTAGTACACAGGCCAAAGTATCATGGTTACAACTTAAATGAAACCACTGCACGCCACATTTTAACAATAACATGACAAATGCAATCATTACACAAACAACTTCAGGATCTCTTTCTGCTAACCAATTGCAATTGGAAACACTGAAGTAAATGTGAAGGAAATGAAACTAGCAAAAGCATTTCCCATAGGCTATGTTTCGCTGTTGCAACTTCCCCTACTGTTGCAATCTAACAGTAACACACACCACAGTTGTATGAATGTCATACAATTACCTGAAGCTATTTGGACTGTTATTCCCTGATCAAACTTGAAACGGCTAGATAAATCTTTTTATGTGGTCAATTATTGGCACCTTGGTTGTGACATAACTTTCATCATATGCCAGACCTGAAGTGGGTTACTGATTTCAGAAAATGTTATTTCTACACACTGAGACATCTCCATACTTTGAAATATCAAAAATGTATTTACAAAAGAAATAAACCCATGGAAATACAATTAATTGTCTCATTGTTGACTCACAATATTTTGCAGCCAATAAAAATGGCTTAAATTCTCCCTTATTACAATAACAGCGCAGTTGTGCACAACTGCAGTGGCAGAAATATAAACTGACACAATCTTTCTTTAGTAAACAGCTGTACTTAGATGTTTACTGATGACGTAAATGAAAAAATAAACTACTTGGCTGATGACATTAGCTGAACAAGGAAATGTTAAATTTACATTCCAATGATCTGTGTTGTAATGACCGCTTTACTCTACCAAACAGATTAGCAGTTTCATAATTTGCGGTCCCCTAATTTAAAATTTAAAATTTCAAGGGTAGTTTTGTGAACACAAATTGGATCATTGCCAAAATGCCTATTAGGCTGAACAGCTACAGCAACAATTTACCCATATTTAGTCATGAGTGTTCATTTCAAGGCTTCCTAATGATAAAAAGGCAACAGTAGATGGGGGCCTTTTCTGACAGCGGCTCCACTGTCAACAATTTGCCTTGGTTGGGTCCTAATCAGCAAACACAAACCACAGTTCCAGGAATTGCTCAACGAAATGAGAACACCTTTTATCAATGACAGACCACACCCTCCCCCCAGTTCAGCCCCACCCACATTCTTCAATAGTGTATAAGCCGGTTTCCTCTCAATGTCATTGTGATAAAGGACCTTACAAGTGTTACTACCAGCTATGAGGAAAGAACTGAAAACTGCTTTGAAGCAAGCTTCTGCCACAGTGTTACATCTTTATTACTGTAGAGGGTGACGTCATATAGTAATATCACTGTAGCTTCCATGTCTCTTATCGCTGCTATTGTCCAGTACAGAAGCCTTGTTTACTAAGGCAACATTTATTCAAACACCAGACAAAGGGAAACAGCCTATAGTGAGAATATACTTGAGACCCTGAATAAATCTGTCCTCCATAATAACTAGCAACAGTTTGCTTTATCAGAACATTATAAAAGCTGCCATCTTCCTTGAAATGGACTTGCTGAACATAGATTCAAACCAAAAGGACACTCTTTTGTAAAAACATCAGAGGATACCATGCTGAGATCTAAGACTGTAAATTAACTGGCTCTCTAATCTGTGTAAACCAGACTGAGGTCTGGTAGAGGAGGGTTATCCTCTGTTATTACACAATAGTTTTCTAGACAGATTTACGTGCTCTCTCTCTTTCACTTTCTGCCTCTCTACCATCTGCCATCTATTCTAGGACCAGCAGGAAGCCCTTTCATTCACAATGAAAAGCATTTGTAAAACAGGAAAGAGCAGCATGTCCTAATCACAATGAATATGTTACCTCAGTCCCTTGGAATAAAGAGCAACAAACACAGACAGCTGTTGCACTGCTGGAAGACAGACCACACCTCAGTTTGGTCTGTCAGACTGGTTTGCTGTGGAAACCTTATAGTAAAACACTGCTGTGGGCTAACGCTGCTGTGACATCAATGAGCAGGAATTTGGGTGAAAGCAGGTCAAACCAGTGGAACTACAACCAATGTGGAAAATCATTTAGTCATTTGGCCCGGCCTGCCCTGGCCTGGCGCTGCTGCTTTTAGCTTAGCTGTTAGCACAAGCTTAGATGGGTAGATGCTAGCCCAAAACCTTTGAATCCATAAACAAATACATCACTGCAATTTGACAGCAAACAACATGGTAGCAAGACGAGAGCACAGGAGAGAATATACAGCAATCTGAGGGGAGAGGGAGAGCATCAAGTCTACTCCAGCATATTAAACAACCTAATCTGGTGAATAAGGTCAGCAGTTTAGAATGGAAATGCTAATGATAACATGATCTGATAACTTGAAAAGATGAAGAAAGCATGTGTTAAAAAAGTTTTCTTAATAGATAGAGAAAGAAAATGGCTAATGTGGGAATTAGGCCCGCTAGCCAGTGAAGGGGCAGCAACACATTGCCAGGAAGAGACATAGTGAATCAGGATTACACTTCTCACACCATGCATTACTATCATTAGTCTCTTGACAAACCATTAATTCCACCTCCCTGCCCCACTCCATTCTAATCACTTTCAGAAGGCAAACCCCTCCCTGCGTCTTCTATGACATGACATTGTAGTAGGGCATATCCCAAATTAGTGTCTCTGCAAGAAAATTCTTTTTAAATTGTCATGCAAATAAATAAAATAATGTGGGCCTCACTGAAACCTCCAAGGTTAATGTCAACCAGCAAGAAGACAGCTGACTAGGTGCCCTGTAAATTTATCAAGACAGTGTCAGGAAATGAGTGCCATTTATTGCTAATTTACTGGATGTTTTATTGAGGATTTACTGCAGTTTCACCTGTCAATCAAGCTGACGTAATGATCTACTGCTTGTAAAACTAAGGTGACATATGGCACAATTTATGATAAAGAGTGTCCTAGCTGACATTTATGTACAACGACTGGGGCTGGGTATCAGTACTTGATACCTTTAAGGTATAAAACCCAGTGCCAAGTAGTATCAGACTTCTCCAGTCAAACGATACCTGCATTCAATCCTTTTTGTATCTAGAGCTAGAAAAAAAAAAAACTATTTGTATGGTTTTGCTCGCAGCCAATCACCGCAAGTGTTCTTCGATTTAATGCGACGTGTGATTGGCCCACTATTGCAGCAGCTACAACCTATACAGTCTGTGGTGACAATACTTCATCGTACAGTTTTGTACAGTTATTTAATATTTCAATAATTTGAACACTTTCAAAGTGTATTTGTATAAAAACCATTTGCAATGAATACTTCATTCACATGATGCGTATCAAATGAAATAGAAAAAAAAGGTATTGAATGAAGTACTGTACTGGTATTGGTACTGGTATCATAATTTTTTAAACCAGCCCAGTCCTAACAACAACATTCAAAAATTCTATGATGGATAGAAATCAGTTACTGTAACACAGCACAGCTGCTTAATATAGGCAGCAGAAACAATACTATGGACTAATAAACCTTCACTCTGAGGGCATGGCAGGAACTAGGATCATGGGGCAAGACAATCTGCTATTCTCAGCTGTGAGCAAGTGCACTGTAGAGAAGGACCAATAGACATCAGCTGAAAAGTCCAAGCCTCATCAGGGAATAAGAACTAATGGGAAAGTGCAAAGAACATCCCCACATGGAGTTCACTAACATCTAATATAAGTGGGGACTAGAGATCTTTTTGGCCTGTACTGTCAGGGATAATCTTGATTTCATTGCGGTACTACCTTGGTTTAGAAACAGATGTCTAAATGCTACTTTATTGGTACTTGTCCAGATTTATTAGTAAACTCAAACAATGTTTCCTGGTGTCTGGAATCATTTACGGTAATGGCAACAAATTACTTCAATTTAACTGTGGAACATATGTAACATTTGTCTTGGTGTAAAATGATTTGAACATCTTGTATTTTTCTATAGCATGTGGAACCTTCATAGCTTCCTTGCAATCAATCTCTCATTAGGAAAATATGTCAAACTAAGTAAAATCTAATTAAAATCCATAATTAAGCTGATGGTTGCTGCTGAAATCTTATAGAGATAAGGAATCAGCAAGCAGATTTGAACTATTCCTGACAACCCCAGTCCCATCTGTTGATTTAACCTGTATGCACTTTTCTTCAAAGGAAAGCAGCATCTTGCTCAGCAGAAAAAATCCCTGTATCTGTCCAGTACATGTATAGTATAAGGCAGAGCAGGGAAGGATGTGCTATGTAATGTGCTGAGGCTTGCAGCACTTCATTGCAGTGTTCCACAACAGGAAACCAGGGACCCATTGTCTATCAGGACTGAAACAACAGGCCTGCCCAGTGCTGCCTCCTCCACTACCATGTGACACTGGTGGAGGACATGTGACCAGCCCAGGGGTGAAGAGCAAGTGGGTGCCTTTACTGTTAGATAAAGAGAGTGGGGGGTGGGGGGGGGTGGGTGGGGGAAGGAATGCATGCATTTCTGGAGCCCATCCATCTCCACTCCGGGCCAGTTCTGCTGAGGTGGTTTTCGGACTGCAGTTTCCTTTTTCTCCCAAACACACGCTTTATCTTACACTTCGACATAACTGCAGAATGTCAAGTGTTCAGCAGATCTGTATCCTCACCAGGCTGTCACGAGATATCAGCTGGTCAGTTACTAGCACAGATCAAAGTGCAATATGCAAACCTTGTAGTGTGATATTTAGAGAGCTTGACACAATAAACGAATGCCCTTCCCTCCAGGCAAACAGTGGGGATGTAATGGCAAGTGCCATGCACAGATTAAATTTACTATCAAATACTAC
Organism: Scomberomorus guttatus; assembly: GCA_038419695.1. NCBI lineage: Eukaryota > Metazoa > Chordata > Actinopteri > Scombriformes > Scombridae > Scomberomorus > Scomberomorus guttatus. The sequence goes on from CM076460.1 coordinate 7,201,201, forward strand.
TGAAAAAAAATCTGAATTATATGTGTTTAGTGTCAGTGCTGCCAGACTTCAAGTCTTCAAGTCGAGTTTTTCCGGAGACTCAGTTTGTTCTCAGACCACAAACATTTATTTATATGAATATGACTTCCAATTACACATATTTTTTATTTTATTCATCTTTACATTTTGGGCAAATTCATAAAATTGCTCAGTGGTTTCCATAAATAATGGAACCATGGTTATTCCTCTCCCGAAACATGGTCTTTAAGGAGATATTTTTTTTCTTTTTAACAGCTGGGGTCTTTTTTTTTTTATTAACAAAGGTAACTGTTGGGATCTAAGGACACTGTGCCTACTTAACATAGTAAATCCTCACAGATCTTTACAATGGACAAATAGACCGCTTCCTCCAAAATGTGACCTACGTATTACATATTTAACAAAGTTTCTTGGTGGGTGTATTGTAGTTTGTTTACCCAGATGAGATATTTTGTAAACATAAAATATTATTGTGTATACTTACAAAACCATCTATATATGGACAGAAAGTAAATTACCAGTGTCTCAACATGTGATTATGGTCTTGTATGTGAAATGTTGTGTTGAGCCAACAAACTATTTGACAGGCTAAATATTTTGGTTTCCTCCCCACAAATCATCAACAGTGCACAAGAAAATTGGCAACGGAAAGGAAACTTTGATTGTCAAACCCTGCATACTAAATAACATTTTGCATGGGAAGCCTTTGTCGACAAAGAATGGGCATCATGTTTTCATTACATCAAGATCCAAGAGCCATTATTACAGATTACAGACAGCCAACCCCCAGGGACGGATGGGTATCCAGAACCATAAATAAATTGATACCAGTCCCTGATTGGTCAGAACCATAACACAAATATAACCTCCTGAGCAGTAGGTGCTGCTATTGGTATTTGAATGTCATTCATTCATTTCATTCATTCAACTTTAGATATTTTACATTTGCTGACTGTTAAATTATTCTCCCTCTGTCTGTCTCTTAATGATGATGTGTTCATTAACATTGTGCAATTATATTGTGGCTGTGTACTGGTACAACACAGCCACAAGCAGTACCAGTATTGATAAAATACCCATCCCTACTCTCAGGAAAAGTATATAAAGTGGAGTGTATGGTAAACTGAGTGTATATACTACATTGTGTGACAAAGATGTGAGGTGCTAAGAAACAAGCTTTTTACTAGATACGTGAGCAATAAAGTTCTTTAACTGGAGTCTACACTACACTATATAAATAGATGATATATAAAAATGCAAGCTATGCAAGTTGACCGGATGACAGAGGACACAGAATTGCAAAGGGAGAATGAGGGAGGGAGAGGAAGAAGACTGAGGTAAATGCTTTTATGATGACTGTAAATCAGCTCTCAACTAGGTCCAGAAAAATCAAAATCCTGCATAAAATGTCAATGTCAAAATCATCCGTGTGAGCTTTAGTTATTAATAAAAGATGGATACAAAAATTACTCATTAGCATTATGTTAATTTCAAAATATTTGACCATATTTAATGTTCATCCACATGTGGTGACAGACTTGAACTATAATATTTATTTATGAGAGTTTTATCACAATTTTACCACTTGTTCAATTAAATGACACTTAAGTTATCACCCAGCCCTAGATAATTCCCTGTCGTTCATTCACAATCACATATAGATGTGATGGCTTCAGTGAAGATTTGCCATTATACTGTTTAATATGAAGCTCTCAAGACAACTTCATATACTAGCATGTCAGACTGTATACAAACTAGGAATTAGCTGTAATGCAGCTGTATTACAAGACTTTGTGCAAATGAGAGATTTTCTTGAAACTAAATGCACAAAACAATCGCAGCGTCACCTCAAGCATGACTTTAAAAATATAGTTCGGATGAAAATAATGGTATGGTCAAAAATGATTACATAGTAGCTTTTATGTAAAGAGGACATTAAAAACAGTGGCTCTGTTGATGTCTTGTTTGCAGAGTTGCAATATGGGGGGTGACCAAAATAATATTAAAATCAGATTCAATTTACAGTATAGAAATGCTGAATCAAACATAGCTGGTTGAAAAAACTGTTGTATCTAAACCTGCCTTGCTGAGCCTGTATGCTATAATAGCTGTGTGAAAAATCATAACAGCACCAAAGCAGAAGCCATGAACTGAACTGTCAGGTTGGGTCTCTCCAGGCTCATGTGACTCTATTGTACCAATAAGCTGTGAGAACTTCCTTCCTGCTCCCTGGGTGCTCATGTGAGGAGGCAGGTCAGAATCTTATAGTACCTGACAAACTGACAGGCAACAAGATGAATGGACAAAGTCCTCAGGACAATCAGACCATTACTGAAGTAAATGCAACAATTTATCCTGATATAGATTTTAGGTCATATCATCCATCTCCAATATTCTGCATGATCTGCTCAAGTGATGCATACTGTGAAACATGCATGAAACAGCATATGCAGGCCATGCATTAGTGATAGTTGCTGGAGACCCCTTGAGAGTTGATTAGTCACACAAAATGACCTTGTGACGTGCCAATGACACAAATCTGGGAAAGCATGCCTCAGTCACAGCCTGGCAGTTCTTAACACTGAGAACTAAAGTGCTGTACAATAAATTATTGTATTATTATGAAAAAATGTACAAAAGTAAAACATCAACACATATGAATGGCAAGAAACTATGCGAAGTTTCATGTGAAATATACTGGTTTCTTGTATAAAATTTTACAGTTCGATTCAAAGCTACCAGTACAGTTTCCTTGCAAAGATGTAGTGTCAGGGCATGATTTCAAAAGCCTTTCCCTTGGTCGAAGATAAAATATTACTTCAATTTTAATGCACAGCATTAACAGTAATTCACTTCTAGATCGCTCTCTATTTTCACTCCCACTCCTGCAATCAAGAGGACTTAACAAAGGAGTCGAAAATCATTCCATAATCATTTCATGTAACTGTACGCACAAAAGACATTTGCATAGCTTTGTGAAGCTCAACCTCCATACAATCTCTTGTGGTAGGCCTACATATTAACTTATCAATTGCTGTCACATGAACTATTCATCAATTGCTGTCACATGAACTAAGATGGCAATAACACAGAGTGCTGTATTGCATTGTGACTTTAATGAATTTCTGAGGAACTGTTACTCATCTCTCAACATACATACAGTACCATACTTCACCATGCTTTTCTCACAAGATCTATCAGAAGGGTAATAGTTTCTGAACAGCAGGAAAAAACGTAAAGACCTGGTGACCTGGGTTCAAACTTCCACTCCGCTGAACTGTTACTGGACAAAACACTGAAAGTCACAATCAACTCCAGTGGTACTGACCCTGACCTCTCTTTGAGGAACAGTCAAAACACTATTATCATTACTAAGTGCAGAAGAGAGACAGAGACTCTCAGAAATTAAGGAAAACTAGACAACCATTAACAGCAGCATGGATTTCAGGTAAATTGCCTACATTTAGGCCCAAAGCAATGTCCAGGCCAGGTTAGAAAACAAAAAGTTTGAATAAACAAATAATTTTCTTGAAGCCAGGAGGTAAGCAGATCACATTTCTCATTTGAAGCTTGACTGAAACACCAAAGTCACTATGATTTATTCATTACAGCTTGAAAGTCAGCACTCCAGACTGGATCGAGAAGCTTGGAGGGACATAAATGGTTCTACTTCCTCAACCTGAAAGGTTGAGTAAAGGTGTGGCCATTTAAATCAGGGATAGGGCAGCATAATCAAGGAAAACACCTGTTTATTATAATATCACAAAGATGGGTAATACCATCTGTATTACTGCCATATTAAGGGGAAAGTTTGCCTCAAGACACAACAGAGACAGAAATCCCAATTAATTCTCAGTAAATGTTTGATCCTCAGTAAAACTTTGGCAAAATCATTCAACATGGATAGCTATCTGACAAGCCAATACACACACCACATGACCATTTCTACAACCAGCCAACGTGATATCCTCCTGTGATCGCATAATCACCTTTGAAATAATAAGACGATGCATATTTTTGGGCATGCCAACGCACATAAATATGTTACAGTAAAAGTTACACTATTATATTACTATACACATTATATGTTGCTGTCACGTTACCATGTAATGGCAGGTGATGTAGGGAAGATAATGAACACCTATTAAATGAATAACGTTAGATGTTCTAACAATTATCCTTATCGCGGCATTGACAGTGAACAGTTGTACTAGCTGTAAGTTAGCAGTCAGTAACCTTACTCCGAGAAAACGAACACTTTCTCTGATAATGTGGCTTATAAGAAACTTATATAAGGCTTAGCTTGACACTGTGTTCCTGATTATGACTTAACGGCATAACTTGTGTATCCTCTATCTTTCGCGATTTAACGCAATATCACGAACAAGGGTTGCTTGTCAAGAGTGTTAGCAAGACGGCTAGATGCTAACTAAGATAAACGTCATCCACCCTGCCAGGCTAGCTAGCTAGCCTAGCTCGCAACTGCTAATTTAGCTTTGTTAGCAATCTTTTACTTTGTGTTATGAAAGTCTCTTGACGCCACTGGGAAATTTCATAGAACTTGACCCAACGATTAAACCATTCATTCAACCACGTACCTGCAGGTGCTCCTGAAAGCGAATAGGCAGGATCTGAGCCATGGCGGTTCCTCTCTCTCTCTGACTCTCCTCCGGTTTCTTCTGATGCTAACAAACTACGGCTTCTTCTCTCAGGTCCGAGCCGGACAGCCAGGGAGTCTCTAGTCTAACGTCCAAATGAATTAACTCAAAGCCTAGTTTAAAAACGTCTTGTCGGTGTGATGTTGCTTTTATATTCGTCCCTTGACTGTTACCTTACGGGCTTTCCCCCTGGCTAACGACTGACTGCCACTACACCGACTCCCCGGACCTGCAATGGCGGTGGAGGTTGGTCAGCGGAGAAAACATCCCGGAAATGGAAGTGCACTCAACAAGGCGGATGAATACGGAGTGACACTTCTTTAATAGTACATTAAGGCGTGTATAATCACTATTTCACTGTTTTATTCACATGATTTGATATGGTCTTTGCAATACCAAACAGTGACACTAGACCTCAACATAAAAATACATACGAACAAAATGTAAACCTGGAACTACTTTCTTTCCATTCGCCCTTTGATTTTTGCCACATCATTCGTCTTTGTAAATTAACGTCAGTCCTACGTATTGTACACTTGTTCCTCTCAGCCAATCAGATCACTCTCAACTCAAGTCAGAAATTCAACTTTTTTTGTTGCAGGCTACTCAATCATCTATTCAAGAAATGATATGCTCACAGTCGCTTCACATTCAATATTATCGTATGATCATAAGTCACCTTGATTTCTTTGTTTTTTATTAGACAGTGGTAAATAAAATTACCATCTGAGGGCCGCACAGACCCTCAACTCTTTTTAAAAAGGAAGGATTTTTCATCTTTTTCATCGTAACTCTTATTATTCTTTATGTTGTGTGTTCTATGTTATTAATACGGTAGCACTTTGAGTTTCACTATGAATGAAAAGTCCATTACAAATAAAATGTATTATTATTGTTATTATTATTGTTATTATTATTATTATTATTATTATTATTATTATTATTATTATTATTATTATTGTTGTTGTTGTTGTTCTTCTTCTTCTTCTTACACCAGTTTTTTAAAATGTAAGAAACAACTTGCTCTCAAATGTAATTTTGTCAAGACAAATGTGAGAAATGATAATCATATGAAATCATGAAATCTTCATTAACGTATGTAAGCAGAATTAATCTGTTTTAGTCAGCGTTATGCAGCATCTGTTGGGTGGAGTGTGTACTGAAGTCATCATTTCCCTTTTTTTACATCCACAATTTCCGTTGGCAGGAGAAACCTCGTTGCTCAATCTAAAACTGAATGCTGGGAAAGCAAGTTGACCCTTTAGCAGAGATATATATTGCTGAGCTAGCAAATATGGCTTCTGCAGAATAGCGTGCATGGCATAGTCACAGGAAAATCAATAAGTGGTTTTTGTCAGTCACACATTGTGATGTCCAGGGATTGCATGTAAGATCCCCAAACATTTCACTGCAAGGGCACCTTAATATAGAGACACTTTAGACTATAGGCCCTTATTTAATAGATAATTTGTCCAAACGATAATCATCTGAGTAGATTATTGTTGTTCGCCTATATTAAAGTTGGGGGAGATATAAGAGAGTAAAACTGCAAACCAGTTTTTCATTGTGTTAATATCTACCAAACAATAATAGTAAAATTAAGTCAGTCCCCATGTTAAAAAATCAAAAAACCTAAAAGTGAAATTCTGCTTTGAACAGTGCAGACATATGATTTTGCAAAGCTTTTGAACATTAATGACATGAGAAGTATATCAGGTGTCAGCACACACAAATTATTCCAGAAGTCCACAACATCTGTCTTTAATTGTTGATGGATAAGCTCCAACATCATACCATCATAGGACTCATTCACACCAGCTGCTTTTCCAAAAGACAATTGTCCATATACATACAAATAATCTTATTGCGGATGAATTGTGAGGCAACAAATGAAGTTAATTTCTACACAGTGTCAAGACCATAAATATACTGTAATGTTATGTTGTTATGTTAGGTTGGGCCTGAAATGGTGTTGAAATTCTCCAAAAGGTTGTTGCCAATTTCATTAGCATCATAATAATGAGAATCAGAGTCCTTCTAGACAACATCTGGACTGTGATTCATTCAGAAGGATGCTCTGGTCAAAGCTACTCAAAAAAAAAAAAAGAAAAAAGAAAAAAAAGACAGACATGTCACAATCAAATGTTAAGGGGAAGTGTTGGGGGTAGAGTAGTATCTACAAAGATGGTCAAGAAAGAATCTATGCATATGAATCAAGCAAAATTCAGGTTACAGAATTCTATGTTATTTAGTTTGTTTAAAACTCCTTTGTTTATCTGTTACATTTTAGCCTGATTCATATGCAAAAAGAGGCTGCTACATCTAAAAAGCTTGATTATTATAACACAAATATCTGTATGAATAAACCCCATAAAAATGCAATATTTGGATTTCTGATAAACCATATTTGTTTTGCACTTCAGAGGAGACAATTCGATCTTTTTTTCCTGATATATAAACAGATAAGAAAATAGCAATCATGTATAATAAAATAACACAGCTACTTATCATGCGGGTGGACCAAATCAACTATGCAATTTGTTTGCTGATCTATAGCGTCAGAGGCAGCGGGTGTAGTGGAGGCCGACCTGAATAGACCATTCACGCTGCTGTTGCCATGGATTCACTGACCGAGGGAACACAAGACACAGACACTCACAGAGAAGCCATGTGTGTCACGATAAAAGAGTGGCCTTCGGACTCTCTGCAAGGATGTCACACAGGCCCGCTGAGGCTGAGATTAGCTTCAGGCACTGTGCAAAATGAAGAACAGCTCTGAACCCTTTGCCCTTGTCTTTCCTTATAGACTCTCCAACAAGATGTCCCCATCTCCATTTACTGTAGCTCATCCCCTGTACCGCCAGGAAGGGTCAAGTGAGGCCAACAGATGAGCAGTCATGCCTGGACCGGGATATGTTTAGCAAATGAGATGAAGCTTACAAAAAGGTAACTGTCTCCTTTACAGATTTTTGACCGTTAGTGCACTGCAGTGCTTTGGCAAGGATTTAGGCACAGATGGGGGCTCTGTCTTCTGTGTCTTCTGTGTCTTCTGTGTCTTCTGCGGCTGGGAGGATCCCATCAGGAAGGACTGAGAGGGACTGACACGTGGATCCGGTGATACACCGTATTTGGTGACCCATCAGATTCTGTGGCCTGCAGTGTTGGTTAGGTTGGTTAGGTTTAGGCTTGAGGAATGAGATGGTTAATTGATGGTTAATTAAGAATATCAGGGCAGGTCACAGAATCTGATGGGTCACCAAATACGGTGTAACACTGGAACCAAGACTGGAAAGTCCCATAGAAGACCCAGTGGCTCTTCTGCTCTCCCCCTCTTTCTTTCTCTTTCTCTTTACACTGTTTCTCCCTGATCCACTTTAAGAAGTCAGAGATTATGAGAATAACATCACACAAACGTACGTTTCTGCTGTTTGTCTGTAGTTCTGACTTTATCTCACTGAATAAGTGTGAATATCATGTGTTATTATTAGTCCTGGCAGCTTCCCTTCACAGAGTGCTTAATTATAGTAAATAAATGACTTCATCATTAAAAGGCAATAACACACCATGTGAGTCTTGTCTCATTTAGAAGGTTCAAGTTCACTCATCTCCCTCTTTCATTGTCACATGAGGATGGTAATGCCACAACTATAACAATATTTTGTCTGTCTATGAGCTATGCATTAAACTGTAGCACACGCTCATGCTAAATGAAATGTAAGATTCAAAATAATGCTCGGACAAATCATCTTGAGTCACCTTATTTTCATTTTAATTTAACAAATACTCTTCAATGGCTTGCAGTAGACTGTGGCCTAACCTTTGAACAACAGTTGAGGTGAAGTTACTAATTGACTGTGCGTGGGCCTTTGCTCCCTGCAAGCGGGAGGGAGACTAGTTTGTCACCGGTAAGTTATGCTGGTCACACATACCAGTCTACGGAGTGACAAATAATTTTGATGATGATGCTGTCTTTGCACTTTGGTTAAATATATGTATGAGACAGCAAACCTCTGAGCACTAAAAAAACAGGATTCAAGTACTACGGTAGGGAGGTCAAACCTGTTTTCCCAATAAATAACATACATTTAGAGCTTGTAAGGGACTTACTTTGTTATAAATACTATAATATGATCAACTGACAACAAATACAAGTTCCTTAGCATTTTTAATTGAAATTAAATGTAAATTCAATAAAAATGCTAGATGCTAGGTTTTTTAATTGGATTTTGTTGCCATCTAGTGGACTCCATTTGACACTGATGACTGAAACTAGACAGTTTTGTTGAGCATTTCAAGTGGATGATGTTTGCACAAACAGCATGTTTAATTCTTGAAATATTGTGTAAAAAAACAATGTTAGAAAGCTCCAGAAATAGTATTGTTGGGGAAGAGCATAGGTTTCTCAAAACTCCCTGCAGTGCCATATTTCAAGTCAAGTCAAGTCATTTTTATTTATATAGTGCCAATCACAACAGAAGTTATCTGTTATCTGTAGCACTTTTCATATAGAGCAAGTCTTGACTGTACTCTTTAATTTACAGAGACCCAACATTCCCCCATGAGCAAGCACTTAGCAACAGCAGCAAGGAAAAACTCCCATTAACGGGAAGAAACCTCAAGCAGAACCAGGCTCTAGGTGGGAGGCCATCTGCCTTGACTGCATTGGGTTGAGAGAGAAAGAGGGAGGGGGAGAGGGGAGAGAGAGACAAGCACAGCAACAACATTAATAACAATAACATAATGATAGGGGGAGGAGGAGAAAGGAGCTCAGTGCATGATGGGAAGTCTAGGATATTTATGTCCATATTTCACAGAGTAATACCAATTTCTGACTGTAGTGTCCTTTACATGATGCTGTTCCCCCTGTTGAGCATCTAATTCCATGTAATTGCAGAAGGTGGCACTTTGCCAGCAAACTTCTCTATGTCTATGGCTTTGTGACCAAATGCATGTGTCCATCCCTAACAGCATCTGCTTTCTATGCTCAAAAGTGACGATTCCAGTCTGGCTCTGTACTAGCATCTTTAGTTAGTCCTGAATTGCAGCATGCTCTATCCTCAAAAAGTCAACCTCCTTGTTCAAAACTTCCAACTACTCAAGCAAATCACACGCTCTATGATCTTTTCTCTTCATAAATGATAATTGTGTGGTGTCAATTATCTAATAATGCATGTTTCAATGTCATCCAAAATAACTTGCAATGTCAATTTATAAATAATTCTCTTTCTTGGACACCAAATAATTTACTGCAACAACAATCATTTGCTCCAACCATTTTCATAACCTGAAGAACAATACAAGTAAGTGACACATTTTGCACTGTGACACTGTTGTGTGCTTGTTTTGGGGCTACCACACATGGACCTATGCACATGCACACTCGTGCACACTGACAGTCCTGGGTGGACAACTATGGAAACAGCTAAACATAAAAAACCTCTTTTTGTATTACAAGTATCACCTCTCCAAATAACTCATAATTCGGACACACATGCACAACGCCTGGCTAAGTTCATGGGAGACATAAAAGTAGGTGAGAGGTCATGCAATGTGCACGTGTGTGTGTGGTGGAAGGGGCAATTTATGGTTTGGGGTCGATACAACTCATATTTTGTCAGAAATTCTTAATGAGTAATGACCTCTAGACTCTAGAATATTAGTAGTTGCCAAGTCTGCATGTTAAAAAAATGCCATATATCAGGAATGTCAGCACATAAATAAATACATATGACTTGGTTGGAGTTAATGGTTTGTTGTTTGGTCTGTCCTGAGGTTTAAGCATCTAGAAAAGGATATTGGAGTTGTGTGTCTTGACTTATATCTGAAATCTGGTGCTCAAATGAACATTGAAGATGCTGGAAGTCATCACTTTTACAGGTTAGGTCCTGTAACATCTCATCCAGAGAAATATGAGTGCTAACTGTTAAATGCTAATTATTTTTACCTTTCTATTAAAGAGGCAGTGCAATTAGCTTACTTTATAAGTGCCATAAAAATAAAGTGAAATATCCATAACAAAAATAAGTACCTAGTTAATAACCTTCAGTGTCGTATGACCTCCTGGAAACCTTCATGTCAAATATGACCATTATTATTGTTGTGATTTTGTATTATGTTCCTTCATCCTATGTTTTTTTTTCTGTATAGACAATCAATTATGTACATCAGCTCCATTCTTTCTGCTGCGACACTATCCGAACTCTAAATCACTACTCTGTTATTTTTACTGGAATGTTTGTGCAACTTGTCACTAAGCTTTGGCCTTGACACAAAAAGTCAGTCTTGCATGTGATTCTACTTTTCCAAAATAACAAAATGAAAGTGCAGACAGAACGTTAGGGAACGATCTTGTGTGTTTTGTATTTTCCGTCAACAATTCAACACACATTAGATGGTAGGTATGTGCGCTCAAAATTTCACACACAGATTAAACATTAAGCCTGGTGTCCCAGGGGAGGAGTCTCTCTCTCTGTGGTCCGAATAAATGTTTGGACGTACAATACTCCCACTGTTACACCCCTCTGTGTGGCTGACTGCTGACCTGATGGGAAAGAGACACAACATGAGATCAAGTACAGGTACATTTAAACCTATTGTTATTTCCTATTTTTGTTTTCCAGCTGTCTCATCCAAGTTGTTCTGTAGTTCAGTATATGTTAGTATATTTCTATATTTTAAAAAAATATTTTGAACTTTCTATGTATTTCTTATGCCTGTGCCACTCAATTGTGCTGCATGTAGGATCAAATTTAGATGGAGGGTAGCATCTAAATTGAACAAAAGTAAAGTCTATATGTTAAATGAAATACATACATTTTAAACACTTGACATGACATTTATAACTTCACGTTTTTAATTTGAATTGCAACACAACTGATGGTATAGTGCTTCTAAGATTAAAAAGAAAATGCTATTTTTAAATTGTGATGATCCGTCACAACTCAGCATTCTTATTCTTAGAGAGTAGAAAAGCCAATTATCAGTATTCAACAGACCCAGTTTTCTTTGTGTGTATGTGAAGGATCACTATGTCCTAGAACATTAAAAAGAAGCTTTATGGTGGGGAAAAGCAAACAGTGACCCATTAGCTGCGCCGAAGTGCCCGTGGTATAAGCTATTCAGGTGAGGGGCTGCTTAGCCATGTAGATGTGATGTGATAGATGGATTTCTGAAGGTTATGTGGCCAGATTCTTCTGTCCAGTGAGTTACATTCACATTTATCTATAATTAATCAAACAGATGAAGGTTCATAAAGGACAGGAAAGTACAGTAACAGGCTGAGTTTGTTTTTATTTTACACTGTGTTAGAGAAACAAGGACTCAGTGTCACTGACATGATGAACCAAACAGATAAGCAGTGATACAGATTAGAGGACAGTGACAGTTATAGTGTCATCTGCAGACATTTTCATGCCTCCTCATGGCCACTATGGAAAGATAATCATGAGTATATTATAAATTAATTGTATTTTTATTTAACCTTTACCTATACATTGTAGTTAGACTGAGCGTACTTTTTTCTTTTTTCTTTTTTTTTTTTACAGCAGCACCCTGTTGATAATAGAAACAAAATAATAAGGAGGTAGAAGTGTTTTGATTTCTAAGTGACACTGCAGATTATTCCATGAAACCACTACACTACACTAAACCTTTTTCCTGATCAGCTCTGGTTTGAGGCTCCAGGAGGCTTTGTGTATAACTTTGTGGTTATTATGTCACAAAACTGCTGAGATTATGTCTTTCTGTAGAGCAGGCCAAGCCTTTCAAGATATTAGTTTTCTTTGACCCTCTCAATATTAAGCCCAGTCAGAGTGGAGACACTGTAATCTATATCTATGCTTCTAGAGAATAGATGCATAGATCTTATCTTCTTGAAGTACTAATCTAAGATCAATTTAAAAAGTATAGCATGTGTAAAGATTAATTTTAAATTTAGACACAGAAGAGACAACCTCAATTTACATGAATGGAGAACAGGACAGGGCCCAAAATGGATCCCTGCTGCACACCCTTAACAGTCAGGAACTCAGATTTGATTTTGCCTACAACTAATGACAGTCTGATGTTGTTGCCAAGAATAATATTTGTAAGAGTGAAGAACTGTTCAACTGTATCAAAGGCTTTTCATAAACCTGTAAATATGGAGGCATAGTGTTTCTTATTGTCTAAACCAGCAATTAAATGATTCAAGACTGTAGTAACAGCTGAGATAGTGCTGATTTGTCTAAAACCAGACTGATGTTGACTGAGAGTAATGCCTTCAACTGGGTATTGACAAGTGATTCCAAGATTTTTTGACAGGCAAGACAACTAGGATATTGCATAACACTGAATTAGGCCAGACAGTAGATTTTGCTTAAACAGCAGTTACATTAAAGCTTACTCAGTGCATGATGACAGAGATGTGCCACATGGGGAAGAACAATGTGTACCACAATGTTTTTTTGCTTGAAGCCTTAATGTGTTTTTCCTCTGACAAAATATCAGTGAGTATCTCATTTGTCCTGATGCAATAATCCAACTCAATTTTGCTGCTCACAGTAGACGTTACAGTGTAGCTTGATGTAAAAATGCTGTTTGACTGACTTTGAGTGTCAAGACCAGCCAAGTTTTGATATCTGTCAGGTATTTGTTAGTAATTTGCAACTTTAAGGTTTTTAATGTTCTAAAGTTCCCTCCCCTTTTAGAGAGGACAAAGACTAAAGTTAATCACATATAGACAAACCCTGTTTTATGGTGCCTCAGCTGATAGTTATAGTCAGCAGATATTTCATCCAAGGCTCAAACACCAGTCTCGCTGTTTAAGCTGATGCCTCATCATTTAGTGGACAGAACCGCACAGACATTCACAGAGCTGTAAGTTCAAATTTATATACCATAATGAGAACTGTGTTTGCAAAATGTAATCTAGGGTGTGTGTTATCAACATCAATTGATTATTAATATGGAAACTATATCACATATTTTGCTAAATGTGTATGGAAAGTGTCGATACCTGTATGGAATTTCATAGTATTTTACGCTGCTAAGCCATTCACTTCATTCGATCTCTGTTTTTCAAGGTTTGGTGGAAATCATAGGGTTGACAGAGTAAGTTCTGCTTTTCATCTAATTGTTTGCATTACTGTTCATAACTTGAAACCTTGTTATTTCACTCTTTTTCACATCTTTCCAAACTTAAATGTGAACACTATACTGCTACAACTACAACAACTACTAATATATAATGTTTAGTTAATCAAACACATGCAGAACACAGTTGGACATTAGGCCTGAAAAACAGAATTACAGCATTCATGTTATCCAAACCTATATCACATTAATGTTCCGTGTATACAGCTTAAAAATCTGCTTAGTACATGTATGTTGACTTTTGCAACGTAGTAATCTTTAAGACTTTGGGCCCGAGATAAGGCTTCCTAAGCACATATAAATAGTTTTGATAATGACAGGAGCATAGGTGAGGTTGTGCAATTAATAGGCACTAAAAATTGTAATGTAATTGTAATTGATGTAATTGATTGATTAATTTCATTAAAAGTGTCTCCCATCTCTCTTTGAAGAAAATTTACATTTAATCCTAAAGAGGGAATAGACAACCCAGTGATGGTCATCACAGACAATGCAGGTATCTTGCACAAAAACGTCTAATTATCCTCTGTATATCAGACCAGGAGGAACTCTGCTCTGTTTGACAACACTTTTCTGTCTTTTTCTGCTCAGACTCCGTGTCGACACCCAGCCCTCGTCTGTGTGTGCTCAAACGAGAGGAAGGGGAGTCTTTTGGCTTTCATCTGCGGGTGGAAAGGGGTCGCCATGGTCACATAATCAGAAATGTTGTTTCAGGGGGGGTGGCAGGGCGCAGTGGCCTTCAAGATGGAGACAGGCTTCTGGAAGTCAACAACTGCTATGTTGATGATGTTTCTCACCCTGAGGTAAGATGAGCTTCCAACATTATTATAAACTGACAGAAGCCTCTTGAAAGGACTGTCGTTTTCTAAATGACACTGTTTCTGTTTTTATAAATCAGGTGGCCAGGAAGATAAAGCTAAGTGGACACCAATTATGTTTATTAGTGTTGGACGGGGAAGAATATGAGCAGGTTGTGTCCCGAGGTCAAGACCTTCAAAGTCTGGTCAGAGCACATAAGGGCGAAGGCTGCAAACCACCCAGACTCTGTCACATCACCAGGGATCCTGTCTCAGGTCTGGGCATTAACTTCACATCCGTTGAAGGTAACACTACTCTTGGTAATCATAAGAAGTCCGAGATTCGAGATTAAATGTCTGAGTTGAAATCTGTGCAGTGTGATTCAGTTGCTCCTCTTGTTTCTGCCCTCCAGGAGAGAAAGGCCACTTTTCTGTGAGCCTGGTGACAGGAGGCGCGGCTGAAAAGGCAGGAGTGTGTAAGGGGGATCGCCTAGTGTGGATGAACGGAGCAACAGTGTCCGATCTCACTCACTCTGCGCTCAGCAGGATGGTACATTGTCAGCCCGTTTTTATAATCAATTTGTAAAGTATTTAATTGTTTCAATGCTGCAAGGTTTGACATACAAATAATGTCAACTGAGATATAAAGAATCAAATGTTCCAAATCCAAATTTTTAGAGCTTCCTTTATCAAACATTTAAAAAAGTAAAGTCACACTACTCTTTTGTCGACTGATGTTTTGCTCCCATTTATAAAAAATAACTCTCATACTTAGATGGCCTGCAAAAGGTGTATTGGTATAGCAATGGGTGGAACTGTCAAGTGTACAACAAATTTGAAATTATTATGTCCAGCCTTGTCTAACAGTAATAAATAATGTTTTTCTGTAGATGAAAAAATGTGGCGATCACATCACCATCCTAGTAATTGACAGTGAGAGTGAGAAGGAGTACATGCAACAGAGGATGCCCATCCTGCCCACCATGGCTGTTCCACATAACCTGCCTTGTAGAGCTAGAAAACTCTACCTGGTCTCTGGGGGAAACTCTGAGGGCTACGGCTTCCTCCTTCGGCTGGAGAAGGCGCCATCAGGACGCATAGGTGAGAGGACAAAGAGAGTGCAAAACCCAAACACAAGCTTTCTATCTTTTAGTCTTTTACTTAAATGTCTGTGCGTTTTTGAACAAAAGCTCATGTGCTGCGGGAGGTGGACAGTGGCAGTCCAGCGGAGAGGGCAGGTATGCTGGACGGAGAGCTGCTGCTGGAGGTCAATGGAGAGTCAGTGGAGTCACTGAAGCATGAGGAGATTGTGGACAGAGTGAGAGAGAGTGGACAACATGTCTCTCTCACCACCATCACTCCCCAGGGGCTAGAGTTTTACACCCAGGTTGGCATCACCGTCTTTCACAATCTTATCATTACAATAGAAAGCAGAGATGAAGTAAAAAAGAAACAAACAACAGAAATCTGTTTGGAAACCATGTCTAAACATAATTCACATTCGGAAAAGGATCAGTGTATACTCTTTTTTCCCCTTCTTTTAAACATTTTTCTCTCTGCAGTTGGGTCTATCTCCTCTTATCTTCTGTGGGGAGGATGCAGAAAAAGAAAAGGAGAGCAGTGTGCCAGCCTATGCAGCAGAGCAGTCACTACAGAAGGAAATGGATGACTCGTGCAAGCCCAGACCCTGTTCTCTCCAAAAAGGCCCTTTGGGTTTCGGTTTCAACCTTGGCTGTGTCCCACAGAGTCCTGGGACCTTCATCAGCCTGGTGGGGATAAAATATTGTTATCCACTTAGTCAACATTACCTTGTTACTGAGGCAAAAAGAACAAGAAGAGAGCAGTCTAGGATATAATTATTTTTTTGTAAAATGTGGTGGTATACTTTTATTTTCCTGTAGGTGGCCTTTGGGGGCGCGGGGCAGAGAGCAGGACTACTTGTGGGTGATGTGGTGATGGAGGTCAATGGACAAAATGTGGAGGACAAATATCTGGAAGATGTGATTATGCTTGTGAAGGAAGGAGGACATTTTCTTTCCTTACTAGTCATGGACAAGACTGGCTACAACAAGCTGAAACAGACTGACACACCTGCTAGAGATGTCACTGACAGTGAGGTAAAATATTATTCATAATTAATGATAAATTATCATCACATACAGTATACTCCATAGTCTGTTAAGACATTCATTCATTTTCCAATGACCACTATCTTTACCATATTTTCTTGTTTATATCTTAGCAGGAGGAAGAAACTCATGAGATATCATCTTTGTGAGAGACTCAAACAGCTCTGATGACACCATATGACTACTGAGAAGACTTCAAACTGAGCTATACCAGAAACTTGTCTCATATTATTATTATTATTGGCCTGGATCTAAGTCCAGGACTTCACAAAGGAATCCAAGAGATGAAACAGATAAAATAAGCAAAATGAAAATCAGATATCTGTGTAAGTTGTGTAAATCACAAAGACATTTTGTAATGTGTATTTTCTGATATGAAAATGTCATTTTGTTCAGTATTATACATCTAGAGATGTACAACCTTTAGTCTTTAGTCAAATTTAATGATCTAAATCATATGAAATACTTTGCATTGTAAAATTCAGAGGAAATAAAGATCTTTCTCTTAAAGAACCATAATTTCTACACACTAATGATCATATTGTACTTAGATTGATAGAAACCAACAGCTGTATGGAAGTAGAAACACTTTCAGAAATCTGGAAAATTGCATTCTTTAGAAAATGATCAGCAGTAATGTAAAGTACCAAAAACACTGGTATGGCCCTTTAATGATATGTTTGGTGGAGTGTAAGGTTATGTGTATGTGTTTTATGTATAGATGTAACATTACATATAAAATGTTTGTTCTTGCAGAGAAAGTGTGTGTGTGTATTGACAATGTAGCTTACAGCAAACGTTGTGCTGATGGAAGAAAATCTTTGTTCTATTGTGTAACATTTTTAAGTGTAATCTTACCTATGTTTACCATCCATTAGCCATGTTTAGCTTGACATGGCCTAATATATAAAATGCAAACACATAAGTGAAAGCATGACACCATAGTGTTTACACAAATACAGTATAATTGTGTGTTGTTACTTTTGTCCACTTGCCAGTTACTTGGCCTGGAACAGTATACTTGACCCAGATAATGGGTCTCTTAAATTTCTTCAACATGATATCTGATGTGTTCTATCTAGTATAAACCATGGCTAAAACATTTTTCCTACATAGGGCTTAATAAAATCTGTCACACTTATACACTAATTTAAGGACACTTTAAACCCTTATTTGGGGTGCAGCTAATTAATGTTTTCATTATCTATTTTTACAATTAGCCCAAGGTGACATCTTTTCACCACCCAAAAATATTCAATTTACATTGATATAAAACAGACAAAAAAAGCAAATCCTCCCATTTGATAAACTGGAATTAGCAAATGTTTCCCATTTTTGCTTGATAAAAGACTTAAATGATTAATCAGTTATCAAAATTATTGGTGACTAATGTTCTGTCGGTGGACTAACTGATTAATTTGTCTAACTGTTTCATCATAATAATCCCTAGTTTTAATGCTGAGCTCCTGAACTCCAGTCTCCCCAAGTTCCTCCTTCATATATTGTCTTTCTTGATCATCCTTAGTACAATCTATGATTGCATGCATAATAGTCTCCTCAGCTTGACAGTGCTCACATAAACCGGTTGGATGTTTTCCTATTATACTGAGTGTGATGTTTAAATTGGAATGACCTACCCTTGTTGCAAATGACCTCTTCTTTCCTTACCTACCTATATTTCTTACTGTTGACTTTGTTGTTTAAACTGTATAGAAACCTACCCCTTATTTATTTCATAAGGATCTGAAACAGAATCAGAGCAGATTAAAGTGTTTCCTGGTCTATTCTCCTCTACTCACTGCAGAGCCAAGAGTGCTACCATCATCTCCACTGAGTAGACTCCCAGATAATTTGGAGTTCAGGAGCTCAGCATCAAAACGTTAATAAACCTGCCAAGTGGGTCGAGCAGTAGAGTTTTCTTGAGTTTATTAGACAGACTAGACTAGACTAGGATTAATAGGTAGGATTTAATCTCTGGTCCACACTCCGAAGCAGAAGGTGGCGGTAATGCAACTAATACGCTGGTTGCCCACCGCCGTTATGAAACCAAAAGGAGGAAGAAGAAGAAGCCGCAGCAGTGTCTTTCTGTACAGGCAGTTGTGTGGTCAGCTGTAGTCCCAGGTCCTTCAGCTGGAGGTGACATTCAGCTAGCCAGCAGGAACGATAATCGTGTTAACATGGCACAAGCTGTGCAAAAACTGGTCGCAAAGGTGCCCTCCCTGGTCGGCGGTAAGTAAATGTGTTGTTTTATTATTTGTAACATGCGTCCAATAATGGATAACTGAATTATTGTCAGTATAATCTGCAGTGACAGGACTTAGCTAGGCCAACAATAGCGCCCTGCCTTCAACTGAATGAAGCAGGCAGTAATGTTGGCTTCTGCTGTTCGTTTGTGTTGTCTTTTAACATTTTGTGTTCTGTCTTCGTCCCTTTGATTAAGTTGTTTTTTGGCTAGCTATGGCCTGTGATTCATATTGTTTACACTCTTAAGCTATATAGCTAAGCGGCTAATGCTATCAATCCGCAGCTCAGAGCAAAGTTTAGCCGAAACGAATGGAAACATGAGCTGTGTTTGTTCTCTCTCAGCCGCTGTCACCTACTCCAAACCTCGGCTAGCAACCTTCTGGTACTACGCCCGGGTGGAGCTGGTCCCCCCGAGCCCTGCAGAGATCCCCAAGGCCATCGAGGGAGCCACAAATATCGTGAAGGCTTTCCAGTCAGGACGCCTGGGTCAAACCACAGTGAAGGTGCCTCTGTTACTGCCAGACACACTTGTATTTAAGAATAAGAAATACTTTATTTATCCCGAGAGAAATTTAAAGATCCCCACCAGACATGTTTTAAGACATATAAAAATACTCTGCTTTGAATAATAATTTCTGTTTTTTCCACAAAAAGTTTAATTCCCTAGTTACAAATTACATCCACTCGTTCTCCCTCATTTAAAAACCCAGATTCTCTGAATATGTAAATAGTTTAATTTTCAAAAGTTTAACTGCTGGACACAAGATGTCTCCTACTTCACTGTAAAGTCCATTCTCAGTGTCTGTGCACTGGAGGCTTCAAGTTTCCACACTTGTGTAAGGCTACATTCACACTAATATGTTTTTATTTTAAAACGGCGGATTTAAAACAAAAACAATCTCTCTCCACACGAGCATTTTAGCACTGTTTCAGAAATTATCTCTGTCCATACTAACACGCCTGAAAACACATATCGCATGACCATTCACGTACACTGGGCATGCGCATGCTGGTGTAAACAGGAAGCCTAGTTGCAGAAAAAAACTATGGAGGCAATATTGAATTGTAAGACCAGAGATTTCTTTGCTTGGACCGATGCTGAGGTGGAACTGTTACTGAAAGTAAAGGCAGACACGTCGTGACTGATGAGACCCAATCGAGACGTAAATGTGTATGTCTGTGTCATGGTTTTCAAAAGTCTATATTTCTGCCCATCCAGACTAAAACACAATCCTGGAGTTTTCAAATTAAAACGGGGTCATCAGCATTTTGAAAAGTCTCCACCTAGGGGTTTAAAAACGCCGGAGTATTGTTGATCCTAGGCGAAAATGTAGCAAAAGTTTTGCATTATGAAAGGAAAACGTATTAGTGTGGATGTAGCATAAGTTGCATACTGGACCGAGATCAGCTTCCAAAATCATTGTGATGTCACAAATCCTGCTCGTAGGCCCGCCCCTTAAAATCAGATTTTCAATGAGCACAGAGAAACTTTCCCCCTTCAGCAGATGAATGCAGCTTTCTAGTGTCAAACTCTGCACATACATCATTCTGCACAGTGAAGCTCAAACAGTCAACGGTAAGAACGAGAAGAAAAACAAATTTTTGATTGGAGGAGGACTTAAATAGTAAATAGAAAAGGTTATTATTATACATTGTGCAGTAATTATATACGTACTATATAATACATTTATGTATGAAGTGAATGTAGCTCTAAACCAATAGTTTGAAAACAGTTACTAGTTACTTTTCAGATCAATTTTATATTTGTGAAACATGATCAGTTTGTTATACATGCATTGTTATAGATTAGACTATTCAACAGTATAAGGTGTTAAAATGAGCTCTACTGTGACAACATTAAAATGCTGCTTACATGTACACATCAATCAGTTTTATATATACATGTATCATAAATATAACACTCTGAATTGGGCCATTTTGCATAATGAGTAATTTTACTTTTGATACTCTAAGTACATTTTGCTGACAATACTTATGTACTTTTACTTTAGTAAGATTTTGAATGCAGGAATTTTACTTGTAATTGAGTATTTTTTCATTGTGGTGTTACTACTTTTACTTAAGTAAAAGATTTGAGTACTACTTCCACGTCTTGAATATGAAGTACACTGAAGACTGTTTCTATAAGGTCTTGACTCCTATGGCCAGCTGTTAAGCAGCTTGCTGGCTCAAGTTGTTTTCTTTAAAAAAACACATTTCCCACCTATCCCTTGTAGAATTTAGCAATGCAAATAGATTTGGTTTCATTTGCCAGACAACCCCAGTACAATGGAAATGAAGGGGATTTTTGTTTGTGGCGCTTGCAGCAATGAGAAATAACACACTGTACGAGAGCTGCAGCTGATTATTTTCTCAATTAATCTTTTTATCATTTTGTCTATAAAATGTCAGAAAATAGTGAAAAATGCCAAATATGATTTATCAGAGACCAAAGAGATGTATTCAACTTACACACCGATTCAGTTGAAAACCCAAAGATATGTTAACTGTTATAATTTACAAAACCATCAAAATCAAAAAGCATACAAAACCCTTACGTGAGAAGCTTGAACTAGAGAATGTTGGGTATTTTTGCCTGGAAAAAAATGAGTGAAGTGATTGATTTTCAAATTGTTTCTGATTAGTTTTTGATCAACAATCAATTAAACTACTAATTGTTTCAGCTTTCATTCATATCTATGATATGATATACTATCTATTCCACTCCTGTGAGCAGTGTGTGTGTGTGTCTGTGTCTGTGTGTGTGTCTGTGTCTGTGTGTGTGTGTAAAAACCTGGACAAGTCAACTTCAATCATGTGAAAGGTGTCTTAAAGTCCTAATGGGCCAAGACACTTTATTCAGTAGAGTAATTATTGAATCATTTCTATTATTTAAAAAGCCATTGAAATACTAGCAAAGTTTTCTATTTATTGTAGCCAGTACTCCTAGATAAGCATTTCACAGTTGGCACTGTTGGCCTTTTTTTATTATTAGTCTATGTTGTAAAAACTAAATGCTGATTTAAGGGTAATTTGTTTCCTCACAGGATGCTCTAAGGAATGGACTGGTGGCCACTGAAGTGATGATGTGGTTCTACATTGGAGAGTGCATCGGCAAAGGAGGCCTTGTTGGCTATAATGTCTGAATTTTGGACTGTTGTGCTTGTTGTTCTCTTGAGCGTTGTATGCTCAACTTCCTGCGAAATTCCTGGGAACCAATAAATAGATGTCTATTGTTAAAAAAAAAAAAAAAGAAGTGTTTTCTGAGTCTTTCATTTCTTTGTGCAACACATCATAATGGTTGGTTATATTTTTACCTGCAGCTGTATTACAAAATGTCATTTTTATGTAACATGCATGTATTTGACAAATACCAGCATACAGCTTATAGGAAATATGAATAATAGAAATACTTTCTCCACCTAGGACACGTGCATTCAGTAAATTAAATGTTTTGGCATTGTTTACAACGCAGTGGAGTAGAATTTCTTTTACAGAAAATGACATATTACAATACAGTAAGAAATGCACAGGTATAAATAAAATAAGATGGCTCCTTCATTTTCAAGCTCCTTACATTGTGCATGTTGGCTCACTGGGACGCTTGAATAGAACTGAGCCATCGTTAATGCTATTACTAACACCTGTGCTTTTCCTGCAACGATAGTTCTTATTAGACAAATGCGGCCTGTTACAAGAAACTACCTTATAAGTTCAGTATACACAATAAATAGCAATTTAGATTTTTACACATTAAGATAAATATACATAGTGATTTGGTTTTATTAGCTTGCATCAGCTGACAAGCAGAATATTTATTGTATGTTTCTGCAGCAAAGTCCAAAGAATCTCATTTAAACTAATGTAAAGTCTCATATTCTGCCTGCACATAAATGATGCATCATTGAAGAGTAACAGTGTTGCTGATATTTTGACAGCTTGATTATAACTTAAATGATACACAGTTGTGAAAATGTTTTTATTTTAGTTCAGTTCCTGTAATCAACCAACAGAGGGAGCCGTGAGTATTAAGTAGAGTTATTACTGTTCTGTTTCTGTTTCATTCACAGATCATAAATGGGACGGTTCACATACAAGTTTAATCGTTTATTTAAGCAAAGGTTCAAATTCTATCTCTGTGGATACAGATACTTTTGAAACTCTTTAGACCTTGCCTTTGTAAAAGCACAAAATAAAAATAAAAGTGTTTTCTCATTTAAAAAGCTACATTTAATTTAGCAACATAGATAAAACACCATTTTGTCCAGTCCTTATGTTGGTATCTAAAAAATAGATAAATCATCTCAAAAACACAATAATTAATCCATTCATGTAGCTCTTTATTTAGAACTATCAATGAATAATTTTGTTACAAAACAAATCTTTTCTGGATAACAATTATACTCTGGTTGTCCATTATATACTGTAAGTAAACATACACAAAATTAAATAAGGGTTAGTTCAAGTGGGGAAAAAAAAACACTTAGCAACTGTGACATAACTGTCAGATAATGTCATAACATGAAAAAATTAAATTACATAATGAAAAATTCTTCTAAATTAGCTGAAATCATAATGATACCTGTTAATGTACATACATGAACATTATTCCATCACCCATAGCCTTCTTAAGAGTGCAACATATTTTAAGTTCATGATGCAATAATATTGGCCAACGATGTCATGACTTATCATGAAAAAATGTACCTCTGGTTATCTTAGGTTCAATCCATCATGACTTGCAATTACATCATCACATGAAATACAGTTTCAGTCAAAGTTTGCACACACGTTCTCATTCTAGTGGATGTGAAGGTGTGTCCATACTTATTACTGTATGTCACGTATGTCACACCCTTTATGAAGTCATTAATGTGAGTAAGTGTAAAAATGTGATGGCCTAACTACATTTACAGGTTTAGCTGATTTATTACATACCAACATGTTATTACATTATCCAGCAGTTATTATCAGATACTAAAAGGTATAACACTTCTCTTTATAATGTACTTGTGTGATTATGTAGCAATTATTTGAACTGTGTAGTTTTATGTAGTAATATCTTAGATAGAAAACTGTCCTGAAAATATGATTTTACAGCACAATGCAAAACTCAATATGTGATGTTAAAAAGAGTTTTTAAAAAACAGTATTTACACATTTGGGAGAAATGTTTGTCTTCAACAATAAGCAACATAACATCATCTATGTGGTGTGGTACAGTTTCAAATTATTGCAAAAATATATATTCCAAAAGTGTGCCGTATATTATAACAAACACATATAAAGTATTCTCAGATTTTCAAATGAGAGCTCACATATTGATGTTCACTTGACATTGCAGATCTTGACTGACGTTCCAACTCCAAAGCCTGGATAGATGGGCTCAACAAATGTGGTCTCAAACCTGTGCAGGAGGGTCATGGTGCTGCTAATGCTATAAAATGCCAGCACACCTGCAGTGTGGTCCAGATACACGCCTATCCTGGGGGAGTGGGGGCCGTTGACGGGTTTGTCCACGCGGTTGTGCCAGGCAGAGTAACCTGAGTCAGAACAGAGTAGACTCCAGGATTTGTCGTTGTAGCCCAGCAGACACAGTGAGCCTTTGCCCTTTCGGCTGATGCTTTTGTAGGCCACTCCAATGGAGAACTCCCCGCTCCACTCGATCTCCCAGTAGAAGCGGCCTCCAGACAGACCCTCTCGGCACAGCACCTGGGCAAAGCTGTCAAACCTTTCTGCGTTTTCCCCGTAGGGCTGCAGGTCCCTGGTGCGGATGACTTTTCTGCTGTTATCAGAGATGTACAGCTCCTTATAGGCTGTGTTAGGATCCAATTTCAGCTGGCAGAAGTCTGAAGGAAGAAAATCAATACATTTTTATAGTATTGACTGGATTAAGTTAGGGTTAGGGTTCAATTGTAATATTTCAAGTATATACACCAGATGCTTACATTTTACAAATTCTGCTCTGCTCTTTGGCTCTGGAGGAGGAGTGTTGTCCACTGTCATTTCTTTGACTGCAGATGAAGAAGCTCTATATTAGAACAATGTGAACTGCATACATCCACACACACGCCTTCAATTCTTGAATTCCTGAATCTATGATAGAATTGCTTCCTAGTTTGCTTCCAGCAATTTATGGTAACTGTACTATGAACGTAAATAATAATTAACCTGCTACAGTTGTATATTGCTATAGGAAGTGCACTTACCTCTGCTCCTTCTGTCCAATGTTCGGCTTTCTGTAGTGTAGACTGGAACCTCATTCACTGTAAGGCAGAACACATTCATATTTAGAAAATGCTGGGTTTTTTTTTGTGATTTATGCCCATCACATAGAAGTATTGTGTTTCTGCTACTAAGGTCAGACCTGACTTGGAGATCTTAAGCAGCTCCCCTCTGCCAAACTCCTCAAGGCGTTCCTTGATCTCAGCCACAGCTTTCCTGACAGCCCCAAAGGAGAAGTCAGGGTTCACCGTCACTCGGGGTATGAAGCCATCGTCAGTGGGGGTGCAAAGGTAGTTGAAGTTCTGATGGGAAAAGAAACATGGCATGACATGGCCATGGGTGAATAAACTGTGTAGTACAGAAGTGTTGACAAAAGAATATCACATTGTAGAGGACACACTTGTTGATGATATATAGTCAGATGTTATATTGTCACAAACAAATTTTTCATTCAAATCCACATCGACTTTTTAACAGTTTTAAAACTTTAGAGCTTGGTTCACACTCATTTTTTATGCTTAATTGTTACAAAGGCTTTAATATGTCTTTATATTGTCGTGAGAAAACACACATAGAAAACTGCTGTTAGTAATAAGCCATTTTACCAAAAACTTAACCCATATGTACTAATTAGTTCAGTGTAAGCTATTGACTGGAATCTGTCCCAAATCAGAATAAAAATGCAATGTCATGAGAACAACTTTGTACTGTGTCAAAGCACTGCTATTTGACATTGACATAATTAAATGGCCACTTCAGGTATATTTATTATTAAATAGTTGCTCCAAGCTGTATGTTACCTGCAAGAAATGAATGTGGTCCTCAGTGCTGTACAACTGCTTCAGGCCAGACTCCTTTTTCTTCAGTTCATCGATTTCTTGTTCCAGCCGCTCGATCAAAGCCTCGGCCTGGTTGAAAGCAGCCTTCTCGTTGATACCAATCAGCTTGGTCACCTCTGACCTCATTCTCTCAATGGAGCGAATCATGTCCTCAAACATCTTCTGGCTCTCCACCATGGCTCTCTGGGCTGAGTTCTGGACGGGACACTCAGGATGTCAGTGTTTTTACAGAAGGAACTGTGATGAACTCAAATAATATAGTGATGTCGTTAGAAAGGCAAGAATATATTATCAATGTAGAGTTCTTACTGTACCTTCAGTGAATCCACAGCAGTCTTCAGTTCCTCCAGCTCCTTCACCCTCTCCTGGCATTTTTGTCTAATCTCAGCTTGGGAGACTCCCAAGAGTTTCTGGAGAATAAAGAAATATTACATAGCTGTTTATATCACTATCTTTGTTAAACATGCACTCCCATGCATAGCTGCACGGACTTCCTTAAATTTACTATGCAGTAGTACAATAGCTCATCATAGATTAAATAAGATTTATAAGATGTCGTTGAATGTTATGCTTGTTTATTGTACAAAATATAAAGGCTTGTTGGTTCAGAAGAAACCTTCTTTCTCATCAAGGAATATCTGGGGAGGCTGTTTGGCATGTTTAATAAACCCTTTTCAAAGACTCTTCTTAATGCGGCCAGCTTTTATCTCAGAGGGAGAGGTGAGGGGGGGGGGGGAAATCTGTGATGGAATTCTGGCCATGTCAGGAATGTGAATCTACCGCTGACTGACTTTTAAAGAGATGTTTCAAGGTGCACGCAGCACTGACGTGCAGAATAGAGGGCTTTTCTAATTCAGTTTTTACCCAAGCCCACTAACCCATTCTTCAAGATAAGCTTGAGGAATGCAGGGAATCTGGGGTGGGGTGGGGTGGTGGGGGGTGAATATGAGAGGGGGAGGGGAGAGAGAGAGAGCGGGAGATGGAGTGAGATGTGTGAGACTCAGGTTGTAAATCTTTGGGTGAGAGAAACCAGACTCCCCATGTAGCAAAGAAAACAGGAAGATGAATTATTACTTTGCCATGACCTCAAAATCCTTTAACTCATATTCCTGTCTGCCATAAAAACACCCCTTCTACTCACATAGAAACTATAACTGCTCTCAACAATGCAGATTTATAGTACAGGATCTGTTTTCTCTACACTGTTTTACAGACAACGTGACTGGTGAGTCATTTGAATGTGTATGGCTGCGGTTTGGGATTGGTTCATTATCATGAGCTGTGGAAGGCCTTGACTCCCTGACATTCCAGTTTCACTACAGACTCACTCCCACAGGTGGGAACCGACACAGCAGAAGGAAGTCCACCGTTTCTGTGTATCTATCCCACAGCTGGAACAGCACATTCTCTGAAAAGCAGCTTTCATATGCGATAACTAAGACACTCCCCCGGCCTCCACACAGCTAATCAGAGAGCTGCATTTGTTTTGGCGGTGAATGCCTGCCAGGGTAGCTGATAGCGTTGGTGAAATGGGTCAAAGTACAAGCGCTAGTTGTAGTGCAGGGGCAGGAGTTGGGAAAAACACCCTTCCTGCTGGTACTCAAATCACTCCAGAGGCAATATATCTTTTAATGAATCAAGTACTTGCCCCATTTTTAAAAAAAGTTTATCTCTCTGAAAAACTTTAAGTTTAAGTTGAATTCTTCCTTGACTTTGCAGTAGTTTCAGCCTCTGTCGTGCAAATAAATGCACTGCTTATCTGTCTGACAAGAAACACACACTTTCATTCTCTGAAAGTGAACAGGTGAACAGTACTACTTCTGTGCTTTTGAGCATTTAGTCTACTGAAAGAAGCCATCTACACAGACAGGATGATTTCTTACCTGCTTCTCGCCCCTCTCTGCCTCAGCAGAGACAATGTCATGGCCTCTGTGTTCACTGACTGTGCAGATAGCACAGATACACATTTGGTCCGTTCGACAGAAGAGCTCCAGGGACTTCTGGTGCTGGGGGCAGATCTTCCTGTCCAGGTTTCCCAGCTCATCCACCAACTTGTGCCTTTTGAATGTGGCTGATTCATAGTGGGGCTTCAGGTGCTTCTCGCAGTAGGACGCCAGACAGTTCAGACAGGACTTCACAGCTTTTAATTTCTTCCCGGAGCAGAAGTCACAGGGTACGTCACTTGGGCCGGCGTAGACGTTCCCCTGGGATGTGTTCAGGTTGAGGTTCAGACCACTCTTCTTGATCTTCTCAGCCACCAAACTCAGAGTGGCGTTGGGCCGCAGCACAGGCCTCTGGGTGAATGTGATCTTGCATTGGGGACAAATGTAAATCCCTGTGTAGTCAGCCTCATTCCAGTAGCCGCTGATGCAGTCCATACAGAAACTGTGGCCACAGGGGATAGCCACAGGGTCCTTCAGAAGGTTCAGACACAGGGAGCAGCTGAAGTAATCTGGAGAAGTGTGATCAGCCATGGTGATGGACTCTAAACACAGTCAGACCTGCGGAAGGGGAGAGAAAATGCCAGGAGCAGATAGAGATTTCGTCGAGTGTGCCTGGGAGCCCGCCCTCAAGAGTGTGGTACAGCCTGCCAGAGACAGGACCTACTTGTATTTCTGAATTCCAGAGGTTATTGATTGAAAGCAGACAAGGCCCTCCCCCCTGTGCTGTGAGTATATCGAGCCCTGCCCAGTTCAGATAAGCAGGTTGAACAAGAAGGGGGAGGGAGAGAGAGAGAGAGAGAGAGAGAGAGAGAGAGAGAGAGAGAGAGAGAGAGAGGAAGAGAGGGAGAGAGAGAGGGAAAGAGAGAGGGAAAGAGAGGAAGAGAGAGAGGGCATGCAGGCAGGAGAGGAGAGAGAGAACAAACTGAAAGAAAAAGAATGAATGAGATGTAAAAGGCATAAGAAGTGACAAGTAATGTGCTAGAAAATGCTCTCATTTTACTCACAGTTTCCTTTGCCCTCAAATTTCTCATGTGGCTCATCTGTGGAAGAATTGCGCACACTTCTCTGCAGCTGTATTTCCACCTATTGTTGTCAGACAGAATCGCCATTGTCTTAAACCGGTTATAGTTCGACAAACACAAATGCAGCCTAAGGTACTGTAGGAATTTAAGGGACCACCCAATAAACAAACAGAGACACTCTGAGCTCAGGCAGTTTCAGGGTAATTTCAAACATCCCCGCATGATCCTTTTATCACCAATTTTCTTTTTTAAGTTTAACTTGCTGCAGGTTGTTTTTCTAAGAGCAGCTAGAGTTCAGAGTTGTAATATTTACACTGTGACCGGTCAAACCAGTCGAGTCACTTTTGCAATATGTAACTGTAGATATGTAGACAGCATTTGTTTGTACAGCAGAAAGAAAATATTCATGGAAAGATGCATGTGCGCATGTGCATATGCAAACAGAACATTCCTGTAAGATCCTGGTGTGTTGTTGTAATGAATGTTTTACATATTTGTTTGCATACTTCACTTTGCATTTTTTCATTCCTACAAATGTCCCTGTCATAACTACCTGATGTTATTTAAAATCAGCCTGGGGGAAGAACTTCAGAGACTCTCTGCAACATGAAGTGTCTGCTGACATCATAGCCTCTCATTAGCATTTCAATTAGGCCTAGACTGCTTTCCACCAATACTAATGGCCCATTCACATTATTTTTTGTCTGTCTCTAGCTCAAGATTACTTTGAAAGTCCCTAAACTGTAAAGGCACTCTTGGTTGAAATTAAAGTGTTTTCTTTCTGATCTGAAATTGTGTTGCATAAAAATAGAATACATGTTAATTTAAGGTTATAAAAAGTACATTACCTCCACCTTCAATTCATATCTTGCATTACTTCATATGCTAGGTAGTTTCACCTCTCCATATTTAGTCAGGTTTCTGATAAGCCAGTTTTTCCTTCCTTCCTCCAGACTAAAGGGAGCACTCTGTGCTTACAGATTAACAACCTCTTAGTGTAGACAACTACGGCCAAGGGACAAATCTTTGCGTATGGCTTTGATATATAGAAAAGTGAAGACTATGCAGTGCACATTTGTTCAAAAATGTCTATTACTTTGAGAAAGTCAAAATGAAGTAAGGTAATGTTTAGGATACAGGACACTTTAATGAGATTTATAATATACCTCCCCGACAGAGTAGCATGCTTGCTATAAGTCCCAGTGTTCTTTGATGAATCAGACCGAAACTCCACAGTCATCTATAGCTGAGTCCAAGTTCAAGATGAAAGGTCAACCTTCATTAAGGTGCAGTGAGCGTGCTTTCTGCAGCGCGAGTGCAGGAGAACACAAATGGCTATTTGATCAAAGGAAACAAGGAGCCATTTCACTGAGTGTGCGTAATAACAACAGGAAGACACAATATTTACAATGTGTTGTGGGGAAACAGTGGACGCATTTGTTGATGCTGGTATATACAGGGCTGAAACAGACACAGTCCAAATGTGAACAAAAAGGTTGCACACCACTTGTAAACATTGCTGTTGTCAAGATGTCAACTAAAAGATGAGAAAAAAACAGCACTCGTTGAATGTCGGTCAGTGCTGCATCCAGTGGAGCTAGTCCAAATAAAAACTAAATGATTCACAAAATAATAGATCCATATTTTTATGCATGTTTGTGTATATGGGTAACACACACTTCCTCACTAAGTGAAGAGAAGGTGACATGTAAGCCAAGAGAGCTTGACAGATGCTTATTTGATCATATTAGCTTTCATAATCCTGTCTGCTGTGAAACTGATTCTTAGGTGTGTCATTTTGTGCCTGGTGGCTCATCTGTCAAAGTTAAGTGTAGTAAAGCCAACAGGTTCTTCCTCTCCATAAAATTTCTATATTTTTGTTTTATGGAAGCAAAGTCCATCTCCTCGCTAAAAACAAGGTTAAACGACCAATTAGATTGGTACAATAAAGTACAGACCAAAACAAAAATCTATAAAGAGGGGAAAATACTAAAAAAAAAAAAAAAAAAGCGTAATAAATGTAGTATTAGTTTAGAGTGAAGTGCTATTTTAAATGTTAATGGTATGATTGAGTAAATTAACTTAAT
Source organism: Scomberomorus guttatus (assembly GCA_038419695.1). Classification (NCBI taxonomy): domain Eukaryota; kingdom Metazoa; phylum Chordata; class Actinopteri; order Scombriformes; family Scombridae; genus Scomberomorus; species Scomberomorus guttatus. The sequence continues at coordinate 7,232,295 of CM076460.1, forward strand.
TTGCAATCAGATGAGCTTACAAGTCACTGAAACTTTCACTGGAACATTTTCACCCTTTGTATTAGTCAACAGAGACTTAAGGACCTGACTTATTTAATTCACATGCAAAGTAGGTGAACAGTAGGTGGGGTGCTGAAGTATAGGATTATCCACTTTTTAAAACCATTTAAATAAAAAAAATCATTATTATTTTGGGCATTTTATACCTTTATTGGGTAGTGATAATAGAGAGATAACAGAAAATGAGGGAGAGAGAGATACATGTTTAAAAAAATCAATTTTCTATATCACAAGGTCGTTAGAAGGTCACAAAGATAATTAAAATAAAATTTTAAAAAATATTAATTTGGATCTTTTCATTAAAAAAATAATTTACAATGAAAGACAATTTAAATATATGTTTTTTGTTAACATTGATAGATCATTACTGTTGCATCACTTGCACAAAAGTCCATTTTTTTTTTTTTTCTCATAAGATGCTACATTTAGTCTTCATGTCAGCTGTAGTTACTGCTGTTGACGGACAACAGACCCTATAATGTCTGGCACTCTGCTTGGGCCATCTTGGCTCTAACACAATGGAATCTTTTAAGCAGGCTTTCTCTGCCCTCCTGTTATCTGGGCTATCAAGTGTAGTTGCATTCCTATCTCCATTTCAATAGCCCTGAAACTCCATCTTGGCTGGGAGGTGTGTCCACTGTAAGATGAAATATGCAGAGGGATGTTTTTTTTTTTTTTTTTTTTTTAAACTCAGAACAGGAAACATTCTTATAATTACTTGGAGTTTGGTGGAGAAAAAAACTTTCTTATTTGGGACAGTATTGATCTTATAACACAGAGATACAATCACAGTGTTGACTTGCAGACCTGAGAAGAAAAAATGAAATACAAAGTAAAAGAGAGTTGATAATTAACTGGTTACAGATGAGGTGAAGGTCGAAATCTCACTGTTTTAACAAACACCAAACCAAATGAATTTCACCAAAGCCAACAAAGCTGTTCCTTTGGCATCACTACACTTCAATCATTTTACTATACATCAGTGATGAACGGACTCACTGTTGAAGACTTTACTGATAAGAAACTACAGCTGAAAAAGAGTCGTACTAATTTAAGTCAAATTGCAGAAAATAATCTCTTTAGCGTGAAGTCAGTTTGTACTGTGACTTGAGTGGCTATCATCACATGCTCAAAGGGAACAGTCTGTCTCCAGGCTAACACTCTGTCATTAGAGTACACTCAACAGTAAAATGTGACACACCTGTGGATTCCTAACAGTGCATTATTTCTTGATGACTAGTTTGAATGTTATACTTTTTTCTTTCACTCGTTTGTTTGTAGGCTGCAAATAGCAACATTTCTAAACATTACTTTTCATGCTCAGTTTGCACCTCTTTCCTGCTAGAAAATAGATAAAGCCCCTCAAGGCCCATATAGACTGTCTTTGTGATTTCTTTGGTGTCTTTGGTGTTCTTTGTAACTGCACTTTTGATCTGATTACTCAAGGTCAAACCTTGTATCTTATGATAACACATTTCATTCATTCTCCTTCCATTCTGTAACTGATGGAGGTATTCACTGTGTCCTTTCTTTACCCCGCCCATGTTTTACCGGTTTCGGCTTAACCAGTTTAGCCTCCCTCTCTGTTTACTCTATATAACCTGTGCTGGTAGTTCCTGTGTGATCACTTTGCCATTGTGCTGATACAAGTCACTGACTGTCACAGAAGCTTCACTACATTAGCGGGGAAAACACCAAGCTGACTCCATGTCGTCTGACCAGGACAACTGCCACCTCTGTAAGGAATACCTCAGGGAGCCTGTGTCCATCCCATGTGGACACATCTTCTGCTCCATTTGTCTGAAGACATACTGGGATCATGCTGACCACACAGGTTCATACCTCTGCCCACAGTGCAGGGTCACCTACAACAAGAGGCCCACCCCAAGACGCATGGGAGGCTCCCGGCACTCTACCATCCAACGCAACAACGAATCCTTTCCACCTCCACCTCCGTCCCCTGACTACAACTACGCAGGACCCCAGGATGTAGGTTGCGACATCTGCGTTGGCAAGAAGCACAAAGCCATCAAGAGCTGCCTGATGTGTCTGGCCTCCTACTGCGAGAAGCACCTCAAGCCCCACTATGAGTCAGCCACTTTTAAAAGGCACAAGCTGGTGGATGAAATCGGCCACCTGGACAGACAGATCTGTCCCCAGCATCAGAAGGGTCTGGAGCTGTTCTGTCGCACTGACCAGATGTGTATCTGTGTGCTGTGTACGGTGAAAGAACATAAAGGTCACGACATGGTGTCTGCTGAGCAGGAGAGGGCTGAGGAGCAGGTAGGTAACATTGTACTTAAAGTGACAACATACGTGTGTCAAGCTGTGATCTGCTTAGCAACAGGAGTACTAAAAAATTAAAAATGTGTTTTGCTCAACATGACAAGTATTATTTAATGTACATGAACCATATGTGATTTTTTTTAAATCTAGGGTGATACATGTACATATTTTGTGAGACACACCCATATGAAAATAAATGTAATAACTGAAAGTAACTGCTGTTACCTGCATATGCAGTTTTCCAACCTTGAGCTGTATGCTGCATTTTAAAGTCTGACATTTGAGTTTTGAAAAACTCTTCATTAGATAATTTAGTCAATTTGAGTTATAGACTTGTTGAATTGCTGTCATCACCATCAACAATGTCTGTTGTTTTCCCCATAGCAACGGCTGGGCTCCACGCAGGCTGAGATCCAAGAGAAGATTCATGATCGACTGAAGCAGATGGAGGAACTGAAACAAGCAGTGGACTCACTAAAGGTTTGTGCCAATGTCATCCATCAGACAGATAAGACCCGACTAACCACAACAGACTGAATGGAAAGTTAAATCAACTACCAGCACAGACAGCATTCCTTCATGTAGTGTTGACAGCTTCTCTCAGAGTGCTAGTAAAACCAGTGTGACACACAGTTGACTTATGGCATGCCTCCATGTTTCCTGCGCAGCACTCAGCCCATCGAGCGCTGCAGGAATGTGAGAAGATGTTTGGAGACATGATGCGCTCAATTGAGAGGATGCAGCAAGAGATGACCAAGCTGATCTCCTCCAACAAGAGAGCAGCGCTCAACAACGCTGAGGGCCACATGGAGCGTCTGACCCACGAGATTGCTGACTTGAAGAGGAGAGACAACGAGATCACCCAGCTGTCCCGCACTGAGGACCACATCCACTTCATCCAGGTAAATGACAGCCACTGAACAGAGACATTAAAATAAGTTCAGTAAGATATACAGTACCAGTCAAAGGTTTGGACACTTTCTTATTCAAGGGAATGGGAAAGTATATATATTAGGCTAATGATATGACATTGCAACAACAGCACTCTTTAACTCTTCAGGGTTACAGGGAGCTAAAGCCTATCCCATCATGCATCGGTGGAAATATCATGTTTACTACACTTTATGGTGTGATATCAGCATTTCTTTTTGCATTTCAACTTTAAATGTGTATCAGTAAAACATAACTACTTACTGAAATGCATGGTGTAATCTAGAAAAAAACAGTACACATCATATCTGCATTACTGTTTATTTTTCTTTAGAGCTATCACATGCTGATAGCTCAGACAGAGGCTGAGGAGCTGCCTACAGTGAGCGTCAACCCCTACTTTACCTTTGGCCCAGTCACTAAGGCAGTCTCTGAGATGAAACAGCACCTGAATGAATTCGGCAATGAGGAACTGGTTAAGGTAGCCAAAGCAGGTGAGTGGGGAGCCGACATCAAGACCTTAATGATAAAAGATAAAGACGTAGATTTAAACGGTTTGATATTATTTCAATCCTCTGGTAATACTATTAACATCTTATGAACATTTTACCACTATTACCATGTTACTCATTCATTTTGTTTTTTGTTTTTTGCAGTTAACAAAATTACCTTCTGTCAGCTGGATGAATCCAAAAAGAGACGGTCAACAAAAAGTGAGTTAACCATTTAAGAAAATTAACTTACCTTTTACTGATTTTATTTGGACAGCAAAGCGATATGGTAACAATACAGAAAGCCATATTAGTTTTTAGTAATCTTGTGAAAACGGCTTCTAGTTAATCCACAAAGCCAGATAACTGCAGTATTTAGAAATTATTTGGACCCAAAACGAAAAAATTTTGCATAATTGAAGCAGGGAAAGTCAAATAGATTTACAGTTTCCTTTGTCCTCAATAGGGCTTTGTGCAATCCTGTTTGATGTTTGGCCACGGCTGGAGCATGATATTCAGTAGAGGGTAGCCTGAGGTCACTCAGTAGCCACACGGTTAAATGTTTACTTTGATCAGGATGTCAAACTGCCAGCGAGTTTATATTAACATACTTTTCCTCCTTAGAATACCACCAAGTTGCATGGTCTCTGACAGTTCAGATCAGCTTCATTGCTATTTTCATTGTCAGTCTTGGGGATAACATATGTGTTGCGCAGAATTGTTGATTCATTTTCTGTAATTAAATTTAATGATGTAGTAGAAAGAAATTCGCTGTATTATCAGTAAAACAAATCCTTCAATTAAACACATTACAGTTCATTATCCCTCTATCACTGTTTCCTGATGATGATATACATATTTACTTCCACAGGTGATGAAGCTCCCATGTACAAGTCTGTACCAGTCCATGAACCTCAGTCCAGGGACGATTTTCTGAAATGTGAGTCTCAGCTTCTCTCATACTGCTTTCTGCAGTTACACAGATCACTGCTCTCCCTGCTCATTTCAGTGCATGAGACAAATTAGATGCTGATGAGGTTCTCTGTCAGACCCTGTGGCTGACCACAAAATCTGGTTTTAGTAACTACTGCATGTCCCACAGTGTTGACAGAGACTGCAATTGGCTCATTAAAAACATATCAGCTGGCACTTACACAGCTTCATGATTTTTACTTCAGTTGCAGTTTAACTGTTCTCTGCTTGTCTTGTTTTTTTTTTACTGTGTTTTTGAGTGCATGATTGTTTGAAAGCTGATGTTGACTAACCAGTCAGACTAGACCCAGAAAATACAAACCTTTCAATAGGATGTTTTTTTTTTGTACTGAAAATTCAGTTTTTGTCAGGAGCCAGTTTAATCTTGGCTAATAATCTAAAACCTGGGAACGCCTTACAGTTAAAGATTCACTTTGTTAGATACATTTCTGTTTGTGGTCAAACTCACAAACAGTGTCAATACCTCTGGCATTACAGATAATAGGTCGGGCAGATCTCACCGTATCCGTCGGGTGTCCCACCAACTGTGACCTGCAGAGGTGGAGGTACACAGCAGGCAGGTGATATCTAACCCCTGAAATAATTCTGATTTCAATGTGTACAGCCAGAGGGTCTCCCACTTTTTCCTTCAAATCACATTATTGCAGAAGTTAGTTAAACATCTAACAGAACTGGAAATTCTAATTACATTCTGCTAACCTCTGTGACCTTGCAGCTGGTGGTGCAATGGTGAGGGGTACTTAAGCTGATGTGGAAATGAGGCTTTGCCCCTTTTGGGTTTCTTGATTTACATTTAACCTCAAACATTTAGGCTAAATGCCTCTTCTTGTGAAGTAAATGTTTAATTTATATCCTGTCTCTTCTCAGATGCTTGTCAGCTCACTCTGGACTCAAACACAGCCTACAGACAGCTCTACTTGTCTCGAGGGAACAGGAAAGCTGCCCTCAAGAGAGACCCCCAGTCCTATGGTGACAGCGCTGCCAGGTTCGACTCCCTGCCCCAGGTCCTGTGTATGGAGGCCCTCTCTGGAGGCGCCTACTACTGGGAGGTTGACTGGAGTGGGGAGGGAGCTTCCATCGGAGTCACCTACAAAGGCATCAAGAGGACAGGTTATGGAGACAGCTGCCGCATCGGATACAATCGCAAATCTTGGAGCCTCTTTTGCTCTGATTCCAGCTACTCAGCCCGCCACAACAAGGACCAGATAGAGATCAATGCGCCCTACTCCTCCCGTATTGGGGTGTTCCTGGACCACGCTGGGGGTACTCTCTCTTTCTACACTGTAGGGGACACCATGTCTCTCATCCACCGCTTCAAGGCCTCCTTTAGTGAGGCTGTCTATCCAGGCTTCTGGGTTTGGTATGAGTCAGCCATCACCATCATCCAGCTGTGAATTAATAACACACTTCCAATGATCAATGTACAACCGGGATTCAGTTTTGGTATGGGATTACAGAACAAAAATAATACTCACTGTGATTATATCTTATATATCCTTTAAGATTTGACATGTTTTTGTCTTTTTACTATACTATGTACTTACTTCACTGTGTTGAGTATTGGGGGAACTATTCTTGATGACTGTGAATATTCTGTAAATCAACATGTGTGAGATACAGTACCAGTCCAAAGTGTGTCCAAACGTTTGACTGGTACTGTATGAGATCAGGTGTACAACACGAATGAGCATTTAAATGATCATTTAAACAGAACAAAGTTCTGTCATGTGTCATGTGATCATTTATATAGGCTATGTTACACTTATTTTTATCAATAAACATTTTATAACAAGAATAAAGTGTGATTATTGTTGTGTTTTTACTCCATCCTTCTATTCATATCACGCATTTCCTCGTGCTTCCTCCCTTCAGCCTGCTTGCTTGAAATATGAAAGTGGAGATGGAAGATTCATTCATTCAGTCCAGCTTTGTTTAATCAGGAAAACACTCATATTCAAGGATATCCTCAAGTCTTTAACAGGTTTAAAAAACACTGAAGACTATATTCTAGTTGCCTATGTTCAAAATTCAAATTTGTCTTTCATTACCAACCTATTTTAAAAAAAATAAAAATCAGACAGGAAGAGAGCGAGACAATGAGTTTGTGTGTTAAGACAAACAGAGTTGGTTTTGTTGGAGAATGTTGGAGAGGTTGTGTGTGAGATTTGGAGAGATGAAGTGTGACTAAGAGGCTCCTGAGTTTACAGATGGCTGCAGTTTTAAATATGGTGGTATGCTGCACTGATGTGTGGTCTAATGTATTTCTAAGATCTTTATCATCTAGGCCAATCATGAAAAGCAGAGTTACTGTATTAGTGATGCTACACAGGAGTACTGTAACTGACTTGTACTTGACCACTGCAGGAAACTAAACTATATGCAACTGTAGCTGCTGGCTGTTTCTTCCCCTCAATAAATTTTCATGGTTTGTAATGAAAAAGCATTGTTTTCAGTTGGACTTTGATATATGCATTTTGTCACTAACATCTTATAAGACTTACCATATCTTTTCACCATAATTTTGTTACTGCTTTGGTTGCTGTTTATGAGTCAAAGTTACTGTCAAAATATAAAAAACAAAACTTTGTCTCTGACAAACAGCTCACTTAGATAAACGACAGAACACCCAACCCAATGATGACACACCTCAAGAAACTTCACAATAGTAAAAAAAAAAATGATTTGAATACAAGGTTTTCCTCTTTCAGTGTCCTTCGTTTGTGATGTTTGAGTGAAGTGAGTTTCATTTGTGGAATCTGCAGCCTCAAGGGACTTTGAAGAGAGGATATGAAAAATCCCCCAGAATTTTAGGTTATGGTCAGAGGGTGGGGTTTGCCATTGTTCAGTGATACTGCATCCTCTTGCTTTCTGAAATTACAACATTCTTTTCACAATTTCGTTAAACAAGCAGGCCAGAATGAAAAATATTGTACTTCACACAAGGGTTTGTTTTAAGCACTTAAGACTTGAGACTTGGACCACATATTTGGGGAACTGTGCCATTTTAGTTAAAATGGGACTTCCTGATGCTCCTTGCATTTTGGACTTTCTCCATCTCCTCAAGTGAAATCTCCTAAAAGGTTTATGTTTTAAGATTCTGCATGGTTTATACAAATCATTTATCATGCATTTGTCAAAGGTTAATCTATATCTATTATTACTACTAATTTACTCACAGTACGCTGGTGACAAGCAGCATAAGTCAGAGGATAGGCCTACTGCTGATTAAGGATCTATTTTTGCCTAAGTATATCTGGTGTACAGTTATCAGTGCCACTTTGTTGTAACTTTGTCCTGTTGTATCTGCTTTGTACAGAGATTCTTAAACCTGTAAAATCACCTGTGAGCTGTGCTACCTCTAGTGGAGAAATGTATGCAGTACCAAAGCTGTCACTATTCACCTCACATGGGGAAAGCTTCTGAAGTCGGAGATGATTCACTGTTGGAGAACCTGAAACAGTGTAAGAAGTATGTGTGTGAGCAGATGGTACAAAACATGTTCACTGGCTAGACAATACTGCCCCAGCTTACCTATGGCTTAGACCTTACAAACACACACCTTACTCTTTCATTAAGGGATTGGTTACATCAAACAACATGTCACAGGCTACCTCCCTGAACAAATTCATCCTACTGTATCTCTGTACTTTGTTCACGCTTGTTTTGTAAGATCCACATTGGATAAAGTGATTGCACCTGTCATTTTATGCCACCAACAGTTAAAGGAAAATGTTCATGTATCCAATGACAAGTTGTATTCAGCCTTTAAATACCAGTCTTTTTTATAGGACAACAGGAGTAATTTAGGAGTAATTTGTAAAAATCGTGGAATGAATAAAGTTAGTCGGCCTTCACTCAAAAATGTGTTTTTCTTCTTGTTTCTACAGTTGAATGTTTTACTGTGCAGAATGATGTATGTGCAGAGTTTGACACTAGAAGGCTGTTTTCACATTCATCTGCTGAAAAGGGAAAGTTTCTCTGTGCTAATTGAAAATCCAGTTTTAAGGGGTGGGCCTCCAAGCATAATTTGCGACATCACAAATAGCTTTGGTCCGATTCTGGTCCAGTATTCAACTTACTTTCCACTTTATGTGGAACCTCGAAGCCTCCAGTGCACATACAGTGAGAATGGACTTTACAGTGAAGTAGGAGACATCTTGTGTCCAGCAGTTAAACTTCTGAAATTAAATATACTTGCATATTTATTGATTCCAGATTTTATAGGGTTTTTTTTATAAGGGGGAAGGAGTAGATGCCATTTTAAGGATTTTAAAGTAGTAATTATACTTATCTGAAATTTTTAATGAAGTAGAGTATTTTAGACTATACACATCTTAAAACATGTCTGGAGGGGATCTTTAAATAAACTTCAGGACACCAAGTGGGGACATGAACTAAACGTCTAATCATTTCAAAACGTAAAGAAACGGGCAGCCCCATCACGATAATTTAGATTTCACTCCCGTATGAATTGACCTATCTTTTAATAAACTGATTATAATATAACCACCATGTCTATAGAGGGCAGTCAACCTCAGTTTACATAGAAAAAAGAAGGACTTGTTTCTCGTCGGACAAATTTACCCTGCACACGTCCAGAAAGAAGCGCCGCATTCTCACATTTTCACAAGTGTGGCTGCACAGGTGAGTTTAGATTCATACGATAAAAGCTTTGACCACTTTGGACCTTCTGTTTTCACACCCTGATACCCTAGCATACGTATTATCTGTCTATCTATCTATCTTCATAGGGATATGACAACATTACAGAAAGAAAACCAATGAATGGTGCTAACCTAGCCGGCTAGCTCGCTAACATAACATTAGCTGGCATTAGCATGGTATTTCGCTGTGCTAGCCCTGTTGAGAAGATAGTAGGTAAAAAATGTGGCATGCCATTTGACTCAAGATTATGTAACCGACAACTGAGATGTGTGTTGTGTTACGAAATGTAAATATTACAAATAAAAAGCCACACTAATTTGGCTAATACTATCGCTCTTTCACTCTTGTGTTGTGGCATGCGTTACAACTGTCACTATGACAACCGGCTGGACAGAACACACTCTGTAGTTAAATCTGTGTCTTCAAGCTTAGTTAACTAACTTAATGTGAACAGTGAAACCGTACGTGTTTCCTTTTTTTAATAAGAAAAGAACTCATGCATCAACAGACATGTAAAGCACACAAGGAAGCAGACCTTATCCAAGAGTACACATACTGAAAGTCTCAAGTACTGGGCTGAAATAAAAGTTAAGAGTCGGGACAAGTGAACTGAAATATTTCTGACTTTTAATTTAATTGGAAATTTCTTATCGAACAAAAATGTACAACTTGGGTTCATCAGTCCGCAGAATGAGACTTATTCGCCAAGTAGCAAGTACAAGGAATTCAATGTGGTCCAGATGTCAACAGAAACATCAATAAACATGAACATTAAACAATAAACATAAACATAAACACAAACATAACAGTGTAAGAAAGAGAGGGACAGTAATTTACAAAGATTCTGTCTAGTGGGGTGGACTGTGTGCTTGCATATTGACATGATAAAAACTATATGTGTGCAAAAAACCAATATAAATAGAAGTATAAATACCAATATGAACATAAATGTGAGTGTAAATAAACTGTGTATTAATAGGATATATATGTACAGTTAATTAAAAAATAAAATCTATATACATCTACACAGCGCAGGACAGACAAAGACACAGAAGACACAATATGAATGGGGTGAAGTGGAGTTGGTACACAACACCTTTTAAAATCATCAGCAGACTATTTCCAAGCCTCTTGGCCATGTATGACTTGTTAAAAGTTTATGAGCTGCTATCAGCCCAGCATGTAGAGTATTTCTCTGCACTGCTGAAGCACACACCTTGTTGACTCCTAGCTGTGGCTTGACATCAGGTGTAGTCAACCTTCTGTTGCAAGGCAGAGACCCTCATGACCCTATAGAATGATTTTGTTGTTGATCCATTTCATCCATCTGTAAATGCTATTTTGTTGTTTAGAGTAATTATAGTCAGCATTTTCTTTGTTGTGTGTTGTGAGCTGGATTACCTGTCATCATGACCGCTCACTTGAAAGTGCCACAAAGGTCAGAGAGCCTGCTAGTTAATAGGACTTTGAATACAAATATTTGTGTCTATTGGAACAGTCACAAATATTTATTAATCAGTTTTTGCCTATTCACAATTATATCCTGATTCCATTAGTTTATAATAGCACCTCCTTAACCTCAGAGTTCTTTTCCCATTAATAAGATCTGTTATTTTTATATTAAGGGTATTTCTGTTCTGCTTTTAACTTATTACAGATGGCGGCTACAAAGGTCCCAGAGGTTCGTGACATCACACGGATTGAGAGAATTGGTAAGATTCCATATTTACACTGGTACCCTGTCTATTCAACTCTTTATATTAATGCAAGTTCATGAGTGCTAAATCTGTTTTATTGTAGATGAGCTTAATGTAATTTGATGCAAGTGGTACCTTGTCTTCCAAATGTGGTTACTGCTAATGTGTTTATTTCAATTTTGTGTTTAGGTGCACATTCTCACATTCGAGGCCTTGGCTTGGATGATGCTTTGGAACCAAGACAGGTAGCGTTAAGGCTTCAATTCATAGGCTGTAGCTCTGAAAACATTTAAAGAATATAACCTTGTGAGGAACTGATGTCCTGCCCTTCTCTGTCAGAAATCCTGTTTGCAGGGTTTCTGATATATGTCAAGTAATTGTTGAAGTATATGGTTATCTTCAAAAGGGATTGGACTACAGCAGAGACTGCATGAGACACCTCTGTCTCTTATGCTGAGCTGCTCAGCATGCTGGTGTGCATTAATCTGTGTTGAATTTGGGTTCAAGGATACCTGTTTCTGTTCACCTGCAGGTGTCTCAGGGGATGGTTGGCCAGCTGGCCTCCCGTCGAGCAGCAGGGGTCATTCTGGAGATGATCAAAGATGGCCACATTGCTGGCAGGGCAGTCCTGATTGCTGGCCAACCTGGCACAGGAAAGACTGCCATTGCTATGGGTAAGGGCCACATTGGAGGCTTTCCAGAACACAATATCATTTCATCAATCTCCTCTGGAGGTGATATTATTGCCTTGCAGTGATATCTGTAATTGGCTTAAGTAATATTTTCGTTAAAACAAGAGTTCATATTCACTGACTGATTAAAGGTTCAGCTGAGACTTTGCTCTTTATGCAGGTATCGCCCAGTCTCTTGGCCCTGACACACCCTTCACAGCGCTGGCCGGTAGTGAGATCTTCTCTCTGGAGATGAGCAAGACTGAGGCACTCAGCCAAGCTTTCAGAAAAGCTATCGGAGTGAGGATCAAGTGAGTGAGAAAACACAATAGTTTTGTTTGTAACTCTTATTGTTGGAAATGAATCGTTATTCATAGGTGGCTTTCTTTTGCAGAGAAGAGACAGAGATAATTGAAGGAGAGGTGGTGGAAATCCAGATTGATAGACCAGCCACTGGAACGGTAGGCTGTTTACAATGTTGTCAGCTGCAAGAGCACCCATAATTTACTGTCTTACAGACTCATTCTTTATGCCTGCTCTGGAAAGTATTTTATAGAACACACTATCGGTGCTGCGAGATAGCAGTCTTTACACATTACACATTCGACGTAACGTGTAAATACCTGGGGGGAAAAATAAATCTCTGAATGCAAAAATTGCCTTATTCCACTTGAAGCCATAAGGCTTCAATTTACTGACAATACTTTACAATGTAGACCAGCACACAATCTGCTGTCATAAAGACAAACCTTTGATAGCATATTTAACTTTGTCTATCAGGGTGCCAAGGTGGGCAAGCTGACTCTAAAGACTACTGAGATGGAGACAATATATGACTTGGGCAACAAGATGATTGACAGTCTCAGTAAAGAGAAAGTTCAAGCGGGGTAAGTTAATCTCTTGTACATATATGTGTGTGTGTGTATATATATATATATATATATATAAGGGTGTAATATCTTTATGTGTGTCACAGTTTCAATCTCAACTGTCTTCCTCTTTGTTTTCTCCCAGTGATGTTATTACCATTGACAAAGCCACCGGAAAGATCAGCAAGTTGGGCCGCTCTTTCACCAGAGCCAGAGACTATGATGCCATGGGAGCTCAGGTATGCTGTAACTGTCACATCACTAAAATGTCACTACTGTAGTCATTAATTTGCACTCACTAACAACAGCAGTTTCTCACATTAAAAAGAGTGCTGCAGTGCTGCAAACTTTTAGCAGTGAAATATGTTTTTAAAATTACTTTATGTACGAACAGTATTGTTATATGGATAGAAGGATATGATGGTTCTTGTTATTGTCCTTCAGTTCACAGCCATTTGCTTATCACAGATTTAAACAATTAGTATTGAGTCCAAAAAAACTGTTAACTGGGAATTCAGTCTCCCAAAGGACTTGCAACATGGTCACCTGCTCCTGTTAAAATTTTTTTTTCTTTATTACAATATTATTAGTACAACATTTTAAGCCCGAATTAGCTCTTTGCTCAGGTACAAAGGAATCAAAAAAAGATTTGTCTGTCTCACAGATTCACAAAATCCTTCGTTGCTTTGGCAACATATTCACACTCTTTTGTATGATAGCTGATTTTTCAAAATCTTTGTGTCATCCTTGTAGACACAGTTTGTACAGTGTCCAGAGGGAGAGCTGCAGAAGAGGAAGGAGGTGGTCCATACAGTGTCCCTCCACGAGATCGACGTCATCAACAGCCGCACACAAGGCTTCCTGGCTCTCTTCTCCGGAGACACCGGAGAGATCAAGTCTGAAGTCCGCGAGCAGATTAATGCCAAAGTGTGTGAGTGGAGGGAAGAAGGCAAGGCAGAGATCATACCAGGGGTAAGTTCAACTGTGTGTGTCTGTGTGTGTGTGTGTGTGTCTATATATGTGTGTGTGTGTGTGTGTGTGTGTGTGTGTGTCTATATATGTGTGTGTGTGTGTGTGTGTGTGTGTGTGTGTGTGTGTGTTGTTAGTGATTGTACTTGACTGATTTTCCATGTTTGTGGTTCCAGGTGTTATTTATTGATGAAGTCCATATGCTGGACATGGAGTGTTTTTCCTTCCTGAACCGTGCTCTGGAGAGTGACTTGTCCCCAGTTCTCATTATGGCCACCAACAGAGGCATCACTCGGTACTGTTTACATCCTTTTTTACCTTTAACATTTATCTCATTTAGGAATACACTGATATGGAATTTTTTTATGTCTGGTACCATTTTAAGGGAATTTTAATTTCTTAAAATCAGCCTACTTAAGACAGCAAAAAACACTGAATATTCACTATTTTCTTTGTTTTTCTTTCAGTATCCGCGGCACAAACTATCAGAGCCCTCATGGCATCCCCATCGACCTACTGGATCGGCTGCTCATCATCACCACCTCACCTTACACCGAAAAAGAGACGAGGCAGATCCTCAAGATCCGGTGAAGATCTGCATCCATCATTCTGTCAGCAAACATTGCTCCCTTCCTCCCAGTGAACGTGAAGTAAACCTGTGTGGTTTTATTTCAGGTGTGAGGAGGAGGATGTGGTGCTGAGCGAGGAGGCTCACACGGTCCTGACCCGCATCGGCATGGAGACGTCACTGCGCTACGCCATCCAACTGATCAGCACTGCTGGTTTGGTGTGTCGCAAACGCAAGGTAAGCTCAGTGTGAACGAGCAGATTCTATTGCTGCAGCTGCAACACAGGTTTTTAAAAAAGGTTTTTCAGTGGTTTAGTAATGATTTCCTGTAGCCTCATTGTTCAGAGAGTGTTCAGTGCTCAGAGGTCATGTGTGTGTTTTGGCTTCTTCAGGGGGCAGAAGTCCAGGTGGAAGACATTAAAAGGGTTTACTCTCTGTTCCTGGATGAGGCCAGATCCTCTCAGTACATGAAGGAGTATCAGGATTCCTTCCTCTTCAATGAAACACGTGAGTGTGCTGTTTATCCTCTGTGTCTCTGGTAGTGGCAGAATTCCTCTGCTTTGGATCCCACAGATCAGCAGATCACATTGATGCTGCATTTACACAAGCGCAGGTTAAGTCAAAGTAAAACAATGGATCAAAATGCTGGAACAGGCTCTTACCGTGCTGCACGTGCTGTAATCTACCACAGTCATTAGAAGATTTCAGTGTTGACATGCTTACTAAAACTGCTCTCCATAGTTCTGTTTGGTTCACAGCAGAGCAGAGAAGAGAGATACTAGGAAAAATACCAACTGAAAATGAAAAAAACTTCCAGCTGCACTAGTAGGCTTAGCACTGCCATCATGTCAATTAAAATAAAATGCCTTATTATGCCATACACAATGTGATTTATATGTAAAAAGAAGGCAAAATAAATGAATTCTACATTACCTGATGAATAAGGCAGATATATCTGTTCTTGTGTTTCAGAAACAGCTGCAATGGATACCTCATAATGAAGAAGACTGTGTTTTCTAACTGTGAAGTTTTTATGTTGTCGATCGTCCTCTGCGGTAGAAGTCAGTTCAGAATTGGTTCTTACTTAAATTTGATTTCAACAAATCCAAATTAATGTGATTAATTAACTGAATTTCCCTACATTGTTTCCCTGTTCACCTTTAATTCTACATTATTTGAATTTAAACTTATTTACTGAAATTGTACTTTTTTCTGAATTTACCGCAATTCTGTTCATCACTGAGGCCTTGTGGTAGGAATATCCATTCCTTTATTGCTTTTTGTTGACTTATCTTTACATGGTTTATTTTTATGAAAATGATTAAACAGGCTTTTATGAGCACACTCTGTGTTCCTTTGCTTTCTTCTTTGTCACTCAGTCTTGATTGCTACAAAACAGATTTTACTGGTTAGAAAATATTTATTGGAACATGCTCGAACTACATATAACTCGCCAAGCCAAACTAGTTCAAACAATCTCATTCAGTTGAGGTACTTATCATACTTACCTTAACTAAATCAACCACAGACTAATGTCCTGGCCATGAAATGATCCCTTCCTAATACAATTCCAATGCAAAAAATAGGAGGGCAAAATCCACAGTCCTCATTATGAACAAAACTCAACTCTAAAATTTAGCAGATGCTAATATGAAGCTTCAACAGGTTGAGTTAAACAAATCAAGTGGGTTACAGGCTCTTCAGCATGATATTTCTGGATGGTATTTTCTTGTTGAGCAGTGCTGGAGTGATAGAAGGGATTTTGTACTGAGCCTAAGTAAATTTGTTTTAATACTTGAGCACCAAATGATTAAACAGCTCTTAACAAGAGAAACTATCTAAATGCCTGTTGTAATGAAAAACCTTGAATAAATTTTAAGACACACTATATAAAAAAGTGAGCTTGAGACTAAGGTTTGCGATTTATTTTCCTGCCACAAGGTGGAGCCCAGAGATCTCTGAAAATCTCTGAAAACTCTCACATTTAACTCTCTGAGTTACATGTGAGCCCCTGCCATGCTTTTCAATAAGCAAGTCAAATAGCATTGCTGACAGCCTAAAAATATCTTCTTGTTGCATCATTTACTTTATTAAAACCATCTTTACTGTATGATGGGTGTGATTTTGTGCTGTAAATGACTGCAGCTAATCCACACCTCAATCTCACACCCGAGTCTGATGCACTGTAGGTGCTACCCTGCTTTGACAAACACACACACACACACTGTGGAGCAGACTTCCTCACACCTAGATTCCTCTGATGTGTGAAGCAAATCCCATCATCCCATCCTGTTTTGTAGTGTTATTCCATTATGAGTTTATGATATGGTTTATTTCATCTGAAAATGGTTCCCTCTTCAGTCTTAAGTGAGAAAATGTTATAGCATTGTAGGTTTAAGATGTGGCTGTTTGTATAACTGTCCCGAATTGTAATTTTCACATTATAAAAATGGTCACGTCATTGTTAGATATCCATTAGATAGTTATCATTGGCTGCTGCATATAATGTATTCTAAAAGCAGCATTAAAGGATGAAAAGTATATTGCAGTTAGTTGACATGTCGGTAAATTTACTTGCACAGATCAAAGAAACAAATCTGTATGAGAGTCAGAGAGATTCCCAGACAATACACGCCTCTACCAAGAAGCTCCATTTCTTTCATAACCAATTACAGAAGATTAATCAATTTCACCTGCATAGTATATGAGAACAGCGCAGACTGTCTCCTACGTGGAAATTAATATTTAATGTTTAGTGCTGGTGGGAGAGAGTTCTGCGTGGATTACCCTGCTGCCTACATCCCATAAATCCCCCTCAGTCCCATGAGGCTGCTGTTGGCTGCTGCTTACTACCACATCTGATGGATTCACTGGTTGGATTTAGGCTGGGATAAGCTTCATGAGGGTTCAGTTGTATGTATGTAAAACAGGGTGTGTGTGCTACCTCCCTCTTGGGATGATCCATCCTTGCTTTTAGCATGTACAGCAGCAGTTCTCTGACTGTCCTTCCTATGCATATGAAGCCAAATCATTTGATGTTGGATTTGGGAATCTCAGATTTCAAGAAAAAAAAAAAATTCTGCCTCACTGTGTCTGTATTTAATATCAGTTTGAATACATTCCACCTGAAGGCATTTCTTGTTCTTCAGTGTCATTGTGAGTCCAAAGCATTGTTTACAGATCACATTCAGCTCAGCCCCTCTGGGTGTGAGCAGGGTTTCTTGGATTGGTTCCCGCTCTCGTCTACACACCACTGTCCACAGGCTACAAGGCTGCACAGCATGCTAACATGTTGTGGCATTTTGCCTGCCGCACAGATTTGACTGGCTTTTTCTCCACCACTGGCAGGTCATGCTAACATTCTGCAAATGTCCCCACCGCAGAACCCTTCCATCTCTTCATGGAAACATCGGCTATCACCAGTCAATTTAGCTCTAAAGAAAAGACAGAAATGAGTGTAGACAGATCACAGAACGAAGGACTTTTCAAATGGCGAGTACTGACGGTATTTGATGATTTTCACCTGGGGTCACCATGGCAGGCAGGAAAGCTTTTCACGCTATTGAATATGTCAGAGGTCAATGGACATTCTCATAGCCTAACAACGCTTTCAGTATGAATGTCATTAGCTAAATGTATCCATATCAAAATCAATTCCATCAGTCACGAAATGTATCGACTCATTGGTCAATTGAATTGACCTGAGAGATTGTCAGCTGAACCTAGGATTAACAAATGGATTCATCTGTCAACTTGAATTCACCCACAACGGTCAAACGAGAACCCAAAGAGTCAAAGATGTTGCCAATATCTACAGGATTTGAATTATTTTTGTCATCACCTCATAATGCGGGTTTTAGTCGTCAGATTTGCAGGATGTTGAAGCAAATACACACAATAACACTATTGCCTTATTATGTTAATTATGTGAATTAATTAGCCTATTACACAGTCTCCACGTCTTTGTCTAATGTTCAAGCTAACCGTTAGTGCATGTTCACACATAAACCTCATTCAGGTGTTTTACAATGACTTAGAATATGACTGGGAACCAATCATTTTATAAATACAGTGGTTTTGTTGTCGTGACTGTACTTTTTATTTTATTTTATTGCAGTGACACTATGATGCCCCTTGCTGAAAAGCAATTTAGCATGGGAGCTGATTACACTAGAGCCCTTGCTGATTCACACTTGTCTCTTCCTGTTTTCATTATCTATCTGGACCTTAAAGTTACACTTGACTCCACACTTGACTCAAGGGTTCATGCAGAGGCTGACTTCTTGAAGCAGAGATGGTCAACTTCACTGTGAGAAAGAGGTCATGACCAGTTAGCTTTCAATACAAGAAGACTCTTAAGAAACACAATAATGCACACTTAATGTAAGAATCGTATATATTAATTCGGTATCAACCCCTAAGCATATACCATGCTCTTATCCTATATTCATTATCATTCTCTTGCCACATTTTCTTTATTGTATTGTCTGTACTGTATTGTCTTCATGTTCCATAAATAGGATTTTAGGATTGAATCACCATTTGGAATGCGGTGCGCATGAATGGTTAGAATTTGAGTCCATTTCCTGTGGTTTCTAAGAAAAAATAAATCTTCATCCCCTTTCTCTTAGTGCCATATGTGAAAGATGGAGCATGCGATTCCTGTGGTAAAATTAGAGAATGAGGTCATTGGAAGGGCATCACACTGTATGTGCTTTCACATAAGGTAGTGGAAATGAAAATGAGAGAGGTTTTCATGAACTTCCTTTAGTGTGACGCTAGAGTTAGATTTTATAAACAGTTTTGCATCACAGATGAAACTTTAAAGTGAACAAAATCTGGGTGGACTGATCTGTAGGAAGACTGGCAACATGTAGTCAGTTTTCCATCATTGTCTGACCGTATGCAGTGATAGGTCACCTACCATGATGAATAATCTATCAACCCCATTTATCACTCATTTCAGTGTGCTCCTTAAATGACATTCCTTCATTTGTGGTAACAGCTGCCTGCTCCTGGTCCTCTGGTTGTGAGAGAAGAGAGCAGAGCATCAGAAGAAGCAGATATTATCTGATTTAAATAAAGGTGCAAAGAGACAGCGAAACAGTGTATGTGTTTATGAGAAAAACCAAGACAGAGCAACTGAGAATGGAGGAACAAGAGTGATCCAGGATAGAGGCCCTCATTCGTGAGACCTCAAGGTCTTGTTAAAAGGTTTTTAACTAATTTACTTTATGTCGACAAACCAGTGATAACTTAATCACCAAAATTGAGAGGATTTAATATATATTCACACTGTCAGTGTGTAGTTTCTGAACCTTGTGTATGGAAATGACTTTCCATATACCAGAATAGGTAAATATAGGTAAACTAATAGTTTTATAACTCATGAATATTCTAAATCATGACATTGCTCCACATATAATACATTTTGTTGGGTTTTCAAACAAGACAAAGATCTACAGCCACAGTACTTCAGCACAGCATAACGCTCATGTCAGCATGCTAACATGCTCACAATGACAGTGCTCACAATGACAGTCTTTACCATGTTTACCATCTGAGTTTACCATGCTAACATTTGCTATTTAACATTAAACACAAAGTATAGCCGAAAGTGGAGGGGATGTCATTAAGGTATTTGCTGGAGGCAGACATGAATGTCTGTAACCAATTTAATGGCAATCTATTCAATATTTGTTGAGATATTATACTAGAGGAAAAGTCAAGACATTAGGATTCATCCTGTGGGCGTGACGGATATCTGTCCCAAACTTCATGACAATCCATCTATCAGTTGTCGAGATTCAGTCAATACCAAAGTGGAGGACCAATTGCATGGCTAAAAATGGCAAAATAGTTGAACTGAAGAAAACACTGAGGGTGTTTCTGGACATGTGGGCATGATGCTTTTTTGACTGAGAGGTTCTGTTGTAATGACAAACAAAACAATGTGCATTGCAGGTATTCAGAGCAATTGTGCTGCAAAGTATTAGAGCTAACTGATTCAGCCCAGTTGGAGAACACTTAATTACCCAGGGAAGTGCAATATTAGCTTTATGTATAATGTATTCCCAGAGTGAAGCACTTTTAATTACACAGCACAAAATAACAGAGTGCCCTAGATTTCTATAACTATTTATATTTAATGGCAGGAAATGATGAAATTAAGTCACTTGACCTCTTGTTCTCCTGTAGAAGACTGGTTGCCTGTGTGCATCTTAAATGATCTGTGTGTTCATGTGGGCTGTGTTTGATCTATTAGTGTGCATCAGTGTATTTGGAGCCTCCTGACTGCACACACCTGTGTAACCTGAAACAGATGACTATTTGTGGTGTGTGTGTACATGCTGTATGTATACCATGCAATTTGCTCCTCTGCTTTCATTCACACACAGCGTTGTTGCCATTCATTACCTCAGCCTGCGCTCTATGCTATACACTCAAGTCATTCACAAAGCTCCTTCCCTGCCTGTGTTTCACGTGTGGGAAGCATGAATGCAGATGCTACCGTGTACACATGGGCACATACATAAATAGCCTTTGGAAGTTTTTCTGAATCCGTTTATGCTGCAGTGGAAACATTAGTTCTAAATATGGAATCATGTGAGCTAAAAATGGCAACTAAAGCCAACCAACATCATTCACTCTTTGCCAAGTCAAGCATAAGCTCATGTTTAATTCAGAAATCTCTGCAATTCATAACTCACACTTGCTGCACCCGTGACCCTGAACCCACTGCAGCACATAACAAGCACAGTTGCGGTAACACTATTCCACTGTCAATTTACATTACATCCTTGTTAGAAAGCATGCAAATCAAATTAATCCCTCATCGCATTGGGGACCTCACCGGCACAGTTTGAAATGAAGCCACTGCTTCAAGGCCTGATGGGAGATGAGGAGTGATCATTATAACTAGCTGGAGGGTAATGACGTCTTCTGCCACTGTGGCTACAATGACAGCAGGCCTGACCATTACTTGCCATTCACGTCTTCTTGAATTGCTGCAGTTGTGCCTTCATTGACATTGCCCAACTCACCATGAAGCACATCTCTTATTCCACATGGGTAGACAGAAAACAGGAGGAGGACATCTCATGCTTCCTCTGGAACATGTGTCAGCTTCTTTAATGACACAGTAACGCATGCAGAGCCATGCATTAATGCAGACTCTGACAGCTGAAGGTTAGTTGGCTCCTCAGGCCTGACCATCCTTTCACACATGAAAGCAGTGAAGCTCAACAATGGAAGGAAAGAAGAAAAGAAGGAATCTTTCAGCTGTATGAGGTTCAATGTGGGCAACACATGTCACCTCTACCATACGATAGATTTGTTCATGTTTAATATTGTTGTCCATTTTCTCAGCCAATGTATTAGCTTAGTTATTGCTGTTTCTTTGTTGTTCTACCAGTTGGCAAGTCTCATTCTGCTTTCCTGTCTACACAATGTTGACAAAAGTGAATACTCTTTAGCAATATGGTTTGAAAACAATGCATATTTTTTTAAGTATCAAATTTCAGTCATAAACACCTGTCCACATGTCCTTTCTGTTAGTAATGCTATGAAGGAAAATCTTTTGTCAGCAACAAAGATTATGTGTGGTGTACCTCAAGGATCAATTCTTGGACCACATCTGTTTTCACCCTACGCATCTCTACACAATGTTTGTTTGGACAAATTATATGTCATTGTAACGTTTCCTTTCACTGCTGTATGTATGTGAATTTGGTATACCTTCTAGTAACCCATTAATAACCCATTGATTCCACAGCTGTTTAACTGATATCCTAATAATTCCTTTCCAACACTGAT
This sequence comes from Scomberomorus guttatus, assembly GCA_038419695.1. NCBI lineage: Eukaryota > Metazoa > Chordata > Actinopteri > Scombriformes > Scombridae > Scomberomorus > Scomberomorus guttatus. The sequence goes on from CM076460.1 coordinate 7,254,309, forward strand.
GCAGCTCCTTCCTGAAACCCTCTTCCCCAACATGTAGTCTGCTTTGTAAGAAGGTGTTACTTTCAGGTGTTATCTTTTTAGAAGAGATACAGAAATAAGTTTTTTTTTTTTTTACTTTTATATTTTTGCCATTAGAAGTTATTTATTTATTTATTATTAGTTATTTCTTATTTTTGTGGAACTACAATATTTTTTTCTTGTCTGTCAAGATATTCCTGTTTTGCTTCTTTTATTATTTCCTTGAAGCAATTTGTCTTTCTAGCTTGAAAAACTATACATAACTAAAATACTAATTGTCATAAACAATACATAAATTCACTAATAGATGGGAGGATACACTATATGATAAACTTAATGTATTTTGTTAAATTCAGTGGTGGAAGAAGTATTCCTTTATTTGAGTATAAGTACCAGTACCACACTGTAATAATTCTCAATTACCAGTAAGTCCTGCATTCAAAATGATAGTAAAAGTATTATCAGCTAAATGTACCCCGACTATCAAAATTAACAGTGCTCATCATGCAGCAGAATGACCCCTGTCAGTGCTACATTTCACTGCTGGTTTAGTTCAATGTACTGCTCTCACTTTGTACAACTGTTGGATGTTTTTTGGTCAGCAAAGCAGATCTTGTGTAGCATAAACAAGGAGAATGACACCACAAATTCACAAAAAAAAAACTAAACATGAAATTAAAATGTATCTGCTTCTGCCATTCACATTTTCCTGGTTTCTTACATTTCAGAGGTGGTATTCTGTAGCCATCCATGTTTGTGATGTGAAGTTCACTCAGTTGTTTGCTCAGTTGGCTTTGTTGTGTCTTCTTGTAATGACAGTGGTTGAAAACTTGAGCATGTTCCCATTTCTAGTCAACCTCTAATGAAGCAAAGAGCTATTTTTGCCATTTCCCCTCAATTGCACTAACAGCCTGAAGAGTCATTTGTTGGCTTTCTTTCTCTGTTAGAAAGGAAAATGTGCCACATAGTTTGTCAGTTTGCATCTTTGTCTTCACACATTGCAGTGTGCCAGACGTGGTTGCTCTTTTCATCAGTGTTTCATCTATGTTTTATTTCTGTTGAATACAAATATGAAGTGCTGTGAACTTTGTAAACTAAAAACAAATGCATTTCGCCCTAAAATAGTATCAAATTTCTTTTAAGCGGAATACATCAGCCAGTGGAAAATAGATCCTGGATGTCACATTCACACACAGATGACACCATTTCATTTTCATCAAATGAGTCTGGGAACATGACAAACATTTCACTAGGAGTGTCTTCTGTGTTTCCACTGTACTTGCTTCAGTGAAGGTAACTGTGTGAGGCAGATTGGAAAAGTCGGTGGGTGCCAACAGCGCGAGGTGAGAGATTCACAGTGGAGGTGTGATGCTGCCGACTGCAGATGCTCCTGTTTCATGTGTTTCATGTCATGTGTTCACGTCTCCTTTCGACCTCTATTTGTGCTGTGCTGGTTACTCTGCATTAATCATCAGGTCAGTCTAATTACTGCCTGCAAACAGAAGTATGAAATAGTCTGAAAATGCAGACATTCCTACAGAGAATGGCAACCATTACCTCTGTCTGAAATCCTTTATTCCAGCTCGGGAGGGTGGCAAACCTTCAAGAACAAACAGATGAATCAAATAGATTCCACTTCTTCTCCATTTACATATTCACTGAATAATGTAAGACCATAGTCAATAGGGTGAATCATGTTTCCTGACAGATTGTTATTGTAAGGCCTCGCCTTCAAGTCACAGAGTAGTTAAATATGACTGTGGTTGTCACCACAACATGTTGCTAGGATGAACCAGTTTCAGTTCTGATTTATGATGGAAACTGATTTAGGTCTTTAATCTAAGCCTTTACATGGTTTAACTCGTTTACACCCATCAGCCTTTTAAGGATGGTTTGCCAACTATTTTTGATCACTTTAGATAAAAAGAAGTTTTCAAGGATTTAGTAAAATGTTGGACTACCAGACAGCTTTGAAGGTAGGAAAACACCACAGATCTCAGTTGTATACTGTACACTGTACCTCTATTAAGTTATGATACAATTGTATCTGTAAATACAGCTTTGAATATTAATATTGATTTCATAACTCAGAATTTACTTGTATGAAACTGTATCTAAGTTTCAAAGTTTATAAACTCTATCAACATCAATATCTCTTTTATAGGCTGAGAGGAAAAGAAATGACAAAATGACAAATCAAATGTACTTTTTATTTGAGCTGCAACCTGCCGGATTCTTTCACGAGGCGAGTGAATTTCAAAACAACGGGGCGTTGTGATTCAGAATGCACGGTAACATTTAAAAAATGTTACAAACAATGCTGCTTTTAAACCCCAGAACAAGCTGACATTTTGAAGCCCCACATCCACCGGCAGCTATTTTTCAACCTAAATTTACCTGTGCGTGTTGTACAAAGTTTGTCCTCTGTGAGTTTAAGTGGCAAAGAGCAAATGGAAATTCCAGTGCTCGCTAGAATGGCTCCCCTTTTCCTGTCTACGCCCCAGTGTTTCCTGCCTGCTGCAAAATGAGATGTGTTGACTTTTAGATTGGAGCGTCTGACTTTGGGGTACGTATTTGCCTGACTGTGGGAAAGGGTGTTGGTTTCTCTCGGGCCATCCACCAACCAAACACTAATTCTCCACTTTGAGCTTCCTATGGCAGCTATATAATCTTCCCCTCTTCAAACTGAGCAGAAAATGGATAGAGGGAGCAGTTTAAAATGTAGCTCTGCCTAATTAAAGGCCTCACAGCCAACATCTCCAGTCTTCTTTTGTCACAAATGCAGTGTATACTTACTCTTTGTGTTTGTGCAGCCCTGTCATAGACAAGTCCATTAGTGCGATTAGCTGCCATGTTAGCTAACTCTGCCCCTTCTATAATGAACATCAACACAGAGGGCCTTCAGCTGAGAACTTCCTCACTTCCTGTGAAGGTAAATGTTTTTCTTTTTCACTGCGTCCACACAGCACGGATGGAGCCCCGTGTCGTGTCTGTGATGTGTCAGTGCGTCTGTAAACCACTCTGGTCACTGCAAGATTACTTTACAAGCCAGCCTGACAGAGACCTGCCTGACTGCACCTGAACAATACAGTAGTTCATTCATGGACTAAGTCAGGCCTTCTCTCACTGTGATAAAAATCAAGCCTTTGTGAGCCTCTGCAAAGATGAGGAGAGGAGGAACACATGGGATCCAGTTCTTAAAAGTGGTCTTTATTTTACAATAAAACAGTACATGCATTCATGTAATACCTTTGACCTGACTCATCCTTCACTGCGATGGAGGTGAACAAGTGTATAAAGTCAGTTCTGACAACAACAGTACCGAGAAGTTACTTACTAGAAGTACTTCAAAATTACCTTACCATTATTTGCTCTTTTTGTGCCCCCACATGTAAAGTAATACATAGTCCTACAAAACTAACAAGTGAGTTTTTACTGGGGAATTTACAGTTAGTTCCTGAATAACAAACCATAGACGGCAGAATTCTCCCAAAAACTATTTTGATCATCATATTCAGAGCAGATGGTCACATCCATAAGTCATAAGCATAATGCATTACTGTGATGCATACATTTCTTATCTATGAATGGATAAGAACATTCAAAATAGCCTATTTTCCATAGTGAGTTGTGGATTCCTCAGTCAGTCCATCAGCTGATTTCACTGACTTGATTTCTAAAGCTGCATAGAAGCTCCTCAACACTGAAGCAACTGGAAATTATCTTAATGCAACACTAAGCTACATCTACTCACAAATGTTGGTTCTTGAACTGTAAAGTAACGTTTAGAAACAGTTTGGAAAAACTTATGCCTGACAATGGAACTGGGAAATCAACAGGGGAAAAGTAGTCTGTATTTTTAAGGCGTCAGCATCATTAATGCTACAGAGTCTGACATATGGATGTGAATATTAACAAATATGCTCTTTTCTTGAGAATCCAGCTGTCTCTGGTTTATCATTAAGGAACATGTACAGTATGTGTCCATAGCAACGTATAACAAGGCTTGTCCCAGTTACCTAACACTTTTTTCAAATTACCACTGGCCAGACTTATCTTTGTTTGGAAGTGAAGTGAGCTCAACATAAAACTCTTCTAGTTCTATGAGGTTCTCCTGGATGTTGATTCCCTTAAATGTTGATGAATTTTTGGCAGAATGAATAGAAACAGAGACAAGGCGGTATGAAGTGATTAAATAGGTTTATTTGATTTACAGACATGTACATTTTCTATCAAACCCCAAGGGAGCATCACAGTTCAGTTCTACAATAATATCCTTTGACACGTCTCTTGTATTGACTTGCTCTAAAAATAAAAATAACCTCTGTTTTCTGCTCAACATCAGAAATAGGTTTCTTTATACACAATTCTTGTATGACAAGAAATAGCACATTCTCAATACATCACTTCAGTGATTATTAACATAGAATTCCTCAATACAACAGACCTATACTAAAGGATTGGTGCTAAATCAACTAAATTTGGCAAAGTGAAACTCAATTCATGACCCATCTGACCAGAGCCAACGTCCCTACTGATGATAGATGACAATGTGTCAGCACTTACTGTGAGCATGAAGTGACAGACCTCTGTGAGCAGAGGCTGCGATGGGATGCTAGGCTATGGTTCAAACAAATCCCTGAACATTTAGTGTGCAAAATGATTTGATCAGTTACTCTGAAAAAGAAAAAAAAAACAAAAACATATACAAGAGCTACAAAAAATAAATGCAAAAGTATTGCATCCTAAAGATGAGACCGATAAGTTGTCTTAAAATTTATCACATTGCAATTCCTTTGTGTAATATGTGTGAGATGTCCAATTCATGATCACAGTAAACAGGATGAATCTTAGTGATGTAAAAAGGTATTGTGTTGTTTCATTGTGATATAAAAGGATGAACAAACAGGCTTTTCTAAACCCAAAGACATACAACAAAGTGTAGTATATTCAAACCTTAAACTTCCCTTTATAGATTATTCTTCATTATGGTAACAAACAAATAAATACATTGCATCCAAGCCATCATTTACAATATATTAAAGTTGCTGCGTGATATAGCTATATATATATATCTATTGTAGTTATAATAAAAAACTCATTTGGTAACATTAAAAAAGAATCAATAAAAGGAAGGTAAGAAGCTTAGTTCATTAAGAAGATGTAGGTGTGTAAACACATCAGGTTGGACAGAATCACATTCAGAGAGCTCCACGCAGTTGGAGCTCTCTAAAGCTAATGATCTGGCAACAAGGACACAGCCCACACAGCACCCCACACACAGCCAGTGAGTCACGCTCACACATCAATGCTACAAGAACCAACTCAACGTCTCCCTTTATTCCTCCGCTGAGGTCAATCCATCCTCCTCCTTCTGTGTTTTCTTGGACGTGAGCAAAGTGCTTTTTCTCTTTATGCACAAGTTTTAAAACCTTTGATTCCATTAGTGGATTAAAGGTTTCAGTTAAATTGTATCTATTAGGTGATATACTACAAAAAAGTGTTCCTTCAAGGAAGCTTCTAATGACACTTTTGACTAAATCTGTGTATGTAAAACTAACTTCCTCTCTGACTTTATTTTTCTTTATGGGAGATTGCATTTAATTTGCATAATTACAAATCTGATATAGTAATGAATGCATAGAGTAATGAAATCAAATCCAAGCTTTCTGTCTAATTGTGGACTTCTATTTTCTATCTAAATCTCTATGCCGTTCTCTGGTGCTATTAAATGCAGGTATTGAAGGGTCTGCGGTGACATCTGAAGACATGCTGGTCTGATTTCAAAGCGGGGGGATTCCTTGCTTATCTGTTATCAACGATAAGAGCCCGCCACCTGGGGCCGAAGGATTTCCTGTTCCTGTCTGGGATTTTGATTTCCCTCACTAATAACCCGATGACTGTGACTCCGGCTCTTTCCAAAGGCCCTGTCTTCTAATCGTGGAATGGGATATCTACAATTGTGAGGGGGGGAAAGATCTCTTTTCACAATGGCTGTTATTGTAAGCGGCATGGAGTGGACTGGAATCCATCATTAAAAAGGACTCTGTCTCTGTGTGGGTGTTGTGTCCAGAAATTCAAAACCAACCATCAGAGAGCTACCCTTTAGAGGGAAACCCAGCTCACTGATAAGGCAGTGTGGATAAAAAGGTTGGCTTCCACAAAAAAAAAAAAAAAAAAAGAATAGTATTGCTTCTCATCTACATAGAAAACACAGGTGTTACTCCTTAAAACGGCTCCAAGTCAAAAGAGTAGCATTTCATTTACATTTGGGAAAAGCATGTACATTATAAATTATAAAATATATAATCCAGTGTCCTCTTTAAATCGCCCGGATTGCATCATCACTATCCTTCTGAAACAATCATACACAGTAACCTCCAGTTTCAAATCCAACATCACACACACACACACACGCACGCACACACACACACACACTCGCAGAGAAAATTAAAAAAATCACAAGAAACCTTGTGAAAAATAATGTGCAGAAATCTCTCATCTCTGTCGTGTTCTCTGGCACCATCTACACTGATTTAAGTGCTAAAAGCTAAAAATAAAAACACATGTGGGGGGGTCAACGGAAACAGCTGGCTAGCTCTGTTGATGTGAAAGCTCCAATTTTAAGGCTGATTCACTGACCTTTAGACAGTAACACTTTTTGGCTCCTAGTTGACAGCTATGTTTACATGCACATCGTGATGCGATGATGAGAGTACTGCATTCATCATGTAAACGTATGTTGGTTAGAAGTTTATGTTGGTAATACTGCAATTAAGATGTGTGGAGAAATCTGATATTAGTCACAACATGGGAGGCTTATCTGAACAGATAAACAACACTTTGATACACATTTATCCTGCATCACATTTATGTTGCATCACTTGCTCCACATTACTTGAAATTTGCAGTTGCTGTCTGTTTACAGGCTCAAAAGCCAGATGAAAGGCAGAATAAATTGGGGAAAATGTGTATGGGAGCAAAAGAGACACCAATGGAGCTCTATGACTGTAGTTTACAAATGACGCTGTTTCTACTGTTTAGCAGATATAAACAGCTCAATCAATCAGATTTCATCGCCAAAAGCTGAATCATAGTGTGCATGTAAACATAGTCAGTGATGATGTCATGAGGGTTGTTGGTGGTCAGTGCAAAGTCTGAAGGAATGTAATAACGCTATGGCACTTGGTGCAGATTGACAGCCGATGTAACAAACAGACAGACACGTAGAGACAGACAGGCAGACAGACAGGGCAGGTTCATGGTCAGCATTCAGTAGTATGGCATCAGGAGTCAGAGTGGTCACAGGGGACTTTGCCACCCCACCTCCTCCCTTAAAGGGTCAGTGGAACCTCGCAGACAGAGGTGAGGAGGACACCAGCTGTTGGTCGGCGGGCTTTGACACGGGCTTTGTGTGCCTTTTTTTTCGCCGGCCTGTGATTTCAGAGGCGTATCGAGGAGGGGCAAGACGCTCCCTCATTCCAGTTATGAGCAGCCTCCACGAGCGTGTAAAAAGGAAGAGCAGCAGGAGCCAAGCGGAGGAGGAAGAGGAGGAGGATGATCTTGGCGGTGACGGCGAGGAAGAGGATATGGGCGTGGTTTTAAAGAAGTGGATCAGCTGCCCTCGCTTTTTATCTCCATTTAGTCATCCTTATTGAATTTGACTACTCCTTCAGATATCTCCTCATTTGGTTGTCACCTAAGAGAAAGAGAGAGAGAGAGAGAGGGAGAGGGGGTTTGGGTTAGAGTCTGTCCTCACCACAGGATATTCTCATGTAATTAATGTTGAGGTTGAAAGCTCCAGGGCCATCTGTTAGGACCTTCCTGATAACGCCTGCACACCAGGACCAGCCCGTGACCTACATATTTGCCTGCACACAGCATACCAACACATAACAGTGTTTTTTTTAATGCAGACCCCCTCAACAATCTGTACAATAGCAAGCCATAAACCACAGAAACACACAATCACTGTCTTTCCAGATGTGCACACTGGGGCTTTACATTTAATGTTGATATTATAGTGCGTCGGCCTCAGTGTCGTGTTATTAAGCATATATACACAAAGATTAATGAGAGAAAGGGTTTGCTCATGTGAAATAATAAGGTTCGGAAGTGTTCAAGAATGCAGACTGTATATATTAACATTCAAAATACTATATGACTGTACTGTAAAAGTATTATCCCTACAATGTGCCTTTATTCAAACAGAGCAAATCTCATTGCTACATTTTCACCTTTCTTCACTTGCAGTGCCATTTAGACAGATGGCGTTCGTTTATTTACATACTATAAGCCCATTAAATCTTAATATGGACTACATTAATTGGCCGACTGATATTACTTGTTCATGACGATTCATCTAGACTCTTTAAATCTCAAAGCTCATGTGTGGAGAAAATGTGGCGCCAGAGGGAAAACTATACTCCAGTTGGAGATTAGACTATTAGTTCTTCATGGTGCTATGCTTGTGATCTCTTCAGATTGGATGAGAGAGATGGCGGTGCGTCCCGCTGTTTGTTCTGGTCTGTCATTACGGTGCCCTGGATGCTCCAGTACACAAGCTACTACTGCTTACTGCTGCTACAATAGGATTAGTGCTGGGAGCTCGGCGGAGCAATGTTCAGAGCTCGTGTCTCTCGTACCCACACACACACACACACCCACTGACTCACACACCTGCACATACACAGAAATAGATATATGCATACACACAGAAAAACAACAGCTGCACATCATAGAAACAAGGGTAATTAACTTAAACAGAGGATTTTAGAAAACAAATGCGTTTTGTTGCTGTGAATTGTTTATGAGCCAGACTTACAATTAAATTGTTCAAATGCCAGTGTGACGATGATTAGAGTCGTAAAGTCTTTGATATGTGCGAGACTGGCCTTCCCCTTACAGCTTTATTATAACTGAGCTGGAGACTGTTGGCTTCTCAAGCAAAGGGGAGGTCTGATTGGTCTGGCAAGTGAACAGTATCTAATCAAACCCACCGGGAGGATGTAAATCATGACTGAACTCGGCTGTGCTGACATTACTATATATCTGACAGGCTTTCACATTCAAAGTCAGATGGTGAGCTGTGAATGATCCGGTAAACTAGACCAAAGATATGTTACAAAGAGCACTACTTGAGTTCTTCTTTTTTTTTACTTGTTCACCAGATTATGAAAGAGGAAAATCTTAAAGTGGAGGCCCTTTCTTTCTGAATGTACTGTAAGTTGCACAGGTCAAATCAGAGCATGGCTGTACACGCTCTGTGTGTGTGTGTGTGTGTGTGTGTGTGTGTGTGTGGGGGGGGGGGGGGGGGGGGGTGTCTGTGGCTGCTGGCCTCCCTGGCAATGTGAACCCACTCAGCACTGCTGACTGAGGACTCAGAGCTTTTGTTGAATGATAAGAGTGTGAAGAAGGAAAGTGCATGCCTGCAGCTGTATAAACACTTTTAACAGTTAAAGTTTGGACAGCAGCGACTTAATCACAGTTTTGCCTTGTGATGTGAATTTCCTCCCAGAGGTATACAGGATTGTGGTTACTGAATAAATGAGTGTGAATCTCCGCTGTCAGATCTCACGCTGATCTTTTGACAGCCTCCAGATTGGGGATGTCCTCTAGTTAACGTGTGGCATGGGGTGAATCTGGTCAGCAGAGGCCAGTTCCTCGTCTGCGGAGGAAGTTAATTGGATCTCAGTGTATCTGATCTCCGCCTGGGATTGTATCACCATAGATTAATAGCTTGCGATGTATAACAGCTTAGGCGATTACTGCTTCTCTTCATCCTCATTTATTCAGCAGTCGTGTGTGTCTTTTCTCTCCTCCTCATTTTCTCCCTCTAAATTCCTCTCCTTCACTTCCACTCCTTGTCAGAGCCAAACACTTCTTCTGTAATTTAAATATTATCCTTAAACTAGCACAGGGTTTAATGATGATGGCACCATACTGTATATCTTTCTGTATATGTCAGACACATGTCAGAACAGCATGTTGTACCTCTAGGATCAGCGATCAGTGCTAAGGGAGTATGAAGGGTGAACTGTGAACTGTATTGATCTGTGAGTCAGACCCAAGGGTGGAAATATTGCCTGTCATTGATTGGATTATCCTCCAAAATAAATTTGTTGAAAATCAATCATCACAGAGCGCCTCAGCGGTTTCGCTTCAGAGCAGGAATGATCAGTTCGCAGGCATATTCAACTCTGACCTCACGCAGTTGTAATCACTGTTCTCTATAATTAGCCCCTTTTGACAGCAGAGAGAAAATGCTTTAGCTGCTGTGCGTGACAGAGAACTGATGAAACCCCCAGGCTGAGAGCACAAACAGCCACCGAAACCCGATATGCGTGGCAGCCTTGTGGGAGCCTTTCATGTCACCTGTCATTTGCTGTTCATGCTAATGTCACCCTGCTAATGGTAATGACACTGAAGTACTTACAGTAAAGGACCATACCGGTGTATTTGCACAGTGTAGCCCATTATCTACTAATTGTGCAGCCTTTAGATTGCTGCAGAATACTTTCCAAAACATACCACAACTTTTTTTTTAGATTGATTTCGTGCCTTCAAGACAGCCATTGCGTCCCATTCATCAGTGCAAAATGCAAATCAACTTGAAGAGTTCTGATGAGTTGCTTGTGATGGGTAATCCATCACAATGAGCATTTTGTTGCTGATACTTTTATTTTTCGCCAAAATGAAGCTATGTTACAGTATGCAGCTGCAAGCAGTATTATCTAATAATTCCGTAATACAGGAAAACAACAAAATTCACATGATCCCTTTCACATCTGTGTGTTTGCTTATTGTTTGTCTTCTGAAATATATCTCCAGAATTCTTATTTACAAAGTAGCTTTTAATGCTTGTCTTTTTTAAGTGTCTGTATTGTGCAATTGAAATACAATAGGGCAATAAAGGTTAACCTTGAGTGCCATGGTTTTCATCAGCCAATGCTCAAATGTCATGTGTCAAAGCGCTGTTGAATGCACAAACAAGGAAACATTTTTAAATAGACATAACTGCATTTAGATAGATGGATAAATGATCAGATGAATGGAGCCAAATGGTTGTCTGAAAGGTAAAAATACATCTAAAAAGCTATGTGAGAAAATAGTCACCAATTATATAAGTATTTTTGTGATGAATGGGATCAACATGCACAAAGCTCCGTATGGTCATCCTTCCTCCCGACTGCATGAATTTGCACCTTCATACAAATTTTTCCCCAATTCGACTGCTGCCCTCAAATACTGCAGGTGGTTGCGATTTTGGCAGATGATCACACTGCTTTCTGAACTGAACTCTGACCATCCTGTAAGAAATCCTACACACCTCCATCTCCTAGTTTCCACAAGTTGGTGCAATTTTATAATGAAAAATTACTTGTCAGTGAGCCTATGATCAAACCTTTGTTGACATATTCCGTAAACCGTGCAAAACTATGTAATGCTACTTTGCATTTTTTACTGACCCTTTTCCTTTTTCACACTGAAGGCACACATGGAGCATTATTGGGCAGTGGTGATAGCAAAAGCACATTCATGACCTACAGTATTTTTTTTTTTGGACTTTGTGTATATACAGTTTTTTGACAAATGTTTAGAGGACAAATAAACCCAGACAGGGTTACAAAGAAATGATTAGAAAGGGGTAAAACCTTGACCTTTTGGCTGAACACGATAACCTTTTACAAATAAGTCACAACAGATTCCTTGTCCTTCTAATCAGTGAGTCAGAGTTTAATCTTGTTATTCTTTACTGGCAACTACAGTAGCTCCCCATTGTCCTGCTCTGCGGAGTTGGCTGGTGTGCTGCCAATTATTGTGTCTTTTTTTCCCAAAGTTAATAATTAGAGAGGTTTTGCACCATGTGTGTGAGTCTGATAAAGGCAGGAAGGAGGGAAGGTAGCTCGGGTCTTGATAAGATGCCAGATAGTTGGTCAAATAACCACTCCAAGTATGCCTAGACACTCCCCAAGTACAATGGGACGGGAAATGGATCATAGATCAATCATTTTGTATATCACCTCTAGTGTTTACAGTCAAAAAGCCCTGTATAGCCGCAGGTCAAAGTGTCTTTTAAGTCTGGAAAATGATTGTTTTCAGATCTCTGTGTCTCCTAATGAAAGTGCTTATAGAAACTGCTGACGTGAAAAGCTTCTTCTGTAGAAAAGGCAATTTACCTGGTCATACTTTGACTGCGGAGGGTGATCGTGACAGCTGGCTCAACCTGAGGAGAGAAAAAAATAGTTTTAGGAATTAAGAATGCACAAAACTTTTTAGACAGATCTTCTGAAACCACATGCATCATTTAATATTCTCTTTTTTGTAAAAATGCCCTTTTCCCATCATCTTTTTCCCAGTATCACTCATCACATGCTAACTATCTTCCTCTGCCTTTCAATCACATTTTTATGACAATCTGTGTCTGTGATCCTCCAGGCTGCAGTGCTCAGCCCGCCTTGACCCCCGGTGGATCTGTACTGTGAAGGCGCACTGGCATAGCAGATGAGACAGCTCCGCTCTCACACATCAGTAAGTGTAAATGTGGACCGGGTGAATGCATGTGTGGGGGGCACATACTGAACCCGAGCTATTAATGGCAACCCTGCAGCCAAAAAAAGCTAACAACCTAGAAATAATAAAGCAGTCTTTAGGGCTGGAAATAGACAGGCGCGCTCCAGTGAGTAACTTGTTCGGCCCCGCGCCTTTTATAAATAGCCTGAAATAGCGCTGAGTATCTGAGGACACGCTCAAAGGAGGAAAAAAAAAATGCTGCAAAGCGCTCTGTAAAGTCAGGGGGAATTTCTAAATTGGGGGCTTTATAGCGTGAATGGAATCTATAAATATCACAGTTATGGAGCAACCATAGTTGTACAAAGTTGTGGATGTTGTCATCTTTCTTGGTCCCTGAGGTGCTGTTTGCCGCTTGTTACATAAGAGCTGCTGCTGTTTAAGTTTGAATTTTTCTTTATTGGGATGTTTTGTACAAATCTGTACAGTACTGTAGAGGCCTTTATTATACAATGCAAAGCAGGCATGTAACAGTATGTTTGCTGTGCATATATTTATATACCTGCGTGTAATCCGTAAAGCTGGTGTATGATTAACCCGTCTATAGCTGAGACAGACAAGCACAGGTGGAAGTGAACAGGGACAAGTTGAACTATTCTGACAGGATGGTTCTTGGTAGAAACTGATGGAAAATAACTATGTAAAGTAGGAGAATGCGTTTGATATTAAATGAGGATCAAAGTGTATTTTCAGTGTCCTCACATCAAATATCATACATGCACACGTGCACTTGATATTCAGGAATAATGTTTGTCTTTCTTATCTAAAGGCAGCTTTTATAAAGGTTGTAACTAATGGTTTTCATAATAAGTCAGATCAGTTATGAGTCATCAACAAGACTGAGCAACGTTTGGGTTGCCAGGTTGTGGCTGGTGTTCATCCTCCTCTAACATGACACTTGATTTGTCTTTAACTGTTTAATTTATCAGGAAGAATCCTCCAATAGATTGTTTGACCTCTGACCTTCTGGAGAAAGGCTGCGAGCATCTGGGCTAAAAGGAATCTGTTAACTTCTCAAGTTAATGTATAAAGTTGCAGACTTGGACCATTTTAATAATTCTTCATTAATTACTTATTAACATTGATAACTGCTTATTAGAAAGTGATCAGTGTCAGTATCAGTTATCAGTAACTGTTAATGGCTTGACTTCATTCTAGCCAACTGGATTTTTCACAACCTGGCAACCAAAAAGTTTATAACTGATCTATAAAACAGTTGTAAATGACTTATTAACAATTATTAAAGCTGCATCATTAGAACTCGTGGATTTGAAAGTTTAGATACTGTCTTAGCTTTGGAATATAGTAATAAAAACTCTAAAACTCAAAAGCCAACCTCCACTTAGATTTTACCTTAATCTACATATTGTAGATTCTATGTTAAGGATCATTTACAGGAATGACCTTCCAGTGTCTTCGAGTGTGTCTGGTTCACATTTGAGATTTTGACTTTTTGACTCCATCTGCTGCTCCATTAGCCTTGCCCTACAGCATGTTGTGTGAAAGTCAAGTGGTTGTGGTTAGATATAGTTTGAGTGAACATGCGCCATCTGCCCACACTGCAATAATGTGGTAAGATAGCTTGATCCACACATATAACCACAAGCTGACATCTATTACTGGCATGAAGGCAAGAGTGTGACGTTTTATTAAAAGTCATTGTTCTGCATTTCTTCCCCCTTTTTTTCCCTGGATCTGGCCCAACAGAAGCCACAGCACGACTTTCTAGTGGCAGCCATGAACCACTGCCTTTGCAAAGACCCCTTTAAAATTGTATATCAACATTACACACAGGAAATATTAACGGCCTGGATGGTAGCTGGACCCTAAGTTTATAAGATGGAGTAAATCCTGAAGTTGGTGGTTTCCGCAAAATTTCCACAAACACACATGATGGCATTTCTTTTGCAAGTTTTCATGATTACAAATATGCTCTTTCTGTTTAAGCTATACTCAAATCTCTCTCAATTCTCTTTATGAGGGCTTTGGCGTGGGAAAGGCGAGCGACCAACTCCACAGGGTGAAGACAAAGCAACTGCAGACAGACGTCAGACATCAGACTGCCATCCTGTCTAAAAATGTCCTTCATCTTCAACAGGAAGGAAGTCATTTCTGAGAGCGCTGGCACCAGGGGAGTAAGTCAATGTGATAAAAAGTAGGAAAAAATAGGCTGAAAGAAACAAGAAGTCATGTCTCACCCTCTGAAAGAGGATGAGTGTGTTTGTTTTAGCCTTTTAAGGCCATGACTAGCTACCGGGGCCCTCAGGGTTCACATTTTGGTGTTAGAAAGAGGAAAATATGAATGCATGAATAAGAGGGGCGGTAGCTGGTAAAAGTATAAGTAAGCACACTTTAACAAATTGATGGCTAGAACAGCTTGTGTCAGCTCTGGAGCACTTTTAGCTGACTGGGACTTTCTATTGGCTCGGGGGCCTTTCTGAGTCTTGCAGGGTTGGCACCATTGTTGGCATTGCTGGCCAGCTCGTCCCTGACACAAGTCAAACCCAAGCACAGGGGTAAAAGACTAGAGCATTGTCCAGATAAAGTCCCTGACCTCTGTGTGGCACTGTATGGCATGAAACCAGTAATATCTCCACTTCCTCTTGCACTCAGGTGGTATGTTTGGATTTTTTGGAGCTCTTACTCAGAAAGTCAGTGGAGGACATCTCAAGCGAGTATTAAATATTTAAAGAAAGAATTACTGAATTATGAATGAAATAATGATGAGTTCTTCAAACATTGTCTCTCACTTACTGTTTCTCGGCCTTCTCTCTGTCATCCAGGAAAAACAGTGCAGTTGCCAGGAAAAACATCCCCCCCAGGACGATGATGAAGGGACAAAGCATGAGGGCATAACCCAGGCTGAGGAACTGCCACAGCGCTGATGTAGCATAGCTCTGCTTAAGGGCATCGGAGATCTGTACCCAGGCACACCAGCACAAATGACAACCACCACCATCACCAAGACCACCACACACAGACACACACAGACACAAGAAAAGAGAGATTTTGTTCAAACTAATCATTCACCAAAAGCTCCGACACGCTACATGACTTTGTGCTGGTTATACACTCACACTGAGCACTTTAACAGAGTAGGTTCTGCATGTTTCATCATAACAACAGATCAAACTGACATACAGCAAGATGTAAGATGCCCTGTTTTTGTTTTTAAGCGAGGCAGGATCGTTGTCGAAGGCTTGAGCCTTCGACAACTGTCTGTGGAAAACAGTCTGTGGAAAACAACAGCTGGGGGACGGTGGGCGCGAAGTGACCATTTCTACCTCCCAGTATCACTCATATGGCAGCTCTCAAACACACATAGATCACCATACTGACAATCGTGATGGAGAGGAGAGCTGCTGATGGTTGCTTTTAGCAGATTAGTGTAGTTGTGTGGAGGTATGCGCAGCAGGAACAAGAGTGGGCTTCTCGTCTGTGTGTGAGTGAGAATCTGAGCGGCCATAGGTCACCCTGGCAGAAGCACATTGATTATATGTTCGCGTCAGCAGAATGAGATTCTCTACGGGGAGAGCTGGAGAACTGCTGACAGGAGGATGTCGTAGGGAGTGACTGTGTGCATACAGTGTTCATACGTGCAAGACGTGTGTGTACTGTACATGCATCCATGGAGTGAAGAGTCATCACGAGTAATTAAAATCCAATACATGTACAATCTGGTGTACGTCCAGCAGTTGTGTGTGTGGCCAGTGCAGCTTTTAGTTTGCCAGGTATTTGCTTTGCTACAATAAATTGCCTGCAACTTGCACCGTGCAGCTTAACTAAAAATACACGGTGAACTGCTGCATGTCTAATTATCGAGCTAGAAGGCATTTCTTGGGAGATTGCTGAGAGATTGTTCCTGGCATTCCAAAACGCAACTATGCTGTACTGGGAACACCGCATTGTTTTGTAGAGTTGAGTACATCAGCTGCAGGCCTGTTTGGTGCACATGTCAAAACCCAATTGTGAACCCAGAAGGACTCCCGGCTTTCTCATGTGGTTGCTTAGCAATAACCACCAATCTGTTTTTCTGGAGATTCTCTACTTTGCTCATTCACGGGATTTGTGCCAGCCTGCATGAGTGAGTGTAGATTTGCCTGCGCTCAGCGTGCGTCACGACAAGTCCATCGCACTCGCATGCTAAACCTCTGTTCAGGAACTGAGGCACTGAGTAGTGACGCACTTGGAGCATTCTGGGCCTCGTTGATGGGGGGTTTGTGGAGGAGTGAGAAACCCCTGGACATTCAGTATGTCACTCAGAGGAGAGCTGTGCCCCGGAGGCCGGATGGCGGGGTGACTGGCTAACTGTGGGGCCATGTCTGGGTTATTCTGGTTGGCAGTGTCTGTGTGTGTGTTTGTAGGCTACAGTATTCTGACATTAGGAGCTTGGAAATTAGGTCTCCAACTAACAGTTATTTTAATTATCAATTCATCTATTGGTCATTATTCAAATACCCGAAAATTACATAAATAAGAGACAATGTGTGGCATTTTTGTTTGATAGATTACTAATTACTAATGATTAATAAAAACTGCAGTTGAATAAGTTTCTGTGGATTAACTAAAGCGCAAACTGACACATTGACATCAGTAGAATCAAAGTGATCCAGACAGAGTCGCACAATATTTCAAAGTACTGTATCTCTAAATGTGTCAGTAGGAAGTTTGTACAATATATGACACTAGGATTTATTTGATCTGCAGAAACAATATAGTGTCAGTCTTTGAGCCTGATCCTGTTTTCCAGAATTTGGATTTTTTTTTTTTAATGCCACTATTGTTCAGTCTTTTGAGGAGCTTGTCAGTACTTGGAGCTAACTTACTAGTTCTTTTATCTGGCTTTGACACTAGTTTAACATTTCAATTCAAGGGAAAAAAAAAACAAAACAGGACACTTTCAATTCAGCTCGACAGCTGCGTCTTTTGCCAGCCTGTCAGGCCCCGGCAGAGGATCTTCAGGATCAGTTTGATTCTCTAATCAAAGACTTCCACTGCCTTTGTTAGCATGACCCAGGCTGTGAGCCAGAGGCTTGACAACAAAACACAATGTAAACACATAACAGTAAGGCAGTCTATTCTCTCTCAGAAATTTACTGGCACCAAAGTACATGATATAAAAAGTAGATTGTGATACGGCCTTGATTTTACTTCAGGATTTCGTAATGACTCATGTTTGTGTGTCGTCTATGCAAAAGAGTCCACTTTTCCTTGCTTCCTGTATGCTCAAATAAGGCATACAGAATAAGTACCTCTATGGAGTTAGTATTTAACTTCAGAAATGTTCATTCTTTATTAGGAACGAGAGGAATGCTGGTTGACAGTCTGAGGTGGATCCTGTTTTACACTCCATTGAGTAGCAAGCAGCACTTGTATTCTGCCCTCCTGGACGCTATTATTTGGGTCTATGTGTGTGTGTGTGCAGTTTGGAAGGTTGGGGGATTGACTGACCTTGGGAGGCCTAGCATCCCAGTAAGAATCACTCTCTCATCTCCTGACCAATCAAATACGGTAACACTGGCCCCTCCTGGGAACCATGAAATTTACTCGAAAAACGCCCTGACAGCCTGAAGAGCAGTGGTGAAATCACAACTCTGTTGAGCGGCCCTCCTGAGACGTGTGCTAAAAGCTCCTCTTGTACCTCACTTTGCACTGGCCCACTTTAAGCAAGGGCTGAACTGGTATCTGAATGCATCGTGTGTATGAATGGGGCGCTCACAGACACGCTGAAGCAGTCTATACATTCCAGTCGGGGGATTCAAGACCTGAGGTAAATTTTAAATATATTCACATCCTGATCTCCACACAGAAGCGCCTCTGGGAGAGTCTTACCAGGCCTATCAGGTACGGACTTCCTGCGTCACCCAGGAGGTGAGAGGTGAAGCTCTGAAAGGCGACCGCCGTTGCTCTCCGGGTGGGGATAACGACAAACTGCACAGAGATGGAGAGAGGGTGAAATATGCATGAGAACATGTTAGGTGATGAAGAGACAGAGGTAGAAAGATTCACTCAGCCATGTTAAAACAACCCCCTGCAGTCTTCAATTATGCACCCAGAGCCCACCTCATTGGGTTGGGACACCCCAGACAGAGCTGTCAGTCACAGTCTTTACATACTCACCACAGTCTCCAACTTAATTACAAATTAAGGAGCTAGATGGTACACCCACCTTACCGGAAGTCTAATTTCATTTGGCTCACTGTTTTCACTTTTTGAGACCAAAACATTTAAATTCCCTCAAAGAAAGGGCTCCCTTCTGTTTGTTTCCATGAGTGGAGCATGAATCAAGGCAGTAATTATCAACTCCACCCGAGCTGTAACCTACAAAGTCTGAGCCCACTCACACTTTTCACAACTCAAAATAAGACGCTGCGTCTAATGGGAACATTTGGCATAGTGTGTTGCTGGAATTTCCACTGACCCAGTAGATAAGTATAGGTTTTCAATACTTACCATTAAAATGTCTGCTGTTATGGCCCAGTTCAGGAACAGCAGCGTCTCTCCTATGAAGATGCAAACCTAAAATAAAGAGGGAGAAATTGTACATTTAGTGGTGCTAATCAAGATCAGCCAATTTCCGCTGCACAAAAGACTGGTAACAAGACACAAAGCCAAAAGAGGAGGTTTGTGTTGCAGATATTGCTACCGTGTGTGGGAATCTGCTGCTGAATAAAAAGTGCTTTGGTTGCTGTGGTTTAAAAACATGTTATTATGCTGTGGCCCAATTATATGTGGATGTGCAGGCCTTCATTTTGGTCCCACTGAGCCGAGTATTTAGCCGACGAGCTGAAAAACAGCACGGGATGATAAGGATTGTTTATTCTTGACAGAGCCATATATTAAATCTGGAAACATTTTAACACTTCCTAAGTTTAGATCCAGCTGCAAGATCTGAATTTATGTCCTACTTCTAAATGGGTGTGGGAGCTGAAAATGTAAACTTTAAATAACATGGTGGAGTTGACATACAGCATTTTATATGTACAGTACATGTGGGCTACTGTATGCACACTGGCTGGTAGCAGCTGGTGTTGCTATTTGGCCTGTTTCTTAAAAACAAACCCAGAGGGATTTGGCTGCAGTGGAATCTTGTGTATCTGTATTAGCTGGTTTAGTCTGGTGCAGTTTAACATGACTGGTTGATGTGTGTTTCCTGCTGGAGAATAACCCGTTTGCCAGTGTGCCAGACCCTACAGAACAGTACAGAGAGCTACAGAAGCAGCCTGACAGCGGAGATGTAGACACGTCTGTTCTGAGAGCTGCAAACCAGACACTGTGACCAACACGTTGCATCTTCGAAGAGAGAAGCCTTTCTTCAGATTAGCTGAGTGTTGACCAGACAACAGCTGCGAGGGGTCAATCGGTCTCGACAGCAGAGCCGACCATTACAACCACATCGCGCCTTATAATATGACACATCTGTCAGTGCTTTGCCATGAAACCTGAGCTGATCACTTACAACTGCTGCTGTACTGTAAGATGATTTAATATTGCACAGTGGAGTAGTCCAAGAACACTTTGGCTGCATGAATAAGGGTAAATCCTTGTATCTTTACCCTTTTTGGTCTATACAATGATATAAACCAAGAGAAACCGGAGAGTATCAGTTCTTTCTGTCACACAGCATTTTGTATAAAATCGTGTTGGACAGATCTGTAATCATGTAATTAATATGGATACTTCCACACCTCAATGTCTAATTGGAGTCATGAGTCATGTCTGTGTCAAACACCTGATAAATGTATGCCTTTGACCTGATGGGAGTTCATACAAATTTGAATTCATTAAATCAAAATCACCACACAAGTAATTATTTGTCACTTAGCCATTTGCAGTAATAAATATGGTTGAATATTTTCATTCTTTATTGGTTGAGATTGTGTGTTATCACAGTTTATGAAAACTCTTGCGGAGTCACAACCTAAATATACAAATAAACTGATCCTGTAGCAAAATGCCATGAAGTCAGAGGCCAGATTTGCCGAGGTCAACCAAGGTCACATACTTAGGATATGGAAGCCTGTTTGTTATGTTTGCTTACACGCATGGAAAATATTTTCCATCTTTTCCCACTTTTCAGCATTATTGCTGGCCAACTTGTTGAGGGTCAGTTCCTATTCCTTTGTCTCTGATAAGTGAGAAATGCACGCTCGGTCAGTCCAACTGCTCAAAGTGCATTGTTTCAGGGCAGTGGCACCCTTCCTGCGTTACAAGGCAATTAGACACGCAAGCTCTCTGCTTATTGACCTGAGACTCTTAACTTTTGGTTAGATGAGAAGCGACTCCTACAGCCATCTCAATCCAACCTGCAATTAAGGCTATTCATTATGAGGAGAAACAGCCACACACTGCCCTGAGGCTCTGAAAGGAACTGGTATCAGGCAAGGTAGGGCTGTGCGATGTGACGATATTTATCATGTGACAATAGAAATATGTCATACTCTTATTGGCTTTTGACTCACGAAGCTTTTATTGCACTCACACTAACATACAGAGTGTAGTTCCCGTCAACAAGTTCTTGAGGACTTCACCTGGTTCACTGTCTCTCCTCTGCTCTGCTGTGTGTGCAGCACGCAAATTAGCACACAAATTAGGTAAATAACATAAATAAACATAGTCTCTACTGCAAGTCTAGACCTGTACTTTGATTTATTGAACTTCGTGGTGGAGAATAGTTTTTCACAAAGATATGTGCTTCCAAAAAGGCACATGGTCAGCTTGAACATTCTAGAAAGCTCTGGGAAGGATGGTGGTAATTCTCTCAGAAAGTGTTTTGTACCTCAAAGGAGAATGAGTCTGCAAAAATTTGGAAAGTGGCACTGTGTGTCTTGAAGTCTGCAAACCACTGGTCAAATTCCTGCTGTAGCTTCTCAATAGCATCAACATATTCCTCACCACTGAATACTGTGCTCTCCTCCACAACAGACCTTCATGCTGGGAAATGGCAGAGTTTTTTCTCTTAGAGAGCTGGGCTTTCCATAACCTCAGCTTTGTGGAGAATGCTTTGACATTTTCAAAAGCTGAAGTGACAAGCTGGCCTGGGCCCTGCAACTTCAGATTGAGTGTGTTCAGCTGTGTGATGTCAACCAGAAAAGCTAGGCCCATCAGCCATTTAGGATCATCAAGCTCAGAAAGAGCCATCCTGTCCTCCTGCTTGAAGGTCTTTACTTCTGTTCTCAACTCAAATAACCTCTTCAGGGCATTTCCCCTGCTGAGCCAATGTACCTCTGTGAAGTACAGAACATTGGCATATGCTGAGTCAATTTCCTCGAAAAAGGCACGGAAGTGGCGGTGCTGGATCTTATGTAACTGATGCAGTTCACAACGACAGACATCACATTGTCAACCTTCAAGCACTTGCTGCAAAGTGCCTGCTGATGAATAATGCAGTGCAGAGCAATCGCCGAATCTGCACCTTCCTCCTCCAATTTTCTTTGAACAAGCGCTACCAGTCCGTTTCTCCCCCCGTCATTGATGTGGCTGTGGTTATTCCTACGAGCGACTTCCATGACAGACCAGGGGGTTCAACCGTGTCACACAGTTGATGAAATACATCCTTGGCTGTGGTAAAGCCTTGCATTGGGTTCACGCTAAGTAACTCTTTGAAATGGTTATTAATACCATGGACAAAAATGGCAAGCTGAGCATTATCATTTACGTCAGCGCTCTCATCGAGAGCCACAGAGTATGCACTGAAACTTTTGGCTTTGTCACGTAACTGAACTAACTTGATAGCTCAGTAATCCGCTCTGCCACTGTGTTGGCTGACAGATTGATGTTGCTGAATTGACTCATCTTTTCTGGACTGACACATTTGCAACCTGCAGCATGCAGTCTTTTAGAAACCGGCCTTCAGTAAATGGCTTTCCTGCTTTGGTTATCATCTCACTCACCACATAACTTGCTTCAACTGCTGCATCGGCTTCCTTGCTTGCTTTCTGGAAGAGATTTTGTTGCATCGATAGCCCTTTCCTTACCCGTGTAGCTCTATTCTTCGTCTCATCTCCCTGGTACTTTGCATACTGCTCCGCATTGTAGTAGAATAATTAGTAGAATAATGGCGCTTGAGGTTATATTCCTTTAGTATGGCAATTTTCTCTTTGCAGATGAGGCAGGTTGCATTTCCATTGAACTTGACGAAAAAATAAGCCATCTCCCACTTCTCCTGAAACTGTCTGTGCTCTTGATCAACTTTTCTTTTGGCTTTTGAAAGAGACATCTTGACTGAACAATGAAAGATAACCTTGGCATGCCAAATGTTTTTACTTTCCACTTGGTTTCACTCTGTGTTCACAATGACTCATTTGCATGGGACAACTTGCGGGTGGATTTCACTATAATTTGATATCAAGTGGCAGTCCATATGAAATTGTGTGTGGGGGGCCATGTCTGGCCCGCGGGCAGGGAGTTGGAGACCCTGTGCTCTACTGTGTTTTGCTGTCATTAATGGTTGCGCCACTCTGAACCAGGTGAAGTACTCGAGTTGATGACAACTACACTCTTTACATTTTGGTTATATCACACAGCCCTTAGGCAAGGTGTCCTCTGAATCCATTATTCCAAATTCAGACATTAACCCCACCCAGATAAGCTTTCTCTTATTAGATTGATTGTCAGACTTTCCCTTTTAATTCTTAGACCCTTGGGCTAATCCATAATTAACATACTAATGTCGCTCTTTGTCAGAGGGACATTTTTCACTGGGGACCTGTTGATTCTTGGAAGTAGGAAAGCAAAATCAGGCTTAATTACAACTCCCTCCACTGTTCAATTAACACACAATCAGGGTTAGGAGGGTTACTTTAAAAATATATTCCAATACAATTACTAATTACCTGTTAATGTAGTCAGTAACCTAATCCAAGTATCATAATAATAAAGTATCGTAACTTGATTACTTTCCACTACTTTTGGATTACCTCAATATCAAATATGCAAATAAAGAAAAGAAATATCAATAAGATGACTTCTACTTAAGTGTATTCTGTAAGACAACAGAACAATGTAACATTAGAAAAGAAAATGGGGAAACGAAGACTTTTAAATGTGTCCTCTGCTCAGTGTATTTTTAAAGAAAAACTTGCTTTTCATTAAGTAAATTCAGGCAGTAGCCTATAGACCTACAATGAAAGTGCACAACACATGATGTGCATTACAGAGAACATTCTCAGGGAAAGCCTCTGACGAAACAACGCTTGGCCCACTGGCTGTGTGACGCTCTCACACAGGCACACTGTATGTCACAGCAGGGGAAGACCCCCCGCCGAGTATTCGCGCCTACTCTACAAGAGCTTTGTCCTCCTTCACAGCTCTTCTCAGAGGAACGGCAGTGGCAGACATACTGTATGTGCAGCGGCATCTCAAGCTTCACCGTGTCCTTTTATATGTGCGTGACACGTCTGAGTTTTCTCTCACTCATTCAGTATTGTACATGCTCGGCGACCAGTGACACACTGTCAGCTCTGGGCACGTTACGCACACACACAGTCATCTCGGTGGAGAGCCGTTATGTGTCATATACTCAAGCTCTCTTTTAACTTATTTGTATGAGTCTTTGGGACTGCCAAAGTGCGTAACAGCCGTCCCTGCCTACTCTCTCAACATAAGTTCACTGTGTGTGAAGTGTGTGCACCTGCGCGTGCCATGTGGTATAATCTTATCTTAGAGTTATTTTGCCTTCTTGTTCCTGCTCTGCTTACGTTTGGGACTTTTACAGTGCATAACATATCATTCTTTATTTTAAAATGTATTTAAAAAATGGAATCCTGGTAATAATCCTCATTTTCACTAAATGTATCAGTAATCTGATTATGTCTTTTTTTCTGTAACTTTAACGGAATAGTTACCTTTTTTTACCTTTTTTTGTATCCTAATTACAAAACGCCGTTCCGTGTATTCAATTACTCCTCAAGCCTGCACACAATATACACAAGATTTACAGGAAAAGACCCTTACATAAGCTCCTACGATGCTCTTCTTGGCCACCACGAAGATGAGGCAGATGAAGATGGCCGAGCCCAGCATGCTGACAGCACACACGAGCGGATCGGCTCGCTCAGTCTTCTGGCGGCACAGACGTGTGGTGGCAGCCCCGATCACCACGCCTAACAGCCCCGTCACACAGGTGATCGCCCCGAAGATCAGACTAGACAGGAGAGCAGAGAAGAGAAGAAACAACTGTTATTTCATTCTTATAAATATTTATTTTACAGAGCTACAGCTCAGTATTTAATGGCATACATCCTAAAGCCAGTTCATCCTGCTTTCTACTTGTAGTACACAAAGGATGCTGGTATATTTCTTTTTTTTTACAAGGTTTCAGATTACACCAGTCAAACAGAAGCGGCAGTGACTTCAAAGCCTGTGCTTGGTGTTTAGTCATTAACCTCTCACCTGTCTGTGCTACTGCAGATCTCTTTTGTGCAGGCCTCTGCCGTCTTCTGCACCACCTGGGCTCTGGTCAGGTACGCAGGGATCCAGATACCAAACGCACCAGTAGCAAAGGACACCGCAGCAGATGCCAGCGAGGAGAACATGTAGCTCCGACTAGCCGTAAAAAAACACACGCACACACAAAATTAAACAGGTGATTATCTCAGCTTATGAAAGAAAGAAAATAAACAAACTGCTGTTATCTTTTCACACAATCTCAAACATCTCACTTGCTTTGACTCTCTCTTTGTAAAACCCGTCTGATAACAATTGCAAAACACTACAATACAATAGGATTCCGGGAGATTATCTGGTGGACTTATCTCTGAGATGAGAAACTGAAAATTAAAGCAGCTCTCATGCTAAATGGCAAGTAAACTGGATGATATGCAGCTAGGGTTGACAGTTTTATGTGGGAGACAAAAATAATACACTGTTTAACGCTTTTCGTGTTTCCATAGGTGGTGAATGTGGGAGATTGTAAAGAGGTAAAAGTCACACTGTGCGCAAGATGAATTAATGTGGTCGCTCACCTAAAATAGATCCAATAAACCTGCTTGGCTACATTAACTATAGAGTTAACAACATTTTTTTTTTAAAATGTAGCCCACAGGTCATATAGTAACAAAAGCACACAGTGTCAAGGATGCAAAGCTCCCTTCACAGTTCAGCAGTATTGCAGAGCAGTGGCAAGTGAATGATACTAGTTCACTGTGTCTTGTGTTGACATTGCCATGCCTCTAAGGGCCTGTATAAGCTAACCATGAATAAATGTACGCAAACAAGTGTGTATGTTGGTATCCAAAACCTATAAAACCTATTCAAAAGATCTGATATATAATGCAGGTTGCCTAGCTGAAGTGTTACATGGCTCTCAGTGACCTGCCAGGGAAACATCACCAGGCCAGTCTCAAAAACCTGGTGTGTTCCTTGAAGCTGAGCACAGGCCTTACTTCTTGGTGAGAGCCTTCATGTCACAGATCCATGAGGTGCGGGTCTTGATGCGTGCTCCCATCTGGTCGACGCAGCCTCGCTTTGGCTCAGGCACAAAGAGCAGGATCAGAGTCCCCGCCGTGATCCCTAAAACCGGGGACACCTACCGAGACATGAGAGCTCTATGAGTCCTCAGATCATGTTAACACATTTTGACATGATATCCAGAGTGGGTCAGACTTGGGAGTGGTTTGGGAGGACACATGAGACAAAGAACAGTGTGTTTACAATCTGAATGGTCTGCCACTGTGTTTGCCGATACGCTTGACATCCTATACAAGCCCTCTACAGCTAACAACATTCCCTCTGCTTACTCTGTTGGCACTGTGTGTGTATGTGTGTGTGTGTGTGTAAGCATACAAGACTCTACAAAAGCTTTTTGGGTTTGAGAGCTGCTTTGTGAGCGCTGCACCAAGGTGAAAACCTCAGTGCCCATCTGCTATTATATTCACCATCATCTTTTATAGGTTATGAGGTAGCATGTTTGTGCATGTGTGTATGTCTGTGTGGGGGAGACAGAGACAAAAGGCAGGATGGGATGTGCGGGAGAGGATTTGTTCGACTCGTAAATAGCTCACAAAGGCAAAACCAATTTCATCTGTCAAAGGAAATTCATCATATTATATTCTGTAGCTTATAAAAGCCCATTTATATGCATAAGTACTGTGGTACTGTAAAACCTGTGTGTGTATATGTGCATGTGCGAGTGTCTCCTCAAGTTTTTTATTGAGGGAGTAATTCTGAGTCTGATGTGGCTCATATCGATGCAGCTCAACACAGTAGTTATGGTCTCAAAGGTGTGAGCATTACGCCAACACTGACAATTTCCTTTCCTATATTGTGTCTCTCTGCAGTCTTCTTCTGCTTGCATGGTGCAACTTAATTGGATTGACATCTACATTATTAGTGTCTTATGAAGTGCTTTCAGCAAGATGCAGCTTAATGGAAGATTCAGAGCCCATCTCATTTAAAAAAGAAAATAAATGTATGCTTTGTTTTTGTGCAACTTTTGCACTTAAGTCCCCTCATAATTATTCAACGAGACACTAGGAGACTGTGACCTTTGACCTGTGTCTCCCACAGGGCCCATTAGACACTTCCTGTATGGATGGTTGGCAATCAAACAAATTAGCTGCTGCCCTCTCCTGCTCCTCTTTTCTATGCATCCCCCTTGTTCCTTCTTGCTGTCCACATTTTCACCAAACAAGGAAGGTAGCTGGAACACGGCGGGCAAAAACAGACGGAAGCACTGCAGTGTTTTTTCCTTAAAGCAGGATACTTGCGTAAAGAATCTGTTTCATGTCTTGGTATTTGTTTTTCTCTGCATGCCACACCGGTGATTAATTGGCTTTGAGATTGTTTTATTGGAATGTCATTGTGACTGCTGTGGAACAAACCGCCCTGCTCTTTGTTTTTTTTTTTAATGCCCCACCAAGACTAGAAGAAATGGACTTCCTGTTTCCTGAAACCCTGTGAGCTGTCATGTCCAGGAATCTCTTCCACCGGGACACGCTGAGGGAATGTTTAATGTCTTCCTTAAAATGTCAGTCGGTTCATAAGAAGAGCCAGGCCATTTGTTTTAAGGATTTTAAAAGCTGACCCTGAAGTCAGCGGCTCCTGTGGAGTCCTGTTAGACCTTTCATTGGTTCTCTCCATTACGACTGGTATGCCTTATAGAGCTGTTCACTTCTAAAACGTTTTGTCTTGCACTCAGTGGAGTCCCAGTAAAAAAGTGCTTTGAAAACAGTGATTTATGCTCCTGATTTAACACCTGTGTCTGCTCCTGTAAGCACACATTAAGTATGCCACTGCATAAAACAGTCCACTAAGGACTTTTTTTGTCTGAAGCAATACCCTACGAAGGTGGGACATGTCAGCAAATATCTACAGACAGATTTCTCGAGAGCTGAAATAAACCTTTGATTAATAGGGATCCAGCTTAATGGTCTTTGAGCACCTTGGGGCATTTTGCGAGCACGTACATAGTAATAAATGAGTCTTTGTGCCACATCAGACTGAAAGCTTGTTCCCTTCACTATCACAGAGACCGACCTGGTACACATTTCTTAGAGATGATTTTAGCTTTCTCTGAACAGCAGCTTCTCCTCAAATGCTTATCAGGGCTTGAATGTCTTTCACTTGACTTTAATGCACTTTCAATTGTTTTCCTTTTTTGTTGTTTCAGATGCAAGCTGGTGGTTATTGTGTTCCTTTGATGTCAGGACACATTTGATTGACCAAACACAATAGGCAGCACTCCTGAAAGTACCTGGAACAAGTATCAAGTTCAGTTTAAGGAAGTATTTTTTTCACCCAAAGAGTGCAGAGAACAATGACAACAAATGCAAAAACTTAATGCTATTTTTCATTAAGTTCCTGGAGTGAAAAAAACACTATACTTAGTTGCGTCACTGATCCTACTTCACTGGAGTCGGCCTTCATGGGTAAAGTGTAATCAAAGATAAATGTGTTTATAGGAACTGAGAAAGAAAGAGCTGGCATCAGCCTTGAACTTTAATAGAAATCCACTTTCCTTGCTGCAGCCACCAGATGAGAGGTCCATCACTAAAGTATACAGCTTCTGAGTTTGAACATATTAGATGATGCTGACTGAGTTTGATGTTAAAATGTTTTTTAATTATATTCAACATTTTTAAAAAGTGTCCTGAAGGAGGCTGGGAGCTGAGCTGATGTTGAAGTGTGTGAGAGCTGTTCAGCCTTTAGCTCTCTCTGCTCTGTCACTTCCCTGCAACGTCAGGGTCTGGACCGCCTGTTCAACGATGTGTGTCCCGCGGTGTTTCTGCCACCGCTGACCCCTCTGAGCCCGGATCCATGACAGGCCTCACCACTGAGCCCTGCAGGAGGGGCTCTTCATCTGTCTTTGTGTGCATGTGTGTATGTGTGTGTGTGTGTGTGTGTGTGTGTGTGCAATGCTGGAGGATGATGGTGATGCCCTTACCCTCAGTGCCCAGTGCCAGTCTCCTGCAGCCACCTTGGCGCTGGAGCCCAGGATGTAACCCAAACCACTGCAGGAAGACAGGAAGACTGTGTATTAGCAACATCATAGACATTACTCTGAGCCTCCTCCACTGAGGTCTAACAGCGCACATTATATATAAAGTATATGAGTCAGTGTCAGAGTTGGCAGCGTCATTTCCATCACTTAAGCTTACACCTACATCATGTTTGTAGTCTGATTAAAGTTTGAAGCATTGAGTGTTTGGGCACTTGACATGGAGAGCTTATGACAGTGTTGCTGATCAAAGCACCAGTAGCAACTTGGCTAGCTGGTTTATTTGTGGACGTGTGATTTGTGCATGTAGTCACGAAATGCAGGTGCAAAGTTACCGCCCATGAACCAACAGAACACAGCGCTAATGGTTGTCTTGCCAAAGGCTGGGTGTAATTGAATTCCACTGCATTTTACCTGGGGTTAAAGGGTGTTTTGTGTGTCATAAAGGGAAATTACAGTGAAATGCTTTGAGGGACATGTTGCTAGATTGGATCAGATCAGATAAAAGGGCCCGTATGTTGTGATAAGCCTGCTAGTGCTGCAAGATAGCATCAGCATTTAAAGGACAAAGAGGATTCAAACCTAAAGGTATGAGCAGCAGAGGTGCTTTGACTGACAGTTTAGTATGTGGGTATTATCTTCAAAACAATAATGCAACAGTGAAAAAGTAACCAGTTAGTCTTTGATATTTGTTAGTGATCATCCTGACCTGTACGGCCTCCAGTATAGACAAACTTCTTGAGAAAGACACTGCTTTCTATGTAAACCCCAGATGCTCTCATACAGGACAAATATGGACAAATTAAAATGAAATGAATCATATGATGTGGTCTTTGGACCGATGCATTTAACATCACTCTCCACCTCTGTTATTAAAACACTAAATGAGGGACTATGATTTGGAAGAATGGTGTTCATCCCTCTAATAGAGTTCAATAGATTTGGAGAATCAAAGCCAAAAAACCCTGAAACTGTTCTGGAGTCTGGTGGTGGCGCAACACCTTACTACAACCCTTGATGTTGGCTTTTCCTTTTATTTGTCTCCAATCTGTAGCTTTTCACTAGAATTAATCTGTATAAGTCAATCAAACTTCTTGATTTCTCAGAGCTATTTGAAACCGTTTGTCTGGATGTGCAGCGCCTCTGGCCAGGAGATGCTGTTTTCCATTTGAATAGCTATTTGGAGCAATAGATTGATGGTCAAATGTAGCCAACAGGACTTTACAGTGGGCTCTTATCACCACTGACAGCTTAAAGGCTGAAATATGTTTAACTGGTTTTACAGCACACACACACACACATACTCACACACATACACAGTCAGAGCAAAGGGGGAAACGGTCTACGGTTGCGCTTCCATGTGGCTGATTATTCCTCCAAAAATAACACCACAGTATAACGGGCTCAGACAGCATATGATATTTCCAGCGAGTGACTAACAGCTAATCTTATCAGAGTCCACCCAGAGAGTGTTTGGAAAGTTCAACACCAACAATAAACCTTGAGCATGAAAAATATGGCCACATCAAACACCGGCGTCACACACAACCCGGTCCGTGGGGCCAAGTTGAAAAATTACCGCGATAAAAAAAAGGAGGGCAAAGGAGGGGAATCCATTTCCTGTGAATCCGGTCTAATTCCTGAGGTCATTTCCTGGAAATGGTCATAACAACCTCAGTAAAGACAAACAAGTAAGAGACTGGATAGGATGTTTGACTGCACTTTACTGAGGTCCACTCTTTCACCTTCTATTGTCTGTGTTGCTGGGCAGTTTACTGTGACCCAAACATTTTGGCAGTTCATAACACAACCACTCAGAGGGCAGTTTAGTCTTTCCTTTCCTCATTTGTCCAACTGTCTCCAAACATCTAAACTGATATGATTAGTGCACTCTGTTTGTTTTTTCATGAAAATAAGTTATATAACCATTCATCACTATGTTTTGCTCTGCAACAAAAATTGAAGCGACATGCTTTATATACATTATCTTAATGTAATGCTGCAATGTCAGAGAGGCTGCAGCACACTTCCCCTTTCCTTAGCATAACTGTGTGTGATTCTGCATGCAGGAGCTTGAAAACAGCTCAGGCACATGCTGTTAAGCACTGTACTGTATATAACGATAAACCTCAAGTGGCTCCCGCGCTGCATCCGACGGTACATTCATCTTTTATTACTGAGCTTTGTTTGTTTTCTCCCTGTGGCCTTCTTTTCTGATTGAATGAACTGAAAAGGTTGGAGATTTGAGCTTAATAACCAACTCCCACACCCCCACGCCACATCTCCAAAAAGCCTCCCACCCTCCTTTAAGCTTTACACAGCCAATTGTAAGTTCTGCTTTTAGTTTTTTTTTTTTTTCTGCCAAGTGCCTGAGCTCTTTGTGTGACTGGATCTGAAAAAAAAGCCAGATAGGAGCAAGCCTGAGCTTTTTCTGTGTGAGGGTAATTTCAATTATCTATGCTAATTCTGATGATTCCTTCGCACCTTTGGACTGAAGAACAGGCTGGATTGGATGAAATGACTATATTTAATATGATCACAGAGCTATACAAGCTATAGTCTCTTAAACATCCGCATGAATAACATCTCCCAGAATAGATCATATATCTTTGTTGTTTCCAGGTGTCTGCTTCCTGATCTGTCTGCCTCTTACCTTCCTAGGGGGATGGCCAGGTAGAAGACAGAGAGCATCATGGTGCGGCTGTTATTCGTGAACAGGTCTCCAATGATGGTGGGAGAGATGGAGGAGTAGCTGGACTCACCGATGCCCACCAGTCCCCTGGAGAGCACAAACAGCCAGTAGTACTGCAGAGAGAGAGAGAGACAAAAAGAAAGAGGACCTGTCAGTTTTGTTGTCAAGCGCTGCAAGAAACTTTTTGTCACAGCACAATGAAAACCTAAAGGCCATTTTTCGTTTTCCTCACTGACTTTTCATTAGATTGCTGTCATTACAATTTATTACAATCAGGTTTGCAAAGCACATACTGTACAAGGTACAATTACTAGCATTCAGCCCCTGAAGTTCACTGATTCAGTGACAAAGTGGGCTGGTGCGGGTTGACAACTCACTACTGACACATGTGTCTACCAGACAGACAGAGGTGGACACTCCCGAAAATTAATGTGCAAGGCTGAACAATGGATTATCACACATGTGACACACACATCACAAGTATGTGGTTCTTTATTAATGAGAAGCGATGAGTTTCACAAGCTCAATCCAATGATTTAGTTGCCTTGGTGCACAACACACAAACATACAGGCTGTACAGCTTTAAATTTGAACTGCGTTTAAATGTCCAGATTTTTAGAGATAGTTGAGGTTATCTTGATCAACCTATCACCCATCAAAAGTCATTTCATGTAATAGTTCAGTAAATAGTATCTTAACATGTTAAATCTTATCAAATGATATTAAATTACCATGGCCTATTATCTTCTATCACACTCAATCAACTGATAAATAAAATGATGAATACTTTAAAGGCTTTTATAGGAGCTTACACGCTGGTGGGGGCACCTGTGTAGGCAGCTGGATTGTTAACTGTTTCCATGGCAACCACTACTCACTAGATACAGACTCCCATGTCTGCTTGTGATGCGGCAAAGAAATCTGGTTCCCCCACACACTGGAATGACGCAAATTACAAATATTGGCCACTTATTTGCTTATTGTAGGTTAGTCCCATGACTAAGACGACTTGTGCAACTTATTCATAACACAATTAACTCACATTGTTTGAGGGTAACATGAAGTAATTTGCAATTTTCAAGAGATTTTCTTCCTTGTCAGCTTTTCTTACAACATTTATGCAAGCCCATTGTGGGCTCTAATAATGTGAGTGTGTGTGTGTGTGTGTGTGTGTGTGTGTGAGTGTGATAAGGTTACACTCCGTTGTGTTTGTCAGCTGTAAAAAGAGATTAATGAAGGTGCTGTAGGTAGCAGAAGCAGAGCTAAGACAGTGACCCCTGTGCTGACCTCAGCTCACAGCCGTCACTCCAGGCTTCATGCTGGTGGATGAGACATTGTGTCACAAGGTCGTACACACAGCCATCAAACATCAACTGGAGACTACCCCACACACACACACATACACACACACCTCACTGTAAGATGACACTGAAGGGACGCATCCCACAACTATCTTTGCTGTGGCATTCGCCTGTATTATTTTCAGTGATGTGTGTTTGCCTTAGATTGTTTTTGCCAGCTTTTGGTTTTTGAATTATATTTAAAAAAAAACTCAGCTCTGCTTTCACTGCTGTATACATGTAGGTCTGTGTTTGTTACATTGTTTCAAACGATTTACAGCCAGTCTATTTTCTTCTTTTAATGGCCCCTGGTTTAGCGGGATCATGATGGTAGCTCTCCTTGTGTGTGTGGTCACCAGAATACCATCGGCCCTTGGAAGAGAAGTGCTAGCAGCAGTGACAACAACAAGAAAAACTCCAGGCAGCGATGCCAGGAAAGCGCCACAAAAATGAGGTTTAGAAACTGTAAAAGCAGATTGAAGAGTGGGAAGAGATAAAAGAGAATAAGGAGGTTTTGGACTGTTTTGAACCTCTTCACACAGTTCAAAGAAATATCTCCGACATGAATCATAACAATTGTCCACTGGGTGTTTTTTACAATATCCAAAAGCTGAGTTTTAACTCAGTATGACCTATCAGCTTTGACATTTGGCAAATCCATAATACAATATTCATAAAAGATTTAGAAAAAGTGTTCCTACCACTCAGCGTTTTGCACAATTTATAGAACAGAGTGTCTCCCTTAATGCACAGAAAGAAATGATATCTATGTAATGAGACACAGGGTGCTTGACTTATTGAGAGAAATGGCACAGTTAAGGCCGTACTGTGAGCTACAACCACTAGCAAACTTCAGATTTGACAAAGCAGAGGTCTACCTCTACCAACATCATGATAGCTGACTGACACAATCTGAGGTTCAGTGTAGTTCCAACATTTGCTGGTGGTAGTTATAAAATACTACAGCGATAAAGACGACAATCATCATAAATTTGATAAATTGTCCTAAAAATAATAATGGATCATCAATCCATGCAGCCAGGCCTTATTACAACAATAGCGGTTGAGTGGTCATTATCCTTGTCTCACCCTCTTTATATTCATGAGATAAGACGGAGTGAAATGAGTCTTGCTTTCCACTGGATAAAATTATAATTAGAGATGAACTTGGAGATAAAAGAAAATACATGCATGTTATCAAAGAAGTGCAAGATATTCCGCTTTTTGGATCGCCGTTGGGAACAGTGACACAGACTTGACCTACAAGTGATCACTTTATGACGATAATGTGTTGTGGTCATGCAGAAAAAAAAAGACATTTCCCTTCATGTCAGCTGTAAATATCTGTTACGTAAGATGTGAATTCTATATCAGCTGCAAATCCTTCCAAAATGCCCCAGAGTGTCTTAAATGCGTAATGATAGGACTCAGTTGTAAGTGGCTATTAAAATTTTATTACATGTCATGTCTCTCATCTCTCATGGCGACAGCGCCGTAGAGTTGTTACGTAAGAGCCATTTACTCTTTCTCATTTGATTGGCACACTCAGGAACATGTCTTGAGGGTGGAGTTGAAGTTTGAGGCAAAGGACTGTGGGTGCTGAAGATCCCTTCCCGTCTCCTCAACAGCAGCCAGCGGCATTTGTGGCATTTGTCAGAGGGGAAGAGGCCCTTAGCCATAAGCTGCCTGAATGTATTTCCTGCTTAGGCGAATGACTGCCATCTTGTCTCCTAGAAGACGAGTCTATAGGGGATTTAAGACAAAGGACGCCCGCCTGAGACCATTAACACACACATCTCTGAGCTGTCATTCCCTTCCACAGCTCTGGGCTGAAGAGCCCCGGCAGTGGACGGGCTTACTCACTGGAGACACGACACAGTGGGACCTCACGACGTTGCTCTGCAGACATGCCATGCGCCGCATACATTTAACTTACATTTTAACACCATATATCCCCGCCAGTCGAGTGACTTCAGATTGTCAGTTTGTTCGATTTTTATCATAACTGTCCATCAAGACGGGTTTGTGTACACACCCACGCACACATGTCCAGAGCCTTTTACTGTGATGGTTACTCTGAGCGGGATACCCTTCCCCCATGTCATCGCCTCCCAGAATAATGTAATTGTTTAATGCATTGTTTAAATACCGCCCAGCACGCAGGGGCTTTTAGAGATATCAAATCGGAATCCACTTGTCAGGGGGCAGTGAAACGACAGAGTCTTATCTTCTAAAGCATTGTAATTGAGACAAGTCTGAGGCATGGGCCTTCATTAGTTGATTGTCTTGTAGCCAGCAAGAGAGAGAGAGAGACATAAAGAATGCCTACAAAGCAGAAGCAAGGCGGGTGTCCGGCTTAACGAGCGTGTCATTTCATTTCACTAGCCTTAACATCAAGCATATCCAGATCATAACAGCATAATTAGCTCGCCAGTGTAGACCATATCACAGGGACGACAGCTTAATAGAATAACATTTGAGCTCTTGTGCTGCGAATTATTCTACAGCTCCTGTCAGAGCGATGCCGTACCTCTTTACTGATGAAGGAGCTCGACAGAGTAACAATGGACCAGAAGAAAATGCCACAGCTCAGGATGACCTTTCTGTTGAAGCGGTCGCCCAGGTAACCAAAGATGGGAGCTGCCACCATGAAGCTGCAGATGAAGACTGCGGAAGGAAAAAAAAAAATGTTACTTTGGTGACAGAAAATGATTGAGCTATTTACAGTATTGTGTTATTTCACTGCACTTTGCTGTAAAGATCCTTGAGTTCCTGATGCACTAAACCAAGTATTTCAGCCCGCAGGTCCATTTATTAAGCCAGGTCTGTCCAGATCAACTGTGTGATACCAGCTGCCCAGAAACACAGTGAAGGACTGCCAGAGGACACCTCCATTCAACTCCAACCAATTAGGATTCCATTACACTTCACCTACACTTACTACAAGAATCCTGACAAAAGAATATTAAATACAGATGATACAGCAGTAGGAAATGTCACTGAGAAAGGTGGTGTGGGTTGTAAAGGATTTAATTTGTGAAGAGAGCGGAGAGGAGAGGGAGTTGTGCAAATGTAGTGCTACAGTTTGGAATATGGCCTGACACAGTAGCTCTTAAATAACACAGAGGGAAAGAAAAGAGACACAGATAGGCTCATGTGTTGTCGGTTTGTTCAGGTGAAACTAAACTAAAATGTGGTGGAGGAAAACGTCAGTAATAAAACATGTCAGGGACAATTGAAAGCAATGTATCACACACCAGCACTGATTCTTCCACTCTGTATTCTAGGGAGAGGACCGCAGTGGCTGTCTGGCCATAAATAATTCCTCCATCTTAATTTCTTACAACTGAACTTATGTCCCGGTGAAAGTAACACAAGTGCTTTAAAATGTGTTCCCCTAATTGCCCCGCTCCCCGCTGCTGACTGGACAACTACGCCTCATTCTCAGGGCTTTTAGTCAATATTTATGAGGAGGACCAACCCAAACAGACCTGAATTTTTAATGCTCTCAAACTGAGTTTTGTGTCTTTGCAGAGGAGAAAGGGCAGAGATGTTACTCTTGACAGCAGCGAGGGGAGCTAGGGCGGCAGGCTGGAGTGTTTTGACACATCATCAGCATAAACATACAGAAGAGGAAGGGAGGAGAGGAGATGAGAGGGAAAAGAGAGGAGGGGGGTGTTATATAAGACATGGGCATCCCAGTCCCACAGCTGCTGAGGCCAACCAACAGGATAAAGGACTGAAATCAGATTATAACGTAACTGTAGTTATGAACAATTTGATGTTATTGTATAATAAATAGAAAAATATGTCCTTTTGTAACCTTATTTTGGGAAAAGTAACTGCAAGAGTAAAATCAATCATATTATATTATTTTGTTGCAGGTATTTACATCAACTCTCTTTGGGCAGCTAGTCCACTATACACTGCACTGCAGTGTGTGTAACAATCAGTGCATATTTTGT
Organism: Scomberomorus guttatus; assembly: GCA_038419695.1. NCBI lineage: Eukaryota > Metazoa > Chordata > Actinopteri > Scombriformes > Scombridae > Scomberomorus > Scomberomorus guttatus. The sequence goes on from CM076460.1 coordinate 7,291,332, forward strand.
TTGAAAATGACTTGAAATTGAAACAAAAGGGGGGAAAAACCTGCAAAAACAACGTGCACAAAAAAGACATCAAATAGAATATAGTTCTTAAAGAATTTCAGATGAAGTTCTTCTGTCATTCTGTCAGCTGCATTTAACAAATATGACAATGATTTTACCGAACAACTAGTTCATGTCAAAGGTACTGATGATCAGCCTTGGAATGAAAATAGATATACTGATATGTAGTGCACTAATGAATGAATCAATTACATTTGGGATTACTTTATCTCTCCCACCTTGTCTCTAGCTCTCAGTCTCACTGTTCTATCTCTCCCTCATTTTGCCTGCATTTCCCTCCTTCTCTCTTTCTGCAGCCTCCATCATGAGTATTTATGTGACTAAGTGCTGCAGGTCTATTGTGTAATGTTAAATGACTCCGATGACTGCTCTGTGCAGGTCCGTCTCTCTAAAGAGCTTTACCAACTCACCCTGCAGGCACAGCACTGCTGGAGAAACCCATGCATGCGCACACACACACAAACACACACACACACACACACACAGAATGGGGTGTTCTGCAGTGCATGCTGTAGATAAGACCAGGGAGAGGTCCACAATCACCCACAACCAGCTGGTCCATGTGGGTTTAAAAGCCAGGGGCCAGAAATACATATCCTCACATCATTAACTGGCCTTTTTTAAGTCATTAGTGGGACCACACATCACCAACTCTCTGTGTCTTTATTTTATGTTATTTCGTGATTTGTTGATAAGCTACAGCATTTTCTTATGGTTCATTATCACCTTTTAGCAGCGTCAGCACATGGGAACAAAGTCCAGTCTTGACTGTGTGTTCACAGTTATTCAGTGTTAACCTTGCTGGTTATTAACCTTGCTGCTGAGTGAGGGAAAGGACCCTCATGTTTATATTGGTCTAATATCTTGCATGGTTGGTGTGTGTTTAGCTTCAGTGTAAGCAAAGACTAAAGAGGAGGAGACGGCACCAACTCCTTGGTGCAAAACTTTGTAAAAATAAAATCCAAACAAATGTCTATAATACCATTTCTTCTAGAAAAGGCACAATTTGGATCCAACATTCATGTCAACTGAGCGACCCAACAGAGCAAGTGTGCAGCGACTGTCAGATAAACATTTTCTCACAAAGCTGCTTTGAACTCTAACAGAATAATATGATGATGAATTACTGCCACACTTGAATTGCAAGCAGATGATTTATTTACTTGAGAAGAGGCACAGGGGAATTTTGCCAGGTTGTTATTTTTAGAAAAAAAAAACAGGTACACCTTTCCACACAATCAGGGTGCGTTACTTTCAGTATTGCTGCATTTTCTCTCATCAAATTCTTTCCAAATCAGGGTCGACAATGACAAGTGACAACAATTAATGCTGTAGATCTACAAGAATGTTCACAGTGTCAATAAGACATATCTCCTGTGTTGTATAATATCATTCCTTTCATTCTACAAAAATTTAACAGGAATCTGTCAAGGTGTCATTTTGATGGAATTAATCCTGTGTTACACTGAATATATTAGTACATATTTAGACAGAGGGATAACCTGCATTATATATAAATCCCATAGTGTCACTGAGACCGGATGCTCATGTAACCTTTGTAGAGGCTCATCTGCTCCCAGGAAATGCTCTGTCACTACAAAGACTGTCTTTGAAACGATCACAGTGTTCCCATGTCAGTCCTCATTGAAGGATGCAACCTACGGGGGCTCACATGAAGAAATCTGTCATGCTTGGAAACAACGATTTCCTCCCTCTAGCGCAACTCATTTTGACGGATCTGTTATGATCTTTTTAAAAATAAACTAACACTCAAAAATGTGTTCATTATCACATCATGTGATTTTTGTTTGAAAAGGCACTGTCTGCAGAAGACTGAATGTTATGCACGCAGCATAATCTGCAATGCAGACCTACTGTTTAGCTCCATTAGCAAGAATGGACACATTGACAAGAAAATAAATGTGTTCAGTCTATTTCAAGACATTGTAAGGAGGACAAACAAACCATAACTAACAATAAGTCTCCACAGAGGCAAGGTCACACCCAAATTCTCAGTGCAGGCGATGTGAAGCCCTGATGGCACAAATTCACTTGATTCATAACTCAATCTGCAGAGATGTGTAATTATGCGGTTTTAAAAACCTTAAACAGCCTTGTTGAACAGGCGGTTCACTAGGGGTGTAAAGGTTTGATTGACATACAGTAAACAGCTCTTGAATATAAAACAAGAATTGTTGTCTGTCCACGTAAGTCACATTCCTCAGCTCACTACCATTGTCTCTCTCTTTATTCTTGTTTATGCAGTGGAACATGAGTCCACATGTTTGTGTAATCTCCAAATGCCATCAGAGATAAGCCCTGGCAAATCACCAAAGATGGCAATCTCTCGTTAAATAAAGTGCATACAGTATGTAACAAAGATGCAGCAGGAGAGCCCAAACAGCGAGGAGTTGATGTCTGGAGCGGACAGCACAGACATACACTGTGGGTGTTTACACTGTGGACCAAAGGGGAGGAAAAGTTTTCATAACCTCATTTATAGAACAATGCTCAGCTTTGACTACTCGGACTCTCCTTTATTTAAAACTGTTTTCCATGCTGTATTTCTGTAATTTTGCTCCCTTGGTCTATTCTGTACACACAACATCCATTGCATGTCTGTCCGTCCTGGGAGAGGGATCACTCCTCTGCTGCTTTCTTCCTTTTTTTTTTTTTTTTTGAGGGAGTTTTTCCTAAGGATAGAGGACTTTGTTTTTCTGTACAGATTGTAAAGCCCCTGAGGCAAGTTTGAGATTTGTGATAATATACAAATAAAAATTGACTTGACTTAAACTGCATTTTCAGTGTTTTTTCACCTTTCATAATTGAGCCTCTTCACATTTGACTGATTAATTGAGATTCCTACAGAAAACAGAAAATAATAAATGCTAAGATAATCTGATCTTTCTGTGTAACAGATAAGACAAACTTTTTTTTTAACTTTTACTTGAATTATTCACTGTTGGTGTGTAATTACGATAGCTACATACTGTAGACATCTATCTCCAAGGGAAGTGACTCAACCGTAGACTCAAAAGCAACTTAAACAAGCCGTACAGTATCAGCTCTGCCTGACATCCTGCCTTTATCATTAGGCTTATATAACATTTGCCCCACAGATTCCTTTTCTTTTAAAACCATTGTTCACCTTATAACTCCCTCCTCTTAGACGGTGAGTAATTGTCAATTCCACACCAGCAGCATAAGTTTTCTCCAGCAGTGAAGAAAGCAAGGCTGCGCTGTTAATTAATGGCAAGGACATTTGCAACTAAATCATTATTTATACTCATAATAATGATGCACAAAGCCGTGCAGTAAATATGGAGACAACTCATTGTAACCTTACAGAGTTGTTCTGATGTTGCCTCATCTGACTGCAGGGAACCCTTTGAGACCTGTCTAGTAGAAGTGGTTTTGTATTTTAAAGCCTCTATAGAATAGATGAATTCATCATTATTTCTCCTCATATATTTCATCTTTGTAACCAGGGCTTAAAGCAAAAAGTCTCTTGAACTCTGTGTACTTCTGACAGAATAGATAACAGCAGTCTGAATTCTAATTTCAGTCGTATACTGGATGTGCCGCACGTAGGAGTGCCAATCCTGTTCTGATGTTATTCAAATAGCAAATAAGACGCTGTGCATATTTCTCATAGTCTCTCAGCAAGCAAATTACATCAATTACCACAGAGTTATGACATTCCGTGACACAACAATGGCTGTGAAAACAGACACAATAACAGGTAGAGACGCTGGAGACACTGGAGTCAGGTATTTACGTGTAACTTTACTGTGTTACTCTGTGGCGCAAGAGACAGGTGAGTCACACTGTACCTGTCCGCTGCTTACGTTCATACCTCACAACACTAAAGCAGAGAAAAGTCAAATGTGTGATCAGTAAGCTAAAGTACTAATGTACTGTGATCAGTGAACTAAATACTTACTTATTAATGTTGTTCCCCAGCATGGTGATGTAATACACAGAGCCATCCTCAGGCCAAAAACATTTACCATGGCTCTGTAAAATTTTAAAAGTTAATTTCAAGGGGAACAACTCTTCACCTTTTACTAATGACGGATTTTCACTTAACAATAAGCCATTAAGTCTGCAGTTATAAATGGCATGGTGAATGTCATTGAGTCCCGGCTTTATCATTTATCATCCTTTATTAACATCACCATCATCATTTATTCTCCTTAACATTAGTGGCACCTTATGAACCCCTTAGCACTTTATGTTGCATAGTGAATTGGTACCCAAGCCTTTTTATCTTTGAAGCATCATCCTCTAAAAATGAATTTAAATTGGTCTGTCTAATGATGCTTCTTCCTCATGGTTCAGTTAGGTAGTCTTTTGTTGCAAAATTCTCTGTGCGTGGCAGTGAAATGACTAAAAAAGTTACCCTAAAGTGCATAGAAACGTTCAGTAGAGCTTGTCAGAAGCTTGCTGTTTGGTGGAAACATAGAAAGTAATGACACTGAATATAACTCAACTCAGAAACTGAACACAATGGATCAAGCTGCTTCCCCCACTGGCAGACTCCCCACACAAACACTCTTCTCCTGCCACACACAGAGGGAGACTAGGAACATCGGTCGTCCAGCTCTCGCTTTGATTGGCCAGTGGAACAACAATACCTCTTGGGATGACTCACCCCCTATGATTCAATGCCACTGTGAATAGAGCATGAGGAGGAGATGCAGACGCACGTATGTTTATACAGCATGAGTGTGCGTACGTGTGTATGCGATTGATATTCACTGAAGCTGTGCAGATGCATTTCCCTATGAAACACCAGTTTCCCCTGAAGAGAGCACCTGTGAGGCTCTGCATCCGGCTGTGGGATACCAAAAGCTCAGCAGCCCATTTGATCCTTTTTTTTTTTTCTTCTTTTAAACAGAAAGGCATCGAGGCACTTGTCTGGTTGTGTGTGGGATAATTCACATTTCTCTTGAAGGTGATTGGTTTAGTTTGAAAAAGTGGAAATGAAGATGCTGAAAGGAATAAAAATACATTGCGGCACAAATTCAAATACACACAGAAAGTATTATGCTGCTTTCGAGTGCTGCCTATAAAACCCTACGTCTGAGATCAGACTTTGGAAGAAAATATGATTTGTCACAGATTCAAGTGCGTCTTCTTGGTAATATAATCAGCTTTTTATTTAATATAGAAATTGAATGGCACAGAGCTACTTTGAGCTTCAGTAGCAGAATAACAAAAAACTATTTCAGGCTCACATTTGATTCTTTAGGTTATTGCAAATGAAAATGCATCACAACTAGAAGCTTAACAGAGACAAAATAGCAATATCCAACAGTATTTGTTACCTACATGGGATGCAAAGCAATAACATATAGTAATAAATCACATCTTTATGTTCTTTACCCCCTAAAAGTCAGAGCTCATCAGTTCAGATTTCAGATAGATTCCTGCTTTCCTGTCACCTTTTTTTTCAGGTTTACAATTTGGGTATTTCCCACAGTAACTGAAGGCACTGTCACCTTTACAGCTGTGAAACCTGACAGTCAGGACAGACAGTCTAACCAAGGGACAGCAGTTCAAGGAATCTGAATGTCTGTCAGCTGCCAGAGACAGAATTAGAGGAATAGGAGAAGCACATCCTATCTGCAGGTCTGTACATGTCTGCGGGCTAGGCGTTGTCATTCAGTGCCATTTACAGCACCGCCGAGTGCCACTTTGACCTGTTCGCTGTGGACGAGGTGTGTGTCCTGGTGTCAGCGCTCATCACATTGCAAACACTTCCATAAATACAGCCTCCCTCTTCAGCGCCTGTTGACTCACCTCCACCTTTGTGCCTCTGCCTTTTCTAGTCATTACAAGGTTATCTGCTCGCTGCACCCGGAGGCGTTAGTATGAAGAGTAAACTATGGATGAGTAATGTCTGTTAGCCAGTATACACAGCTCTGTAAGTCTGTCCTCACTCTTGTTTTAGCTCAGTTCAAGAAATTCTCAAGCCTTGACTAATATGACCTCTATTATGATACAGATGAACTAATCTATTATATTCAGTTGTCTAGGGGTGGACTGCTATCGAGATATTTAACAGGAAATGTGTCAATCGCACAAATTGCTGCTTCAACAGAGCATTGTTGGGCAGAACCATTTAAACAATTGTCAAAACAAAAAACAATGTCAGATTTTGCTGTTGCTGTTTTTGGGTGATATGTGTGTCACCGTGTCTTGGTGACTCACATTAAGGAAATTACTTTAATATAATGTGAGAACCATATTATACACCCATTTTCTAGTTTGAATGTTGTGTATGAGACACTGGTGATGCTGTGAAAAAACAGGTAACCCAACCCTGCATACCACTGTCAAGGCTCTCGTCACACACAGACAGAACATGTCAGCCACTCAAACCAGAAAAGGAATATAAGACCACAAATAATACCTAAAAGTTTCACTCTGCAACACATAACAGAGATGCACGGACAGTTACGGACACACGCGCAAAAGCCGCTAAATAAATGAATCTGTCCACAATGTTGGACACACAACACAACACACAACATGACATGAGTAGGTTAACAGGTAAAGGAATCTTCATTGTTTCCAGGAAGGAAGACACAGTGTGAGGAAAGACAGCATTCAAATAACTGCATGAGCATGTGACAGCGGGGAAACCTATTATTACAGTGCGTGTGCAATTTATATATAGAGTGAAATTTTGAAATTTTTGGTAGCACAGCTCTCCTCTCTGCAACATTTTTGAGTATTTCATTTAGGATTACTCATGTTATAATATGGTATTACATTTGCCAATTCATCAGTATAATGCAAATGTGCAATTATAGTAATACAGAGGCTGACATGGCATGGTAATTTTCCTACTATTGTGGCTGTGGAGGCTTACCAGCATGTATTTGTTTAACAGAATGCAGCCTGGAGGTTTGCACAGTCTCTGATGTTTTATATTTAACACAAGACTAAATCTAAAACTGTTTACTAGAGATGTGGGCCTCATAAAAGGCCGCTGTGTATCCATATGGAGCAGAGTAATTAATTCTTCTCTCTGCCTGTTTGCTATGATATTCGGATGAAATAAGAACGAGAGAAAGTCAATATACACACCTACAAAGTTTGGAGTAAAATATTACATGTATTTTATTATCTTGACCTTGCTAATGCTGACTGAAAATGGTCTTATAGTGGAGCAAGGAAACGAAAAATCATCAGCAGTGTCCTGTGCACTGTGTCAGCACTGTGTTCTGTTTTCTCTCAGGTGTGCAGTTCTGCTGGGAGCAGCAGGTTTGTTTCTTCTTCCTCTAATGATTAATGGGACTGCCTGTGGAGGGTGTGGCACATAACTTTGGCTTGAGTAGGACACCAGAGCCGACCAATGTGTCTTACATTAACTCAGATGTTCTCATACATCACGTCTCTCCCTCCTGGATTCCCCTTCATATGGCGCACCCAACATTTCTGCATTCCTCACATTTCTGATGGCCACTAATTCTCTGCGAAACCTCTCCGGTCAGACTTCACCAGTGTTGGATTACCAATCTGTTGGCTGCTGTTTGATAAACGTCACATGCAGCCTGGGAAATACCCGTGCTGCACTTTCTCGCCTGTTTCTGACAAACCCGGCAGCTAATTCCTGCAGAAGCTGCCATCGAGCGCTACCAAATGCCAGCTTAAACCCCTCTTATTTTATTCAGTCGTTCAGCTACTCGGAGAGCTGATAGCTTATGCTTGTCACCGCAGCTGCAGCAGATCTCTCCTCTACCTGCTCAGTGTGAGAGCTGCAGCTGGGGAGAATTACACGCTGCTACAAATACCAGGCCGGCTGACAAGAGAGCACTGGAATATCATTTTTTGAACATTACCAGCACATATTAGAAGCAAACACATATGGTAAGAATAGAGAAAGGTGTTTTCGCTTTTCTAAAAACAAGAAACAGCAGTGAGATGTGCACTGAGTGAAGCTCCACACTGCTATCCAAGCCGCTGAGTTAATAAAAACATGTAGTTATTTTTTCGCAGGGATACTTTCCTGTGGCTGGTGACATGGCACAGAGGGGAGATTCAGCAAAGCACTTGAGCGCAGGGCGAGGAGTTTTTCTTTCCTGCCATTTTCCTGCAGTAACTACAGGAGCAGCCAACTTAATGACAAGCTCCGGCTGAAATGACAGAGGGCCCTGCTTGTCTGTGTTTGTGTTCTTGCATGCTACACTTGTTATTGGGACTAATGGGATACGAAAACTATGGCTGACACACACATGCGCCTTTCCTCTACACAACTTACATAAACATACACTCTTTTAATGATGTATGAGAGCAAATGAGTAAGCAGCAGCCCTATCTTTGACCTTGACTGGCTGAGGTAGGGCTTGTATGAATCCAGCTCATGTGCTTGACTAGGAGGGGTGTGTGTGTGTGTGTGTGTGTGTTCCTAATTGATCTGTTGATGTCACTTGGAGCAGAAAGAGTGGAGCAGCCTCCCGTGACATCAGGCAATCGATTGGTGTTCAGCTTCTTTTTCAGAGGAGCAAGAGAAAATATCCCCAAGAATTTTGTTGCCACAAATGCTCGATCATTCCCATGACGACCAAAAGAAGATGATGAAATAAGAGGCCTATTTTCAAACCTGTGCCACACTACCACAATACTCCCACTTCCCCTTTGTGCAGTTTCTGTGGTGCTTAGAAATAAGGGACGACCAGGAATTTGATAAGATATTTAGATAAAGGGGAGTTGACGACATGCTTGTTTAATTGGCCTTAAAATCCTGATTGGATTGGCAGTCACTCATCGGCAGTGCTATTGGCTCGTTGACAGGAAATGGGGGGGGGAGCGGACGGGGAGCAGGGTGCCAATCATCGCCCAACAGCTGCCCTCCTCCGAGACATGGCCTATAAAAACAGCCTGAGATAGAGACACACACACACACGCTGTGATGTCTATGCATCATCAGGTCATCGTTCTATTCTCGTCTCAGCAGGAGAGGGAGACGGTGAACACCATCGCGATGCAATTATTTGACTTTTGGAATCAATAGTGCAGAAGATTAAACCTCGCTACCATGCGTGGTCAGAGAGAGGAAGTCACAGGTGGCTCTTTCTTCTCCCTCCATTACCCTTCATCCCTTATAACTCTTATAAGGTGCCAGTGGGAGTGACAACAAGGCAACGACAGCTGCCAAACTGCTGAGAGAGAGAGAGAGATATAGAAAGAGAGAGAGAGAGAGAGGAGGTACCAAGGGATACCAACGAGAGCAAGAGACAAAGTAGGAGCAGCTGTGAGTGGCCAAAACAGCTGATCAAGCACTGATAGCTCAACTTCCCACTGTGCAGGGAGGCTTCCTATCAACAGTAGAAAATTTTGATTGACACTGACCATAAACCCATCTCAATTTACGCCTGAATAAATAATGTGTTCCAAACAGCCATAGCTACAGGATGGGATTAAACCCTCAGTGGCAAAAAATATGGACCTGATTTCTACTAAGCACAGTGCTGACTTCTGGCGGTTTTGGCTATTTGTGTGCAGTAGCTGTAAGTCTGATGTGTTAGCGGAGTTCAAGCTGTAAGTCTCACACAGCACCTGTGGCCTCATTCCTTACAGCTCACATATTGGCTGAATGGCAAACTGACACCATGTAAAGACTGGGGCGCTGTCAGTTGGTGTGTGTGTGTGTGTGTGTGTGTGTGTGTGTGTGTGTGTGTGTGTGTGTGTGTGTGTGTGTGTGTGCATGTGTGCGTGCAAGTGTGGGTGTCTCGTTTCAGACAAGGTGGGCAGCCACACACAGAACAGGGCACAGACAGTCTGCGAGCTGTTTTGAGCACCGGCTCCTTATTAAGCCGCCGCCCCTCTGTACATCCAGCCTGACTGATCCAAATAACTCTGCTTCCATGCTAAACCAGTGGAGGATAATAACTATGCCAGCTTCCATTATAGGGGATAATTTATCCCATTAAGCCTTTTTTTCCTGATTTGCCTCAAAGCACTTTCAGTACAATAACCTTCGCATGTTGAGAGGAGGAGAAAGCCTTCTCTCAGATTTCTCAGTCTGATTAACAAAAGGGCTCAAAACTCCCCTCAACCAAAGGTTATACCATCCAGGTGAACCCCCCTCTCCTCTTTCTCTCTTCCATTAACCTTCCGTGCCCTCCATACCCTCGGGACGGGTCCTGTTCACAGCTGCGTGTGAGTGTCACTCACTTCAGACAGACCTTGCCTGACGGCCATTAGCACAGAGGCATGTCATTTCCAGTGGGACAGCTGAGCTCAGGCTGTCCTGGTGCTCTGACAGGTCTGCTGAGCTCAGGTGAGACTATCTCCGCATGCTGATGGACGGGCCGGAGAGCTCCAGGCTCAAACAACATACCTTTCCCGTAACCTGACTGACAGCTATGCACACCTCATCCTCTTACACAGAGAGCTGAGGCCTCAACTCCTCGGGCAATAATGACACACACGCATGCACAACAGAAATGAGCGCATACCTCTGTCAGTTTGTGTTGTGTAAGCTGCTTTTGAAAGGGTCAGTGTGGCCAAATAACATAAATAACTAGTGCTGTGGAGGCTAAGCTATGTAGAGGCTGAGTTAACCACAGAGTGTTTTCCATTTGTTGTCCTTTAGCATGTAAACACCAGTTTACATCACCACACTGCAAAAAACATTCATCTTCCTATTTTACTGTCAATGCGGTGAGATAATTCTGCTTTTTCTTGTCTAGAAATGAGTATCAGCATCTTAAAACAATCCAGGCAGAGACCATTGCTATGCCATAATAAATAAAATAACACTTAAGTCATGAAACATGTTGATTTTCATTGGAAACAGATAGAATCATCAAATGCCACAGACAGATTTTTGGCTTGTTCCAAGAAAATTACATTTTAGGAGCCAATAGACAAAATATAGACATTTTTTCCAATGCAACAATCAAAATGCAAACACTGCTGCAGGTTTCAGGGGCTCCTCTAGTGCTCAGTCAGACTAGTATTTCCCAAAAGCAAACAACTTGTCAGTAACTTGGAGATATGGGAAATTTTTCATTCCAGTAGTTTTGATTAAGAGCCAAAGAAAAGGGTCGAAACTCTCCTTTCTTCAAAATGAACCAGAACAGAGTTCATAGAGGGATTCTGACTCAGACTTCTGTTTGTTCTTTTACTTGGATCCTGCAGTATGTGGTCACTGTTTTTTTAAAGGTGTGAGGGTGACCTGGCAGCAAAGAAAGAGAGAAAGCCTCAGCGCACACAACGCCCACTGCCTGTAAAACACCTACGTTGGCAGTTTGCGTTCCCAGGTGGACGGAAGCTGCCAGGACAGAGGCAGCGAGGAAGGAAAGAAGGCAGAGCCGGCCTGGTCTGCAGGTGCTCACAGAGGCAGGGATTGTTCCCTCTGGAGACAGAAGTAAGGGGTGGGGAAACCAGAAGGGACATGTGCATACTGTAAACATATATATGCACATGCTGAGACTCTCCACTCCAACAAACCCTCATTACATCAGCCCTGTAACCTCCCCTTCACACCTAGGCTCCCTGTCTGCGCCCACCCACTCTCACAGCTCAAGGCCCGGACAACCAGCATTCCTCAGGCCGTTGTGAGAAAGAGGTCGTCTAGGGGATCAGGGGCCAAGTGGAGTCTAAACCATGACAGGCCAGGACAGGCCAGGCAACTCAAAGCAAACCTGCTTTTAGCCTGGCCGGCTGGGTGCCTCTCAGGGAAGTGCAAATGCAGACGGTGCAGAGGGCAAATCAGCTACATATGCCATTCCACTAACAAACCGCGTGTGTTTAAGTGTGTGTGTGAGTCTGTGCCAGGCTGTCTGTGTGCATAACCCAAATAATGGGCCAATGCAAACAGAATTAAGAGTCAAACACCCTTCACAGCTTCCTGGTTCTTGTTAAGATTTCATACAAATCAGCTGGTGCAGAACGTGCTGCTCAGAGAAGAAAACACCTGGAAAGGTCAGTGCGTTTTCACAAATGCAGGCACACTGATGACTGGAAAAAAACAAAACAAAAAAACAAATGATGCCTCTTTTCTCACCCTCGTGTTTTGCTTGGGCCAGGCTCCTAAAAATGTATTTGATTCTAGACATCATATGAAAAAAAAGTTGATGTGGAATTGAGTTCAGACTGACATTAATTCTTTGACTACTGCTACCAAAAACATAATAAAGGAGATGAAAGAAAAACAATGTGTCACATAGAAACTAACAGAAAAGTAAGTGAAACATATATTCTTCATACTACGCTGAAGTTGGGTGGAAATGAAATTTGGAGGTGATGAAATGGCTTATTCACTGAAAAGCAAACAGAAATTACTACAGTGACTTTTTTCCCGGAGGGTATTTTTGTCCTCAACACACCATTCAGTTCACCCCAAAGTTAGCCTAAGAACATCAAGTGAAGGAGGAAACACTGGGCTGTATTCTTTCCTCTCAAACTCAAACCTGCCTGCTTGCCCTCAATGGTGCTTTGTGTGCAAGTTTGTTGGTGTTTGAATGATTCTGAGGGCACACAGACACAAGACTGGGTCCTGTCCTCCAATAAGAGAGCTTTGCAAGGTATCTCCCTAAAAGGTGAATTCATTACGGGTTTAGATTGGAGCAGGAAACCCTGCCCTTAGCCAGAGTGTGCAGACACTCCGGGTACGTGCATGTGGGCTGTCAGGAAAACAGCCTGCCTGGCTCCCTACTTTGTTTTCCTTTTCATTGACCTGCCCTGCTACTCCCGAAACTCCCTCACTTCAGCCTCTGATACAGTGGTTCTGCTGCATGTCTGCAGATAAATTTGAGGCAGGGCATATTTTTATGTGTTGACAAATCTGACACATCTTGAAGTGGTTTCTATTTAAATCCTTCGATTAAAAAAAAAGAGCACATTGTCATTATTGTGTAAGATACAGAACAGAAGGCAGAGTCGGGTCAGAGCCTCTGCCTTTCGCTGTTCCATCCATTTTAGTGGACACAAGATTATCAGAGCACATAATTACCCTCATCACACAGAGAATGTGTTTAGGTGTTGATCTGAGATTTTTCACACGTGTAATTATGGGATTAATGGAGACTTACCGGTTTGCAACAAGCCGATGCTACTGTCTGTTTCACCGTAATGCTGCTGAATGTCAAGCAGAACACCTGCAAACAGGAGGAGAGGGAATACATAAATGTGGTTTCAAGACATAATGATAATCATAATCACTGAACACACAGTTCTCTTTGACTTATAGCTAAATTAATTTTTAATTCTAGCTTTATGGTTCTTTCTATTTCTATTCTGTGGCTTGTGATTATTGTTGGATATGATGGATAGACAGTACTTAGAAACTATCATTCACTTAACATCCCAGGAGAGCAATATAATATCTGTGATAAGTGCTCTCTTGGCTGCCATACATTTTAGTAAAAGATTTTGCTGCAGGGTGTTATATACGAACAATTTGTGGTGTTAATTCGCTAAACACACCTTCTTCTAAACACACAATCACACACACACACACTTTATCCACCATTAGCTTCCCACTGGCTCATGTAAACAGCTCTGGGGAGCAGCTCCGACACAGTGACTGCAGTTGATTTGGGTTTTACCAGATGACACTGCATCCGACTGTGTGAGGTTAAATATATCTGGTGGCTCTCATCAGTCAGAGGCACCATAACACCCCTCCACTGTGAGAAACCACAAGATCTTTGAAGTTATCTTAATCCTGTTACTGCAACCCAAGAGCAGTTATGCCGGAATGGAGAAAATTCACATAGTATGCATGGCTCTGATTCCATCATGAGGTGATTGGCCAAAGGTAGGGCAGAGAATATGTGCTCATTACAACATTAAGTGTGTGTTCAATGCAGCTAGCATACTGTCAACCCCGTAAAAGAAATCTCATAAACCTTTTAACACACTGTAAACATCAGAAGAAGAAGATGAAGAAGAAGATCAGAGGGTGATAAACTGGGGTTAAAGAAACCCCTTTAAAAATATACAATTTTAAGCATCAGTAAACAAGAAGCTACAAGTCTCATCAAATGAATTCTGCTCCTCTTGAGACCACCAGCTTGGAAGGGTTCAAAGTCCTGTTTTCTTACTAAAAAAGAAAAGAGAAGAGAAACAATGCATCTCTATCCTAAAACTCCTCGCAGTCCAGATGCAATGTGGTGTGCTTGGTGGTACTAGTTGGCTCTCTGTGAAACTGGCAGGCTGGTCCTGGGGATTGCAACACAGCTCATGAAAATGGAACAGCAGCATGACTAACATTTTAAAAAGCTAGCAGCCTCTGATCTGTCTGCTCCTCTCCTCTCCTCTGAGCCCAGCAGACCAGCATGACCTTGCATAACCTGACCTCCAGAGTAGTGCACTGGAGGCTCTGTAGCTATCTTTCAGCAGTGACTCATGCATCATGTCCTTGTCACCTCTGGGATTTTGTCTTGGAAGATGATGAGAAAGATCAAAGCCAAGCAGGTTAATGGTTGCACTCAACATGATAGATGGTGTTGATTCTATTATCTTTGGCGCAGGCATCGCTTTGTCAACAGAGGGACACCGCAAGTTTTAAAGACGGTGTGATGCAGAGGCAGGTGAAGGTTGGACTTGAACCTGGGAGCAGAGACATGCATCAGATACCTGTTATCTGAGTCAAATGAGTCACCTTGCATTCTTACACTACAAGCAGCGTTCTTGTGCAACCACAACTCTTTACTCTTGTTTCCATTTCATAATGACCTGACTTAAAGTACTTGTGTGCTAGTAATCACCCAGTTTCAGTGAAACTCACTGTTCAGCAAGTCACTACATAATGAATAAGGAGAATCAGAATTTCTCAAAAGCACATTAAAAAATACATACTTCAATTTGCTACATCACCTCTGCTTTAACATGTGGAACTGTGTTCCTCGTTAGCAGTTCCCACAGCAGCGGGAGCGCACAATATGGCAATTATACAGCAACTGCTTCAAGGCAGCAAGGCTCAATTTACATTTCTATGCAGGTAATTCTCAGTTCACATCCAGTCCAAGTTAGGGTGAATCTTGGATGAGATCAGAACCTGACAGCATATGTCACATTTCATTTATACACCTCGGGGATCTAGTTAATTCTCGTGTCCGAGGGGACTTAAAATAAGAAAGCAGGTAAGGGTTTGCTGAGCTGAGCTGATTTGATCTGCCACCACCACTCACACACTGCCACAAACACACACTTGGAACCACATATAATCTTAAAACATATCAGGTTGTCATCCCTTCACGCCCTTTGGAAGACAGGTTGGCTGTGACAGTGACTCTGCCCCCCATGTCAAGCTTGTCAACCAGCAACAACGGTGTTTAACAGTGTTCTATACAACTGCAGCTGCACTCTAATTATCCTGGAAGAAGTGCCCCCATGCACACACACACACACACACACACCAATGCATACACACAGCCTGCTGGGAGGGGGATTCCTACGCCAGATGGTGGAGCGTCCCTCCTGGACACTGTCTGCATTTGTCTGTGCCACACCCGTCTACACTCACAACACATTTGCCAGACAATCAATAAAGGTAGAGTTGGCAAATTAAAATTAGGAAAACTGAGCTGTGGATGTTAGATAAAATAGAGCCATAGTCACTGTGTGATAAAGTCATGTAGGGACAAATCCAACAGGATCAGATCTATTAAAAAACATAATATACATAACAGTCTGTATTCTAGCAGCTACATGTGTATTCATTTAAATAAGTGGTGGAAGTCAGATCTAAGCAACAGTGTTTATTGTACTGGATTCAAGTGCAATGAGCTGTGTAATGAACTGTGCTAATCTGTAAGGGATTACAGAGAGCCAGCAGCTCTGTGTTTGTGTAGCAGCCTATCAGAACTATCACCCCTACTCTCAGTGAGGCCTTTTAATGCCTGTCCTCTCTTACATCTCCTATTCCTTTCAGTGGCGCCGCTCATTTTCTCACTCTCTTTCTCTTTTTCTCTCTCAGGCAACATGTTTTTTGGACTTTTGAGGAAATGTTAACAACCATGGTTAATAAGACAGAGGGATTCAGTTATGTATCAGATGATGAGGTAATACAAAGACGGACCCACGCCCAAGCAGGCAGCACCCAGTTTAGTTGCCATGGCAATGTTTGTACAGGCACTAGAAGAGATAAAGGTCGAGAAATCACAGAGGAACTTAGCTTTACAAATCAACCAAACTGTCATTTTCTAATACTCCCCTAAAAATTATTCATCGCAGCTGCCTTTCTAATTCACTGTGAACATCAACATTTCTGCTAACAGGCTTGTCTCTGCTAAGGTGGTCCTAATTGAAACAGGTGATTATACAATGCCAGAAATACCAAGAACAATACCATGGCAACAGTGAAAAGAGGGATATTTTACATTATAGCTACATGCAGTATCAGTTCACCGCTGTGGTTTTGACAACATTGAAAATTTAACAGCACTGATCCGTTCAATTGAACAATGTTAATGAGTTTCTCAAGTCTCAGGCCTCCAGGGGTCTGTGTTCATCTGAGCATGATGCCAAGCAAGAAACATCACAGGAATGTGGATCTTCCTGACGGCACACAATAACACCAGCCACTTCCATCTTCATTCAAGGTGACAGCACTCACAGCAATGTACACTAACAGCTACCCTGTAAGCCACTCCCTCCCTAAAGTACCGTACACTCCCTCAGTTCACCTTTACACCAAAAGAAAGCAAGCTCAAAGAAGCAGGTAAACAATGAGTCTGGAGGTTTTAAAGTCATTTATTTAATATTCTAGCTGAAGCTGCCCTTTAGTACATTTGTTTAGGGCTCGTAAAAATTAGTCAACCGACTTGTTTTGCGGTGTGTAATAGCACAGTCTTATGTATTCTTTGACACTTAAGTACCCCTTGCATGGATTTCTTGTGATGCTGAACTGTACATACTATGTGGTTGCAGTTCCTTACAGCAGTCTAAACACAGAGTTGACACAAAGTCGGGTGCAGTGTGGAGCTGAGACTTATTCCACCCTCTCATAAAGTCCGCCTTTATGGCCACTTTTTTCAGTGTAGCTCAAGAAGAAATGACTCAAATTGGTGAACATACCACAAATGCTGCATTTACAGCAGTGAATGGTGAATGATCATTCTTCAATATGAATAGTACTTTCATTCATTGCTGTTTCTATTATAAGGCCACCAGTTCACTGTTTACTTACTGTGCAGGCTAGGATTTGTAAATCAATGTAGCGCCAGAAAGAGAGAAAAACATATTTTTTAAATGGCATCATGCTTGCAGAAAGATAACAACACATAAAAACTCAAAAACATCTATTGATACCACCACAAAGGTATTTGTTGGGATTATTGGAGGTGAGCCCAAAGTCTTCAGTTAAAACAACATGACACTGTGATCCAGAGGAAACCTTTAAATGAGGATACAGCATGCTGTTTCTGCAAGGCCAGCTTTCGTGCAGTGACGCACACTGCCGGCATTGCTCCTCTGGGACCACCATACACTCACAATTACACCGTAAGTGGACACACACACACCACACCCATACAGCCATACACAGACATGCACACACAGACCTCCATCCGCTTGGAGAGGACAGATTTCATATCAAATCCCCAGCAGAGACTGGTGGATCTCTGGCCCCCTGGTTCTATTTCTGCTCAGAGAAACTAGGCTAAGAGGAAGGAGAGAATAGCAGTCCAATTTAACAGTGACGAGTGTTAGACAGAGACACACACACACACACACACACACACACACACACACACACACACACACACACGCAGACAGACAGAGATAGACGAGAGGGGCAAAGAAATAGGTGGTAGCTACATCAGGTCAGACAGAGTTGGATTTTGTAAAGCATATGTTTCCATTGTTTATGTATATAGTATATGTGTGTATGTGTTCCCCTTTCCCCTGATTTCACTGTGTGTGTGTCTGAGTGAAAGGGAGCCAATGGATGGAAGTCATTCATTCTGGCCAGAGTGTGACGGGCAGTGGTGAACCGCTTTGCTGATGTGGCCAGATCCTTCCCCTCATTCCTGCAAAGGGGTGATCTTTTCATGTCTCACCCCTGTCAGTATAAATAGTCTGGGAGAGAGAGAAAGGGGGGGGACATAATGAGTGAGGAGAAAGTGCATGTTTGGGGTTGTTCTTGTGACCAATTTTTGGATTTGAGCATGTGAGAGACGGTAAGAAACAGCGCGGGGAGAGAGCAACAGAGTGCAGAGGCACTGTGGCCGGCGGGCTCCTGACCGACTGCTCTCCTCCCTTGCCATGTGGCTGCAGTGGGCGGGGGAGCGCTTTTTCCATTCCACTTCCTCTCCCTGCCACACAGAAAGGAAACGTGCTGCAGTGCAGATGTCTGGGAAACAGTGTAGAGCTGCCTGCACGGAGCTTGTACAAGAGATGGATTCCTCTATAAAATCAACAAGTCCCAGTTCTGCTTCCTTGTTGGTAGTCTAAAACCAAATTTACCCAAAATGGGTTAGGGCAACTGTGTAAAAAAAATTACATGAAATAAAAAAAATATCCATCTAAGAGTTGAGTCATGTTAATTAAATGCAGCTACTGGCTTGATTGATGCAGAGGAAAAAAACCCACCTAAATCATAGCATGTATGAAGTACAAAGTACAGTTGCACATTCATTAGGTTAATTGTTCGATTTTATTTTTTTGTGTTCTTCTTCACTGCCTTCATTGCAGTGGGTCGGCTAATGCTAAAAGAGTTTTTGGGTCATGTACTGGTCTAAAAATTGACATTAACACTGCGCAAAAAAAACAAACTCCTCCAGACTCCAAACTCACGGATGTATAATTTAAACTGGATTTCCTCAATCATATTTCACCTTCTGACTGATACCTGTACTGTAACACTACCACACACCAACGCTAATTCTGCTTTCCAGCATTCCAAGCTTAAAATACTCTCAGAAACCCATGACTCACTACCATTAAGCAACAGTTGTAGTCACAATAAGAGGTCGGTCCTAACAAAAAGTAAAAGTTTAACAGGTGGTTTCAGTTCATGTTTCTTTTTTAATTTTGCTGACTTTGATGTGTAGGTGCCATATCAAGGGTCCGTTAAACCTACAGAGTTTTAGTTTTGTTAAAATGCATTCAGAGAGCTTCCCACTTCAAACAGAAAGTGTAAGTAAAACTCACGGTTTTAGTTCATGTTTCTGTGTCACTGATTGGTGATAATTTAGAGATAAATTACTAACCAGTACATCACTATCATACACCAAGATGAATATATTCAAATCAGAACTCCGGCCAGTGTGTGAGGATAAATATGCTGTTATTTCAGTGATAAAACCTTTGACACTTGAGACAGCTTTCACTCTAATCTTCTTAAAATTTGATACAGCGAAACTGGGGAAAAATCAAATTCAAGGCCTGTAGGTTTGCCAGCCTTAACCACTTTGATTAATAGGCCTTTTGTTTTTTACCTAATTTTCCTTCACTAATCAAAAGCTTGAATTCAGCTCAAGGGCTGCGGTGCATTAGTCCCAGCCAGTATGTGCTAAATATTTGATGGTTGTAGAGAGGATGCATAGTGAAGCATCAAGGGAACAGAATAAACCTATAGCTCATCAATAATACATCCAGGGGCTAGCCCACTTGTTTGTATGAGATCATGCATTAGATGTATTGGAAAGAGATGCAGTGAAGCAAAGCAACGGTATTTGAGATGAGATGAGATGAGACTGTCTGACTGCCAGGGGATCTCCGTGAGCTGCACTTGTTCACACCAGCGTCTCTCGGGAATACTGAACAGCAGTTGAACTCAACCTTGAATGTGGACCTGAAGGAGTGTTGTTTATGTGGAATTTTGAAATGGAGCCACATTAACCGGAGAAAATTGCTGAGAGAGGCTCAAACAGTGTCCAGTTTTATTTAAAAGATAAGTGATATGGACAATGTCCCTTTCGCAAACACACAAAAAAATGACCTGAGTTTATAGCCAGTTCATAATCAGTTGGCTGAGTCTTAGTCCATTTAAACATTATCCCAGAAAACATCCTCAACAGCATAACTAATATTAACACACATACTGCTCTCAAGTTGTCAGACAATTATAACCAAAGGGTCAAAAGCAAGCTATCCTACAAACACTGCTGGGAGCCAATTTGATGCTTTTTGATGCAAGGGGTAAAAAAAGGTTTTGATTTATAGTTTAGCATCAGAGTTCATCCATTTATATCACCAACCCAACACTAGACGCATGTATCGTCTAGTGCGTGCAGCATTACGTAATGACATTCATTCACTGTGATAGAGAGCGGGTGAGCAGGAGGTGTGCATGGGAAATGGTTTTTCTAAATGTGTTTTATTGAAAAGGAGAAGAGCCTTTTTTCAGCTTGTTTCAATTGTTAGAATGTCAATGTCACTATGCTCATGTTTAGCAGATAATGTTTGCAATGTTAATTATCTTTAGCGTGTTGCTAACATCTGTTAATTAGTTGGCTACAAAACAGATTCAGTTGATGGGAATGTTTTGCACTTATTTGGCCATAAACCAAAGCATTGGACAAAGTAAAATTTAAAACTGATGATAACACAAGAGGAAATTCAGGAAAGAACACAAATTACAATTCATTCTGAGGTGGACATGAACGTCCAAAAGTATGAAAATTTCATGCCCACCAACTCAGTAGTTGTTGAGCTATTTTAGTCTGGACCAAAGTGATGGACTAACAGACTGACACACAAACAGACTGACCAACCAATTGAAATTGCCATCCTCATATACACGCTGCTAGTGTGGCTAAAAATACACACAGAGACACACACAGACACACTACACCATCCTGTGCTCCTTTTAATTATGTCAATGTAGGGTTATGTGAATGTATGGACAATTTGTCCATTAAAAATTACAGGTAAAAGTTCACTTGTGTTCACACACACACGTGTGCAGCACACAGCACCAGCACATGTGAATCTGAGAAATCCTGTCAGTAATCCGAGTGTTTTTTTACATAACAGTGTTGAGGATTAAAGTCATTATGTAGCATTTTTAAATGAGATTTCATTTCTCCTCCCACATTCTCTTCTGGTCTATATGTGGTTATGTCCTCTCTTAATATGAGGATGTTGGAAATGCATTGTGGGTGGTATTGAAACTGCTGCGTAATCATCATGAACTGTATAGTCAAGACAAGCTTTGTTATATTAGTTTACTTAGTGACACTCATTTACCCAATTAATTATCTGAAGATAACGCAGCATGCTCTAAAATTCTCTAAAATTTCATTTTTCGATACTGTATCTTTCGACCTTTAAAAGAATATATTTCTGTGTACTCTGCTTGACACCTGACTCATCTACTTCATCTGACTTCCCCTGGATTCAGCCCCAGTGTGAACTGCAAAGCGTAACTATAAGATGTCCACAGGCTGTCAAACTGACCATGTAGACCCGAGTGCTGTTTCTTGAAAAGAGTGGGTGCAAAGTGATCCCAAGCCATGATAAAAAAAGAAGAAAATTGGTTAAGCTTTGTATTTTCAGCTCAGTTTAGCAGCAAACAGCTATCATCTATGGACAATCACAGTGCTTAGGCTCCATAAAATGAAGAATACAGGGGGACAAAAGGGCCCCATCTTGTAAGGCTAATATTTATGGCACATTGTTTTTGGCTTTTACTGTTGAAGAAAAAAATCTAAGAATTTTTAAAAATCAGTAATAAATAAATATAGGTGAAAATGCCCAAATTTAGTTAGAAATTGGTTTTAATGCATCTGTCATTTAAAAAAACATGGTACTTTTTGGTTACAGAGAGTGGACCACACTGATTAATTCACAGCCTTTAATTGTGCAAACAGACTAAGGTTTCGACACTACTGTGCCTTCATCAGAGTCAAAGTGAAAAAAGATATGAGGCAAATAATCAACCTCACGTTTTGGTGACAATTAGTAAAGAAAAGAAAAACAGATACTTCAGTAGCATTAGGAATTAACTGTCTCTCAGGTTTCTTGACTCCAGCCCTGGGATGTCACCACATCCCTGCCATGTGACTTATTGTCCATTTTGTTACAAGGCTGTTTGACTGGATTGAGCAGAGGGTAAATATGTCAGATGAAACAAAGAAGGGTTATGCTTATGTTCCTACATATCAATCAAAATTCTCTGCAGCAGCCACAACTGCACCATTTGGGCCATAACTAATGGGATATACTGTATCTGTCACTCCCATCCAATACAATTTAATTATGCGTGTATATTAATATCTACACCAACTACTTCAATGCTATAATGACTCCCGGGAGTTTAGAGATGTATAAATATGAATGTAAAAAATGTTATTTTTCCATCTTCAGGCTTCCTCCTGAATTCCCATCAGAACAGCAGCCAGTGGTAAGACCAATCAAACATATAAATGCATTTTTATTCTGAGATGCTGTCAAGGTGACCTCTCTACAGCTGTACACACATTACTCAAAAGCAATAACTATATGACTGATGCCCCTCTCACACTGTGTCTTCATTTAAGAGGAAAGCCGCTAATTTCCAACTCAATTTCTAGGGAGTTATAGGGAGGACAGTTTAGCTAAGGCCACGGGCTTCATCTTTCATTGTCTCATGAATTAGATATGCATCTCATTACTTCCTCTGCTATTTCATCAAACACTCTGAGAAACCCAAATATGTCTTTTTGCACAAACTTATAAAGAACGACCTCAGATACAATATTGAATCCCTTGTGGAAATTAAACACAACCTTATTTCTCTGACAATGTGTTTGAACTCATTTTACATGATAAAAATAAAGCATGTGACCCCATTTCCAACCCTGAACTCTATAACGTTTCAGTCAAATTTCTCAAGCGTATAAAGTGTCACCGCGTGAGGTGTATTTGAGTTCGTCTTGGCGTGGGAAAACACATCAAGGCATCTTTTTTGTTCCTCTAACTTCCTCCACATACTGGGCCTGTTTCATTAAAGAGCAGCCCACATACCTACAGCACAGTACACAGCCTCAGGCCTGACACACTTATCAGTCAGCCACTAAACTACACTGAGAAATATGCATTAAGCTTTGCACTGTTGTACAACCTGAATGACAACATGGGCTAGTCAACTCAATTTTATTCATATAGCGCCAAATCACAACAGAAGTTATCTGAGGGCATTTTTCACATAGAGCAGGTCTAGACCGTACTCTTTAATTTACAGAGACCCAACATACCCTCATGAGCAAGCACTTGGCGACATCGGCAAGGAAAAACTCCCCTTTAACGGGAAGAAACCTCAAGCAGAACCGGGCTCTAGGTAACGGCCATCTGCCTTGACCGGTTGGGTTGAGAGAGAAAGATGGATGGGGACACATAGAGAAGCACAGCAACAACAATAATAACAATGACAACAATAATAATAACAGAAATCTGGAAACTGGAAGATGGTTCCACAGGAGGGGAGCCTGACAACTGAAGGCTCTGCCTCCCATCAGCAGGTGTGTCGCTGAGTGGTGGTGAACCGTGTGCTTCTTCTTAGGGCTATGCTTCCTTTGGACAGTCACCCAGTCACCCTAGCTTCCCAGCTGCTCGGGAGCCACCGGGGGAAGAGTAGTATGATGCTTAATGTTCAGTGTTATAAATACATGAATGTCTTTTTTTGAAGTAGTGTGATGACAGCCTGCCTGCAGTATTATGGTTTTAAATATTAACTCAGAAACATTTATGGTGCTGAAGAATCAAAAGAACACTGTAATAATTCACTGGGCAGTGAGGTGTGGCCAACCATTCTGGTATGTAACTCCACTGCAGCAACAAACACCTAAACTCAGCCTGTCATTGTCTCATAAGGAATTTTCCCACAGTGCAAGCAGAAAAAAACACAGATTTAAAAGTCTACATGTCTCCTAATCAAGCTGTGCAATGCGACATTATCCGGAATTTAAGTGAGAAGCTGGACTGATTTAATACCTGCTTATGCACATATGTCTTGTCCCTGTGACAGCACTGATGTTTTGGAAACACAAAACCAACACATTCTCATAGGAATTCAATCCCAAGTGTGAACCTTTTTTCAGCAGAAAGACACACTAAGGGCTTGTGTGTGCATGTGTGTGTGTGTGTGTATCCACCTCTGACCCAAGGCATTAACAGAAAGATCTAAGTCTTTGACAGAGGTCAGCGCCCTCATTCAACCCTGCTTCTTCCCGCAAACACAGTAATGCATACGACAAACACAGTAATGAAAATCCTGCTGCAGTTTCATCTAGCTCTGACGACATGACAGATCTCCACAAATGAAATCAGAAAAAGAGCTGATGAATCATATGCACAAATATGCACAAACACACACAAGACCTCATCCTGGGCCTGATTGGAGGATATAAAAGATTACATAATCCCTCTGCCAGGCTCAACTGTTTACTCTCTTACTATCACATGTTAATTGGGGAAAAGATTACATTTTTCCTCAATAAGGAAGGCTTTTCAAATATAGGGCTGCTGTAAATAAACACTCTAAATATTATTGTAGTAGCTATGGGAGTTTCCAGAAGCTGAGAGCTAATATTACTGCTAGCTGCAGTTCTGCTTTCACAACCGCAGGGTGTAACAGGTCAATATTAGATTCCAATCCTCTCAAGAACAACTTGTTAATGTGTCCGAGAAAAATCCAATTTCAGTGTGTCTCAGGACATTACAATTTCATCACTTGTAACAAATTCCAATCTGCTGTTCTGTTGATCAATATTCAGCGCGTGAGTGTGTCGCAAGGATATGAGATAGATTCAGTGGTCTTCCATTTCCATTTCTTCACCTCAAATATCGGTGGCCTCCGCCAAAGCACCGGGCTCAGGGGAACATTTGAATATGACCTTCACAACACAGAAATTTCACTTGTTTGTGTTGCTTTGTTTTGGTTTTTTTCCCCGTATTTTTCTCTTGGTATGTGTGTTGAAATGGATGTGAATGTCACAGAGTGTTTTGGGTGGCTGGAGGAAAGGGAAATGCGCAGAGTAGTCTGAGCAGTGGAAAGGTCAGCCGTCTGACAAAATAAAAACTAGTCTGATTGTTTTTGCTACTCTTCTACTGTAAAATAACAAACAATTCTACTAGTGCTCAATGTTATCACACTGCAGCTGTTAAAATTTGCAGCGGTAATCATAGGAGACGGAATTCAGGGAGTGAAGAAACCAAATTTTTTCCGATCAGATTTTTAAACAGGGATGAGCTGTTTTGACAGTGTGTCAAACACAGCAAAGTGCACAACATATCTTGCCCTTCTGCCTGGAGAGACGAAGTTCAGCCCTTTTTTGCAGGTAAACACTCCAATCTTCGTAGATAATGAGGCAGGAAGGGAGGGGCGTCTTTTAAACATGGCGGCCAATTGTGGATGGGTGCTTGGAGAGGCTTTGAGAATCCCTCTGCTTTTGCTCATGACTCAATCTCATTCCAACATGTCTCAAAAACTGGAACTGAACTTAGCAGATATCATGTTTATCTCATGGCTGTTAACCTTAAGCAAACTCTGTAGGTGGATGATACAACACCAACACCTCTTTATGTCCACACACACATGATCATCAGGCTGCCACTCACCTTCACATGTCAAAGATCAACAGACAGCTTGTGCTAGCACTGTTGTCTTTTACAAGTTGACTCATCAGGCTACTACACGTTAAAGAGATAAGAATTTAAATGATAAGAAAAGGCTCTGTATGTTGAAACAGCCACTTAGATCTTGTTAAAAACATGATGCTTTGTTCTAGTGCTAAATGGATGTGTGGGTCTATCGCCTGGCCAGCACTGAGTAAAAATATCCTCTCCAGAATGCAACACATGTAATGGCCTCATAGCTATGATGAGTGATGGTAGGATACAAGGCTGGGGTGATACCTAAATAACAGCTGTACAAAGGGGGAAGAGTCAAAGAGTCACCCCAAAGTGACCATCAGCGGGGGCCATGAAACGCTGCGTTCCTAGCCGGGGGGCACAGGGGTGAAAGCTGCTGCGAGGGAGGTGCGTCTGCTTGGTGGTGAAATCTGGAGTAGCCACATGAAAAGGCATGCACTGGCAGAGGAAGGAGCTCCGTCTAATTCCACTGGTTACTATTACAGACGTCGGCTAAATCGGAGCCTAAAGAACACACAGACTGTTTTCTCACAGCAGCGGGAATGGCACTCTAGGATATAGACATAAAGAGATTACTGGGAGATCTGTGGGAAACCAGTCTGGAAAAGTCCACTTGGTAGGATATCAAGTAATTGTTAATGACCCCACTTTATAAAATCTGTTGAACAGTGTCAATATTGTGCTGTCAACAGTGAAATAAAAAATGAGTAGTGGAGGGGTGTTCACATTTAGTAAAAAATGTGCAGAAACTATGATGATGAAGGATTCATACTGTACAGCGCCGTTTAATGCAAAACAGCTCAACATCAGATGGAAAAAGCACTGCAAGAAAGAGGCAGTAACCCTATAAAGTAAATTACTAGAGGGTTCTCCATCTTTTTAATGCCTCTGCTATTGTTCAGGGACCTTTAATGTGAGCGCTATAAAACGAGGGAGGGTGAAATTGGGAGAAGAGTGAAACAAGCAACAGCTAAACCCCAAAGGAACTCAAGCATGGCCCGCACCGCCTCTCACACAGTTTAGCAGTGAGGAGACACTTTCTGTATGTCTTATCCTGACATATTCGGCCACACTTGTTACTGAGAAGATCTGCGGTGACAGCTTTCAATCAGCAGTTAAATAAAAAAGTCAAACTTCACAGTGACACTGTTATCTACTTTTGTATCAGTTTGAGTTTGATTTATTCCTTAATGTCCGCATCAGACACCTACACTTCTTCTTTTCTAGTATCTGTGGAACTGAAAGTTGTTCTCCTTCCTGCATTTTCAGCATGTCCACAGCAGAGAGAATGCTTTAGGTTGGGACATCAGACAGAAAAAAAGACATAGAGAGCAGGAAATACTCTCAACATTTACCCTGTGATTGCTGGAGTGGAAATGGTAATGCAGAGGAATGCCCCAGAACTCTGCGGACAGCGATAATGAGCGGCCACAAAGGAACTGGACACAGCTATCAGGAATGAATCTGCATAGCTTGTCAGACTGGATAGATTGCTACATCTTTCTTACTGTGTGACAAAGAGCTTGCCTTAAGAAGATTATTACCACACGGTCATCTGTGTCTATAATGCAAGATGCCAAAAGATCACATGCAAGGGTCCTGCACTTGTCCAAAAGGATGTGACCCTGTTTTGGGGTATTCCTAGAGTGACAGCTTGACTGAGACAACTCAGTTTAAGGTGACTGGAAGAAGCGCTAATCTGTAGCTCCCCAACATTCCTGTTCAGATTAGGCTGCAGTCAGTACCCCTCAAATTGGCCCTTTTTCTGGCTGAGAAGGGGGTGACTTTGAGTGCACACAGGGGGGTGGCTAGAGTTAACGCAGATCAGGGTTGACTTACTTACCAACCAAATAACTTTAAGTGCTGAGTGTCTGCCTCATATACCCTCATATTCTCTGAAAAAACAGATAATCCCCTCTTTATGATAAGCTGTCGAGGAGCTTGGACTGTCTGCTGTGGGACTACAGAGAGACCAACAAAGGATTTAAGGTTTCAAAGCCACCTCAAATTAAATTAAACGTAGTGGTCCTCTAAATCTAAGAGCTCTTATGCACTCTAAAATGCAAATGGAAATAAGTAGCTGTGGGTTATATGGCTGATTCCAAAAGGTCCAACACAGTGACCCAGCCAGAGAATCGTAATTCATCCAGCCGCTGTGGCTTCCAATCCAATCTCATTTACCTGCATTCTGCTATTTGGAAATGCTGTGAGCAGTAAGTGAGTGATCGACCTCATCACACATAAGGAAACGCTCAGATGTCCCAGATGCTCCTCATATCTGGCTTGTCTGCATCAGACAGTCGTAAAAAAAACCAGTCCAAGCTTCT
Source organism: Scomberomorus guttatus (assembly GCA_038419695.1). NCBI lineage: Eukaryota > Metazoa > Chordata > Actinopteri > Scombriformes > Scombridae > Scomberomorus > Scomberomorus guttatus. The sequence continues at coordinate 7,319,261 of CM076460.1, forward strand.
GAAGGAGCACCCCGGGTCAGATCTGACCCACCAGCTGAACAGCTGAGTCTACAGTCAAACTCACACTGATGTCATTCACACCCTCCTTCTCTTCAGCACCCCTGAAACTTAATAGTGGTGTCCTCTCTGCCTGTTCACACTTGGATTTGGCCCATAAGTGTGTCTGACAAAAACCAGATCACCTGTTTGTTTTACAACTTCACAACATAGAAATATGAAAATTGCAGAAATTTAAACTGCTTGTAACCCCTTGATGATCCTGAGCTGAACACACTGGATTATAACAATGAATAAATATTGAAATTGCACTTAAGATAGGTAGAAAGATCCGTTTATGGGATGGAAAAGTTAATGTTTTCATTTGTTTTCATTATAGAAAATGTAATGAAAAGAATGAAAGGTAACTCACTGTTAGAAATCTAGAATATGTATGATATTTACATACATTTTATTACATGAGGGTCACTTTTTTTCTTTGTGATTCAAATGAATCAATATAACAGTGTGTTCTCACTCATTCTAAAGCCCTGCTAAGGTCTAAGACATGCCTTCCAATATGTAATTACTTTGTTTTGAAGCTGTCCCTCCGCACAAAGTGGTGGTATTAAATATTCAAGTCTTGTATAAAAGATATTGGCAGTAAATCTGTCAAATCCAGAACAAAACAACCTCCCGTAAAAAAAGACATTGTGACTTCTCCCTTCTTTTGTGGTTCTCACCATCATCTTGGACAAGTCAAGTGTTGGAACCATAAACTGCAATTTTTACGTATGTGCTGTTTTTTTTATGTGTGTGTGTGTGTGTCTGTGTGTGTGTGTGTGGCTTCACCTCTGACACAAGGGATTAACAGAAAGATCCAAGCCTGTGACACGGCTGTGCATTGCCGGGTGCAATTTTCCCATCATTGTTGTGGAGCAGAATAGCCCCGGTGTCTGGAATGGTCACCCTCTGTCTCTGCGACAATGCTTTAGTGATCCACACACACTACAGTAATGGCTGTTGGTACAAAGACCTTTTGACGTCGTGGGGGGGAGGGAGGGCGGAGTGGGGGGGGGGCATCACTCCGGCTCAACGCTGCCTGCATACTGCGTCCACTTTCCTCTGCCTCTGCAGCAGCGGGCCCCTCCCCTCACAACTCCCCTCTCTCATTCAGCTCCTCTTGGAATGGTGGAGGGAACCTTTTCTAATGTGTGTTTGCTTTCTGTGGGTGTGCGCTCATGCTTGCTTAATTGACATTAAGATCTATGAGTTGCGATGCACTTTGGGTACCTGCTACTGACGGGGGTCGAATGAGAAAAAGAGAGCAGGAGAAGGAGAAAGCAGAGTGGATAGAAACGAGAAGCGCAAACGGGAGTCCTGATGGTGCATGAGGAAGAAAGAGGTGGCAATGGAAAGGAGAATTGGAAATAACCATTAGTTACTACAACAGTCTAATAAGCTCAAAAATGGAATCAGGAAAAGACAAAATTTAAGACAGACATCCCACTTGTCAATAACTAAAATGATATCTAGTCCGAGTGCACAATATTGATATTGCATTGATGTATCACGCAGCCCTGCATCCCCACACACACTTGGAGAAAACACTCTGCTACTAACACAGATGCGCTGCTTCCACAACCTAATTACTACTGCAATGTAGCTCACACAGCAGGAGAGGAGAGAAAGCCTTGAAGAGAGATAGAAGGAGAGGGAACAAGAGGGAGGATGGCAGATAAGCTCATGCTGTATGTTTTAGTGTGCGTTGGGGGCACATGGTTGCTGGTCCTTGTTCTGTGCGAGGGTCCGGTGCACATGCTGCCCTTGCATAATGCAAAACAATTCAGCAGCGTTCAGGTGCCGGGGATGCGAAGGGACCCCTCTGCGCCACATGCACTCAGCACAGCCTCTCCCCACGAGGGTTAGCCCAGGCTGCTGCATCCCCCCTCCTCCCTCCCCAACCCCATCATCCCACGCTCCCTTCCTTCTCCCTTTTTCCACTTTCTCCTCATCTCTCTTCAGTCACTCTTCCTCCTGTCACTGCACAGCATGCGCTCGGAGGTCCAGCAAAGTTAACGATTTAGCAGAGGATTTTAACTCTTGCTATTCATAAGATATTGTAAAGAGCAGAGGCAGTTTAGAGGATCACGATGGAGAGGACAGAGGAGAAAAGAGTTGTTTTTTAGCCCCTTAACAAGGGGTTTCCTCTGATCAAAGAATTAAGAGGTGTAGGGAGACTGACTCATCCATGATTGAGGATGAAGATGTGGCTTTTCAAGCTATCTGCTCTGACTGAGTGGTGCTTGAAGATGCTAAGATTAGATATGCCGCTGTACATAAACACATTCTTAGCATGGCTGTAGGTCGAGTAGCTAAAGCCTCCCAATGCAATGATCATTCAGGTGCCCAAGGCTTCGTGGCTCAACTCTTTACAGTTGACAGACTGGACCTGCGGTCTTCAGGATGATGAGCTGTAGGCATGTGGCTACTTAAGTGAACACATTGTTCTGTTTGAATTAGCCACTCCTTTCTGCCTGGGGCCACGAAGAGAAATTCACCAATTCAGATTTCTAAATTTCAGAAAGATTTGTGTCTGATATGTAGCAACTAATAAGTGAAGAAGTAAAAGGATCATATAAATATCACAATAAGATTTTCAAGTGGGCTAAAACAGTTTGGTGACTATATCAAGTAATTAGTCAGTAAGTGTATCATTAGAAACCTGTATTCCACTCAGGAAGGCATCTCTTTGTACAGAAGAAACTACTCTCCCCGTGAACACACTTCCCTCCATTCTCCACGCTGCAGCAATATTTTAACCCATTCAGTGCCACAGTCCAATGTCCAAGCCCTGATAAATACAAGAGTCACCCCATCTACATATTAAGATTCAGATAAAAGTCTGAGCCATTAACTGTAACAGTGGGTTACATAACTCTCTGCCAACAATTAGAAAATAAATGAAATTAAAATCATGCCAATAGACTTACTTGATAGAAACGTGATGCGAGAAGTGGTCTATTTTAATGATTTGATTCAGTTTTACATCTTTTTAAAAAAAAATATTTTCCTTCCAATATAGACTGAAAAATCTGCTTTTTAAAATGTACCTTTTATCTTACTAACTTTTGTTTTAGCATCTATAATTAGTAGTCTTTGTCACAATTAGTTATCAATTCCGTAACTAGGCCCAAATCGTTTTCAAACTCTCCAATAGCACAGGCTGAATTTCTATCTAAACCGGGGTGTTTTGGTTCAATATACATATCTCAGTGAGGAAATGCAGGACGCTTGAGGAGGATTAACACCACATGGCCTCATCACAGGATCTCATCGCGAGCAAAATAAAGCCAATTAGATGTTGGACTAAAACGCTCCCAGAAAGGGCGAGGAACTAATGACTGATTCTTTATAGTGATACGCTCTCTCTCATTCTGCATGCGCTGAAACCGGTCTCACAGATGAGCCCACAGCGACATCACACACACATACACACACACGCACACACACACATAGTGCAAAAGCATGCAGTCAGGATCTGGATGGAGAGTTGATCGCCTTAATTGATCGATCTGCAATTATCTACCAGCCCCGGGTAAAAAAATCAACACTGTCAAGCATTTTCCTGAGTGATAGCAAAGACATGTATCTGTTTGATTTAATCACGGCTCACACATTCTATACAACCATGAAAACACATAACAGCCTGGTGGTTTAAGCAGATTGTCCACTGCGTTTAGACAAGCCCATTGTTCCGCCCGTCTGAGCTAAGGTGAGCTGATGGCAGCTCTTCAAGACTGAAACAGCTCACAGGCAATTAATGCATGTTCAGCAAATGAGAAAAGATGCTCTATTTTCTTTGCTGGAGCCCCTCTGATAAATAAAATATATATATCCTGGTCTAGCTGTAACAAAAAGAGAGAAGTCAGGTCTCTTACCGGCTACAGTGTATCTATCCATGTAATTGAGGACGTTCCCAAAGCTGAGGATCCCGGCGGCAACAGCCGGTGAGCGGCATCTGAGCAGCGCGGCGCGGAATTTCTGCCCGGGTTTGCACGGGTGAAGGTCCGGGTTGGATTTCAGTGCGGGGCTCATGCTGCCCGACAGCGTGCGCACCTCATCCGAACTGCTGCAGCCTTCAATCTCACATCCATCGCTCTCTACACACATTTTTTGGCACGAAAGATCCAGCGCAAAAAAAAAAAAGAAATGGAGAGAAAGAGAGAGGGAATGGAGAGGAAAATAGTTCAACAAGGACCGGAATGAGCGATGGTCTGAGATTTCAATTGAAATTAGTCGCAGTGAAATTGTTGTCTTGAGTGTTGAAATGCAGCAGCCGCTCTTCTCGGCATCATATTTTTCTACCAGTGAGCAGTGACAGACGGGTTGTGCGCTCCTTAGTTTTTTTTTTTTTTTCTAAGGACCAAGTGCTGTAGGGGGTGTGACCTGGCTGTAAACTCCTCCCCCGTAGCCTTGCAGCGAATGATGGAGTCGCACCTGATACTGCTGCAGATGCCGGGGAATTGCAACCGGAGTGCAGTGTGGTTGGAAAACCCTCCGTGTTATTTCTGAGGAGGCTGGCGGCGGTGGGAAATGGGTGGGTGGGTGTGTCTTATTTATTTATTTAGCCTTCATTTGTAATCACATTTGTAAGGGAGCAATGACTGCAGAAAATATGACCATTACTATTACTGAATAACTAGGCTAATATAAGCAGGTCACTCCTGCTAGTCTCATATTATTAGTTTAGGGTCCCACATAGATCAATAGGTTAATTTGTGTATTTTGTCTTTATACATCTGAAATGCCAAATTTTGATGGATTTAATGTAGGTCTTAATACCCTGTCATTATGACCAAAGACAACATATATTGATCTTTGGACTTTTTTCATTAAGCACGTGTATTAAACCCTAATAATTGTGGTGGTGACTTAGTCCAATAGTCCATGCATAGTATAGGATATATAGATTAATTATATTACTAGTTATCAAATTTTGCTGTTGTTATTTATTTGTGGGTGTACAAAACATACTAATCCAAGGAATAGCATGTTAAAGTGAGAACATTTATTTCCACCATGGTCCCAAAATGTTAAAAGATATATAAAATAGAGTCAACGTAAGCATCATTGCAAACTAAGCCAAAAAATGGATATGCGTGCACATTCACTATATAATGGAAGCAGATGAATAGGTCAAGTAAAATGTTATTAGTAATCTGACACTCTACCACTCTTATTTTGTCAGCTTGATATTTAATAATTTTTTGCTCTTCTGGCTACATTATTTACTCAAGGCACTTTACATGAACACACGCTGGCACGAGTATGGACCACTGTAAGCATGCCCATTGATAATACTGTACATGTGATGCAGTGTCTGTTGTTCTACCCTGAGCTGTACAAGCAGCAGACCCACACTTCTACATTCATCCATACCAACGAGAGCTTGTGGAGATTTACAGTAGTAAATACCAAATTATGTTATTTTGCATCACCTGCAATTTGTTTGTGCAAAATATTTTGTTCTATAAAGCAGAAGCTAAAGTTTACTGGCATTCTTAGATAATATGGACTAGTCACAGGAGAGTGTGTAGTCCTAAATATGTAACACATGTCAGAGATATAATTTCACTTCCGTTACACACAAATTTCAACCTGTTTGACTAATTATTTTATGTGTTGAAAACTTATTCTCTTACATATCCCAGTTCCTTACTAAGAGTGATCTCAATCTATCTTTCCTAGGCGCTAATATGGAGCCTTGGGTTGCCTCATATGTTAATTGCTTTTGTGAAAATTATGTGGTCAGATGTACAGTAACTGCTGTCAAAATGTTGGAAATAAAATGTCACATATCAGTTCGAAAAAGCCCCTGGTTATTTGGCTTTCCACCACAAAAAATAGGCTGTGACAGAAGTGCAAGTGAGGTTGAGCAGTTTCAGACCCCCACTGCTGAAGCCATATACGCAATAACTGGAAATGAACTGTATATACCACTTTAAAGTGAAAGCAGCACTGTATTACGGTTGTACACTGAGTACATGAAAATTAGAATTTGTCTTCTCCTTCTCTGTGCTTTGAAGGGGCTATTTTTATTATTAGTAACTATGGGTACAGGTCTAATCACATTTCAATCTCATTTGTTTTGTATCAACCAAGGGATTTAAAAAGGAACAGGAAAAAAAAAGAAAATTCGTGATATTCAGCCTTCTCTGGTATCCAGCTTTCATGGAGATGCGCTGAGCAAGTAGGTCAATAACTCCTGGGGAACTACTAGGGTGACCTTGAGTCTAGAGTACGGACTGATTCCACACTGTGGAAAAAACCTATTTAAGACAAGTCTACCTGTTACTGCATCTTAGATGAGATATTTGATATTTGTACAAAATACAACAGCAGATGTTTAAACAGACAGTGACAAACCAGTGACAATAACTGATTATTGTAACTGCAGTACTGAATTTTAAATTAGTAATTTTTCATTCACCAGCATAGCAGTCTCATTAGACTACTGGTTTATCACTCTGACCCAAATGTCATCTTGTCTGTGAAGCTCTGACTGATTGTATTACAGTTGGTCAAGTTCTGCATAAGGTAGTTCACAACTAAATTATTATTTGTCAGATGAGAGAGATGAAAAAAACCAAGTAACCAAGTAAATTTGTGAGTGTCTGTGATGGCCAAATTAACCTCCTATGGGGCCCCGGGGCAAAGGTTTGTTGTTGAGCCCCCACTATACATGGAACTACTCTACAGCTGAAGATTCCTAAATTTACTGGTAGCATTTTCTAAAATGTGAATATTAGCTAATTTTCCCAGTTTTCCATGATAGTAAACTCAACATCTTTAGGTTTTTGACTGTTGGTCAGACAAAACAAGTCATTTGAATATGTTAACTTGGGCTTCAGGGAATAATGATTGGCATTCTTTACTATTTTCTGACATTTTATATAAATTTATATATATATATATATATATATATATATATAGTTCATATATATTTTATAAAGCTATTGATAATGAAAATAATTGTTGGTTGCAGTCTTACAGTACTCCTACCCTTCCCTCAGTTTTGTGTGTGCAATTTGATAAAACACAACTTCACAATAAATAAGCACAATAAAAACCAAAACAATTCAGGTCTTAAAACTAGATTTTGACACAGAGTCCGTATTTGACCACAAGATGGAGGACCTGTCCTAATTGATATTGTGCTTCAGTGGTGCAAATTTCCAAAAAATTCCAAATAATCAAATTTTGTAAACCCAAAGGATACCGAGTAAACTTAGGCCATGGGTGTGTGGGGCCACTGAGCAGTTGCCTACTTTGTCTGGTTGGTAATCCAGCCTTGTCTGTGAGCCACCAAGTTTTTGTAAGTCACATTTACTTGTAAATCGTCCACTAAACAACAAGCTGTTCTGGGCACAGCGGTTAGTGGAGGCAGCAGTAACGCTGGATGAATCCTACTGTTGGACATGTTCGTCTGTGGCATTCCTAAACCTAGAGGGAAAAAAAAACATCTGGAAAGATGAGTGCAAAGCAACTGGCTCAGTTTCAGTTGTTTCTGTACTCATCTGACATCCATCACTGTGCCCTATGTTATAACTGTCTATAGCAATGAAGGCACAGAAAGCCTTAAATGACTGCAGGGACTTTGGTCTCCATTGGTCCCATACGAAATTGGGATATAACTCCCTTAGTTGATGCTGCTATGAGACACTTAGGTTTTCACAGCACATCGTGTTGAAGATGAGCTTCTGAAACAAGTTATGATTATTGCAGCACCAGAGTTGTTGGATGACTGAGTGCCTGAACAGTAAAATTACCTGTTTCTGAATGGCTGGGAAAGGTCCAATCCTGCATGCGGATGAGTGTTTCTGTGCCATCTGTGTTCTGTCAGAAAGCAGCCAAAACATCTCCAGCTAACTGTTAGTTTATTCCACTGTGCACACAGAGCTATTTTGACTTTGCCAAGATGGGAACCCCAAATTGTCCCCTCAATTGTAAACCACAGAAAGTGGATAGTAGGAAATGTTATTATTCTGAACCAAGATACTGGTGGAATTTCAACAGAAAGGTGAGAGGCAAAGAAATAAAAGTGGAGATGTTGTTGATTTAGCATGAGTACAGAGTTCAATGTATGAGTGAGAGGTGGGCGTGTGAGGGGGCATTCCTGACAAATGTAGCTTGATTTCTCTGAAAGCCAGAGGGCACACTGGCCAATAGGCTTTCTTCCTGATGAACATGGCCTACTAATGACTGTGTAACAGACATCCTGGCGCCTTTAATTTTATTATATAATTCACTGTAGAAACAAAAGCATAGATCCATTGCGTATAACCTAAAAGTGAAATACAATCAAGCTTTTTGGGAGGGATATGTTGAAGAATAGGGAGGGTAAATCCCGGCATCAGTCAGGGAACAGGCTGGGCGCTTGCCTGGCTCTGCTCTGCAGGCGTTTGGCATTGTAAGGGTATCAGAGTTGAGGTCTGAATGCATTCGCATGCACAGGGCTGAACTGTATTGTTTAATTTATTCTGAAATGAGGAGGTCCTGCCAGCAAAACCTAAAGCCCCTCGTGGTATTTGTTTAACAGAACTAGTTTTAAAACAATCATCCACTCACTTCCCGATACTTTCTTTGATGGCTGAAAATCCCCTCTGTTTGACTCTGGAAAGTATGATGCAAACAGTGCAGCCTGGCAGGCTCAGCAGAAAATGATCAAGTGATACTGACAAGAATTGCTTTTGTAACTCAGCAGAGTGACATCCAGTATAAGAGAGGATGCCGGAAAAGAGAAGAGGGCCAAAGCCACCCGTGGTCTCATGCGGAGAGCTTAGGAGGGAGCCCCAGTAAACAGTTGTTCCTGTCTCCCTCTCTGGACCCCCTGCCTCCCCTCCTCTTTCTTTGGGGTGTGCTTGATATGCTGGTCATGTCTGTGGGATCCTGTGTGTTTTTCCATCGCTCAGAAAGACTTGGTGGACCTGGACCTATCTCTCGCGTTATTCTGCTGTGTGGCCTGGAGCCATTGAGTCACTGCCCCGGCCTTCCTTCCTGTCTCAGCTCAGGGCCAAGCCTGCAGTGCAGGATGGGAGATAAACCCGCTAATCGCTGGGCCCAGTGCCTGCAGGACGATAAGACAGACCTCTGCATTCTAACATGTGGCTGCTAATAAAGTTTAAATGTCCCACTGACACGTGTCTATCAGCTGTGTGTCTATCAGCTGCGCTTATGGGAAATATGTCTCCACCTCTGTTAGCTCATGAAGTTGACAAGAACCTACAGTGTATATGCAGTAATGATATTCCTTGTGTCTTTTTAAAACAAAACAAAAAACTAATAAATATGCAGATTTGATGGAGAAGTGTCAGTAATGGGATTAGACAAAATAGGCTATTATCTCCATTCTTGTTTAACCTGTATGACTCGTCCAGGCAGTTGAATGCTTGTAAAACTGGTTGTGTTTTTTGATTATCTCATCATTTTCTCTATGATGATTTTGCATTTTCCCCCTGCAGTTCTGCTTGGTTAATCCCACCAAAAGCTGCTGTTTTAATGGAAGTAAATATCTGTTTTATTCTCTATCTCTTAGCTTTTTCTTCTGTGAACTAGGATTCTCTTAATAAAGTATTTTGAAATTGAAACAAATAAGAAAAAATGCTAAGCAATTAAATCAATCAAGCAATCGAGGACTTTTTTGAATACACTAATCACACAACAGCTTGTGATTCCCCCATTGTTGCCTTGATCAGCCATGTTTACATCCAGTTAAATACGCACATTTCCCCTTCCTGTACTCAGGAACAAGCCTTGGAACAATCGTCCTAGTTTCCCTGAGTACACTATGTACGTTAAAGTTCCTGAAGGAGAGAATGAACAGACTTCCCCAATGTTTTGTTCACCTAAAGTGACGCATATATGGTTTTATCCCCTTATAAACAGGGTTCCATAGTCACAGCTTTGGTCACCGTCATTTGAAACTGTCACCTCTCCTGCTTATGAAAAACAGGAAGTGTACAACACTAATTTCAAAGCATCTCTTTCATTATATAATATCATGATACATCTGTATATCCAGTTGTGTGGGCCCCTTTTCAGTCTAACTCTTCTGCAATTGATCTATTCTTGGAAGAGAAATGTACTTGCTCCATTTTTATTTGACCCATGTCGTCCATTCATACAATTGGTAGAACTGGTTTACTCAATGATCAGGCAGTGAAGCATCTAACTGGACTCATTTCACACAGGCCAGTGAGCAAGGGGCTGGGGAAGATCTTACTCCATTCATAAGCAGTGAAACTGACAGCATTAGCATAGGCCCTTCAATAGACTGATGCAGTTATATCTGTGTGTGCCCAACAGGACACGTCATAAGGAACTTTATGAAGAAACAAATAACAATTCTCTGCAGCAGTGAGACAGCAAGTCAGTCAGCAAGATGACACAGCTTACTGTAAGACTGGACTGTTATCATCAACACATGTTTGAAACTGATACTGTCAAGTGATGTCTGGTGGCATTAGACCACCCCACTTCCGTTCTCCTCACATATATACATTTGTTTTTGGAGCCGGAGCCGTCTGGGCTTCAGTCAGTCTTGAGGTGTGGGCTCTGCCATTCCGACCTTCTCTCATCCGTTGTGACCTCCTGACCCCTGCACTGTCTGTGCCTGACTGTCGCTTGCTGAAACAACCGCACCCCCACCCCTCCTGCCATGCACTCCCAAACTCAAGCAACAGAGCGTCTGGCGGCAGAGCAGCTGAGGATTTGAATAGATCTGGGCCGATGTCTCCGCTCCTTGGAAGTCTGATCTTGGGGCTGTACTGTGCAGCGCAGCAGCAGCAGGAGGCAGAGAGACAGCAGCGACTAAATATAGTGCTCAGGGGCAGAGACAGTGACTTTTATCTGCCTTTTTAATTATTTATTGGACAGCTCCATCCAAGCTGGACTCCTTGGGCCTGGGTCATCAGTCTCAGCTGATCTGTCTGGGATGTAAAACCAGCCCAGACTCCACTGTCTGCCTCAATATCATCATGTTTGTCTCCTTTGTTTGAATCATTTTCCTCCAACTGCATTCCTCACTGAAAAACTTGCATCAAGCTCTGCCTAATTGGAGAAATTTGAGCTGCTATATGGCTGAGGTTGACTTGCAGTGTGACCAGATCTGTGTGGTGCTGTAGCTCATATTTATAGACTTTGTAATTACCCCATTGCCATGGTTGTGTCTGTGAATCAGCTCTCTCTAGCCCAGTGGCCAGCAAACCTCTGAAACAGGAATGCTAAATACATAGGACCAGAATGTGCATGTGCCATTATAGGGCAAACCTCAGATTTGGCTGTATTTCTGTTGTAGTCCATATTTGTACTCTTTGCTCCAAACAAAGTCATTTGCATGACAGTGAGAAACTGTTTGATTGATCTGCTGTGCAGCCTTTATCAAAAACAATCATACACAAACTGCAATAATAATTCATAAAATCTTAGACGCAAAGTGAAAAAAAAGAAACTGAAAACATACGATTTTAAACTATAAAAAAATAGGATGTGAATCTGCAAACATAAGATCTGCAACTGAAAAAATAAGACCTCAAATATTAAAATAAATTTGAAAGTGAAAAATGAAAATAAATGATTTACTCAAAACAATTCCAGAAGTGAATCAAAATTATATTTAACCTGAACCTTTCCTATACATTTATAGTTTGAATACATTTTTGTTTTTTTCAACGTTCAAGATCAAAACTTGAACTTTCAGTTTCAGTTAGTTTTGCAATTACAAATTATTTTTTTAAATTATCAAACTTATTGGCCCGGATTTAGCACCATACAGTATCACCCATCAAATACACACAGAGATGTGCATTTTATAGAAGTTAGGCAGCAAGTGTTACTATTTAAATTGATTTCTATAGTAACACTTTACTTACACATATATTTGCGTACATATTTGTTTTTATTATCAGGTATTCTGTTTGGTTTTCTCTTTTTTATATAACCAATCTGCTGTTGTTTTTATCCTGATACTGAGGTGTAAAGACTAAAAGGCCCATATGACGTAATTTTCCAAATAAAGACCCGTACAAAGGGTGGAGAAGACTCTTCCTCTGTATGATGTCATGTCACTGCAGCAGTTTTCTAGCGATAAGGAAAAAGCACAAATTCACATCCACAAATGTGGTTTGACTTCTCTTATCACTGTCCTGCAGCTGATCTATCTAATAAATATTACTGATAAATATTCATAACCAGAATATTTTCTGGTTGAGGACTGCGCTATGTATGACCATGTTTCTGCGTCCGAAGCACGGCTGTTTTCATGACTAAAATGTTCCCCATCCTTGAGTAAACACTGACAGTATCCGCTCTCCCCTCTGGCTCCTGGATCCCTCATTGATTGGCCTGGACAATTTATTAGCCATTGTGACAGTTTCCTGTACAGCCAGGGTCGACAGGGGAAACGGAGAGGTATGCAGATAAAGTGCTCAGAAACATGGTGCACAATACCTATTGTGTTTTAATTGCAGGTTGAACTGTTACCTCTATGTTTTCCACATGCCTTTTAGTGTGCGTGTGTTTGCTTGTTATTCCACATACATGTCCCTCTGCCCACTGTATTCCCTCAGCATACTGACTAATCACAGAACTTCTGGAAAATCACAAGCAGAAGGCTGAAATGTTCAAAAACAAAAGGAAATACCAGTCAATTCCACAATAAAGCAATGAAACCTTTAACAATGGCTTAGCGTCCTTGAACTACAGCTTTCATTCATTTGTAAATGTCAAGTTCAGTCAACGGTTTCAACACTTTAACAGGAAATATTTTCTCAGAAATGTCACAAATCAGCAAAAAAAAAATTCTTGTACTGTACAAGACTCCACCTCAGACAAGTTTTCTTTCTGTGCAGCAGTCATTGAGACTAACCAATAACATGATTACAATGCAGCCCAGTCATTGCTTGACCTTGTATCTGAGAGTGACCAGGGCAACGACCTTTGACCTCTCTGCGTGGTTTACCCCAGTACAAAACAATGGGGACATGCAATGACATGCAGCTGTTAGGATTTGCCGAGGGAAGTTAGAGACCGCTGCAGCAGCTGTCTGAACAGTTTAGAAATTGATTGACAAGCTGCTGTCATACCAGGGCATGTAAATATGTCCTGTTTGTCTGCTGTGTGCGAGGTTTTACCAGGAGCAGCAGTGCTGAAGACCATGAATGTCAACACCTATCATGTTCCATGAACTCAGCAGAGGTCACAGGCTTACACTCGCAGTTTAGAGTTCAGTGAATAAACACTTAAACGGAGCACAAGTGTCAGAGGTAAACGCTCATGTGGTTGCTTTAACATACCGTATATCACACGGACAACTGTAGGAGTCGTACATGGCAGTTTTATTTATGAGGACATCCTCTGGCATCTGAGAGAAAGAGGTGTCATGGTTACAGTAATGGGTGATATGCCTGTGCAAAAGTCCCAAACTGCTGCATTTCAGTCTGTGTTCATGTTGCCTGCCTTTACCACGCAACATGAAACATGATAATGCATTAAATTAAAATTGAAGGCCTTCTCTTACAGTAAAAAAACAGTGTAAGGACAAACACCAGTGAAATCTAATACCTTGCCTTACCCTTTGTTTAACACCTTATGACGTGGGGTTAAAATAACTTCTTGCCAGGCAGTGTATAACACCTTGCAATTTGTTTTCCAACACACATGCTTATCACTTAAGTCATATCATTACAGTGAGATTGTTACATGTAATGGTGCTGCCCAAGACGGACATTAAAGGCCATTCTGCACACATGCTGACCTAAGAACATGCTTATGTCAGCTTTACTGGCGGTCCCTAAACAGTAAACATCTGGCAAATCTACCGTACCTCCCCATTGGTACACAACTGGCATCTTCATGATAGCGTCATTTTACAATAATGTAGCTCGCCATCTAGTGGACACTTTAAAAAAGTGAGGCGAAAATAGGAAGAATACAACTTTATCTTTAAATGAAATAGAAACACTTCTCACATTTTATTCTCACAGTGCAACATACAGCCAGAGTTTTGAGACACTTTCAGGGTAGATCCAGTGAAATCTGTACTGAGAGGGGAATTATTTGATGGATTTCCAACACACAGTTACAGTAAGTACAGAGAGTAGAGAATAGATATCCTTCGTCTTTAACTCCACTATAGCTGCATATGTTGTGTTGTGGACCTGAGGCCCCTCTGGTCCTCATTAGGAGGCAGCAGCTGCATTCTAGTTGGGACGTTCATAGATGGAGAGGTTAATCTGATGATCCTCAATATGGATACTTGGGCAAAATCAGCATATTTGGCCGAGGGTTTATGAATTGAGCAGCAGAAGGGGGGGATCTCCAGTGCAAATTGGCTATCTGAGTACAGATGGGTGTCAGCAAAATTCAGGAGAATCATTAAGAAAAGAAAAACAAGTAGATGACAGTCATAAAGAGCTGAAATTCTGGTGTCAGCAAAGCCATTCTAATGGAGGCTGGACAATCACCTGCAGAAAGCTTAAGGTATATTTAACTATATATTTTATAGACAGTCACCGTATCCACTGTTTCCTTCATTAAAGATAGATAGATTTTGTGGTGTCATCTGTTAAATTGACATATTCAGCAAAAACAGCAAGGTGTATGGTTTATGTAATATGGTTTGGTGATGAAGCACAATGAGAACCACTCTTCATGAATTACAAATGCCATTACAAATTTATTGAAAAGGTAAAAACAACATTTAAATTCAGAAAATATAAGCATTTAATTTTCAAGTACAGTATAGTGCACATTGAATCGTCCACTGAATGGAAGGTAATATTATATTATTAACAGTTTGTGACTTGCTCCCTCTATGAACTTACACTGAGGTGAAGGAGAGGAACTTTTACTTTTCCTCTTTTGAATAGTTTTTTGGGGTGGAGGTCATCTTTATCCAAATCGAGGGTCTAAGGATAGAGGGTGTCATATATAAACGTAGACTGTAGACAACTTTAAAGCAAATTTGTGATTTTGTGCTATATGATTCAAGCCTGAGTGAAGTATTAAGTGCATCTACACAATATGGTAACAAACATTTTTAAAAAGAAGGAATTTGATGGTCTGACTGTGTGAATTAATACAAATTTGCCTGCATCTGTGCTCAGTGTGTGCCTGAAAAATGATGAAAAAGGCAGCTCCAATATTTAAACTTAACTTCAAACACAAACACATTTATTGCATGTTTGCTTTTGTCCAGCTTTACTTGTTTCTCTCGTTGCTCGGTTCCTCAGGGGGCTCAGATGCAACACCATGCCCCGGTGGAGGATCTTCTGATAACACACACACACACACACACACACACACACACACACACACACACAAACACACACAAAAAAACATGTTTGAAAAATTTGAAATTAAAGCATGATGCAGGATCAGAGTAAGGAAAATAACAAGCAAATAATTGTTTTCATTATTGATTAATCTATTGATTTTCTCTATTAATTAATCTATAAAATGTAAGAAAATGGTGAAAAATGTCGATCACTGCTTCCCAAAGCCCAAGATGCAACCTAAAATGTCTTGTTTTGTCCCGACCAACAGTCCACAACCCAAATATATACAGTTTACTACCACAGAAGACTAAAGGAACTAGAAAATATTCACATTTAAGAACCACCATAAAAAATGACTCAAAATGATTAAGTAGTTGTTGATTCATTTGTCAATTGACCAATAAATTAATAGACTAATCGGTGCTGCTCTGGGTCAGAGAGCTGCATGTCAAACCATGATAGGAAGGAGCCAGTTTTTATCCAGTTTTTACTAAGGTTATGCTTAATTAAGTAGGCCTCTTGGTGCAGCTGTGCCACACACTGATAAACAGTCCAGCAGAATGGAGAGTATGTAGTCAAGTCAGATCCAAACTAGAAAAACAATGTTGTCTTTATAAAGTTTGGCCCATCTCTGGCTCTGACTTGTTAGAGAACCAGACTGCCAGTGTGTTAGTGGAGCATGTGTGCAGATAAGGGGAATTTGTTCTTAACTGCATAAGGAGGAGTGATATTTAGTTATTTGTGAGCTGAATAACGATTATTGTTCAGGAAGGGCCAGGCGGACACCCCAGCATGCGTGTGACACTGACATTAAGAAACAAACATATTGGTGATAATACTTAATACTTAATCATGTGCCAATGTGTCATCCACTCAAAAAGCCTGGGGAGTATTACTGCATATGTGAAAAAAGGCTGTAAAAAGCCTTTTGCGGCTCCAGAGCAAGCTGAGCAAAGTGTGATAAAGTAATGTATGTATGTAATGTATATATGTTTATATGAAATGAATCTGGGAGTGCGGAGTTGGGAAAAAGTGAGGTTACCACACCTCTGTAAACTGCTCCTCATCTCTGCTCGAGGCTATATTAGCCACAACTAGCATAACACAGTTGAATCTGGCAGTGAAGTTGCATTGTGGGTAATGTAGGCACCAGGTTTTGTTTGGAGAAGGAAGAAGAATGAAATAAAAAACACAACAGGCCTTGGTTATACTCTATATCACCATTTTCATCCTGTTGACAAGAGAATGAAAAGACAGTAACTGTCCATTTACCTTCAGCCAGTCGCTCAGCTGCCTTCCTGTCTTCAGTAATGTAGAGGGCAGTCATGAGGAAAAACAGTCCACCCAGGATCCCAATAAATGGGCAGATCAGGAAGCTGTACTTCAGACTGCGGAAGCTCCATTCAGGGGTTGCAGGTTTAGAATTGCGTATAGCGTCAGAGACCTACTGGTGCAAGTGTGAAGACAGCATTAGTGCTTAATCATACACAGAAAAAGTAGTTTACTCAAGCTGAGGTACTGTGAATGAAACAGTACCGTTAAAAAGAAGTTGAATGTGGGAAAGTGGAACTATTTCTCACCGCTCCTATTAGATAAGGACTCCCAGCGTCACCCAGAAGATGGCAGACTGTAATCTGCAGAGCCTCAGCTGTGGACCTTCTGGTCGGTATAACGACATACTGAAGAGAAAAGTAACACAACACAACAAGTTTCAGCAGACTGTTTTATGTTTTTATTTTCAAGCTCATCATTCAAACTTACCAGCAGTATATCTGCCAGGAGGGACCAGTTCAGTGATAACAGAAGTTCAGCCAAGAAAACAAATACCTGAAATGAGACATTAATTAGGGGCATATTTAAGACAATCAGTAGATCAATTGATCAATTAATCAATTATTCAATAATCACTTAATGAATAGATTAACAGCTTGGTTTTTGATTTTCCCCATCAAATTTGTTGAAGCTGTAACACTCATACTGACTGACATAATCAAACCCCACATGCCATGGCTGCACTAATATATTATAAAAATATTTGTTATGTTTGTTTTTACGTCCACATTACCCATAAGCTCATCTGGACATGTTGTCTATGGAACCGTTGACATCTTGTATAGAATTTAAAATGAAGTTCTTTGGATTTTTGCAAACCTTTGCAATCATCAATAATAAAATAAAATAAAATAATAAAATCAATAAATCAAACAACATTTTAAAAATTAAAGAATATTACAAAATTAATCAAATTAATAATGTTAAAATGAATTATTTGAATTGTTAAGTATTTCTTAATTATGTTTTATAATATGTTTTATAAGGGTTAAAGGGCAAACACACGTTCACTTTGAAGTGTTGCTTAAGTCTTGTGCTTCGTGTTGACACTGTTCAATATTGACACTTCAACTCTTGGAAGAAATTTAAAAGCTGCTGTTGCAGTTTCCAGATGTTAAAGAAGCTTTCACTGGTCACAGCTGGCTGCTGACTGAGGTTTATTTATCAAATCACTGATTGATATCACTGATAAATTGACTCCTCATAATGACAAGTTTTTTTTTTAAAACAATCCTCACATGCTCATATGCACAATGAAACAGTCATTGGTTGCTGTAATCATGCCTCCTGGTCATAGTGTCTGTGAAGAGATGACTTCCTAATGTTGGACAAAATGCCCAGGCCCAAAACCTGAGAATACAAAAATGCATTCTAAAGTTCAGGCAAACCTAATGTGAGGCTTCAGCAGTCTCAGTTGGTCAAATTCCTACCTTCTTACAGTCTTTTTAGTGGTGAATGTCCCTCTTTGTGTTTTCACACACAGTGTTTCTGTGCTGAGCTGTGGTGGGGGGGGGATAGCAGCACAAGAGGGAATTTCATCCTAAAAAGACTGTAATTTTGGAAGATACTCACTTAAGGTGTCTGAAAGTGTTGAAGATTTGGAGTCAGAATCCTGTCAAGTAAGGATTTCTTCATAATAGAGATAACAGTGACTGATAACATACATTTTGGCAAGTGGAAAAATGTGAATCTATCCTTTAGGTTTTGTCCTGTTTCCATCACAGCAGAAACTGTAGCACAGACATTCAGGTAACTAAATCCTTTGTTTAAGATAAATATGATTTAGCTGGAGGCCACCAGCAAAGACAGAAGTTTGTCTCTTACGTAAGTAACTGGAATGCTTGATGATGCCACAAAGATGACAATAAAGAGGCAGGGGGTCGATCCCAGCATGCCCACAGCGCAGATGAGCGGGTCCGCATAAGTCACTTTGTTCCTAAACCATCTGGATAAACCGGTGCCAAGACACACTCCCAGAATGCCCGATGCCACCGTCACACCACCGAAGATAAGACTGTAAAGGAAGCAGAGGAAGCCGGCATTGTAAAAACTTTCGAGACATTTTGAAGGACATGAGGTAAACGGAGAGTGATGCAGGTCAAAGCTCATACTGCACCTGTCTGTGGGGTTGCAGGGCTCTTTGATACACGGCGGTCGGAGTCCCTGACTGACCTGAGCTCTGGACAAAAAAGTAGGCACCCAGAAAGCCAGAGCTCCAGTGAGGAAGGCCATAGCTGTCACTCCCAATGATGACCACATGTAACTTTTACTAGGATCAGAGTAACAAAACAAGAAGATCAGAAAATATAAGTAATATCCCTGTAAACATAAGGGACTAATGTAACATACTACAGTATTAATCAAAGTCTGATCAATAAATCAGAAATCAAAATTTAACAAAAATTGCAGTGCAGAAATGCCAAAAACATGCTTGAGATTTAGAGATTTGAGATCATTTAGAAACAGTGACGCCATTACATAGTTTATCCACCAGGGAGCACTGACACATCTATTTTTCAACTGTCAATGTCCTGCTCAGCACATAATATCTTGGTCACAATTCTTTAATAACCAAAATAAAGGGATCCTTATCAAAAATATTGTTATCTGATTTTACTCTCAATAGATAGCTTTATCAGCTGAGCTATAGTATTAATCCAGTATTTGTTTCAATGTCCTACTTTTTCAAAAGATACTTGACATCCTCCAGGTAAGAGCTCTTCCCTGTAACTCCTACTCCGTGGGTTTCTGCAGCACCTCTGGATGGGTTTGGGCATAAGAACACCAGCAAGATAAGTCCCACTAGACCCAAGATGGGAGTGACCTGACAACACAGAAAAAAAAAAAGTAAAGATATCTATCACTGTCAGTGCTCAACTTACGTTTACATTACTGATTATGAAACTATCCTCACCCTGAGAGCCCAGTGCCAGTCCCCTGTGAGTTTAGTAATTGATGAGCCCACTATGTATCCAAGACCGCTGTAAAACACACAGAATGGTTAAACCCTTTGACAGTGTAATGACATGAACAATCTTAACAATATGGTAGCCTGTCTTCTGGTATTTACAGAAGAAAAAAAAACCTCTTTGTATATTGATTTAACTTTGAACAGTTTAAATGACCATACTTTGGATGTGGATGGTAGTTGATTTGCTAAAAGCTCCCTTTACATTACTGTCTGTCATTTCCCAACTAATTTCATAGCTTAGCAAGTGAAAGTTTTCAGTTTCTTTCAGCACATTGTAAAAATTAACTTGCAAAGTGAGACTTGAAGCAGGATTTTGTTGCCATGGCTGTGTTATCTCTGCTTAGTAATGCATTTGAAAGCACATATTGTTTTGAAAGAAGAAATCCCATAATCCTTTTCACACTGTACATGGTTTTTTATTGCCAATCTTTCCAATTTGATTTTCCAACAGCACTGTTTATGAATGCTGTTGGCCCTCACATCTCAGACGCCAGAGTTTCCCATTAGCAGTAAATGTAGCATTCACATGACATGTCCGAACAATCCGTCCTTTCAGTTTCATTCCCACACAACAGCAATATAATGTAACTATCAAGACCAATTATTGTGGTGCATGATATTTCAATACTGTACTGGCATGACCGGAAACTAGTAGTGCTTTTTCACAGCAGACATTTTGTCTTGTCATAGTAGAAAAAACTCAGGTGTTACTCAAGTGTCCTACTAAGCCATGACAGTGTGACATTGTACATGCACAATACCAGAAATGGAATTCCGCCATCATTTCCTACTATGTCAAAATGTCCTCTGTGAAAAAGCTTATTCCTGTTTGGAAAGAAAAAGCTATCATGTGCTTGAGAAAAACGGTGTACATTTATAATTAATGGGTTCAAATATTCAAAAAAACACAGCTGTGGAAATAAACTGATGTTGTTTCTAACCTTCCCACAGGGATACAGATGTAGAAGGCAGAGATCATGAGGAGCCGTTGAGGCCCAGTAAAGAGGTCACCAATGATGGTGGGAGCAATGGTGGAGTAGCTGGCCTCTCCTACCCCGACCAGAGATCGCAACAGCACCAGAAGCCAGAAGTACTGAAGAGATCAAGACAACATTTCATCCCAGATACCACAGAGACCCTTTCTTGACATAATGCCATTCTTAAAGCCAAGAACAGTACAATTAATCATTTAAACTGCAGAATACACTGGGATTTCTCTATTTGTACTTCATGTTGATGTCCATGTAGTGCACTAAACAAATTTACAACAACATGCTCCTCAGTTGACAATTACTATGTTGACTCACATAATATTTGCTTAAGCATCTATCTAAGCTTTGTATGTTTGCAGCCCTAAGGATAAGTATAATAAACCAGAAACAAATTCATCAAAATCTTCCTGTCTATACTCATTGCCCTGAAATTCAGGGGCATTTCCGTTTGAGGACTGCTGATGCGCGATGAGGTCAAATGATAGAGGAAGAAAAACTAATAAAACCAGGAAACAACATCTTCTGATCTTGCTGCTGCTTCCTTTTTTGTGTGTTTGTTTTGTTTGACGTGTGGATGAACACATACAGTATATTTGTCACTTACTGACTTAGAAACAAAAGAGCTGCAGGCTGCAGTCACAAGCCACACACTCAAGCCACCAGTCATGATATATATCCGGTTGTAGCGGTCCCCAAGGTAACCGAAGAAAGGCGCCAAAAGTAAGAAACTGCAGATGAAAACTGTAAGTGCATTAATATTTTATGCCCAGAATCAATTCCGTCTTTAAAATGTGACAATGAATGAAAACACACTCATGAAACCTTTAAAAATAAAAACCCTGCAAGAACAAGGACTAACAAAATTTATAAAAGCGTTGATCTCTGACTAATCTAATTTTGGACCAAGAAGTGTCTCATTTATTATTTCTGTCCAGCGATAACCGACGGTGCTCTGCAATTTACTTGCAGCACATGTATGATTCTATCTTAGGCACGGGCAGGCCAAATGGGGGTCTTCAACATATGTGTGACCTTTTTTTTTAGAGTTTGGAACATTTATCTCTCAAAGGGATGGTGCGTGAGTGTGTCAAGGACATGCATCATCATACCTGTCTGTAGAAGTCCAGCTGTACTGTCACTTATGTCAAAGTATTTCTGAATGATGGGAAGGACACCTACATAACAATAAAAACAATTTATGTGTAAGACCACTGAATCAGAAGCAGTACATGCTGTTTGTTGTTAGGTCGGTGTTGTCATATGTACACAAGAGCTCATCTAACCTGCTATTGTGTACCGCTCCATGTAGTTGAGCAAGTTGATGTAGCAGAGCACAGCTACAGCTATGTAGGCACGTGTAGGTGATATGGCTGCTTTGTCCACTGGTGTCAGTGCAAGTGATGAAAGGCTGTTTACAAGAGAGCCATAGCGTAGACCAGGGCTGGCGCTCAGACTCCGTTCAGGTATCGGCCTGTCCTGGGCGGACATGACTGATTCCTTTGGCTCCATAGTGAGCAGCTTTTTCTTTACCTGGAAATGGAGAATACACGAGCAGAAATCCATTATCCTCTACACTCACACACATAATTATGTTGCAGCGTGCACACAGTAGTTTGGAAACAAGTCTTATTAGACAATTCAATATAGCTCCGAGACAGGATTGAATTATTTAATTACACAGTATATTGAGTGGGGCAAATACATGTTTTCAAGTGACTACAAATTATAGCTCCTCTTGCTTTCATCTTTAAAATGAAGTCTAATTGCTTCGTACATTTATCCAACTCATGACTCACTGTGAGAAGTATTCAGGTTATGCTCCAATGCATTTCTTATGGTAATCTAGTTTGGAGGGAATCAGATAATGTGGTTTGTGGTACCACTTTAGAAACATCCCTTATGACACAAAAGGCAATTACACAACTAAGAACAAATCATCGCAACTATATGACAAAAGACAGAAAAAAGGAGAAGGAGGCTTTTCAGTAAAAGTTTTGCTCCTCCGGCAGTTTCACAACACCAGACAGTTATTGGGTGATAATAAATTCACAGCTATATGTTTGAGGCAAGACGTTGGCTGTACAATGTAGAATCCTAACAAATATTGTCAAGTTAAAACTATAAAATAACATAAGATGAGAACTGTAAAGGCCATACATTACAAAATATGAGCAGAAATGAGCTGTAACATTGCGCTTACAGAAAAGCCCACATGCTTTCTGCCCTGGTTAGAGAATCAGTGAAATTTGAATAATAAATAGCTTCACATACGTGTTGATGATGTCTTCTTAATGAAATCTTCTTCGTTCATTCCATATTTGTCAGATTAGAGCGCCGCTCCCAGTGTGTCTCTGAGGTTTAAGGAAGCTAACTGAGGCCTGAGCTCTAACATGCCTTAGATATTAGGTTAGTGAGGGGACCAGCCCATTCTGGGTTGGTCATATGCTTTCACACAGTCTTTCACTGTGATGCAATGCTGTAAACAAGCCAAATAATCATTTTCAGTCTTCTCTCCCTTTTTTCTTTCTTTCATTCTTTCTTATAATAAACAATAATGTTAAAGGACATTATATGCTACTGGCTTGATTCATTGAAAACTTTTATACACACAAGTCACACAAGTCACACAACAGCAGGACAAAAGGGTTCAGATGGCACATGTGGGTGTCAGGTGGTAAAGCTGTAAGCATAGATGAATGTGTTGTGACTTTCATCAGTGGTTTCCGGCTCTGTCATTGAAGTGGGAATTACTGTATTTGGATTATGAAAGAGAGATATTGCCTCTGATACATGAGTGTGTGTCAGCCCAAAGGATGATTAAAAGCTGGTACTGCATAGAGTCCTTGTGAGATGGTTCTGGTAACATGTCTTTTTCACCATCACCAAAAATAACTTGTGACATCTATGTTTAAAATGTCTGTCTTCAAAATCTTGCTAAGAAATACACTCACCAGCCACTTCATTAGGTGCATCTGTGCAATCTAATGCAATCCAATGCAACAGCTCTGCCATAAATTCTACATTTACAAAGCTTACAAAGCTTATACCTAATGAAGTGGCCAGTGAGTGTATGAGCCCTAAATAGAATTTTTTAATAGCATGGAGGATATGAAACTTTAGCAGGGGCGTCCTCTCAGAGGACTGATAAAACCGCTGCTTTATTGTTATCTTTACTTATGTCTCAGCAAAGCTGTGTATTCTGAAACCCTGCCGCTGTTTAATTGGGGGCATGCTACCACTGCTCTGGTAATTTATCTTCTCTTTGATATTACATCCCTGTGCATAAAAATACTGTACGTGTAACAATAAATATGTAATTCACCTCAGTCAAGTAAAGTTGTGACCTCAGAAAGATGGATCTTCAGTACCTTCTCCTCCATGGAAATCACTTTGTTTGAATGTTCAAAACAGATGTGAAGTTAATCTGCTATATGAAAGATTTCCACATACATGTTTGATATGATCATTCCTTCCTTATTGTTTACTTGGATCCCTATAAACTGTTGCCAAAAACCATTCATATGGATGGTCAATAGTAATATTAACTATTCACAAGAATTCTAGGCTTATTATTGAGCAACCCTAATACTAGCTACTTTTATCCAGAACATCACTTTTGTCAATACATCCTTCAATCTTTTCTGCTCACCAAAGTGATCTTTTAAATGATTATTTCAGATTGCAAAGCTTCAAATCTTTAACAGGACATTGTGAAAGAATTCCCTCTGTCTCAAGAGTTGAGCCCGGAAAATTGATGGTTTTGTCAGCAGGTTTCAAGACCTCACCATATTCCTTTGAGACAATAAATATCTACAGCTGATAAGCCTCACAGATGTCTCTTGGTGTCCACTGTAAGAACATCAAGCTTGTTCCCATGAAATATAAAATCTGGTTTCAGCGATGTGTGAAACTTCATTATTGAATTTACTATGGTCATATTGAGCTTAAAGATTTTATAATAAGTCTACATTTCTACAAAGTGACCTTTGATCGAATTATAGACCCTTCAGAATAGCCACAGGGCCACCTAGTCAGCTAGTTCAGTGGCTTTTTGTGATCAAACATGACTCTGTGAGAAAAAAACAGAAACACACATCGACCACCAACACAGCTGCATTTGTGGTCGCTGCCTGACGAGAATTTGCGATTACAATCTACCAGTCAACTTCCTTTTTAACTCTTTACGCAAGTGAGAAAGTTGATGCCATACTTTAAGAGCTGCAGAGAAAAATGTGTAGACCTGAAAAATGTAAAATAATCCAAACGTGTTTTACATGACATTATGCTTATTTATTTGTATGTGGGTTCATTTCCTCCTGCTTTCACAACTCTGTGTACTTTCATCAATATTGTGATGATCCTTGTTCACTATTGGCATTATTATCAGTAGTTATAACAGTAGTATAGATAAGCACAACCAAAGTAAATTGTGTTTCTTAGTTGTGATAGTAGGCCTAAATTTTGTAATCATTTTGTTGAGGGCTGTTAGCATCACATCAGTTGCTGCCATCTGGTGTTTACTGTGAGTATTACAGCTGACACTGAGCAGATTCAATATAAAACTGGTCTGATGTGGAAGCTGAAAAGCTTCATAGAGGGCTTCAGTGTTCATGTATGACTATGGCCTTTGGGAAATCTGTCTCATCTTGTGAGTTAATTGATTGGAGGGGAAAATTATAAGTGTAGCCCAGCTAATAAAGCAAGCTACGGAAGCCGAGAACGGCTGTGCTGGCAAATATTTTTTTTAATGCCGTTGTCTCAAGATCACGAGTTAATTATTGTGTTATCTCGAGAAAACAAGCTTTGTTATCTCGAGATGACGAGACAATCAACCCGCTGTCACAAGAAAACAAAAGGTCTTTTCCTCTTATTACTTATAATGTTTATCAGAGATCAGGAGTGCCATGCCAGCACGCACAGATGGCGTCTTAACAACTGCAGCAACTGATTTAAGCTGAAAATGTCAGATCAAGAAGTAAGTAAGTAACTTTATTTATATAGCACCTTTCAAGAGCAGAGACGTCACAAAGTGCTTCACAGAGGAAATAAAGCATAAACATACATACAGACATAAAACAGAAATAAAAAACAGAAATGACACAAAGGCAAGTCTAAACAAATGCTGCTTTTTAAAGGTGTCCACAGAGTCCACAGATCTTAAGTCCACAGGGAGAGAGTTCCAAAGTTTAGGAGCCACAACCTCAAAAACACAGTCTCCTTTAGTTTTAAGCCTTGTTCGAGGAACAACCAGCAAACCCTGATCAGAGGATCAGAGACCTGCTGGTGACATACAGTAGGGCTGCAGTACATCTCTAATGTAGGCCTGGCCATGCAGAGCTCTGTAGGCGATCACAAAAACTTTGAATTGGATTGTGAATTTGATGGGGAGCCAGTGAAGAGCAATCAGAATCGGTGTCACCCAGTACCCATTATTATTAACAGCACCTTTATTAATGACATCTGTGTCACGGCCAAATGGCAGGTTGATTAACTCCTGGTCATAATCTGATGGGATGTTTCATGTAAGAGAAGTGCCAAACAATACCTTTCAAGCATTTTCATTTCATATTAGACTTAATGACAGAAAGGAAAGTGGGGTGGAGAGAGAGAAAGAACCAACATGTGACAGATTTGAACCCATGTCCTTAAGCGCCACCTGAATGCTTCTTGTGCTTGATCTAAACAGCTGTGGGAGTCTTTGACAGAATAATCTTGCATATAGGCAGAAGCAACATTCTTAAATGTATTATTAGACATTAGTATGTTTGTCTGTTTGGGGGTTTGCAAGACAGAAATGTTTGAGAACACATAATATAGCCTTGGCTTTCTGTCGCCTCAGTTATGCTAATCAGAGATAAATGCTTGCTGTAGGAGTAAGGTGGTAGAAGGTGGAAGAAAATGAATAAGAATGGCAATAGACTGGAGGAGGGAAAACATCTATAATCAATTCAAAATAAAGGAAGTTTTAGAAGAAATATTGAATATTAAGTGAAAATTGCCAGATTAAGGATAGGAAATGGTAATGAACAGCCCACTGCCTGTTACAGGAAAGCATCTGACTGTGTGAAAAATGTTAAGAACGCACAACTGTAGAGATAAGATGCAGGAAATATGTGGCAAAAGATAATGCTGACTGAGCAACAGAGGTTTCGGTTATCACACACAGGATTAAAGAATATTATTTTATAGAAGCCAGAGACATTGTAGAATGCAAATATTCTTATTGTATTTCATTCAGGACAGGACTGATGCAACAAATAACACGCACGACTGAGATAGAAGACATATTCAGAAGATGGCAGCAGTGCATCAATAAGGATGCCGACTGCTGTAAAATCTCAACATCAGCAGATGATGCAACAGCAGAAGGGCTGATACTATTACAGCATTCAAAGAAAAGTAGGAGAAATGAAAGGAAGCAATAGAAATAGAAAGGAGGAGGAAATTATATCAAGGATGAGGTTTGGTCACACCAGTCTGAACAGTACATTAAACATCATGAATAAGCATGCTACAGGCAGATGTAACCATTGTGGATTACAGGAAGCGGTGGAACGTATTTTTATACTGTCCTAGATATCAGCAAGAGAGACAGACACTTGAAAAGTTACAAAGTTAAAGATATACTTCAAAGGAAACACATGACACTTAGTATTAGAGAAATGTTGCAGAGGAGCTCAGCTGATGTAGGGTACAGGGCTATTTTCAGATTTTTTAGAAAACAGAATCTAATGCAATCGTAGTAACTGTTCTGATCCATACTTCAATCCAGAAGGTGGCGGTAATGCACCTAAAGGCTGTTTGCCAACCGCCATTACACAACAAAAGAAGAAGAAGTAGCTGCAACAGCAGTAGCAGCAGGAGAAGACGACGACGAAGAAGAATGACGAGAATGCTAAACTGAAAATAGAGGGGACGGAGGACTGTTTAGAGAACGTTAATTTAACGCTGTTACCTCGAAATATTAACCATTGAACACACGGCATTACATTTGCTAAATTATGACAGAGCCTCAGTCAGCGCTGTTACTCAGGAGACAGCTTGCAGGTAATTTAAACCTTGGCGTTAACTGATGCTAGCGATGCGTTTTCGCGGACGCTGCCGTTAGCTGTGATTCAAACTGTTTTCTTGAACCTTCCACACTAACGTTACGGTCCCATGACAAACAAACTGACTGGAGATTATAGCAGTGGATGGCGATAGACAGTCCTGACCAATTCACAGACGTATGTTTCGACGTTGCATACTGATTTCAGTTGAAAGCCGCTGTCAGAAGTCCCAACGACTTTCTATACTGGAGGGCTAGCCACAATCAGTTAGCCGAACGTTAGCCTGTAGCTGACTCGATGTGTTTACATATATTTTAACCGACATAACGTGTTGTTTTGCATTCTTAGACATGCTGTTTGCCCGTTATATGTGATTAACGTGATGATAATTACTGTTTTATGCATAAAACTTAAGTGACCTTACACTAGTTGACCCATTTTCCTTCGCTAACCACATAAGAGTTGTTATATTTAGCTGCTGTCACTGTGGTTAGCTGCAACACGCCGAGCTAACAAGCTAATGTTAATCTCGCATTGTCACTATTCACTATTTTAACAGTCTGATGCGAATTCAATTCAACAACCGTAATACTAGTCACTTTTCAAAAGCAGCTGAGTGCCACCCACGTCGTTTGGGGCTCATTGCTCAAGCTAATGTCAGATTTGGTTTTAAGACTGTGAAGCCCATCTGCAAACTGTCAGGGACATAATGTGCTCCTTTGTAGTTTTCCAGATATTCTCTCTCTATGGGTTGTTGGTCTGGACCTGAATATTTGAGGGATTTGATTGAAATGGGTAATTTATGTCTGAAATTCTAAATTACGATTAGTATTTCATTGCTTTCTCTATTTTTACTGACCACTAAAACTTGAATTTAAGAAAATGACCCACACACTTAAGGTTAGTTTAGGTAAGGGTTGTGCAGTTAACAAGGTAAGATTTTATTTCACAGAGCCTGCTCACTTCTGTTGTAGACGCTGTTGAAATAAATATAAATGAGTGTTTTTTCATGTCCTCTGTTGTAGACATAAAACAGTCTAAAGTCTAAAATTAGTAGCATTGAAACCCATCAAAGTCTTTACCCATGGCAGTGTTGCCACATTTGCTTGTAAGACATCAAGTAATTACCTCTAAAAGTGTCAGACTTCACTTGTAACACAGAGGCAGCTGCTCTAAAAACGTGACAATAATTGAATATACAGAACAAAGGAAGAATACAAAGAAATGATATATGTGGAAAGCGCTCAGAGAGCACATACTGTCCCATCTGACAAGGCTGCCCAGTAAATCAAAACATATATATAAATAGACAGCCACACAGATTGTTCGGAAAATTCTCAAATCCAGTTAATATATTATTGTTCAAAATTTAAAATTGAGAAAGACTCAAGATTACTTGTTTACGGCTGTTTAAATCAGTCATGTTGCTTAAGTGCCAGCTGTTTTTTGCTGGATTGTTTGAAGTTGATATGTGGATGTGATCTATGTTTGTTTACAGTTGAACGCTGTGTTCAAGAATTACAATACCTTATGGCAAATTGGCTAAGTTCATAAGAATTTCAGCAAAATGGCAGGGATTTGGATAATCATCCAGATAGGTTACATACCACCAAAGCAGATGACGATTGGATGAGATACTATGTGAGAAGACATGTGACAAAAGTGTCTTTAAAATAATAGAAAATCTGTGTAGGTGGAAATGATGATGGCCTATATGGATCTGTATGTTGGTAAAATACTTTTTTCACTAGGTTTCTAGAATCTAAGAAAAAAAGATTACTATTTGGGCTCACAGTTCAGAAATCATAAGCGAAAGATCCTTTCTAAATGGCCACATATTGGTATTATCTGCATCAAAACTAATCAGTTCATCCTTGGTCCATTGTGTAACCTCCCACTAAACTGAAATCATTTTAGTAGTATTTGAGATGGCCTGTTAACTAACAGATGGACGAATGGGACCACTTTGGTGAAGGAGATACAAAACATACATGGTTTCCAACTATCACACCTACTGTAAGTGACACCTTTACCCTCAGTACTATGTGCAAGGGCACCATGAGCTGATCTCTCACAAGATTTCTGGATAGAATCCGGATTCTAACACCGCCTATATATAGGTTCAGGTATTTTGAGTTTGTAATTATTGTATAATTAATCATTCAAAATGATATTATGTGTAAAGTTAGCAATTGCAAAGTGCAGTATATGTCTGGAGAATTGCAGTGTGGCCTAGTGAGTGACTATGAGTTGGCACCGGAGTATTAGGGTTATTAGGGTGGTGTGTGGTTTCAGCAACATGCTGCTCGTTACTCAACCCTCAAGCAAGGCCTCTTAAGACATGGGTTACCGTGTCTCCTCCTCGGTCTTCAGAAAAGCACAACATCTGCGTAGTTAACATACTGGGGCTACTATGACATGAGCCAATGACTATTTGACTTATCTTGGCATTTGTTTTTATATCTAGAGCTGAATAAAAACCCAGTAGAGGGATTCTCAGCAGGCCTGATCGAGGATAGCGATCTCTACAGATGGGAAGTCCTTATCATCGGGCCACCAGACACACTGTAGTAAGTCTATCACTTTGTTATATATGGGGTATAGTAGGAGAGTTGCTTTTGTTGTGCTCTGAGCAATGCGGATCACTTCTAATGGTCTGGATGTTTTGAAACTTGTGCAGTATTTACCTTTTTATTATATTGATTTTCTCTTCTGTTTTTTTTATTATTCACAGTGAAGGTGGTGTGTTTAAAGCTCATCTGACATTTCCCAAAGACTACCCTCTCAGGCCGCCTAAAATGAAATTTATTACAGATATTTGGCACCCTAATGGTAGGTACAGGTGTCGCACACTGTGAATGATATTTGCCTTTGTTTGCTAGATGACCTGTCTGAGGAAGTTGAGGTTATACAGTATGTCTCAAAGATGTAAACACTGAGGCTATCCTAGTGTTCCATTTTGGCAATGTTTAGGATTTTGTGATATCTGTGAATACCAAGGAATGTTTACAAGTAATTCATTAACTTAAAGCTCATTCCATGCCCATTCATTCATTGCATTGGTTCATAATCTTCAGCTGCCTTTTTCTAAATTAAAGAAACATTCAGAGGAATAGCAGACCAGCAGACCACAAGAGCCAACTTTTAACTGTAATATCAGATTATGAAGTAAGAATTTTAATTTTTTTTAACCATAATACTGCTCAGAAATGCAGTTGATGCAACAAAAATAATGTACCATTGTCACTTAAGAGAAAATTGAGTAGTTGTAGGTTGAATATAAAAAAGTATTTTAGTCACTATTCCTTTATAAAATATGTTAATGTATGTATTACTATATGTGTTACAGGATATGTTACCTATCAAATGCAAATCACCATTTTTGCTCAGTAATTTATTTATGTAGTATAAACAGTGCAGTCCATGAGTTTTGCATATGTTGTGGAATTAAAAATCTAATAATCTGAATTTTTGTCATACTGTGTATACTATTTTCTTTGACACAACTTTTTTCTTTATGAAATTAATGCAATTCAAATAAATTAAAACAAAGTTATGTAGCAATAGATTGTTAATTAATGTTATGTAATGTTGATTGATAGTATTAAAGGGTTTGGCTGGGGATTTTCTATATTTTTCTTACAAATACAAATCTCAAGTATTGTGTGTGTATCCTGTGCGTGTGCAGTGGTGTCTGCCATACAAGAAACCTCTCTCCTTAGAGTTACTATCTTATCGCTGTTTTAATTTTTTGGGTCCATTTCCAAACAAGCTACGGGAACCGCTGACATCAGGGACGAAGGAATATGTCACCCAGTGCAATGGTGTGACTCACTGACATGTTTTTAATAGTTTTTGGACAAGCAGGGAGGAAAAATATAGAAAATCACCAGCCAAATCCTTTAATATCTTGGTGTGGCCAAGTCAAAATCCAGACCTCAGTCCAATGTAGAATTTGTGGTAGGATTTGAAAGTTTTTTTTGTTTTTTTTACTCACTTATAGATATTAAATACTTTGGCAGCTGATTGACTTAATTTCTTATGTAAATCAGTATTAAAAGCAAACATTACTATCCATTATGGGGATAGAGAAAGCATTTTCTCCTTCATAAGTTGTATTCTCCTACATGTTTTTTTTTTCTAGTGGACAAGAATGGAGATGTATGTATTTCTATTTTGCACGAGCCTGGGGAAGACAAGTACGGCTATGAGAAACCAGAAGAGCGCTGGCTGCCTATCCACACAGTGGAAACCATCATGATAAGTGTTATCTCTATGCTGGCAGACCCAAATGGTGACTCGCCAGCCAATGTGGACGCTGCAGTAAGTTGACTTGTTGAAAAAGATGATTAGAAATAGTGTTTGAGTAAAATGGATGTGCTTTTCTAAATGAATTGTCTTTACCTTTTCCCCCCTCTGCAGAAAGAGTGGAGGGAGGACAGACACGGCGCATTCAAAAGGAAAGTCGCGCGTTGTGTACGAAAAAGCCAAGAGACTGCGTTTGAGTGATATTTAGCAAGGATCTAGCTTCATGTTTTCAGGGCAAGTATTCTCAACTCTAACCCTTTTAAAGGTGCAGTGTGTGGAATTTAGTGGCATCTAGCGGAACTGACTTGGCAGAAATGGAATATAATATACATAAGTATTTTTTAATTCGTGTATAATCACCTGAAAATAAGAATCGTGTTTTTGTTGCCTTAGAATGAGCCCTTTATATCTACATAGGGAGCACGTTCCCTTCCACAGAGCCCACCATGTTGTACCGTACACGCTGGGAGGGGGAGGGGTATTCAGTTTGTTGCAATCTCCAACCTCACGGCCGGATGCCACTAAATCCTACACACTGCACCTTTAAATCCAAGGTACTCTTTACATTCACAACTAACTTCAACTGTGAAAAAATGTCTGTTACATCAGGTAAATTTAAGTAAAAATGTCAATCAGTTCAGAAGTAAACTATGTCTATGTTAATGTATTATTGAAATCTCATTCCAACATTGTTCCACGGTAAACTTGAATCTGCCCCTTCTTCCTCTCTCTAGCACTAAAACTAAAATTATCAAGATTGCCATCAAGTTCACTCAGCACCTCTTTAACATTCTTTTAAATTTCACATAGATTTTTTTACTGTAAATTTGTTGGTGGCGTCAGTTTAAGTGTTCCCCCTACACCGTGTTCTCTGACCCAACAGTGCAACTCAACAAGGAATGTCAAAAAGACTATTTTTAAAGTAACTTTGAGTATAAAAATCATAGCAACAGCTCTGCAGCCTGGTACACCAACCGGATGTGTGATCAATCTGAAGTCTATTGTTAATTGTTTGCGCCTCTACTTGTAGACGTGACTTTGTTGCTGCTTTTCTTACTAATTTTTTTAATTATTTGTTGTGTGCTTTCTCGCAGGTCTCCAATTGAAAATCAACATGGCACTGTTTCCTGCACTCTTCCACCCTGTTGCCAGGCTTGTCCTCCTTTATTCTGGCAGGAACAGACTGGCTACTGTAGGCTGCAATAGAACATAACAGTGACTACCAAGGCTGACAGAAAACCGCCAAGCAAGTGCCAACTCAAAAATAACAAAAAGAGAAAAAAAAACAGAAGATGATAAAACATTTTTCAAGTCTATGAACTGCTTCAACATTCAGGAAGATATTGTAAAGACATGTATATAGCACAGACTAAACCGGATAATATATAAGCTCCCTTTCCATCCATCAAGACACTTAGACCAAATGAATAGCGCTGGCTCAGATAGATTTATTTTTGTCCATTTTCCCTTTCTCAACTCCAGCATGCATTTGTTCTCTTTAGATTGTTTGAACAGGAGGTCTTAAATAGAGAGAGAATTGTGATGCTGTTGGAGGAATGTCACTTGTGAAAAGCTTGATTGATTCAAGCGAGATGAATGATGTGACTGAAGGTTTTTTTCATGGAATACCACCGTATTAAAATACACAGCTGTTTCTTGTGGATTCTTTAACACATTTAGAACTCCACATTATATGTGTACCTGAATGATTTAGTTTTTCTTTATCAATTATAAGTCTTACCATCCCGCTCAGTTGACTTAAGAAAGGCAACATACCTATTCATTTTTGTGCATGCTAAATTTTGTTTATCATTTTCAAAAGTGCCTCCTAATAAAATGCTTGGCCACTTCACCCTGCATTGAACAAGTGTTTAAAATGTTGAAAAAAAAAGATGCAGAAATTGTGTATCACCTGTGTATGAATTTATTTAATAGGCAGTACACAGGGAATCTGTATAATTAAGGTATTGGAAACAATTTGGTGTAGCAATAACTTCCCTAGTATGAAGTGTACACATGTTAATTTTTGATATCCTGATACAATTTGAGGTCCTCTTATCCAGTGTTCTGTTATTTTAGCAGCCGTTTTTTTTTTTTTTTCTTTGTCTGTGTTGTCCTCAGTAGGAATTGTTATGCATGCATTATCTTACTTTTTTGTTTTGGTTTTTTGCTGAATGTTTCTGGAATTTTGTTTGCGAATGTTTGAGTGTTTGTGTGTTCAGTATGTGTGCCCATTTTGTTTTGTTGCTCTTTCCCCTGATCCACAATCTCATGATTATTCTGCTCACTGAACTATTGCAGTTTTGCCTAATGTACAAAGACAAAATACTGATGTATATTTTTCATGTTATGAAACCTGTCACCTGTAGTGAGTTCTTCTAAAATATGACTTTTTTTCAATATTTACTTGTGTATTTCATTCAGGTGTGTTTTGGATACAACATGAATTACATATTGCTCATGACAGACAAAGGAAACCTGTCATGTACACAAAAAACGTTTTAGATCTGGTTTTCCTTTCCAGTATTTGAAAAATCAAACGTCCTCTAAATATCACAGATATTTAGACATAAGATATATCGTAAATCATATATTTTGGTATGCTATTCTTTACATGAATCATTTATTATGGATCGAGGGGATTGTGCCTCTTTTTCTTCTCATCTTTTATGAACTCTGCTAGACAGTAATTGTTTTTATCCACAGATTTTTACTTCCTTTTTGGTTACAGTCACTAAATGAATCCAGTGTGGTTGATGACAAGGCTCACAGCCAAATATTTGAATCATCAGAGCTAACAATCACTGTTACCTGTATACAAAATATGCTTTTAGTTATGGTTCACAGTCACCTGTAAGTGTGTAAACAGTTTCTCTTGTTCAGTCTTGCCTCTCCACAAACATCGCTGCCAACTAGAAAAGTTTTAGAAACATGATAATCACACAAACTGCGAGTCCTACATGATTTTCCTGTCTTACTTCATTCACTATCTTTGGCCAAATACAATATACTTAGAGCTCTGAAAATAATGCAAAGTGAGCTTCAGCTATGTCTGTCTGATCACGGCACAACAAACAACAGCAGTCCTATTTCCACCATACAGTACTTTGAAATGTATCTGCATTGATTTGAGAGCTTAATTGTTACAGACTGCAAACTCCTACATACTCCAGGGGATTTTAATAGGAGTGTCAGATAAATAGAATGTGCCACTTGCCTTAAATGAGGCAATCTTTGCATTTATTGTTATTGTAGCATTATGGTGAGCAAAATCAAGCGTTTGTGACAAAATGACAAATAAAAAACCAACAGCTCTAATATGTTGATTTAGCTTGTGGTTGACATGTCTATAGTCATCACTGATTATACAGTAGCTTTCTAGCCATCCTTTGCCATTTCTCCACTTTGATACTAAACCCTCCAAACATGCTTTTTTTTTTTTTTTTGAAAAAAGGTAGATGAGCAAATGCACAAATCAGCTGTGTACTGTGGAGTCCACTGGTACCTCTGACTTCTCGTCTGAGTGATAGGACTTTAACAGGAGCACCTGAAGGCAACACACTTTTGACAGGCGCTCACCAATCTGGACGTACATACTGTCTTTTTTTTAAACTCGTCATTGGAGATAATCCTCCGTATTCTCATGATCACAATCAAATCATAAGAGGCTGTATAAATTGTCATCGACTTCTGTATTTGTGACAGAGAAAATACATCTACTTAACACATTTTAGTTTTTAGTATGGAAAAGCATCCACTTTAGCGCTGGTATTAACCTTTTGTGAATTTACCTACATGCCTCAAATTATACCTTAATTATATCGTTAAATCACTGCAGGTATGGTAATGGTCATCATGTGATTAAACGGTCAATGAACGTGTTTTTGAGAAGCACTTGAACGCAGCGCCACTGCCTCCTCTCTACCTCCTCGTCATATCGCGATAGAGACCGTCAGGCCACGGAGCTAACGCTGAGCAACATGGCGGAAGGTATGAGATAGATTTTTTTTTACTATTTGGTATACTATCTTTTATCCTCGTATGCTTGTTGATCTATCGGGCTGAATCAACCAGTGTCCTGGTAGTTTAATGAACTGTACGTTGTCTGTGGTTGAAAATACGAAGCACTGCGACAGTCGTCTTGTCTCAGTGAGCAACCTCTGTCGTTAGCTCTCGTTGATGTTGCTAGCTGAATTTTACAGCTTCGACTTAGCCGAACCGGCCAAGAGATGTTGGTGGGTTGGACTGCGGAGAATCTTTTTTTTGTTTAGGCAGGTTGCTGGTTTGCTACATAAGACGAAATAAATCATATTTTAACTTACATTTTAACTTATTATCTCGGATAGCTCCAATGTTTAGCTAAACATCAACGTTACGGATCGCATCACATTGTCAACATTAGAGTTTCAATAAGAGTGGACGCTAACTGTCGCTGTGTTGCTCATGACGACATGCTTTGTAAACACAATTAGATGTCTGCTCCGTTAAATACAGGGTAAACAACGGGACATGAGACCTCACAGGACAAGGGAGGTGTCACTCCCTGCCAGGTGTCATCTGCACCACCTGGCAGACGTGCCAGGGCCAAGGGCACCACCCAGACATAAGGGAATGTCTGCTGTGTGTTCGTCCTTAAGGGAAATCTACTTACCAATTTGAATCCAGAGAACAAACACTCCAGTCTGTGCTGCTCTGTTGCTACTGACTAGAAAAACAGTTATTCGGACATGTTAAATGATTGTTTGAACCTTCACTTAAATTAATTAACAGTACATGAAGAAGAAAAGGCGCCTGTTTTCTGTAAAAATATATCCTTGCAGTTCCAGAATTGTAAACATTTTTTTTTTGTTGTTGTTGTTTTACAAAATCTGGAAGAGACTATATCATGTTCACAAGTCCTGACAAAATAGACTACATTAATAAGTTTTGTTTGGGATGTATTGTTTGTTGTATATAAGGCTGTCTTGGGAGGAACTATCCAAAGCTTGAGTTGAATATTTGCTTAGCAGAGGCATTAGGGATGCCTGCTAAATTCTGCAAAATAAAGGTGGATTGCATAAGAATTTGTCCAGTGGCTGGTCAGTTGGTCCTAAGCTGCTGCTCCAGCATATCGCCCTTCCTGCGTTGAGCTGATCAGGTGGTTTGCAGAAACACCCCCCTTCTGTTCCTCATGACCAGTAGCTGTGCCAGTAACGGTTTACGAGGGAGGACAAAGTAACGTGCCGCCTCAGCATTCTTTCTTCACTAAAACTTTACTGGTTTTAAAGGAAGGAAATGGGCCTCAGTGAAACTCCGTGGACTCCCGCCTGAGACATGAATCTGTGTTGTAACACGGAAATCTGTTGTCTTGCACTTAGAGGAATAGGAAAGATTTGTCCATACAAAACTACCCTCTTTAGGTTCTGCCACAGTCTGTATTTAAGATTTAGAAATTTGCTTCTTCTATGCCTTCCTCAGGGAATGCTGAAAATCTACATTTTCTGTGCAACTTCAGTGATAACGGAAAGTGCTTCTAACAAGAAATAAGCCAGTTATGAAAACATAATGGCTCAAATCACATTTTGCAAATCCAGTTATAAGTTCACACAGTACTGCTGTGTCATCACTGACTTAAGAACTATCTTTAAACAGCAGTGATGTTTTTTTAAAAGCACATTTTGGGGGAAAAAAGTATAACAAATCCTAAACACTAGCTGCTTCATATTGGCACCATTGTACTTTGGAGCACCCCTTTTACTTTTAGAGGAAAGGTGCTTCAGAGAGTCCAGTTCTAACCTGTGTTCAGAAATAGGCCTTTCTAACCTGCTTTTTGTAATCCTGCATCTTGTTTTGTCCTCTGTCTGCTTCCTTTACCTTGATGTGGGACAGAGGAGGTGGCCAAGCTGCAGAAGCACCTGGCCCTGCTCAGGCAGGAGTATGTGAAGATGCAGCAGAAGCTGGCCGACACAGAGAGGCGCTGTGCTGTGCTCGCTGCTCAGGCCTCTGGCCAGGGCTCCACCAGCCCCGCAGCTGCAGACACCTTCATTAGCCGTCTGCTGGACATCGTGGCCGACCTCTATCAACAGGAACAGTACAGGTGAGGGTCATGGTTGTTGGAATGGATGGGTACAAGTTTTGTTTGAGATTTTGCAGATCCACCAGTCCTACAAATGTTATTTTGTAGTTTTGTGTCTGCTCTGGTGTGTGTTGGTGATAAAGTGACGTCTATGCTGCTACATTTGTTGAGTGTGGCAACGGAGAATGTTCGAAAAGTTCAGATGCAGATGTTGATTTCTCAGTGATGGATGTGTTGGTTTTGCAGTGATCTGAATGTGAACGTCGCAGGGGAGAAGCTCCGTGCCCATAAGTTTGTATTGGCTGCTCGCAGTGATGTCTGGAGTCTGGCCAACCTGGCCTCCACCTCTGAACTGGACCTATCTGGTGAGCAACCCTGCTGTGACATCACTGTGTTGTTGTAATAGCTTAAATCATAATGAAAATCCAGTCATTATCTGCTCATCCCTCTGTCAGTCAATATACTTAAGGGTTAATCGATGATGACTGTATTTATTTTGGAGTGAATTATGCTCAAAGTCCAACATTGGACACAGTTTTTGCTCAGGGTAGGTTTTGGCCTTCATGCAGATTTTCCAGTAAACTAATCTGTAAGATTTGTGTTCATGTAAATGTGAGCAGATGACTGCCTGAGAAATATGAATGCAGCTCTAAACAAGTATTTTTGTATAGGGTTTCCTAGTTTTTCTAGATAAAGGTGTAAATGAATATCATTTTGCTTGTCGTCTTTTAAGTTCATTGTTTGAGGCTGAAAATATCAATTTATCCTCAGAAATCCAGCAGGTTTGTAGTTGTTAAATTCCTGACTGTATAACATGATGCATTTCCAGATTGCAAACCTGAGGTTGCTATGGCGATGTTGCGCTGGGCATACACTGATGAGTTGGAACTCAGTCAGGATGATGCCTTTCTTATTGACTTGATGAAACTGGCCAATCGTTTCCAGCTTCAGCTGCTCAGAGAGAGGTCAGCACAAGTCATATACATACTGAGTTTTACTTTATTGCAGGCTACTCTTATGCTTTAACTGTTGCTAGTGGCTGCATCACATTTTATAGTGCAACATATGTGTCATAACGGCCTGAAAATACATTTGTTTCTCCTGTGGGACAGGTGTGAAAAAGGCGTAATGTCCTCGGTGAATGTCAGGAATTGCATTCGCTTCTACCAGACAGCTGAGGAGCTAAATGCTACCACCCTGATGAACTACTGTGGGGAGATCATAGCCAGTCACTGGGTGAGTACCTTCAGACAGTGTTTGTATGTGGCCATCTGGGCAACTTAGAGGCTGTGCGTTGGCATACGTATGTAGGATGGATGAACAGTTGAGATTTTTTTACGGTGATGTACTCGCAGAGCTGCTGTTATGGAAAGTGATGCGTCACCAAACCATATCAGTTTACTGTCTGCTACCAGCTCAGCTGTCTGGATTATGCGATCATCTACACACTCAACAGTTTTCATCAAAATCTCTTTGTTTCAGAAGTATGCCACATTTGAATCCACCAAGCACTTTTAACCTTACCTTGTGTGTCTCTGTGGGTTAATCTCCTCACATTTACTCCCTTTTTGTCACATCAGAAATCTGTTGACTCATGAGTGTGTATCATCTCATTATTTACGATGCAATAAATCCAGAGAGGCCACAACTCGGCAGTTGTCAAGGTTATCTTTTATGACTTGGATGTACAAAACAGCTGTTAACTGTCACTAGCTTTTCACACCTCATTCTCCTTTTTTCTGCTGTTCTCATGCTTTGATAACTAGTTTTCATGAAAGAGAGGAATTCTCCAGTTTGTCTGTTATACATTCAGCATTATTTCGAGGTTTCTATCTTTAGAAAATGGGTGACACTTATTTGTTGTTTTTTGGTCCAGTTCTGATATTTTACACTGACACTGTGTTGTGGTTCATTGACTGTCTTTTATTAGGATGATCTGAGGAAAGAAGACTTCAGCACCATGAGTGCCCAACTTCTGTACAAGATGATCAAGTCTAAAACAGAGTATCCTCTCCACAAAGCCATCAAAGTCGAGCGAGAAGATGTGGTCTTTCTCTATCTCATCGAGATGGACTCACAGGTCAGTTCCCCACAGATACCATTTTATTAAATGCTTACTAATTAGTGTTTTTTTCATTTGTTACAGTGTAACTAGCAGGGTAGAATAAACATTTCTCATTATGCTATAAACAGGTTTTATGTGTTGTTTTTGACATTGTTATCTCTTGGTTTTAGTTGCCTGCCAAGCTGAATGAACTGGACAACAATGGTGATCTGGCACTAGACCTGGCGCTCTCTCGAAAATTGGAAAGTATCGCCACCACTCTGGTTAACAACAAAGCCGATGTGGATATGGTTGACCAGAGCGGCTGGAGCCTTCTGCATAAGGCCATTCAAAGAGGTGTGGGGTCACTACTTTTCTCACCCATGTTTTTCTTTCCTGTGGGTTTCCAAAAATATACTTGTGGCTTAGTTGTCAAGGGTGTTCACTTAGAAATATACCAGCCAAGATACCAACTTCATCAAATAACAACCATTTCATGTGATATATAACTTTAAAATTTTCAAGGTCTTGTACTTGGCTGCTGTGTTCATAATAGATTTTTCAAGTTGATACGTGAAAGCAGCAAAACCATCAGATGAAATTTCTCTCTTAATTACTGTTGATTTTTCTTTCCTCTCCTTCCAGGTGATGAATTTGCCTCCATCTTCCTGATTCGCCACTCAGCTCAGGTGAACGCGGCAACAGTGGGGGCGGTGGAAACCCCGCTTCACCTAGTCTGTTCTTTTAGCCCCAAGAAACACTCAGTGGAAGTGATGAGCGGCATGGCACAAATCGCGGAGGCTCTGCTGAAGACCGGAGCCAACCCCAACATGCAGAACAGCAAGGGCAGGTAAGTCATGTGGCTTTGTTTATGGACTTTATATGATTGTAAAGGTGGCCGACTACAGTGCAAGCATATGAGGGGGGCTTCTTTTTGATATGCTTTGTCTTTTGTCTTTTTTAGAACTCCCTTGCATGAAGCTGTGGCTTCAGGCAATGAGCCAGTGTTCAATCAGCTACTACAGTGCAAACAGTGAGTTTTGTTCTGCCTTCAAATGGAATTAGTGAGTTTATTTCTGACATGGAAAGTCACACAAAGCCTGCGTGGTGTTCAATTAGTCAAAGTCATGAGATCACCATAGCTGGCTAATTGTCTAAAATGCATAATGTATCATTCCTTCTTATTTCCTTTTGATTTGTTTTTTTGTTTTTCTATGCAATACTGACAAATGAGAAATGTAAACCTGTCATTTTTAAGAACACCACTATACACCAGAGCTTGTGAACTTAGAACTGTCATCAGCTGTCAAAACTTCTCATGAACACATTGTTTCAAGGCACCAGTATTTCAGAACACATAATGTGACCCTGGTAAAACTCTAAAGATAATCCTGTGTGTAATCTGTCCATCTTGTTAGGCTTGACCTGGAACTTAAGGACCATGAGGGCAGCACAGCTCTGTGGCTGGCCCTACAGTATATCACCGTGTCATCAGACACCTCAGTAAACCCATTTGAGGATGATGCACCAGTGGTAAATGGCACCTCGTTTGATGAGAACAGCTTTGCAGCTCAGCTTATCCAGAGAGGAAGCAACCCTGACGCACCTGACACCACCACAGGTGCTGTGTATTAACCTCACTTTGCACTTTCTGAATGGAACGGTGCGTGTGCCTTTTTATTGTCATTTTTATCTTCATCTCCCTTCATTTTTATACCCTGTAGAAAACTGCCTCATGCAGAGAGCAGCACGGGCAGGCAATGAGGCAGCTGCTCTGTTCCTAGCCACTCATGGGGCAAAGGTCAACCATGTCAACAAATGGGTATGTATGAATGTTACATAACAGCCAAACATGACATAGGTTTGATGAATATTTCACAGGTAATATTTTTACTAGTTACCTGTCGTTGGTGGGCAGAAGGGTGGCTTAGTGATGTGAGAGATATCAATTTCATACCATACTATCCAGCCAATAATGTGAGGCTTCTTCCTTCCAAATAAAAACAGACCAGGTAGTATGTCCTTTAACAGTTTGAAAAATAGCACTGATTGGCCTGAGGACACTGCAATTAAGGTCAGGATTTTTAACGTGAGAACACAGTGACAAAATGCATCAACCTTTCTGAGTTTTATCAAAATTGGTCCAGTTGGAGAAAATGACAATGCAGCTTTGTTCTCATCCTCCCATTTAATTCATGGGTAAAAGGAGAAGAAAATTTACATTGTATTCCTCATTTCAATGGGCATACCTGATTATAGACATCAGTTAAATACAGTGGAATGCAGTCATAAATTGGCATTAGTCTGTCTGAATTTTGATATCTGCCGTAAAAGAAAGTAGCTTAATAACTTAAATCATAAGATGAAATTCTTATGTTACAAATAAAAAATAGTATAAATCCCTTTACCTTCCTCCAGGGTGAGAGCCCGCTTCATACAGCATGTCGCTGTGGTCTGGCGAGCCTGACAGCAGAGCTGCTCCAGCAGGGGGCCAACCCCAACCTGCAGACCCAGAAGGCTCTGTCTGATGACACCCTTGATGTGGCTATGCAGACCCCCCTCCACATGGCCATTGCTCACAACCACCCAGATGTGGTCTCTGTTATCCTCGAGCAAAAAGGTCCGCATATATTTTCTACATTTGAATGCCTGTAACTAAATTGCAAACAAATGGCAGGTGTGTTAAGTGATGTCTGCTTGACCTCACTACACGTTATGTCCTGTCCTCGAAATGGATCCACTTATATCAGCATATCTTTCTTGTTGACTCTATTGCAGCCAATGCACTTCATGCCACCAACAACTTCCAGATCATTCCAGACTTCAGCCTCAAAGACTCCATGGACCAGACAGTGCTGGGCTTGGCCCTCTGGACAGGTACACAGCAATACATCTCCATGGGAAAGATGTAATACAGTTGATTCTGCATTATTAAAATAATCATTGGAGGGCATAGCCTTGTTGCTAGTCTGCATGGTGATCTGAGTAGGTGATGTTAACATGTACAATCTATTCCTGTCAGGTATGCACACCATAGCAGCTCAGCTGCTGGGCTCAGGAGCTTCTATCAATGACACTATGTCCA
Source organism: Scomberomorus guttatus (assembly GCA_038419695.1). Lineage (NCBI taxonomy): Eukaryota > Metazoa > Chordata > Actinopteri > Scombriformes > Scombridae > Scomberomorus > Scomberomorus guttatus. The sequence continues at coordinate 7,362,411 of CM076460.1, forward strand.
ATGGACAAACTCTGCTTCACATGGCCATCCAAAGACAGGACAGCAAGAGCGCCCTCTTCCTTCTTGAGCATCAGGCAGACATCAATGTCAGGTAACGCCTGGGTTATGCTGCAGTTCTAAAGCATTTTGTGCAGCTATGGAGTGTTTTTTGTTTGTTTTTGGCACTCTATGCCTTTATTAGTCAACAGACCATAGAGAGATGACAGGAAATATGAGGGGAGAGAGATGAGGAATGATGTGCAACAAAAGTCCCTGGCCAGACACGAACTGACATTGCTATCAAAGTTATTGCTGCTCAAGCATGGTGCCTTGTGCCCCTATCCTCTGTTATTTGAACCAGATTCAGTGACACTGTAATTGAAACACAAAACTGCTGCACTGGATTGATGCATGAATAATGTGCAGTTATTTTGGAGGACATACATTGTCTCTGATAATGTCACAATTAAGGGTCCTTTCCTGTCATGTAAAAAAATATATATACGGATATACTGATTAGTACCGATTATCTTATCTGTATCTTATGTCTGCATTTTCCTGCTACCAGGACCCAGGAGGGACAAACAGCACTACAGTTGGCCATCAGTAACCAGCTGCCCCTGGTGGTGGATGCCATTTGCACACGAGGAGCTGATATGTCTGTGGTGGATGACAAAGGGGACCCTCCTCTATGGCTGGCTCTAGAGAATGGCCTGGAAGATATTGCCTCCACACTGGTGAGACAAATGCGCACATTGCAACCAATTTAGAGATCATAGTACCATCCCAGTTTCTTATTGCTTTACTGCCAGTTGTAAACTGCCATGAAACTGTACTTAAGATGAAATGAAACTTTTATGAGATGTCAGCTATGAGGTAGAAGCACGTGGTTATCTTGTTGACAGCAAACATCCCTAATGTTTTTTCTCAGTTCACTCTTGGGCTGTACAGATGTCCCTGGAATTATCTGCAATTCTAAGTGTACTTTATTAAGTCCAAAGGGAAATTTCAGTGTTAAAATTTGTAAGGAATTTTAATGGCAGGAATATTTTATCCAAATGGGGAAAAATCAAATACTTACCCTTGAATTAATTTAAACAGTAGTGATGTTTATACTGCATGTCCATATACCATCTGACATCTTGCATAGCTTCATGTCAGCCTTCTCTGATATAGAGAAAGGGAGCGAAAACAAAGTTATTGTATATACCAAACGGCTGCACAAAACCCAAACAAACCCACACCAGTAGCACTTACTCTGCTCTATAGCCTTGTTATAAAGTGTGTATATGTCTTAAAGAGTAACTACACACCCCAATTCTGTTAGCTCCCTCCATCCCACCATATTTAAAAAATGCAGCAGAGTACTGCACAGGACAACTGTAGGGGGCGTAGCCTCGTGGTTACATAGCGTGTGACACGGGCGGTAAGGGGACACTGGCTAGAGTGACTTATTGACAGTGTGACAGACTGATAGCCGCCCAATGTAGCATGAACAGCGATGTAGAGCTGGTAGTCGGAGCCAGCCATGAGCGGCTGCTGTCAGACTCTCCCTGTCCGTGCAGAGAGTCCGCTAGAGCTTTGACAGTCACTAGAAGCACATTCATGGCCCTTTTTGTAAAAGTTTCTGTGTGGTACCTTCCCTGTGTTGTAGCTGAGCTAGTGGCTCAGAGAGGCTGAGAGGCTCATTATCGACAGGCCCACTTTACTGCCACAGAAAAGGAATACATATTTTGGTGATTTGTATAACCACGGTTCTCTGAGTAGCACAACATCGCCTCTGTGTTGTCTCTTATCAGACTTGCTAACGCTACTAGCAGCTCTGTGTGAGAGGCACAAACTGAGGCTACAGTTAGCCAGTGTTCTGATATTTATTCTTGATTCACAGACTGTTATACATTACCATTTTGAGGTTTCTATCTTTAGAAAATGGGTGACACTTGTTTGTTGTTTTTCAGTCAGCTGAACTGAATTTTCAAATCCAAGCAGACAGGAATAAGCAAATTTTGAGCAGAAAAATATACACAATATGTGTATTGTTGGAAAAATCACCTGTATTAACATCATATGCCAACAAAGACCTATGTGATTGTCTGTAGTGTAAAAAAAAAATTGGTGTGTAGTTACTCTTTAAAGACTTCTGCCACAGGAAACAATAATATTTTCTTGCATTTTGACTGTGACTCCCGTTTGTCCCACCAAGGTCCGCCATGGCTGTGATGCGACTTGTTGGAGCACAGGCCCGTCTGGCTGCCAGCAGACCCTCCTGCACAGAGCTGTTGATGAAAATAATGAGGTCACTGCTTGCTTCCTCATCCGCAGGTGTGTCAGTTCTCCTTACCATTAGGTTTTGATACTTAATCCCAGCCATGGATACACACATTTTCCTAAACTGTCAACCTCTTGCATATAGGCAAACTCCAAGCATGTAAAACAACATGTATGTCAACAATGTTAGATAAAAATTCAACAAAACAGTTACTAAACAAATGTTCATATGTTTATTGTACATTTAACAGTCTGGTTACCAGATTTGAACTGTTTCAAAAAACACTTGGTATGCTGTCTGTCAACATTGATTGTAGACATATATTAGTAAAGATCTTTCAATAGCTGTCTTAACTAACTCTCTGTGCCTCATGTCTGTATAGTGGTTGTGATGTGAACAGCCCCAGGCAGCCAGGCCCTAACGGGGAGGGAGACGAAGAAGCCCGAGATGGACAAACACCCCTTCACCTGGCAAGCAGCTGGGGATTGGAGGATGTGGTGCAGTGCCTTCTGGAGTTTGGAGCCAATGTTAATACACAGGTCAGTCCCATCACAGCAATGGGTCAACTTTTGTCTGATCCTACTTGCACATTTTTTTCCCCTCACTTAAGTGTACAGCTAATGAGAGTTTACTAAATGAGTTGTAATGTGTTGCATTTTAACACATCCTTTTTTTTTCTCCTGTGTCTGTCACTTTGTCAGGATGCAGAAGGCAGAGCTCCCATCCATGCTGCCATTAGCAATCAGCACAATGTCATTATACAGCTCCTCATTTCCCATCCAGACATTCGTCTTAACATTCGTGACCGTCAAGGAATGACACCCTTCGCCTGTGCCATGACGCACAAGAACAATAAGGCAGCAGAGGCTATCCTAAAGAGGGAGCCAGGTGCTGCTGAGCAGGTAGCACCAACTTGAATGCACCAGTTTGTCTTAATCTCCAGTGTCATTGTGGCAGGATAGACTGTCACGGCATGAATCTCTCCTGACTTCAAACCACCTTTTTCCGTCTAGGTTGACAACAAAGGACGCAATTTTCTCCACGTGGCTGTGCAAAATTCGGATATCGAAAGTGTCTTGTTTCTCATCAGTGTCCAAGCTAATGTTAACTCCAGGGTTCAGGACGCAGCCAAACTCACCCCTCTCCACTTGGCTGTCCAGGCCGGGTCTGAGATCATTGTCCGCAACCTGGTAGAAACCTAACATTTTCTTGATTCTCTGCATTTACTATTCCAGCCAGTTTAGGTAATTGAAAGAACAGTGCAGTTGATACTGTTTTTATTTTGTATTTTTCTGTCTCCAGCTTCTTGCCGGTGCCAAAGTCAATGAGCTGACCAAACACAGGCAGACAGCCCTACATTTGGCTGCCCAGCAGGACCTGGCCACTATTTGTTCTGTTTTGCTGGAGAATGGAGTAGACTTTGCTGCTGAAGATGAGAACGGCAATAACGGTACCTTTTTTAGATTCTTTATTATGAAGCTTTTTTTCTTTGTCAATTTCAGTGACATTTGTTTAATAGCAACATCCCAGATTACAAATTCCTGAACAATGATCAGATTATCAGTCAGATCACATCTATGTTTCAGTCTCTCATTCACCTCTTATTTTTATTTAGAAAAAGAACAGTTATCAGTCCTTACCCATAATAGAGCGGGTTGTCTTTCAAATATTAATATTAATATATTGTCAGATAAGCAGTGCAGAATGTGTCTTAAACTATTTCAAAGTAAGGACAGTCAAAGTTTAATTTTTAAAATGTGTCATCAGTGACCAAAAGAAGTGAAACTCGTGTCTGTTAAGTTCAGTGTGTTCTTTGACCCAGATAACAGCTGTCACGTTTTGGAGCAGTGACTCAACAAGGGACCTAGTGTTGTGTTAGTGTTCCAGTATTATAGCTGACCATGCAAACATCAGTGATTTGCACAACTGTCAGAGGTGGATGCTTCTTTCTGTGGATGTTTTATTTACACCAGAGGTGTCCAGCTGTATTAATAACCTGGTTATTGTGATAATTTCACTGGACTGTTCCTCAAGATAATGGTTTTTTTTTAAAAGTTTTTGTTTTACACAAGATGGTTGAGATTACAATAGAGTTTTCACAACAGACTTGTCTGAAGATATTGCTTTGTTCAAAGGAGTCATTGTTTTCAGTTCTGTATAGTGGATTGTTTGTTATTACCCCACCACCGCCACGTTCCATCACCCTTGTGAATAGCATTTTATTCTTTTCTCTTTTCCTGTTTTCTCCCCAGCTCTGCACCTGGCTGTGATGCAGGGCCGCCTTAACAATGTCAGAACCCTTCTCACAGAGTCCAACATTGATGCTGAGGCCTTCAATCTCAGGTAAACTCTGTTTCTTCACAGTCCTTGAGATCAAAAAGACTTTAATAATACCTTAGGGAAATTAGGTCATTGCAGCAGCTACATTAACTTGATCAAATGCAGAAAAATGCAATATTAATAATGTGGAAGCCGTGGAAGCTTTTTAAATAACCGTCTGTAGACTAGTGTCAACTTGCCAGTCTCTTTCATATAATTATATCTTCTTAGGGGTCAGTCACCAATGCACGTACTAGGCCATTATGGGAAAGAGAATGCCGCTGCCATTTTCGAGTTGTTCCTGGAATGTATGCCTGAATACCCTCTGGACAAACCAGATAATGAAGGGAACACAGGTAATGTGGCTTGTCTGCAGATAACAGCATACAAATGGCATACAAATTCTGGCAGTACACATGTGATAGAATGATGGTGACCTGTCTGTGTTTTATTGCAGTTCTGCTCCTGGCCTACATGAAAGGAAACGCAAACCTGTGCCGTGCCATTGTGAGGGCTGGGGCTCGACTAGGCATTAATAATAATCAGGGCATTAACATTTTCAACTACCAAGTTGCAACTAAACAGTTGCTCTTCCGCCTTCTAGGTAAGTTGTCACTCTTCATTATTGGTGAAGGGTTCACCATATATTAAACTGACAGCCACACATTAAATGATATGCTACAATGTATTTGGCTGGCATAGTGATTTATGGGTCAATAACTAGGTAATTAGGGATTTTTTTGCATTTGTTTAGATATGCTGTCCAAAGAGCCCCCTTGGTGTGATGGGTCCAACTGCTACGAATGTGTTGCCAAGTTTGGTGTTACAACACGGAAACATCACTGGTGAGTAGTGTGGCTTTTTTTTTTTTTTTTATATATATGTACAATGAATAATATTTTTTTAATTAATTTCAGTTAGTATTTTGTGTCAAACTATATGATTAATCCTGTCTCCTCCTCAACTTCACTTCAGCCGCCACTGTGGGCGCCTGTTGTGCCACAAGTGCTCTATAAAGGAGATACCCATCATCAAGTTTGACTTGAACAAGCCGGTGAGGGTGTGTGACATCTGCTTTGATGTACTAACTCTGGGTGGGGTGTCGTAATGCAGTGGCCTGGATATCCTCCACCCTCTGATGCTGGCCATGCCAGGCCCAACTTGGCACAGTTATTCAGGCACACCAGGAGAAGGGACATCAGTAGCAGGACATACGAACGAGAGATTCCCTGACAGTTATGGACCATTTATACTATTCCAGTGAAAAACTATTAATGTTCTAGAGGGACGTTCCAAATAGAAAGTGAAACATTGTCTTTTTGTTTCTGTTTTGATCAAAGTATCTTGACGTGGATAGAAGCAGCTCTCCAGCTCGGGGATGGCTGGACTGAGTTGTCAATCAATTTCCCAAGCTCAATGATGTTTGTAATGATTAGCTCTTATTATCACAAGCAGGTAGCTGCTGTATACAGTCATTTCAAATCAATGATACACATTGGAATTATCAAATCACCTTTGGAGGGGTTCTTTGTTGGGATATTTCACCATCAGCAGCCTTCAAGCTATGTGACCTGCCCAAAGACAAAAATTCAATGCTACAAAATGAATACTTGTATTCATAGAAGAGGCTGCTGCCAACCAAGAGCAGAGTAACTGTAAATCACCCCTGGATCTGCAAGGACAGAACTGTCAGCATGTTCTCTGTAATATTTCATCTTTCACTCTTCTGTCATCCCAATTCTGTACTGACTGGATAAAGTGAGACAGACCAGGAGGATTTAAAGGGAAAAGAACTCAATGTACTTTTTAAATGAACATCATTTCCAAAGGAGATCTAATCCATTCAGAATTATAACATTGACACTATTACTTCACCGTTAGAGGTGAAAGATGGCACAACTGTACAAAGATATGAAATGGGGTTGTTTTTCTCTACAATTGGTACATACTTTATGTATCATTTGTGGGCAGCAGCCATATGAAATTGAAATGTTCGCTTTTTAACTTGGCAAGTTTGGACAGTGTGACGTGAGAAAGCATATTCTATTACAAGAGGAATAAATCCTACAACAATCCTCCTCCTCAGTTACAGAAATGCCTATTATGCCTATGCATGTCATTTAATTTGTAGCCTTTACGTGTCATTGTCATAATCATGAATCATATTTTAAAATCAGTCACCAAATGAGAACATTCCATTTTTGACCTGCCATGAGCTCTTCGCAGGAAGTTGTGATCATAGACCCCACGATGTTGCCTCAAGTCAAGTTGATGTCTTGACCCATCACATTTAACGCTTCTTGATTTCTAAGCCTAACAGGTGCACTTTATCAAGATCACATGACATTTCCGATCATTTTGGGAGAATGTGGAGTAGAGGCATGGCCAGGTAACGGGGCCTCTTTAAGTATTGTTAAATTGTACAGATAAATGTGTGATATTTTTGACCACTACAACTGTTTTGTACTTTAATGCAGTTTGTGCTTGTCATTGTGACAAACCTAAATCTTGCCTCTGTTAATCTTTTATGCACATTGTTTAATCTTTTATGCACATTGTATTGTATCTGTATGCTCAGATATCTAGCCTGTCTCTTCCTGGTGTATCCTTTTAGAGAAAGGGAGGACAACTTTACATAAAGGTCATGGAAAACCAGCGCATTGAGTTTTCTTCATTCTACCTCTTTATTGTGTGAAAGTTCATTTCTGTGATTTACTGGCGAAAGCCTTTTGTGTTTGTCCTGAGTTTTGTGCTGCTAAAAAGCAAGTCATGAATGTGTCCTAGTACTCTCCAACAGTACAAGAGTCAGCATGTGGAGGACAGCCGTCATATTTCTGCAGGTTGGGGTCTTTCTCTGCTGCAGATGGGTCTTTCACACAGACACAACGAGCACTGCTGGAGCCTGGAGAGAAGAGTTTCCGTGGGACACCTGTCCAGCCTCTTTCTACTCCACCACTGGAAAGAACAAAACACATCAGTCCTGTAAATCATGATATATGTACCATTTACACCTGCTAGTGTAAGACATGCTCTATTACAGGTCAGCAGTACATCAATTGCCATCATATGCCCTGTAGGCTACTTAATATTTGATAAGCCCAGAACTATTTCCATACCTCTTAGTGGAGCACCAGACTCTTCCTCCCCTAGCAGTGCTCCACTCTGAGTTACAGGCTGGGAAGCGTACCCTCTCAGCCTCAGACTGGGCTTTGATTTGCTGGCCCTCCGCTAGTGATGCTTCTACCTGCAGCAAGACCTCTGTGGGCTGTCCAGTCTCTGTATAGAACCGGCCTTCTACCAGACCTGAAATTCAACACAGAAGAGGCTTGAAGATTATGGATGTCCATTGATGTAGAGATATGATGTGAAACATTTAAGTCAGCAGTTATTGGTCAAACATTACACTTCTGTCTTGGGCTATTGCACAGACCGTAGCTCTCTGGGGTGTTGCCATTTGAAGATCAGGCTCGTGACAGAATATTCTGGTGTGTTCAAAGATTGGTAACTTTTTTTTTTTAATCCAGTCTTCACCTGACTTTAAGGGAGAACTCCTTGATTAGAACCATTCACTGCTATTTCTGGTGTTGGGGCCCCTCATTTAGTGCTGCAGGGAAATCCAATTAAATTATATCATGACATGATGAGGGATTCTAACCATTAGCTAGGGGGGGGGATGATGAATATCACATACCGACAGTTTGGTAGTCCCTCTGATAGAAGGTCAGCCAGTCATACAAGGCCACTATCTGCAGTGGGGACAGACTGGACACATCATCTGTCAGGCCACTTTCTGTGAAATCCCCAGTGATGAAGGCCAGTGAAGCATCTCTACCTGAAAATACAGACACATGCAACATGTGTACACTAATGAAATCTAGTTGTTTATGTGCCATTACTAGTTTATTTTAAATGTCTGTTCCTGATTTAGGCTTGAGCTCTAGTATTAAAAATAACACAACATGAGGACTGTAGGACAAGCGACCGTGGTGAAATCAGTTTGAAGTTGGATATTCAACAGACGTTCAGTCCAAAAGACCCCCAGACAACCGGTTTCTCAGTCTGAATACTGCAACAGAACATCACCTACCCCGCACATGATAAAATTAAGTTAGGGACCATCTGTAAATTACTGTCTGACTGAAATATCACTTGTCCTATCACTTTTTTCAACTGATTTGCATGAGAAATTCATTTTAATTTGGGTTTTTTTTTCATTCTGTTAATTAAACAGGAAAGTTACAGTTATGTGCATACATGATTAATGGTATATCAATACTTGGTCTAATATTTTTCATTGAAATATATTTTTCAATACTTTCCATGTCATATGAGCACATGTGTTATAACATGGTTCACAGAGGGCACACCACTTTATATTGGATATTAGTATGTTGCCAATTTATTAAAGATCCCCTCAAACATGTTTGAAGACATAAAATATACTCTATTTTGACTAATAATTTGTGTCTAATTTGGTTTTCCACAAAAAAAGTTCAATTACCTCCTTGAAAATCATCTCCTCTTTCTCCCTGAATCTATGAATATGCTTTTTTTTCAGAAGTTTAACTGCTGGGCACAAGATGTCTCCTACTTCACTGTAAATTCCATTCTCAGTGTCTGTACACTGGAGACTTCAAGTTTCCACATCACACTTGTGTAAATTGCATACTGGACCTAGATTGGCTCTACAATAGTTGTGTGATGTCAGAAATCCTGCTCCTCGGTCCCGGCCCTTAACTCAGATTTTCAATGAGTACAGAGAAACTTTCCCCCTTCAGCAGATGAATGCGAAAACAGTCTTTTGGTTGTCAAACTCTGCACATACATCATTCTGCATAGTAGAGCTCAAACATCCAACTGAAAGAAGAAGAAGAAAAAAATTTTTGACTGGAGGGGGACTTTAAGAGGCATAATAATAGATGCGGGGAATCACCTGCCATAACATGATAAGCACCTCCAGGTCCGTAGTGCTTGTGTCCCTTGTGTACATCAAAAACCTGCCCCAGGATGGCCAGGTAAATGCCCCTGCTGCCTTCCTCCCCGTCGTATAGCGATAGTTCATGCCTGCTCAGGAGCCGCACAGTTGATTCATTCCCAACATTTACGGACCATTCTCGAGGCATGAACAACACCGCCAATAACACAGATAAAAACGCGACCAACACATAGCTGAGCATGCTGTTCATTCAAGCTTTTTTTAAAAAAAAAAATGTCTTCCTTTTACATCACATCACATCCCTAATTTAAAAAAAAGTGAGAACGGCAGGTGCTTCCGTTGTACCAGTCTGTTCCCAACGCCACAGCGCATGCGCAAACTACTAACGCAAAGGGACGTTTCAGACGAAAGTTGACGTACAGTACGTCAATGCGGTAGTAGAGTGAACCCCTGAGCTCTAGCTGTAGGTTAGACAGGTCTGTGTACAGACCGGTACAACCGTTTCAAACTGACACCCTACGGGCCGCAGAGATTCTTTGGAGAAGCCCTAGGTCGGTGAAATAAACATGGGGAACGCAGAGAGTGGCTGCGGTGGAGGCAGCGGCGACGAGGAGGACGTAGAAACGGAGAGCCCCGGCTTCGCGGAAGACAGTCCGGCCTCTGCGGCCACAGGCGTCGGTGTCGGAGGCGGTGGAGGCTCCGGCTCTGGGAGAAGCGGAAGAGGATCGAATAGTCTGCCGGTGCACACCGGTGGACCACCCAGCCCCGGTGTCCTCTTAGAGCAAGTGAAACTGAGAGAAGCAGCGGCTCGTATTAGCGACTCGGGGGTCGCCATTCAGGAGTCTGTCCTCGCAGGGAATGAGGGTGTTCTGGTCCGGTGGTTGGAGGACCGGTTAAACCGAGGAGAAGAGTCTGTCAATGTGGAACAATTTTGTGAAATGTTGGAGAGCAGAGATGCCCCGAGAGATGAGTGTGAAGAGGTATAAAATGTGAAAGCCAGAGAAAAATCAAACCCACAAGTGATTTGAAATGCCATGTCTATCCTTGTCATTTCAGTCACAGGTAGGAGGATAGATTATAGCTGCTGTCTTGTCGTTTTATGATGAGTGATTAGTGAGATCATGAGAGGGGCAGACGTGATATCATGTAATCTGTTTACTAATCTTAGTGGTGCACAGTGAATCAGAAAAATGAGCTGTCATTGTCACCATTGTTTGTCAGGTTTATTGTCTCTGGTGTTTCACTTTTGGCCTCTTGTGGCAAAACATGCTCCTTTATTGTCTGTTGGCTGACATTTGTTGTTTAACCAAAGGTCGCAGATGAATGGGTTAACCAATGAATGTGCACATTAGTCTGCATTTGGCTTTGTGTGGGTAGACAAGGAAGGCCACTGCTATGCTTTAGATACCACACACAGCATTAGTTCATTAAAAAATCCAACCCGCAAAGGCATGCAGACATTGATCCATTATCTGCCCCTTTCTTTTCAAAAGTTGTTACAAGGAGTATATAACTTAATAATAAGCACTATAGGTAGAGAATATAATGTGCCTTTATAAATGAAGAATACCAACTGTTGCCCCATTTGTGTACATGTTTGTAATGGTGTACAGGGAAGGGACATAAAATGTCACAATGTGTACTGTCTTTGTCCCCATGTCAGGCCTTTGGACAGTTTGATGCAGAGGGGGATGGGGTGGTGGATGTAGAGAGCATGCTGATGGCTCTGAAGAACTCCAATGGAGCTAATCTACAGGGAGAGCTGAGTCATGTGATAAGACAGCTACAGGCGTGCTCCCTAACCCCAGGTATGAGATGGGATTTCTTTACTGGAATGAACATGGGCAACCTTATTTGAAAAGGTATTGTCAACAGGTGGCAGAGGAGTTTACCCTTAATATCAATATTGCACTTTGCTCTTATTGTTTCCACAGGTTTTGTTGACATATTCTCCAAGACCAAAGACCGGTTAGGGGCGCATGCCTCTAAGATCCTTAAATACTTACACAGGAATCGTATTCCCAGCAGTGCCATCCCTTTCCCTATTCTAGAGGGCTACAACAGCATTTGCACCATGAGGTCCAGTGTGGTCCAGGACTACTTGGAATTCCTCTTGCAGAAGGAGAAAGGTGAGCACCACAGCTTAGGATGTGCCGAATAAGTGGTTTTAACTGTAAACTTCTGAATGTTCTCCATTAGATTTTAAGCATATAGGATGGAAACACTGAAGGCATATTAATCAGTGCATCTGTCTCCCACTGTCACACATCTTTCAGATTTAGATATCCAGTACAGAGCAGAGCTGGACCGTGATCCAGAGGTGGACAAGGTCAAGGTGGTCACACAGTGCTACAGCACAATAGAAGCTTCATCCAACGTTGCTGATATTTACAAGATGACAAACGGCGAAACTGCATCTTTCTGGCAGTCGGACGGCAGTGCACGCTCACACTGGATAAGGCAAGGCCATCCGCTCTGTAATATATGACTTTGGCTTTGCAACTGATTGTCATGTGTGCCTGATCCTTGAATTGCGGGGTTTCTGGTCCTTGCGTCCTTGATCAATTTTAAGGTGGAACCTTGTCTCTTTTCTGTTTCCAGGTTAAAAATGAAGCCAGACGTGGTTTTGAGACGTCTGGCCATTGCTGTGGCTTCCAATGACCACAGCTACATGCCTCAGCTGGTCTCAGTTGCTGTGGGGAAAAACCGGCGTTCCCTGCAGGAGATCAGAGATATCCGCATCCCCAGCAATGTCACAGGCTATGTAGCACTCTTGGAGAATGCCAACATCACACACCCCTGTGAGTCACCATCTGTCAGTCTGTCTGATTAGTTAAGTGTTCATTTATCATTTAGCATCACTGTAGAGAAACTGTCTTTCTCGTTTGCACCCCTCCGGTGAAGACAGAGCAGGGTGTAAACTACAGAGGAGCACCCCTAAGTTCATAGATATTTGACTTTTGGATTCACACGCAAGCTGCCACAAGCCTAGGAATAAATCCAGCTAGCATCTAGGGATCCAATCCAGGGACTGGTGTGGGGTTTTTTGTTGCTGACAGGGTTTAAACTTAGCTTTTCCATATTCTGCCTCAGGTATTAAAAGAGCGTCTGTATAGCCAATTGGCCACACATCCACCCTATCAGAAGTTAGCCACACAGAAGCCAGAACTCACAAGCTCTGTTTTTTCTAGGAGAGATATCAGTGAGAATAACATCAATTGAGAATCCATTGAGGCAAGCAAGAACAGACAGCCAAACATTAGCAGAGGTTAGGTGATGGTGACAAATGCAGCACTGTATTTGAAAACAGCATTGTGGTTTGTGGCTCTAACTACAGGCTAAATCAGTCACTGCCCTGTATTTTTTTAAATGATAATGTGCTTTGTGGGTGTGAATGATTTTCTAGATCTCAATGAGCAAAGAGAAATTCATCATCCAGCTTTGCGTTAACTTCTATTGGCTAAAAGTAAAAGTGACTTGTTTTGTTTGTGGCTCTCTTAATCAACATCTTTATTCTGTAATTCTCAGAGGGCTGTGGCATGTTTGCATGTATTCCATCACTCTGCTAAACGCATTATCTCATCACCAAACCCCAGACATCCAAATCAACATCAAGCGGTGCCTGAGCGACGGATGTGACACACGGATTCATGGCTTGAAGACACTGGGCTATCAGATTACCAAGAGTAAAGAGGTGTCTGTTTCGGATGCTTCAGCCATCTGGTACCTGTCTCTCCTCACCTCCTTGGTCACCGCCTCCATGGAGACCAACCCTGCACTTGCTCAGACTGTCCTTCAGAGCACACAGTAAGACGCACTACTACTATTGTATGTTTCAATTCTTATTGCATTGAGTCAGTTGTAGTGATTTGTCCAGTGCTTGGGTTCTGAGAGTTGCTTTTTTGTGTTGCTCTCTTTCTAGAAAAGCCTTACGGCACATGCCGCCGTTGTCCCTAACACCGTCATCCACAGAGTTCCCCAAGTTCTTCTCTTTGAATATCCTGGAGGAGGTGGATGGATTTCTTCTCAGGATAGCAGAGTAATGACCTGCTGGGATTACATCAGCACACTCACTCCTCACTGCCACACTGAGCTCATAATGCTGACATCATCGCAATGCAAACAGGCTAAAATCAAAGTATTGATTCAGTGCAGTGATGAGTAATTGGATGTAGTCCTCATTTTTAATTCCGTTATACTGGAGAGTTGGTAGATGGAAAAACAAATGATAAGTTAGTACATGCTAATTCTGAAGCTCAGATATGTTTCAGGATTGATAATTCTGGGTCTTTTTCACATTCAGCAAGTTAATGCACTTTAAAACGAAGTATAGTCACTGAGTTTAGTCACAATGAGTGCATATTTGAAAATTATGACCATGCATGAAAATGGATTTTTATACTTAATTTGCCAAAAAACATTGGCACTCCATGGCTAAAAACACCCCAAAACTAACTTGTGTGTCTTTGTTCCCATGTAGCTGCTGTGTGAGCCCTGATGCAGAACTAACCCTCCTGGCCTTTGCTCTGGCCAGAGGCAGTGTGGCAAAAGTGCTCCAGGCCCTGTCCTGCATCAGCGACCATTTAGAGGCCGAGTACAAGGCCTCCTCCCTCATCATCTCTATGGCCTCCGTTAGGCTACGACTACTCTATCGCAATGGTAATGTGACCAGCCCTCCTTTACTCTTATTCACATAAGGATATCTGAAGCCATAGACCTAGGAGAGAAAGTGCTTAGCCTACAGGAAGGAGATACTTTATTTGACATGATAAATCTGTTACAAAGTTACTGTGCAGTGCGGTGATTATTGCCTCCCAGTATAAGAATGAGATTATAATCTGCATGGACATAATTATTTATGTCTCATTACAGGGAAGTCCCTCCAGCTGCACTTACAGGCCTGTGATGTTAAGAGTAAAGAGGAGAAATCAGGACCAGAGAACATGCTCACAGAATCCTCCACTGGAGACGGTACAAATCAAACAATCCTCATTCAACAAGAAAATCACAGTGCAGCTTTAGCTTAAGTATGAACATGCCCTCAACTGTAACTGAATGTTTTTGTTCCTATGAAGGTTTTCTCACCGAAAGCGGCAGGAAAAAAGCCAGTGTGATCCTGTCGACAGAGGACCAGAGCAACTTCCAGGTCACTCAGATGAGGATCAAAGTGAGGCTCCATTTGATTTCACCATTTTACTGACAATGTTGATAACAGTGACAGCGATAGAGCATTACTGTATGTAACCCTTATTCGCTGTTTTGTGTGATAAGGTGCGAAAAGGAGCCATCGGAGCAAAATGCGGCTTGGTGTTTGCGTACAAGGAGGAAGACCCTTTTGATGCTGAGAAACATTTCAAGAGGTTCAAAAAGTATGACGCATGGGACCACAAGGACTACAAAGAGTTTGTACAAGACAAGTAAGTAGCTGTCTGAGATTTAGTACTCCTGATATTTTATTTCAATGTGCTTTTGTGCTTCTGATCTTGATAAACCATCCAATGAACCCTTTATAAGAGACGACAGCTATGATTACCATATAAAAGTACTGGTGTTGAAGAATACATGTGGCTAAATGTATTATATGCAGGGCAAGTTAACCATGCACTCTAATAAGACAGCACTAGACAGTAGTATAGTTAGTTTTTCAGTGTTATGGATACCCCTCAGCAGTGTGGGGGTCTGCCTTAGTGGTTTATGTGAATGGCTGACACACCATGCTGTCACCTGACCCGCAGTGTGAGGATTCCAGCGCAGTCCGAGGATGAGCCGATTGGCTGGTTTGAGCTTGAGGATGACTGGAATGATGTGGAGATCAAGCTGCAACAGTGTCGCGTTGCAAAGGTACACACTGCATCCATTTCAAGCTAAAACACTTTTTTTTCCTTTATTCTCTTTACACATTTGAAATTGTGCTTTCATGCCACCAGACATTTTGTTATTTAGTATTCAGGGTTTCTAAAATAAAAAAAAAAATAGAACTGTTACATACTAAGTAGTTAAAGAACATTAACAAGTCACCCCAACTTTTCTTCCTCTGTGTCCTTGTCTTCACAGTTCCTGATGGTGAAATTCCTGTGCACCAGGCAGGACTCTGCTGAGCGCCTTGGGGTACAGTCCCTCAGCTTCAGTGGCTACCTTTGCCCTGGGGCAGAGAGGCTGGGAGACCTGGATGACCTCAGTCCAGAGGGAGAGAGCTTGGACCATGATGCCGTTGCTGGCCTTTGTCTGCTAAACAAGACACTATTCTTCATCCAGCAGCTTACACGAGATATGGTAGCTAATCATTTAAATATCATATATATATATATATAAATCTATTCTATACATTGCATTATACAGTATATTGTGTATCAGCATGTTATATTTGAATTGAAGGACTAATGGTGACAATGGCTGGCTGGTGGAATACAAGAAAGTTTGTTTTCTTAATTTGCTAAACTAACTAACTTGTTTATGTTTGTTTCTTCACTCCTTCAATCATTCATTTATTTATGGTAAGTAAGTCTGATCACTTGTGGCCATTAGAGGTCATTGCAACATCACCCTTAACAGCACTGCTGAACTGTTGTGAAAATTTTGTAGCAAGAACATAACATTGGTTTCCCCTGTTTTATTGTTGAAGACTGACTTTGAGTTTTCCTCTCTCTGCATTTCTGCAGGATGCCTCTCACTTCAAGCAGAAGTATCTTCTTGACTTCAGTGGTCTCAACTTGAACCTCTTCTGGAACTTCTACAGTAAACTCCGAATGATGTGAGTAGTAGTAGTGCAGTCACTGCTGTTTTTTGAATCCACACGCCCACTGCAGCCAATATTACAGCAATAATTACCATTTTTGGCGTGATCAGGCTCAGTTGTCTGTAAGTGGGAAACATCCAGACATATGAAGGGCTCACCTGTAATTGTCTGTGTCTCAGTGAGGGAGAGGACGTGTTGAAGAGCAGAGTTCTTCTGCTCCAGTTGATGCAGAACTGTTTCCCCATGCTGCCCAACCCACTGGAGCAAGGGGGGGCAGAAGAGAGTAAAGGGCTAAATGAGGGAGCCACAGCAGCAGCAGCTTGCCCATCCACGTCCAGCAGTGCAGAGCCTCTGAATGACTCTGTTAGGGCCGTCTGGGAACTCTATACTCACCTCTGCCACAGTAAGAACCTTTCAGCTTTTCATATTGAGACTTCTTTGGCAGTGCTTGGTTGATTTGTAACAATTTTTGTGAAAATCTATGCAGTCACAATATCGGTGATGTTTGCGTTTCAGTTGTGGATGGTCCAGAGGGAGAGACATTAGTGGAAAAAGCTTTGCGCAAGGAGGCAGTCAAGGCCATTCTTAATGGCGCAGCTGTTTTCTTTCCTGATAAACACATCAGACGGGACAAGCTCTTCCACATGATGGTGAGTGCATTTTAATTTTACTTTTAATTTTAATTTCAGTTTTAACTTTAATTTAAATTTTTAAATTTTTATCTTTTGCAGAAAAATATTACAGAAGAAGATCAGCCAGAGTCAGTAAAGGTGACATTCGAATCACTTTGTAATTACTTCAGGTAAGCATACTGTAGATATGCATACACATATATTCATCATATTACATATACATCATATTCTCATACACATCTAGATCACAGTGGATTAGCAGCAGCTGTTTTCTCCACACAGTGACCAGGATCCAAGTGGCCTTCTCCTGCTCCCACCTAAAGGAGCTCCCTCAGACTTTGACATCAGCCCTATACTGTCAGTGATGGAGACACTGCTATTGGTGGCAACAAGAGAGGTGAGACCGCCCGCACGCACACGCACACGCACACAAAAAAGTACACGCACAGGCACGCGCGCACACACACACACAGACATGATTACTTAGGTCACTTTTGGGGACATTAAATAGACTTAAATTCATTTCCTGGAGACTTACCCTAACTGTCACCATAACCACTACTTGCCTATCCCTAACCTTAACCTTAACCACTCATCCAAAAATCTACTTTTTCCCAGTTGGGGACATGGCTTTTGTCCCCAGTTGGACAAACCGTCCCCAGTTAACTGGTCCTGAGTCTGAAATGTGTCCCCAAAAGTAGGCTAAGTGAGACCACACACACACAGTGTTTGCTGTTTAATGATGGAAATAACAAAGCAAGCTAATAGCCTGTTGAATAATATTATTTACCCTTTATCACCATCTCTCTCTTGTTTCATCTTTCTGCTGTGAAAATAAAGTGAAATCACATGTTTCTATTAATATTCAACTGTCTGTCATCTCTCAGTGTGAGGTTATGATGGTGGATGAGAGTGGTGGAGCCAGCAGGACGGTGTTGCTGTCCTTGTTCTGGGCTCTGCAGGGCAGCCTGCTCTCCTGGTGCTACCTGCAGCTCAAAGGAGGAGCCTCCACCCCTATCGCCATGGACCTGGCCAGAGACATCCTACTAAAATGTGAGACATAGTGACAATATTACATTGCTGACAAAAAATGACCTTCATATAGCTTCTTTTTTAAAGGGCAGATTCTGTGTGTTCATTAGGAGAGCACACAGTGTGGTTTTGATTACTCAAGTCCAAGAGATCAAAGAATGTCTGAATTACATTTTGTTGTGTAATGATTCAGTGCACACAAGACTAGCAGTCATCATTCATGAGCGGATACAAGGGTATGCTTTCAGAAAGTATAAATGATTTATTTCACCCTGCTCTCTCAATAGATGTGGATCAGTTCTTGGGAAGCATCAAGGCTATACTTGGTTCCCTGCTGGAGAGGTACACTGGTGCTGAAATTACTAACAAACTAGGCAGCTCCATCCTTGCCACAGTCTTCAGACAACTGGTAATACAATCTTATCTCGTGATATTTGAATTGCCTTCTTGTGCAGTTATAGAGTTGAACATGCTGAATGAATGTAATGTTTGTTCTGGTCCTGGCAGATGGTTTTCCTCCTGGAGCTGTGCTCTTTGGACATCCCTCACAGTCTGCTGCTGAGGAGCTTCTCCTCTCTGGTCGAGCTACTCAAAAGCCTAGCCAGTGATACTGGAGACATCTTTTCCAAGGTCAGTTTACTCTCCGGCTTTGTTGTATGTTATAGCACTGTATGAGTATGAATGAAGAGGTGAAAATGCAGACCAGTATTTGGGGTGTACAGGGCTTTAAAGAACAGCAACACCACTGTAACAAACATTAATTGCATACCATGTCACTGTCAGGTGGATCAAGAGAGCTGGCACCAACCCCAGCAGCCCGTGGTGCTGAGGACCTGGAACATGGAGTCCCCTCACAACTATGAGAATAGCCGCCATGAGACCAGCATCTTTGCCTGTCCTGGTGCTACTTCGTTTGAGGTGGAGTTTGACGAACGCTGTGAGACAGAAAAGAGGTGACTAATGTAAAACATCAGATATTCAGAGGTTTTTTTTAATCCCCAGTGAGGATTTTAATCACCCAACCCTTTATTCTTTTGATATTCATAGATACGACTACCTAGAATTCACAGATTCTAGAGGTGGGAAGGTCCGCTATGACATGAAGGTTGGAACTGAGAAGTGGCCAAAGGTAGGAAATGGGAAACCACTGGATTTCCACATATTAAACACTGTTTCTTATTGCCTTTACATGTCTGTTGTTTCTCTTTGCTTCATTTTAGAAGGTGACATTTGACGCTGGCCCTCAGCTCCAGTTCCTCTTCCACTCTGATAGCAGTAATAACGAGTGGGGTTACAAGTTCACTGTGACAGCCCTGGGTCTACCAGACATCACCATTTCTTGGATGTCAGACCTGCAGCTGCTGGTAGCTCGCCTGATGGGTCGTCTTGCCTCCAGAACCCTGGCACTGAAATCCCCTCATGGTGAGACTGTTCGCTTCAGAATTAAAATTTTACTTAAGCATGTTTTAGAGCCTGGATGATTTATTGAATGCTGATATTTTTGGGTTCCTGTCTATTCCAGAGATCCGCACTTTAAAAGAGCTTCCACCAGGGAATATGTCCCACGTTCAGTCTTCGCCTCTATGGAAACCCATCCTGCGACACGGGTTGTGTGAAACAAGAGACATGGATCGGACAAAAACAGCCACAGTCCCGGTATGGTAAATTCTGCTTAATCCAGTCATGTAAAAGTCCCATTCTCAGGCTCATATTATCTCATTGCTTAATAATGACCTCAGCCACCCGATAGCACTCTAACACTATATGTTTTTTCTGTGTGGTAGACAAATACATGGACTGTTGATGAGTTAATGAGCTTCCTAGAGGACTTTGCCCGTTGGAACCCTTCCCAGGAACCAACAGACAATGCAACAGAGCTGATGAGGACCCTCATGCAGTCCTGTAGAAAACAGACGATGAGGAATGAGATAGCTGCTGGGTCAAAGACAGACCAAGCTGTGAATGCCATTTGGGCGGCCATGGTATACCACACACCAGCCCTCAACCATGCCCTGAAGACCTGTGGTAATGCTTGGCTATTATCGTTGGTCATAGAGCAAAAACTGCTCTATTTATTCAGTCTATGATCATTTTGCATGGTATATTGACTTTGTTGACTAACTCAGTGGATTTCTCTCTTCTGTTTTGTCTTTGTATGAGTAGTTAGTCAGGACTGCAAGTCCTGTCTCAGTGAAGACTTTGTGCAGGTGTATTCACTGGCAGACAGCATCAGAACATGGATGGTAAGTATTACTGACAGGATTTATATCTGTTGATTATCTGCTGCTGAATTTCTATATGATCATGTCACTGAACTGTTAGACTGATGGGGTCTTTTTTTCTGTCAGTTGGAGATGAAGCAGAGATACTTAGTTGGCAAAATGACTGTTTCTGATGAGAAGGAAGGAGGTTCTGATGAGGTTACTATGGAAACACTAGGTGAGGCCTCCAGCTAATGTAATGCCAAACCTTTCTCTTTTATTTTCATAATATTCTTTTGATGACTTGTGATCTTTTCTTTCTCTAGCTGAGATGTGCATTGAGAAGAGCCTCTTGCTGTTCAGATTTTCCCCTTGTGGGGTACCGTGCCAGGACAATGACTCTTCCAAAGCTGCAGAGGGCAGCAATACTCCACTCCTCCGCTCAAGTTCAATATCAGAAGGGGACTTCCAGGCCAGCTCCTCACTCGGACCTCAGACTTCAGGGTCTGATGAGGGCAGTGAGGCCAAGGCAGGACAAAGCCAGCCCTCCAGTGCTCAAGTCCAAAACTCATCTTCCTGTGGGCACAGCAGGCGGGGTAACAGAGGCTCCACAGAGAGTCTCACATCCCAGCCGGGGGAGCCTGCCTCTCCCTCCGCCTTCCCCCGTAAAGCCCCATTCAGCCGGGCACGCCTACGCCTCCTGTCCTGCCGCTCTATAGAAGAGCCCCGCATGACCCCCTCTGTCAAGGATCGCTACCCAATACTCAAACACATCTTAAACTTTATACGGGACCAGGCTCTCACAACAGCAAGGTGACTGACCTGCAGTTTTCTATTTGTTGATGCAGAATATGACTAGTTTGCATTCTGTAATTGTCATTTGTGTAATTCGTACCATACAGGGTTAAGTAATCTGATTCTTCTTCCTGTAGCATTTTGCAGACCTTGTCGCTGAACAAAGCCCAGGCTGTAAGTGTGTGCAAGGTCCTGGAGATGGTTCAACAGTGTTTACATTCCCTGGGAAAGCCACACCTCTTCCAAGCCCCCTGCATCTTGTTCCTACAGGAACTGCTGGCATGCCAGAAAGACTTCACCAGGTACATCTGAAGAAAATATTTTCAGTGAATCTCCACTATCAATTTGACTGTTAAAGATATATATATATTAATATCAGATTGAAGCAAACAGGTTTAGTTTCCATTTCTGCAAGTGTGAACATGCTGACATATAACTGGTGTAGCATTTCACTCAAAATTTTTTTGCTTTGCTTTTTTCAGTTATTTCTCTCAGTTGTCAGACAGTGGGCAAAAGCTAGGAGAAGAAGTGAGATGCTCCTACCATCAGCTGGTGCTCATGCTGGTCGAGGCTGTACAAGGATTTAGTAGCCTCAATGAGAAGTAAGCTCACAACCCACTGACTAGATTCACTGAAATTATAAAGTGATTGCAGTAGTAATTAGTGTAATTTCAAGTCTGCATGCAGTGGTGTAAACTGATCCTTATCACTTTTCCTCAGAGCCCTGCTACCAGCCCTGTCTTGTGTGCAGACCTGCTTGTTGCACCTTCTAGACATGAGCTGGGAGGTACACGACCTTCCTCTTTTCCTGAACATCAAGCTTCCTGAGCTCCTGCTCAGCATGTCCCAGGAGAACATTAGTGTTCATGACATTGCCATCAGGTAATATCAGACCCATATAAAAAAATAAGGCACTGCCCAGTGGAGCTGTAGAGCTCTGCTGTGTTTTGTGTTCTTTTACACAAGTTTAGCGATTACTTTAAAATGGTCTTTTAGATGTGCTCTGCAGATAGGCTTTGCTTATTGATAATAATTGCGAAGGCTAGCAAAGACACAACTTTCATTTTTACAAAGAGTCACAACTACTCATGAGTCTGTTTATAATCTCTTACAAGATCTGTGTCCCAGCCACTGAAATAGCTTGATTGATTATTTTTGTTGTTTAAATTGAAACCTTCAGTCAATGGACAGAGGAGGATGAAATTGCAGACTACAAGAAGAACCAGGAGTGGATGGATGAGTGTATGGATGGGATGTTTGAGAAGTGGTACGACAAAATCGAGGAAGAGGACTCCATGGAGGACAGAAGAAAGGTACATCACAGTGCATAAAAGACAATGCAATCTCGTCTCTCAGCTGTCTGGGGAAAAATGATTTCAATCAGTGTTTAACCTGACTGGCCCCAAGTGCTTCTCTGCTCTCCATTTTCTTCCCTGTTCAACCCAATAATACAGCAGATATAGTCCTGCAGGTTACACATTTAACAACAACTTGCCATTTAAGAAAGAGAGATGCTGTAATATTAATGGATATGTTTAACATCTGCAGTCAAGGTTATGAAAATCACATGAAAGTGTCACATTCTAATATTTTAAAGGGAAGCTTCACAGTTCAAGGTATGTTTACAGGTGTTGGAGAGTATTACTACTTTATAATCTGTAAAAAAAAAAAAAAAAAAAGTTGTAGAAAGCTTTTCGTGGCTCCGGATGGAGCTGTATGACATCTGATAAATTGCCTCAAGTTATATCACTTGAGTCAGCGTCGGTTGGGGTTGAAGACAGGTTTGAATTAATGAAAAAAATCTGGGGGTGTGGAGTTAGAAAGAAGTGAGGTTACCAGACCTCTGTAGCCAGCTTCTCATCTCTGCTTGAGGTTAGTGGTTTATGGCTTCATTAGCTGCTACTAGCATAACTGGAATCTCTGGTTGAACTGCCAGCAGACAAGTATTGTGGGTTATGTAAACGCCAGGTTTTGATGTGGAAGAAGATAGTGGAATTAAAAAGACGATCACTCTGTTAAAAAGACAAACTCACACAAACACATACACACAATAATGGTTAATACTGTGGTATAATGTCTATATAATATATCTATAATATCTATTTCCTGTAAGAATGTGACCCAATCCAAAAAACTGTGATGTAAGTTTATTAAGTTGTAGAGAAGTAAACATTTGCAAGCAGATGATTGAGGCAGGATCTTTGCAAAGGTTTGCTAAGCAGAGGTGTGAGAGTTATCATTTTATCAGTTAATGTTAATACTTTATTTACTTTATGTAATAATTAACCTGGTTCTATCCACAGATGCACATGTTCATTGCACGCTATTGTGACCTGCTCAATGTTGTGATCTCCTGTGATGGCTGTGAGAGGATGGCACCTTGGCACCGCTACCGATGTCTGCAGTGCATGGATATGGACCTCTGCAAGACCTGTTTCCTCAGTGAGCTCATACACTCCACTATACTATATGAACAGTCACACAGAGGGAACTGTTAGCCCACAGTTTAGAGAAACAGGGTAATTGCACCAATAAAAGCATCAGTTTGTGTTTTTAACCAGGTGGCGCCAAGCCTGAAGGCCATGAGGATGACCATGAGATGGTGAACATGGAGTACGCCTGTGACCATTGCCAAGGGCTCATTGTAGGCAGCAGGATCAACTGCAACGTGTGCGAAGACTTTGACCTGTGCTTCGGTTGTTACAATGCAAAGAAGTATCCTGACAGGTGACACATTTTAAAACTAATGCTGTTGCCACACCCTCAGCAGTTTACCAGTGAGTGAAAAACTTAATTATTGTTTAACATTTCCACCTCTAGCCACCTGCCCACCCATCGGATCACAGTTTTCCCCATGGTGACCATTCGGATCAGTGACCGCCACCGCCTGATCCAGCCCTACATCCACAACTATTCCTGGCTGCTGTTTGCTGCTTTGGCCCTCTACACTTCAGAGCTGAGCAGTGAGAAGCAGATAGATGGGGAGTCTTTGGACAGCAGCCCCTTGAGCCAGGCATCG
Organism: Scomberomorus guttatus; assembly: GCA_038419695.1. Classification (NCBI taxonomy): domain Eukaryota; kingdom Metazoa; phylum Chordata; class Actinopteri; order Scombriformes; family Scombridae; genus Scomberomorus; species Scomberomorus guttatus. The sequence goes on from CM076460.1 coordinate 7,386,329, forward strand.
GCCCTGCAGACATGCTGCTCCCAGCTCATCACTGATTGCTTGCTAAAGGGGCGGACTGGCAAAGGTAAATCCAAACCAAAATGTTACTTTTAAATACAAAGTTGGCCATGGGAGTGATATGTTTCTTCTGTCATTTAATTTTTACACATTATTTGAAGAACTCTGGTACAACTATGCATCATTTTCAAAATTACGCTGGTGTCACATGGTAACTCAAATTCTGTTAATCTATATTTGTTAATCTCTTGTCCTTTCTGTGCTGTTCTCCACATAGGACTACGTTCCTCAGCCTTGCTTGCTCTGCTGTCGTCCAATGAATCAGCTTCTGATAGCGAGATGTGTCCAGTCTCTCCCGAGTCCTCCCAGGAACTCAGTACGGCCACTGACACCTCCTCTCTCCCTGGTAGCACTGCAGCGATCTGCTCCCCGTCATCTCCCAGAGATGACAAGGTGAGAAACAGCACTCATGTTATAAAATAATATGAAGACTGAATGATCGCTGCTGAGGGGGTGGCAGGAAGCAGGAAGTAACAAATAGAGCTGATATTGCACCATACACAGTATTTAGTATTTTAATAGTTCAGGCTGTCAACCTACTGAATTGTTGTCATCCTCTTGCTACTAGAGTAAACCATCAGGAAAGGAAAAAAATGTGAAGGAGGTGGGCTCTCCTCCCCCTGCTCCTACAGAGATGTTGTCACCCCCGAGCACTGGAGAGGGGGAGAAAAGGAAGCTGGTTACCCAAGACACCCTAGACTCTCCCAGCCTTAGCCAGACGCCTTCTGTGTCCAGCGAGGACCCTCTCTCTCCCGTGGTCCGACGTAAGTACTGAGACTACCTCCACCAGGCTGATTACAGCACTGATTTTGTTCATTAGTGGTTATGACTAGCACATAGCTGTCTGGATTAACCTTGTGTGTTTTATTTATTACCTTTCTCAGCCTCAGAGTCTGGTCCAGGAACAGTCAACTCTCCAACATCAGACATCGTCAAGGAGCCAGATGAGAGGCTGCCCCAGGTTCCCCTTCAGGAGCATGTGTTCTCAGAGTGCTCCAGAGAGAGGATCCTGGGACTTCTAGCTGCCATGTTGCCACCAGCCAAACCAGTATGTGAAACTAAAGGCCAGTTTTGATGATTAAGATTCTATGTAACATGTAATATTAAGCACTGACTTTACTGCCATACACCTATACACTAAAATACATCACACTGTCTTTCTTGTATCCTCAGGGCAGCACCTTGTCTCTGCCCAGTCTGAGCTCCATCCTGCCCCAGCTTTTCAGGGCAGTCATTTCCAATGCTGGCTCTCTTAACGAGACCTACCACCTCACCCTGGGACTACTGGGTCAGCTGCTGCTCAGAATCCCTCCAATGGAGGCCGACACTGCCGTCACAGAGGCCCTGGCTGACAAATATGAGATGCTGACACAAGGAGAGGCAGCCACTTCTGACACTCAGGGCTGGAAGACCACTCAGCTGCTCTTCAGCCTGGGGGCCGTCTGTTTAGACAGGTATCAGGGAAGATATTGTAGTTAAGATCTATAGATCCATTTATCCCATTAACTCCACCACAGTGTAAAAAATCATGTACTAACAGATGTAGAACTGGAGATACTGGTGGTATCTCTTACAGTTGAAATCTTAATTGAAAGAAAGGTGGTTCTTAAGATGTTAGATGCCATCCATCAGCTGTTGTTATTTTGAACTCTAAATAGTCTTTTATCTTTATTTGCTGTTTTTTGCAGTCGTATTGGTCTGGACTGGGCGTGCACGGTGGCAGATATTTTACACAGTCTGAATGCTTGTCCTAAGTGGAGCACAGTCATTGCAGCCTTCACCGATCATTGCATTCAGCAGCTGCCACAAACTCTGAAACGCACCAACCTCTTCACCCTGCTGGTGCTGGTGGGCTTCCCTGAGGTAGGTAGAAGTACATACCACTGTATAGGGTTGTGCACTGTAAAGGCTTACCAATTCAGTAGGTTGACAGCCTGAACTATTAAAATACTAAATACTGTGTATGGTGCAATATCAGCTCTATTTGTTACTTCCTGCTTCCTGCCACCCCCTCAGCAGCGATCATTCAGTCTTACACCACTGTATAACCCGAGTGTGCTCCCTGACTCTCTAAGCCAAGTCATGACTCCTCTGTGTGCCTGTCAGGTGCTGTGTGTGGGCACCCAGACAGTGTTCATTGACAATGCCAATGAACAGCACAACATGATCCTGCTGAAACACTTCACAGAGAAGAACCACGCTGCAGTGGTGGATGTTAAGACACGCAAGAGGAAAACAGGTTAGCGCAGTAGTAGCACCTGAACAGCATTGCCAGTGTTCAGAAATAAACATGGGATTAACCCTCTGTGCTTCCCCCTCTTTAATAGTGAAGGACTACCAACTCATCCAGTCTCAGGATTCCACTACAGCCGGCCTCCCAGGGCAGTCAGAGGACCAGGGCTCCCCAAAGACCCTGCTCAGCCGCTACCTGAGCAATTTCACCTCCATCATCAGCCACCTGCTGCAGACCAGCCAGGACAATGGCTCTCCTGATGCTGTGGAGGCTTCCTGGGTTCTGTCCTTGGCTCTTAAAGGTCTCTACAACACCCTGAAGGTACCTGCCCTGACCTAGAAATATGCAAGCATCTGATTCAACCTTACAACACTACACATATTACTTTCATCAACACACCATGCACTTAGTATGATGTATTTCATGACCACCCCAGAATTTGAGATGTGGACATCAATATCTGGATCTAGGCTAGGAACAACTGGCGTAGATAATGTAAAATGATTCCAGAGGTAGTTTTCTCATTCAACGTCATCCTCTTGTGTAGAAGCATGGAGTGGAGCAAGCTCAGGAGGCCATCCAGCAGTCAGGATTGACCCAGCTGCTAGTGAGGAAATGCAGCAAGGGGACGGGCTTCAGCAAGCTATGGTTGCTGCGAGATCTAGAGATTCTCTCCATCATGCTCTACTCCTCCAAGAGGGAGATCCATTCCATGGCCCAGGACCCTGAGCGAGACCAAAGAGAGCAGGACAAGGAGCACGACTCGGACCACTCCAGCAGCTGCGCTGATGACACAGACGTCAACAAGCCTGACCCTTTAGAGGGCCTCGATGAAGAGACAAAGATTTGCTTCCAGGTGACAAAGGATACTACTCATAATACATGTAGCAAAATAAAGTATGATGTAATAATCTAAAGAGCCTCTTTCAAATGCAGATCACCCACGATGCCTTAAATGCCCCCATGCCCATCCTGCGAGCCATGTATGAGTTACAGATGAAGAGAACTGACTCCTTCTTCCTGGAGGTGCAGAAGAGGTCAGTGTCAAGAATTTCTTTTCAATTTACTCTCTTCATATGATCCACCATGGTAAAGGTCATACTATACAGTCAAATACTACCTCTCTGTTATATGTTGTACCTTTGCGTTTTTTCCAGATTTGATGGGGAGGAGATAAAAACAGATGAGACAATCCGTACGCTGGCTCAGAAGTGGCAACCGACCAGGCGGCTGCGCTCTGAGGAGAGGAACACCAAGGCTGTGGACACTGACATGATTGTGGTGTCCTGCGTGGTGAGTTGTTTAAGAATGTGCTCTCAAACGGCAGATGTTATAATTTGCCAACTACATTACACAGAGGTGTTCAGTCAATGCTTTGTTTAGCTGTTGCAATGTCAGAAAACACAACTTAAGAATGGCTGTTTGGGACATTACAAATATTAACATCACTAACTACGACAAGAAGAGATAAAATACAATGAAAAATAGTTTGGAGGCGATGTCAATGCTCTGATTTATCCTCACCATCTCCCTCCTCCAACAGTCAAAACCCAGTCACTGTGAAAAGGCCACAGAGGAGATCAACGTAGTAGCCCAGAAGCTCATCACCAATTCAGAGAGTGACTTGCAGCTCAGCTACGCGAAACAGAGGCGTACCAAAAGCTCAGCTCTCTTGCACAAAGAATTGGATGTGCGCAGCAATCGGGCAGTTCGTCAATACTTGGTGAAGGTCAACCAGGCCATCGCCACGCTGTACGCCCGCCACGTGCTGGCCTCACTGCTGGCCGACTGGCCTGCAGAGGCGGCGTTGAGCGAGGAGGCCCTGGAGCTGAACGGTGCCTCACACATGGCCTACATCCTGGACATGTTAATGCAGCTGGAGGAGAGGCCGCTCTGGGAGAAGGTGGGCAGAAGAGAGGAGCATGTGGAGTTGTTGTGTTGTGTTGTGTTGCTGTCGGTAGATGCGACTCTGTCATGTATGGAAAGGGGTCAAAATGTGATTTGCACATATGAAATACATTAGAGGTGTGAATTAAGATGATTTTGATATTCCATTACCAATCAGATTCTCCAGAGGGTGCTAAAGGGTTGCAGCCAGAGTATGCTGTGCAGCCTGTCTCTCACTGCTTGCCAGTTCATGGAGGAGCCAGGTATGGCTGTGCAGATCAGAGAATCCAAACACCCGTATGACAACAATACCAACTTTGAGGTGGGTAAACTGCCTTTTGTTTGTTTGTTTCTTTTAATCATCAGCCGCCATAACTGAAGTTTTTATGACGTTGATCTTTATTAAGATTAAGGTTAGGGTTATGTTTGTCATTATGTTTTGTATTTTGAACTCATTTACTCCCACATGATATGTAAATTTTGTTTATATCCATTTTTTTTATCTCTCTTCAGGACAAGGTGCACATCCCAGGGGCCATCTACCTGTCAGTAAAATTTGACTCCCGCTGCTACACAGAAGAAGGCTGTGATGAGCTCATTATGTCCAGCAGCAGCGATTTCCTCCAGGATGTCCACAACTTCAGTGGCTCTCCTCAGAAATGGTCTGATTTCGAGATCCCTGGTGAGGAACATTTTTAAAAGTCATTTGTTAATTTTCTACTCCTAAGTGTAGGCATCTGTCTGTGCGCATTTGAAATCATTTGACTATCAAGTTAATGTTTAAATCATGTTTACCAATATGTGTCCTCTGTATGGGTTTTTTTCAGGTGATACCCTGTACTACAGGTTTATGTCAGACATGAGCAACACAGAGTGGGGCTATAAGTTTACTGTTACAGGAGGTCATAGGGGACGCTTCCAGACAGGTACAGACACACATTTCTTGTATGTTTGTGCAAACCCTGTTCACAGTTCCTTGGTAGAGAGTAACTCCAACTACTTACTAAAATGCAGAATAATCTCAGAATGAAGCCTCAGGTTAGTCAGGTTGTCACCTTCTGTGCACTCTTTCTTGTCTTTAATCAGGTTTTGAGATACTGAAGCAAATGTTAGCCGATGACCAAGTGCTCTGTCACCTGCCACTGTCTGACATCTGGGAGTGGCAGGTGGGCGTGGCCTGTCGCCAGACTGGGAACCAGAGACTCAAAGCCATTCACTTGTTGCTCCGCCTCCTGCAGTGTCAATCTCAGACGTAAGAGTTCAGCCTTGCTTATAGAGTTCTGTCTTATTCCCTCTGATCATTCTCAATGCTACTCAGACTATTTCTGTCATCAGTGAAATCAGTGAAAGGCTTTTTTTCTCAATCGGTTTCTTAGTATGAGCGATGGGGTCTTACAAGAACACACTATTTTCTGCCAAAGTTGGAACGGTTTTGGTTATTTAACATTCGAGATGTCTGTTTTTTCTTTTTCTTTTCTGTGCTCTTGGCACTGGTTTGAAGTGGGGTTGCTTGGTTACTGTCAATCAAATCATCAAAAAAATGATGAAACCACACCCACACAGTCCTGGTGAAGCAGATTACCTGAGTTTTGTAGTGTTAAACTCTAAATAACACCAAAAGATGTTTATTTTTAATTTTTAATTTTGTTGCTTATTTAGTAATAGATATCTAAGGGCCTTTAAGACTGTGACTTTATCTTGTCATGTTTAAAGATCCAAAGTAATGTACAAGATCATTCTCACTTGGGTCTATCCACATTACATACACATTTTACCTCAGCAGTGTTTTGCAACTCCAGGGTTTGCATAAAAGCTTTCATGTCCAGGTAGTCACCACGGAAATGAGGCACAGGATGTGTTTAGGTATTTGCATGCGTGCAGGCTGATTCAGCTACCGTGTGGTCACAATGACAACATCACACAGTTTATCAGAAGGTAGTGCTCACACAGATAGCAAACACATCATTAAAGTTAAGATGTCGTTTAACTGAACTTACATAACAGTCTATATTTCTCAATGGAAAAGTGCAGAGAGCATCTCAGACCACTGTAAAAATGTGTTTTTAATGATACTGCACTTATCAGCATAAATAACATCCTACAAATATTCCTTTTCTTTCATTCATGTATTTATTTATTTATTTATTACCTTTTTCTTACCTGTGGGACCATCTAGCCATTAATGACTTTGTGCTGCATGATAACTGAACTGTTGAATTTTTGCTCTATCCTCACATCAATTTAAATAACCAAGGCTACCATTGTTTCTGTTTCAACCACAGCTTTGCTTTAGTTTTCTCAAAATCAAACTCTTTATTGTCATGTTTTGCCTGTGTACATATGTGGGTCTGTCTAACTATTGATATGTGTTGCACTCCAGAGCCTGTGAGCTGACATTGCTGCGACCTCTGTGGCAGCTCTTTATGTCTATGGAAAACAGCCTGAGCCAGGATCCCACCAGTATCACTGTGCTGCTGCCTCTTCACAGAGCGCTCACTGAACTCTTCTTCATCGCAGAGGCCCGTGCCATTGTGAGTATTACACACACACGCGTGCTTGCGCGCACCAAGAAAAGCACACATGCCAGATAAACAAAACATGCCACATCTGATATTTTATGACATTGTTGTTAAAGCTGGAGGTGTGGCTAAGTGACATTTTAGGTATTTATTTTGTAGTGTTGGTGTTTGTGCTGTGATGACAGCATTATTGACTTTGTAGGTTAAATATAAAATAGATTCAACAAGGTTGATTGCTTAGAAACTAGTCTGCCTTCCTTTGAGACTACTTGTCTTTTTCTTTTTTTCTTTTGTTTTGATAAAATATGAGATAATTTGAATGTAATAGTGAGAGTAAAATTTACTCAACACTTTATTCTTTGCCTCTGTCTTTATCCATCTCTCTGTGAGATGAGCATGTTTTTCCTCATCCCACCTGTTTTCTCCTGGGCTCGAGGCCAAAGCCCAGCCCTGCCATCTGCCAGAAGCACAGTGCCACACTGGGTCCCTGCAGGCTGCTTGGGAGAGGAAGAGATGCTATCCATTTTGTGATGCGTATGGGCGCTCTCTCTTTTTCTCCCTTTCAATTGTGTTGAATTATTAATTAAGAGAAATTTCAAGGATTATGAGCATGCCGTCAGCCAGGAGTTTCCCATCTGTAGACGCGATTGAACAAGACAGTCCCGGCAAAGCACAGCCTTCCCTGTTCCCCTCAGGTCTGGCCGGCGAGGCCTGAGGCTGCTGATCTGACAATAAAATTACATCAGTTGACTTGTCAGTGAGGAAGGATTTCATGCTCCCATCTGTACCCACTGTGTGAGGTATAGTGGGTACAGAGTGTTGTTGTATGTGAGGGAGAATGAGATGCTCAGGTGGAGCAGTACGTGTCAACAAACATTAGGGGGCAGTAGCAGTACTGAGCTGTTTTTCCTGGGATGCCCTTCATGGACACTCCAGTATTGTGTTGGCAGTGACAGGCACGCGCTGCAGCACCTCCATCCAGTAGAGTATCATCACAGAGCATTACTTGTCTGTGTTTTCTGCAGTGGTTTGTCACCTCCAGCTCTTCATCCACAACTTGAAATAGAGTTGAAGGTCTTAGCAGAAATTAGAGATAGGCCTACATGAATGGAAGTGCTTTACACAAGGGCGTGCACATCCATTCACTTTTCTCATCTAAATAAACAGTGACATGCCTTGTCGGTCTTTGAGCTTGTGAAAGCTGTCACAGTGAGTGGTGGCTGGTGGTTGCAGTTGGTTAAGGATGTGGTTCAAACTATTACAAGAAATTTCAAAATTTCAAAACCTGAATAAAGCCAGTGTGTACTCAATTCAAAACTAGGTTATACAGCCAACAACTCTGCTGTGCACCATCTAGATCAGATATGTTGTAACTACACTATTTCGTGACTGCTTCACACCTGCATTTATCCGGATTTTATAATGAGTCGACTTCCCAGGCAGGACTGTTCTGAGGCTAATATAAAGGGGGAAAGTCACAATTTTAAACACTGTCAATCCAGAAGTGGACATAAATATTTGAAAACGTCTTTGTCAGCTGTAAGGGTTAGTGCTCTACGTACAACATGGCGCAGCATCTGTCACCATCCTCCTAAAAAGTAAGGATTACTGTAGTAGACTTAAGTTGTGGCTCTCATGTCATGTTGACATATGAGCTTAACTGCAGTGATGACATACAGCTCCATGTTGACACCACTGTACAATCATGGGAAACTAATGAGCCACTGGACACACCATGGATTCCTCTGAAGCCATATTAGGTCTGAGCCTTGAACCAGCATATTTGAAAGGTTAAGTAGCAGGTGCTGTTCACATTTCAGCTTCAGCCCTCATTCTTTATATGCACAGAGTTCATGGCCAGGTCCACTGAGATTCAGTGAACTCTTTACCCCAGGAAGTGAAAGTTATATTTAGGAATCAAAACGGTATGTCATGCACTACTGTCTGTACAAATCGTCTTAGGATGTTCCCCAGCATAAACATTTGGGGTGCTGTGAGATGGATGGCGGGCCAGGGCTCTGGACTGTGTCTCCAGCGCTGTAAAAGCTCCATTTGGCCAGTCTCAGCCCATTTAGCCTCTATGTAGTCTTATCTGTGTTCCCCAACTCCTTGTGCTTATGTAACCCGAGGTACGTCTCTCCCGTAGGACTTTAGTGGAAGCACTCTTCAGTTTGTTTATAATTTTGAATGATTTTTCCAACATTCCACAGTTCAGTTTGATGCTGAGATGGAGACGAAGAGTGGTCAGGGAACTAGGCCTCATTTATAACTGAATGCATCCCTTATGTAACGTCTTAGGGTAGTCTGTCTTGGGAAGTTCCTTCTATTCCTGACAGTTATCTGGCCTGTGAGGTTATCTATGTTTCTGTGCAAGCTGCATTTTGGGAATGCGGCAGAAGTTGCCCTTGTTACCAACCTTTGATGTGTTTTCCAGGCACAGGGCATCCTCCAAGAGTACTTGTTAGCCATGACTACTGACGAGCAGCTCCTCAATCACACTGCAATGGTAAGACCTTTATTCCTTTTTTGTTTTAACATAATACCTTGATGACATTTTGCATCTAAATTCAGTCATCCATTCAGCCAGGCTCTCTCTGGTCACCTTTGAACAATATTGCAATGCACTTGATGTTTTCAGTTGTGATTTGCTACCTGACATGGATTATAATAGCAAGAAGTTGTCCGTGGACTCTGAGGTGTTGTGATATTATGCAACTGTCTTTCTTAACCACACAGTCCCGTTGATTAAACGGTCTTCAGTTGCTGTGAGTCAGCTTGCGGCTGGAGTCTCTTTTGCTTGTGCATCACAAGCTGTTGACACCCAGCAGTTCCTGCGGCACCCCCTTCCACTTGTTTTGAATGCATGTGGGCTGTACTCAGGACTAATGTATTTGATAATTAGAGTCCATTAGCATTTGTGGCAGAGCGAGGCCTGTAGACCCTGTAATACAGCAGAGGAGCCAGAAGGGGTGGGGGGGTGGGTGAAAAAACATTGTAGGTGGTTCTGTTGAGCAGTTACCTAATACCTGTCAGGTTGGAAAGAAAACCATAGGTGACTTGGCAGTAGTCATAACTATTATGATAACAATAATGCACAGTCTAGGAGAAAATTGGCCGAGGTTCAGTTTCAAAGAGCTGGAAAAATGTTCCAACGCAATCCAAAGAATTTAGTTTCACTGACTGCATTTTTTGCAAGCAGTTCTCCTGAAGGCTTTACCTCCTCTTGTCTGTTATTCTTTTGATGAGTTTATTATACCACACCACAAACTGCAGTATTCAGAGGATCGTGTTTACTCCACTATTCCCTGCTTTTATTTTTCCTGTTGTTCATTCAATTAAATACGGTTAACAGTGTAAGATACCTGTGTTTTTGCCATTTGCAAAGGAATTGCCAACTAAACCATCTGAGTGTGTTAACAGCCGCATCAGCAAGTACTGCTGTGTGTTGATGCTTTACATGGAGCTGTGTTGGAGTTCTCAGATCCAAGGAAATCACCTCAAGTAGAGTACTTTTTAAGGAGCAGGAATTTTACAGTGTTCAAAAATAAATTATTGAACAACGACAAGAGGGAACGTATAGAAGGGGCATATTTATTTATCCTCAAACCTAAACAAATAAATTTGGTCTGTTTTGCGGCAAATTCTTTGAGGAGATAACGAAAAATATTGAAATACCACTGAGTTAACAGATCAATCATATAATGTTCATTAAATTAAAGCTGCAATTATAAATATTTTTTTATTAATAACGGATCAAATAACAGTGTGTAATGTGAAAAAGGTACCTCGTATAATCTGACTCTACAGTTCCCCTCCGCTCTATGGAGAGTTTTAGCGTCTTTCAGCTCATTGTTTTGGTTTTCTGGCCTGCAATTTCACTGTTTTTGTTCTCACTGTCTCATCAACATTTTTTCTGGTGTCAGCAGGCAGCTGCTTTGAGCTGCGAGCTCTGATAAACCTATTGTGCACTACCTGTCCAGCACCAAGCTGCAAACAGGCAAAGTTAGCATTTAGCTGGTAAAGACCTAGATATTTCCCCCAGTGGAATGAGACCAAACCAAACTAAGAAAAGGATGAGTATTGTACTTGAAACATGACTTCAAATGAATGCTAATGTTGTGCTGTGTCTGCTGGAAGTGTAAATAGTCTTCTGTTTGGTTTATGGGGTAATAATATGTCAATGTTGTGTTTACAGCTTGTTCTGCTGCCCCCCAAGTAGCAAAAAAAACTAATTTAGGCTGCTTTAACATTGCATCCTGGCATTACCAAAAGTCTTTGTCACCTTGTAAATGTTGTAGGTTTGCATAGCTTAGCTATTTTATTGGTACAGCAGCTGTATTTGATACATTACCTGGGAAACAAATATCCCTCTAGCAAGGAAGCTAATGTTAATCAGCCTGGCTAGCCACCAACCTTAGGTTATTTACATAACCCTGGTTCTCTAAGTAGCATGAGTAAGTTTCTTGCTATGGGTAACGCCCCTTGCATGCCTTCAACAGAAGCCTTTTATTGCATTACACCAGCCAATTGGCTGGCCTTGATGATGTCAAAGGAGGCCACCAGCCCCCCCCCCCCCCCCCCCCTATATAAAGGGCTGATATACCGTCATTTACCATTCAAAAGTTAACCCACCTCTTCCTCGCTTCACACCAGCAAGGAGGGTAGTCTGGTGAGACACTCACTCATGCTACTCAGAGAACTGGGGTTATGTAAATAACCTAAAGTTCTCTTTCATAGCATTCGTTTCATGTGTCACTATGGAATATACTGACTCCCGGATTGCTTTATAAGCCCATTATAGGAAACAGCCCTAGCATCAGGCCTATTCTCATGCGTAGTCCTCGCTATCAGTCACCCCCACACTCAGTATTGAGTGAGCCAACGAGGGTGCTGTAACATCTAGGTTGTACAACCTAGCAAGTGTAAGAGGTGAAGACTAGCTAGCGGCCACACAGATGTCCTGAATGGAGACACCCCTGAAAAGTGCCTATGATAATACCAAACCTCTAGTAGAGTGTGCCCACAGACCTGGAGGTTGTAAGCCTCTGCTAGTATAAGCAATTGCAATAGCCCCCACTATCCATTGGGAAAGCCGCTGTTTTGAAACTGGTTTTCCCCTGTGAGGTTTTGCCCAAGACAAAAGAGATTCAGATTCAGATTTTCTGAAATCTGTTGTTCCATATATATCTGTATAGCCCAGACAGGACACAGATTAGTAGCCTTTCCTGTTCTGTATAAACAAACAGTGGAGGGTTGAAAGATTTCAGCTGTATTGGTATGCAAGGACCCACCACTTTAGGAATAAAGGCTGGGTTAGGACGAAAACACGCTCAAACCAACAGGTACAAAGTGCATGCAAGCATCGTTTACAGACAGAGCATGAATTTCACCCACTCTCTTTGCAGAAGTTAGGGCAATCAGCAGTACAGTCTTTAAAGACACCATTTTCATATCCACCTGCTCTAGGGGGTTCAAAAGGTGTGAGATAGCTTCCAGGACAGTAGGCAGATCCCATTGGCGCCATTGATCTCACTGAAGGCAATTTCCTACATGCACCCTTCATAAAACCGACACACCAGCGGTTTGGCCCACTGAGTGATTGTTGAAGTCCACATGGCAAGCCAAGATAGCAGCTATAGATAAGCTTTGATGGTATAAAACGCTTAGCCTTTTTCCAATAAACTCTGCAAAAATGACAGAATCATCAATACTAAACACTGAAAAGGAATGACTTTATCCAGCCTGCACCAGTCCTCAAACATTCACCTCTTGCAGTCATAGAGTGACCTAGTGGGCGAAGCTCTGGCACTTTGAATTATATCAATAACATTTTGAGGAAGCCCCACCGCCACCACTCAGGGACCAAACCCAAAGAGCCAGTCTCTCTGGGTATGGGTGGAATAATTCTCCCCGCGCCTGAGACAGCAGATCTCTGTGGAGGGGTAGTGGGGCCGGCTGACCGCAAAGGAATTGTATTATGTTAGCTAACCAATGCTTCCCTGTCCAATGTGGGGCTATCAAAATTACAGATAGACCCTCCTCGCATACTCTCGCCAGAGTCTGCAATACCAGAGCGAATGGAGGAAAAGCATAAAGTAGAACACCTCCAGCAACCTCCACTCTGCATAAAGCGGGTTGCCTCTTGGGAGCAAATCTGCCCCCAAGTTCATAACCCCCAGTACACGAGTTGCTCTTGGAGACTGAAAATGGGCATAACTTCACACCCCATGTTTAGCCTGGCGGACCTGAGTCCCCCCTGCTTGTTGATGTATGCCAACACTGTGGTGTTGTCTGACCAGACTAATACGTGGTGGCCCTCCAGAAAAGGAAGGAAGTGTCGTAGAACCAGATCCACAGCCATTAGATCCAGACAATTTACGTGAATAGAGTGTGTTGGGGTACTCCACCTGCCATTCACTGACCTGCCTTCGTAGGTCCCTCCCCACCCGTCAGAGACATGTCCGATGTGACCACTCTCCTGACTTGTGACTCCAAGCGAGACTCCCTGTGTGAGAAACCCCAGGCTCTCCCAAGGACGTAGCGCTACAGCACAAGATGCGGAGACTCTCAGTTTGCAGCACCTGTGTCGCTGTGGATCCAGCCCATGTGAGGCCACCCAATGCTGAATTTCCCTCATACATAAACAGCCCAGTGAGACAACTACCAGACCTGAAGCCATCAGCCCCAGTAACCGCATGCAGGCACAGTCTAAGTGAGACCAATTCTCCAATGCGGAAATGACTCAGACACACTGCGAGTGACGTCACTCTCCGGTGTGAGAGCCACTCATGACAGGCAAGAGTCCAGACATAGACCTGAGTCAGGGACATCACACTCTTTTCCACATTCTCCTGAAACCCAGTCTTTCTATGTGTTCTGCAAGCATTTTTGTGTGGGCATCCGTCTCTTGTGGCGAGGAGGCTGCTATGAGCCAGTCGTCTATGTACGTAGCCACACGTATGTCCGATGCTAATGCTGGCTCGGTGCATTTTAAAAACACACTCAGGCTGAGTGACAGGCTGAAAGGGAGAACCAGAAACTCATAAGAAAACCATCTGAAAGGCAAACCATAGGTATTTCGTGTGTGGGGGGTGTATGGGAAATATATGTGGAAATATGCATCTTTCTTACCAAAAGGCAAGAAGGATGTGTGTGTCAACACTCTAAATTTGTATTTTCTGTGATATCTATTCAAGGCCCTGAGGTCTAGAATGTGATGCCTCATCCCCCCTTTCTGATTTTCTGCTTGCCGTCCCCTCTTGCTTTCTTAATGAATGGGGGCTGGCTGGCCAATTCGCCCATGGTGTAATGGTGCCCTCTTGAGTCAACACCTGGCGATGCCTCCCTGGGGACTCTGCCTCTACTGAAGCTGGCCCCCTACTGTACACGCTGCAGTGAACTGGTCCCACTGAACATGCTCCCGGCATGAGGGGATAGGAATGGCGCCCTCCCACTCCCCGTTTACCTACAGTGTGTGAAACAGCTCACTTCTTCCTCCTTACACCCTGACTAAGTGGAGGAGGCTGCTAACCCTCTCGGGGACCAGCTTGAGTTGCTGGCATGCATGGAGGCTACTGCTGAGCCAAAGAGACCCTGTAGGACAACAGGCATATCTAGGAGATCTTCTTTCTCCCTAGTGGCTAAGTTGGTGGGATTTAACCACCTGGCTCTTTATTGCAGGACCATCAAACCCGTTGCTCTGCCTGTGGCCTGGACTGCCACTTTATGGAGGTGTAGGCAGTGGTCTGTAACAATGCAAATGTCCTCCCACAATTTTGCGTCCGGTTTAGCTGTCATCTCTTCCTCCAGCTCTGCCTGGTAGCCCATTAGGAGTGAAGATGCATTCAGGGCCCGGGCAGTGAGGGCGGCCACTTTGTAGCTCTTGTTTGTCAGGCTGGACTAAAAGCGGTCGGTTTTGGAGGGCAGGGAGGACCCTGACACAGACATAGGAGTCTTGGGGTGAAGATGACGGACCACAACCAGTTCCAACTGCGGCATATGACACAACCCCACACGTGCTCAATTGGACAGTACATGGACTTCGTTGTAGTGAGCTGGCAGGGTAAAGTCCGTTTAATGTCTGGTTCAACTGATTCGGACATTTGCATTCACACAGAGCTCCTCCAGGTAATGTCTGAATAACTTCAGGGTTGAAGTGCATGTGTCAAAGGGGCTTATGGCTTGACTCGCCATGTAGCGGCCAGCTAATCCAGGAGCTCCAGGAAGATGGGAGGGAGTTGTTCTCCCGTCTTCTTTGCCTTGGGCAGCTTTTTCCCTTCATAGCGAGATGTAGTTGTCTCCGTTTGATGGTTGCCATGGGATATTAAGCTTCACAGTGGCACGTTTACACACACCCTGCATGTATATATCCAGTACAGTGGGGGACAAAACTCCTGTGCCCTGCTCTACTGCCATGGATGAGGGCTTTGCAGCCCGACCCAATTGTGCTAGGGAGGAGTCGTCATCTTTGTCATCATCGGAGATGAGCAGCTCCAAGTCCCCATCTGACTCACTGTCATCCTCCATAAGCAGCTCCGGTATGTATACAGGAGTTGCTTGCTTTGCGGTGGATATGTCTGCCCGCGAGGCAGTCCTCCATCGGCTCTTGTGGGAGGGGGTGAAGAGCGTCCAGCTGGTCGCCCCAGCTTGCTCCTGCAATGGGGTTGCCATTGCTGCCAAGAGGGGACACCCTCCCAACAGGATAGCCTGACGTGCTAGCCTTCAATGAAGAAGCTTGAGGGAGAACTGTGCGCAGTGGATACACTCTCCTGGTGAGACTAGAGCTGCCTGAGCGTGTTGCAGTCCCAGACAGGATGTGCACATTGTAGACTCGTGCCTGCAGCTTGTCCTCCGTGATAGGGGTCGACAGTATCTGTGGTGTAGCCATGGTTAGCTAACTACAGGTGTGCTAGCTTATAAGTTTCTTGTTAGCTGAGTTGTATAGACAGCTGTGGGTAGCTGTGTACAGTTAGCTCTATACACGCACACTAGCTGTGAAGCCGGGAGTGGAATGTGATACAAAACCTAGTATTGCTACTGCTCAGCTATAGTGAGTTTAGGGACTGCTTGGTCACAGTGAAGCTCGAGTCGTCATACAAACTGAACAACGACCCAGAGCAAAGCATTCGATGACCGAGGTGGATGCTTGTATCTGTGAACAGTCTAGCTAATCTCCAGAGTGTCTGTTCAGTTGTGGGTACTAGCTTCTGTGAAGTGAGAAGAGGTTTTTGAATTGGTGAATGATGGTTTGTCAGCCCTTGTATATTGGGGGAGGACCGGTAGCTTCCTATGACATATGTGTCATCAAGGCCAGCCAATTGGTTGGCGTAATGCAATAAAAGGCTTCTGTTGAGGGCATGCAAGGGGCGTTACCCATAGTGAGACAAGAGCAGATTGCTATGAAAGAGAACCACAATGTCCGTTTATGG
The DNA here is from genome assembly GCA_038419695.1 of Scomberomorus guttatus. Taxonomy (NCBI): domain Eukaryota; kingdom Metazoa; phylum Chordata; class Actinopteri; order Scombriformes; family Scombridae; genus Scomberomorus; species Scomberomorus guttatus. The sequence goes on from CM076460.1 coordinate 7,402,453, forward strand.
CCCACAATACAAAACTGTGTAGAACATCTTTTGTGCAAAGTTGTCATTTTGGCCAAAGGTAGGCACAGGGGAGAGTTCATAGAGTATCAAAGATGAAAAGAGTTCATCCTCTCAGGAGATTGAATGTGTTTAGAAAATATCATGGTAATTTCATGTCAAGATTTTTATATTTGTTGTGTATAAGTGGTACCTTTGGTCTTTCAATGACGCTAGAGGAAAGGTCAGGGGTAGGGCTACAAGTTAACTATTGATTATAGTTATCATAATGATTAGTATTATCATTATTATTATTTTATTAATTGTTTAGTTTATGAAAAAATGTCCATTGCAGTTTCCCAGAGTCATCTTAAACACATTTTGTGTGGTTAATAGTCACAAATGATTTACAATGATATAAAACAGAGAAAAGCAGCAATTCCTCACTTTGGAGGAGCTGCAACTGGAAACTTTTTGGCATTTTTCTGATAATTGTTTCAGCTCTTGTCAGGAGACCAGCAAAGACATGAGGATTCATTCTCTGGGGACTCCACAGTGAACTGATTTAAAATTGAGATTATTTTTTAGATACTTGGTCTTGGACCAAAGTGTTGATCAAAAGGAGATTTTGAGATAGTGGCATACTGGTCAAAAGCCACAAAACTGGAGAACCCAAAATCATATGAAATAATCCTGTGGAAAGCCAAACCCAAGTTCATGACATTCTGGTCAGTAGTTGTCATAGTGGTGAACAAATGTCAGTGGAGAGAAACAAAGCGTTGAAGGGCAGTACAATAAATTGACGTAAACTGCTCCTTGTATCATCAGTTTAGTCATCAAGCTAAATTCGCAGCCTCAATTTGCCTTTTTATCATGACTCAACATGCAGTACACAACACAGGATTCTGACATCTCATTTTATAACTTGTATATATACTCTGCTTGATTTTGTTTTCCCTGCGCCTCTTCTTCTGTATTTCATTCACATACTGATGCACTTTGTTTTTTTTATTGTGAAGGCTCTGAAGAACATCGCTGCCATCAGCCTGGCTATCAATTACCCCAATAAATCTACTAAGTTACTCAACATGTCCCCATGAGAGATCCACAGAGAGAAAGGAGGGGAGCAGCCTGTAGGGGACACATCCTGACTCAGCTGGATCACTCTGAAGAAGGAAGGAAGGGGTGAGGGAGAAAAACCTCCCTAACCATCCAGTGCTTTCCTTCAAACAGGACACCCCCCCCACCCTCCACACCAGTAACTCTCTGCAGTACTCCGGACCTGAGCTGTAGAGGGGGACTCAAAGAGCACTTTTCACACTTACTCACAATCCTTTTTGCCTTAGGTGAATCCAATATATCAGCATGTGCATTCACTGGAACAGGAACAATTGCGGGGTCTATTTTGTTTTTTCTTTCTTTTTTTTTTTTTTAAATTTGAGGATAACTTTTTACTTGAAGATGCCGTGCTAAAGGACATGAAGTGTGCCAAATTCACGACTTTCAAGGGGAAGTATATTCCTTTTTTTCCTGCCTTTTTTTGTCCTAAACAACAGCCACTCTGGGTTACGTAGTTGATCATAGTGAAAACAGGTCACCTTGGCGACTTGTATGTCTCAGTGGACATGTAGAGCATCCTAAAAATACTGTCCAGGACAGTGGAGTCTCATTAGTCACCACGGGGAGAAAGTACTGACCTACAAGCTCATTCCTCTCCTTTTCTTTTCCTTTTATCTACCCTTCCTTTCTTCCTACTCATCTTCTCCCCGTCTTCCTTCCCTATGTCCTTTTCAGAAAACGGAAATAGATGATGGTATTTTTTAGGGCTCTTGTTGAAAAGTAGGATCAGTATATCATCATAGATATCTAAAACTTATATCTGATTCGCAACTGTGATCAGGCTGAACAGGATAAAGATGGTATTCATAATAGCCATAGTCTTTGCATAGGATGAGGATTACAATTACAGCTGAGGGAAAACTGTGATAACATACTATTGCAATGCATTCCTCCATTTCACTCTTACCGATATGTTGTATTTTCACTCCATTACTAGTAAATGAATGACAGACCATTATGATGTCAAATGATGTTCATGAAAATGAACAACAGCAAAAAAGAAACCCTGAATCTCTTAATGGCCTTCAGTTTTATCCACTGATTTATTTATTAACTATTATTATTTTTTTATCCATATGTATAATTAAGTTAAAGTTTCTGAGGGTCCTGGTTTATTTTTCATGGCAGTGAAAGAAAAGCAGCATCATAAATCAGTGTATCACATGATTATATCCCCGTACATTGTGTATCATAATGAATGCTATGTATAACAGAGTAAACACTGCTGTTTACCACAAATACACAGATGGACAGTCTTTCCTCAGTTGACTGTCAGTGTTAAGAATTGAAGATGATCCAATGATGTAACTGTGACTGTCAAGTAGACACATTATCCCACTCATTCACTAGTAACACGTCATATTTGTTAAGCTGAGAAAGTTTGATTCTTTTAATACTGAATAGTTAATTACCTCATATTTTGTAATCCACAGATATTCGGTGTGACACTTCCTTAACTGTTTAATGTGACTTTCAATCACATCACACTCACCCCATGTTTTATACAAGGCGAGATCCACCTGTAGCCAAATCCACAGAGATCAGTCACATGCACTTTCATGTTAAAGAAGGCATCAAGTTTTGTATTTTGACAAATCTTTAAAAAAAAAAAAAAAAAAAACGTTTCAAAGAGAGCGAGCAGAAGGGGTTTGTTTTGCAATCATTATTGTGTTCATTTTAGATGAAGAGATTCTTTGTTGTTATAGGAAGTCATGGTGGTTTATACCAAAGAAACCAATCATTGTGAGCCATGAAACATCTCTAAAAAGAGCTCCTGGAAGAGTTCCTTCTCAGTTTATCACATATCACATAGCTACCCTGTAAGAAGCTGGAGCAGAGGAAACTTTAAGACATAGTTCTCTCTCTTTTTTTTTTTTTTCTTTTTTTTTTTTTTTTTACCTTTTATTTTTGAAGTGGTCCTACAAGGACCACGGGATAGCTCGGTGATTTTGTTTACACAAACATCAGCTGCAGTGAGGAGACAGGAAGATTTACACGGCCTCCATTTTGGCTCCTACCACGCCTCACATATCTACGACGTGCCTATGGTTAATAATGAAGCAATCATAATTTAACTCATGTTAGTGGAATAGTTATTAATTCTATTTTAAAAGAGAAATATATTGTTTAATTTGAAGTTGTTTTGTAACTTTTTACTTTACTTTTAAATTTTTGTTTCGTTTTGTGCGGATGTGTGATACGAGGCTGACTAATTTGAATGTACATATCTGTGAATAATTGCACAGAAGAAAGACTTTGATATCAACCCCTTACAAGTATAAACTTTATTGGGCACTAACAGATGGACACTTTGATTCTGATTTTGTATGCATGGCACATTGAAGGTTAAAAAAAATACTGCTTGGGTTGAAATGTGATCCATTTCTAATAAAAATAGAAATGACTTAAATATGACTTCAGTTCTGCTGTCATTTTTTTATGTGTAGGGTCAACAAAGAATTTCTGCAGCAACAAATACTGTATTGATCACTCAGCCGGCATTGATTAGAGCCCACACACACACTCACTCCTAGCAGGTACTGTACCCGGGGCGAGCATGGACAGGCTCGCCCAGCGATCCAGCACCATCAATAGTTCTCTTTCATGCTGCTTTTAGCCTTTTTACCTCTAAGAAAACAAGTACACCTCTTACACTTTATCACAGACATCCCCACATATTCAACTAGATAGCTCCTCTCTGCCATCTTAAATTCTGTCCTCCTCTGCTTTTTGTCTATGCCTGTTTATTCACTCCCTTCCTGCAGACTGGCTTTTACCTCAAAAGACCCTCAGCCTCTTGGTCTCCCTCCTCTACCTCTCCCCCTGCCTGTAATGTGAAGTCTCAGGGCCAGCGCTGATGATGGGAGTGATGATCACTGGGGCGATAATGACATCAAATGGAGGAAATATTCAATAAGGCTCCAGATGATTCAGTGCCCCTCTGCACCACCGGAGCCCCCACACCGGAGTGAGTCAGCTCTCCTGCGTCCCTCCTCCTCCTGCTCCTCTTCTCTCCGCTCTGTCTCCTGCGTCTTTTCATTGTTCACCCAGGTTCCTTGTGCTCTCATTTACCCAAGGTGAAAAGAAGGTGGAGAGAAAAGAAAAGCTTAAACTGTAATGTCCTCACGATGTGGGGATGCCCTGGTAAAGGTGGGTGACAGTGTGTTCAGACTGGAATATTTGTGATTGTAGGAACATTGTGAAAATGGTCTTTCATTACGGTAAAGTCATATCATTTGTCATAGACTGTCTGCAGGATTTCACTGCAGAGAGGACCACTGCAAAGTCAGTCCATGTGTCAAGCATTAAAGAGTGATGGACCTTAAAGACAGTAGATGTGGCGGCATACACAGACTGCAGCAATAACCCCCACCACTGAAGTGAAGTTAAAAAAAAAAAAAAAAAAAAAAAAAAAGATCCACTTCACACAGCTTGTTTCATGGTGCCCATGTGCACCAAGCACGACAGCAACATTATGCCTCAGACCTCCTTCGCCTCTCATCTCCGTCAGCTGTTTACACTTATGAATCACAAACCACCATGAGTATCAAATGAATCAGATTGTTAATGTTTTCCAAAATGTTGCCTTTAGCAACACACCACCCTCATACCCACATCCCTAAATTCTTACGCTGCCCCCTCCCACACTCCCGTTTGAATCATTTTCATCCTCTTTCTCTCCTGCTGTGGAGCTTCCCTCCTTCAAGGCATCTTTGCTGTCACCAAACATATGCTAAGCGTGTCGTTCGCGTCATTTTCGGAGGCACACAAATAAATGCTTCTTCATGCGTGGTCACTTCTGATTGCAAACTATGTCTGATGTTGCCACCAGTGCAAAGCTCATCCAAAAAGCTCCACTTTTTCTTTATATTTTTAATTTAACCTTTTTTAAGCATCCACAGTGGGATGCTACTTGTGTTTGCGCCCACTGTCACTTTAACATTTTTGTTTAACAATAATGTAAACATGTCAGGAGTTCAGGCAATTGTGTGTGTGTGTATAGTCAATTTTGCTAAAATAAAATGTGTAACAATGTGAAAAAATATGAATAATTCTGTAGATTTGATCTACAGTATAAGTTGAAATTTTAATTAACATATTACTTATAGGTAGAATAAAGTGTCTTAATTCATTTCAATAAGCTTTATAATGTCATCATCCTTTCAAATGCTGAGTATATTTTATTTCTTTTTATCTTTAAAATGAAAACCTAACCTAACCTCCTTACCTAAACAGATGAATGTTTCCAGTCTGTTTCACCTCTGTGTATGGTCAGAGGTGTGCTCTGCTGCACCTGTACCACCACCCAACAGTGATGTCACGGTGTACTGAGGGTACAGTTCTACATCACTACAGCAAGGTTTAGCCACTGGAAGTCTGCAAAAGTAAGATTTTCAGCTGAAGTGTAGTTACTCTTTAACTTTTTTATGAATAGATTATTTATCGAGTTTCAACCAAGCTTTTGTCCAATCCACAGAAAAGAAAAATTATTTCAAAAGGATTTTACTGAAGTGAATCACCCCATTCATATGTCTGTTGGTACAAAGTCTCGCACTATTTTGCTTTGTTATTTCATCAGTGTCTGGTTTCACTGGTTTGTGCCATGTCTCCTCTCTGGTCATTTCCTGGCGTTTTCTTGTCCATTCCTTGTGCACCTTTGACCCCCTCTGAGTCCGCAGGTGAAACTGCTGCCACACTGGACGAAACCTCACCTCCACCTTTTCATGATGAGACCTACTTCCTCTCACCCTCCTGGGACAGAAGGCCAGTGTGGGTCACCTCTCCTGAGGCTTTGGGATAATTGGGTAGTTTAAATAACCCATTGAGAATAAGACGCACCAAAGCCCTACACCCATATTTAGCAGCTCTGCACATGCTATTGTCTGATTGCACTGGGAGAGAGAAGCTTGCTGTTTTTGATCTCATTTCTCGCCTGTCTCCTATTTGGGTTAGAGGCAGGCTGTTATTGGAACGGCCACCTGTGGCACCAGGAGAAGGTGGACTAAGCTATAATGGATAGCTGGGGCTTCCAACATGACAGCCGCTGTGCCAAACTTGTTAACTAATCCAGATCATTAGGATGAGAGCTGTGTATGACTAAAAGGAGATAGTGGTTCTAATGTGATGGAGATGAGAGGAGATGGACTGCCCTGCCGTGCCCCGAACCTGTGTCAAATGGAAGCCTGTATGTTTGCGCCTGACCTGGGTGAGCAACTGGTGGTCACTAACAGCCAAATTTGCTTGAGGACATCAGATAACAGACTAGCTGACTGGCTCTGGATCAGGGCCAGTGAGTAACAGTTGAGATTTTGGATGCCTGCCCACCTCACCAAACCTCAACTTGAACTTCTCATGACATATTTGCATGAACCTTAGCTATTTTGGAAATAACAGCACCAAAACAAAGTTTAGTTGCCTTGTCTTTATCCATTCATCATTGTAAGCCAGCTGACAGTCACTACAGCCCTGCCAAAGACACTTACGTCAAGGAATTAACCAATAATAGCAAGTGATTACACAGTTAGATTTGGCAGAGAAGGCTCTGATCTTTGAGGGAGCTCTCAAAGAATCAGAGCTGCATTGAGGACTCTGCTGGGAGAAGTAATCCTCCTTATTAAACACATACATTAATATTAAATCTTAGTTCAATCAACAATACTAAAAACATACGGAATAAGGAAGAGATTGGGGAGGAAATAAGTTGTGAACACAGCATTATCATCACTTTTTAAGTTACTTATTATTAACTTATTAGCAAACAGTTGCTTATTCATGATTCTAAGTGCAATATTCACTCTTAGCTTTTCGGTCTCAACTAACTCCTGAGGGAAATATCCATGTTCACCAGTTAGTCTACAGCTAACTGTCTGTTTGCTGTTTGGTGCTGAGCAGGTAGTGTACAATGGGGTTTTTAGAGCTTTCTAGCTAAAAACAGCAGCTTGGTAAAAAATGAAGCTATGAGATCCACTGTGTTAACATCCACTGTGTGTGGACCAGGAGTCCTACTCTGGATAAGTTCCGTCTTGTTGGCTCGGATGTCATAGATAAACATGACGAGGCCTTTAAAGTCTTATACAGATTTTCTCGAATCGTTTTGGCCTTTTGTCCCTAGGGAAGACATTTGAGCAGCTGTTGTGAGTGAAAGGTTCACATGTACACAATCACACACACACACACACACGTTGTGATTTTATTTCTTAAAATGTGTGTGCTGTGTGAGTACTTAAATTCAACCTGTCTCTTAAAAGCAATCAGAAATTAATTTTGGCTTGAAGTTTCACTTTGGACTAATGGAGATAAGGTTTGTCTGAAAGAAGTAGTTAAACATTTTGGGAGATAATGCTTATAGCTATAGAGTGAAGGCACCAGTATACTCTATCAGGACTGCTTGTCGGATGGTTTCAGAACCCTGACGTATTTTGTCTTTTAATTTGGAGGACCTATTGGAAAAGGAAGCAGGGTTTGAGGTTCTCTCTCTAGCTCTCTTTTCTCATGATTTGCACAACAATTTCTGATGCTTTTTGTGTGTACAACCTAGTGCAGCACGATGAATACTTGCCAAAATGTGCACCGTTATCCCCATATTTAACCCCAGATTAACACGTCTCACTCCTACTTGTGACGGGCGGCCTTTCATTCCACCTTCAAATGTGGCTGTTTGGAAGAGCTAACACACCTGGTTTCCAATGTGGTCGGACCAAGCGGCAACCTCCGGGAATGAAAAATGAAACCAACGCAGAAGTGCCAAAAACTGCAGTTCCTCGAATGGCCACTTGAGGCTGACTCCAAAAGCGTGCCAATCCCCATAGACCCCCATGTTAAAATGCCCAACTTTACAGCAGAAATAAACATGTTTACAGTCTCTATAGCTAATTTCCCCTTTCATGACAACTCTATAACTCACCTGTTTAAATTTTCTTTTGCCAATTTTGGATCAGCCAGGAGTTAGGCGGAGTCAGGCACTGGCAAGATGGTGATGGCCGGAGACGCCCACTTTGACCTTCAAAACTGCTCTTCATAAACCAGTGGGTGATGTCACAGTGGCTACATCCATATTTTTTTTACAGTCTATGGGTTGGACGTAACACTCTGAACGAACTTGGGTTTTTTTTGCATTATACAGCCTTTGGATGAGAAGATTGATATCACTCTCTTTTTTGTGCATTAGATATGAAGCTACAGCTAGAGGACAGTTGGCTTATCTAGGCATAAAGACTTGAAACAGGGAAACAGCTGGCGTGGCTCTATCCAAATGTAAAAAAGCTACCAGCACCGCTAAAGCTCATCAATTAACATGTTACATCTCGATTTTTTTAATCCATACATACTGTAAACCAAATTGTTAAAAAGAGAAGTTGTGTTTATATTATAGATGTATTATAAGAAGCTGTTGTAATATATCCATGTGTTCATGCCTCACATACAGTGACTCCCTGTAGTCTCTGCTGGTTGCGTGCCCCTCCCAGTGACAGGAAGCCACTGCTCCCAGCCAAGAAACAGTCTTGTACATAATGCCCCCACTAAAAACCACAACTTGTCATTTTTACACTTGTGTTTATGTTTGGATGAAGCGGGGGTGCTGGTAGGCAGATTTTTTTAACCTTTGGACAGAGTCGGGCTAGCTGTTTCTGCTGTGTTCAGTCTTCATGCTAAGTTTAGCATGAACATGTCTCCTGGCTGAAGTTTCATATTTAATGCAAATGCATGAGAGTGATATTGATCTTCTCATTTAACACTCTCTCAATCTCCCAAAATGTTGAACGCTTCCTTTAGGCTTGCAAGAGATCAGTGTTTTTTTTTTTTTTTTTATTCACACACATTGTGTTTTATTTATTATGATTATACTATGGTCTTACTAGGTATTCTATTGTTTTTACTGTGGTTTCTATGTCTGGAGCATTGGACCAAATGAATTTCCCCCGTGTGGGATAATAAAGTTGATCTGAATCTAAATCTGAATCTTACTCAAACAGCCGAGCCAAATGTTGTTTTGCCAGCTTCAAACTCCTGCAGTGTGTTGATTCTTTCTCCATTCAGCATAAACACGGCTCAAGGAGACATTGGTGACTCTTAAACCTCAAATGGACTGTCACTGGCCTCGCCTTTTGTTTTTCAAACAAATGTCAGTCAGAGTTGAGTTTGTGTATTAGGCGTCCTCCTTTCTGGTGGAAAACATCTCAAGGCTTGTAACAAGCGCAGCAAAGATCAAGTGAGAAATATCCTCAGGATACAGTGCCATCAGCCGTGTAGTCTCTCCTCGCTTCTGTCTCCGCTGCTCATCTGTGACACAGGAGGCCTGAATGTTATGATGCCATTTCTTGTAGGAGGCTGTCAGGTGCTGAGAGACAGCTGAAAGCTGGTAGAGAATCATAAACCCTCCATTAGTCTTCCGTTGTGTGTCTCTGTGCTGCAGTCGGCTGCCCACGCCAGGTGAACCTACCAACCTGCACGCCTGGAGGACAGCAGTGTCTCCCAGTCATCTCTCTCCTCTCTTACTCTTTTGTCATGCCGCCCTCTCTCTTTTCTCTCTGCTTTTGTCTTCCTCTCTTCTTTTCATCCTTTTTCTGTATTCTCCCCGGCTCTTCTGCGACACAGATATTTTCAGAACAAACAAGTGCAGCTACAAACATCAGGGATTTATACAGTAAGTCATGGGAAAACATTCAAGTCACTGATCCTGAAGCGTTGATGGTGGATTGAAAGAGAACACTTTGCTGCTTGGGTCCTATTACTACACTAAGTCTCCACATGTGTACCCAGTTATTCAAAGGCTAAAGGATCTTATTAGGTTAAATACATACATACTTAACTGGCAAAAAATGTATATAGAAGAAGGGGGGTGGCCTGTATTACATGTACACCAACTTTTACAGTGTACGAGCACAGAAGCTTCATACAGGCACACTGTGCACTTTCATGAATCCAAAACAGATGCTTTTGAGCAAATGTTGAGTGTTTTGTTAGAGATCTGCCTCCTGCAGAGATAAAGCTTCTTCAGCTGAGCCCAGGGGATTGGCAGGATACTCCTTACCCAACAAATCCACACACTGGGGTTTATAAAACAGAGAGACAGAGACAATAAGGGACATTGGATAATAAGGGACAGGGAGCACATTATGCAGTAGCGAATCCCAGCCTCAGATTTCCAAGGTCATTGCTGCTACAGCATTGCAGTCAGTTTCAACATTTTGGGGTTTAAACCCACACACATTAAGACACACAAAGCACTGCAAACTTTTAACACACTCAACTGCATATTTTCTCATTTATAGGAGAGGACACATTGATATGGAGGCACGTCATGTTGGAGAGAGAAGCAGAAATCAGATGTATGATCCAAGCCATGTGACAACAAGGACCTTTGTATTACTACAGTGTAGTTATAGTGTAAGCCGAGCACCTAATTAAGTTAATAAGCCGTGCACATCATCAGTGACCTTGCCTTGGTCTCTTAAGTGTGTGTTTTATAGTAGAAATACACCACACATGCATAAGTTGGAGCCAGAACGAGAAGTGTGTCACTGGCAGCCTGCGTCGACTTATTTTAGCTCAGGTGCTCTTGGTTTAAATGGAAAGGTCAGACACGTGTGCAAGTGCATGCACATGTAACTTACAACATAGTATATATGCACATCCACTTCATACATATGTCTGCTCTCCACTCTGACATGGAATTTAAACCCATCAAACCTGACAAAATGTAACAACGTGCCGCAACTCGTGCCTCACTTGTTCCACATCCACTCGCCCCGGATTCAGGTCACACTTTGATGCACAGCAATGTGCTGCAGTGGTCTACTTGTAACTCTATCATTAACTCGTAGCCCTGCCGCACAATGTGATGTTCTTGAAGTGCTCACTGTACTAGAACACATCCTGGTCGAATGTCGACGGTCCAGTGGAGTCATTGCCTTGCCATGAAAGATGATATTTTAATTCCCTAATTTTTATAAAGCCCTCCTGGCTTGATATCCTTTCTTGCCAAATGACCTTGACAGACAAAGAAGCCTCAGCATAAATGAAAAGAGCTGGTTAATAGTTAATGGCCATCTCTATTATTACTTGAACTTGGAGCAGGAGAGCCTGTACGCGTGCATGTGCTTGTGTGTTCAATTATGTGCGTGTGCTTGTCAAAAAAAAACACAATTTGTTTTTTTGTGAAAAGGGAAATCTTTTTTTTTTTGATGAGATGACTAAAGGAAAAGGTCTTAAATTGTTGTTACTGTAATAGCTGGAAAATTATAGGAAATATCAAAGTCAGCAAGGATGACTCTGGAAAACAAATCATTAAAAAACCTAAAAGGAAAAATAACCCTGGACAATAATTTCTTCGGGATTTCCCTTTTCCAAATGGTCACGTTTTGTTGCAGAGAGTCTGAGAGTGTGTGTGACAGAGCCAGGAAGGCAGCGAGAGAGCGGGTGTAATGGAGTAAATGTACTGACACTGTAGCAAGCAGCTTTCTGGCTATCTGTCAAAGGCAGCTGGTTTGTCACTGCGTTTAAGAGTCGGGTGTCTTAGCCACCTGTGTGAGAGCCCGCACATAAACGGAAAAATTTTCCATTACACATGCTATAATGGGGTCCAGGAATAGGTAGTGCAGATGGGGAGCTTCCTTTCAACACATCTTTATTCTGAACTTCCTTTTACCACAATTTAACATCTTCTAAGTTATCTATTCCCACTAGACATACTGTATCACTATCACGTCAAATGAGCTTCAAACCTGTTTTCAGTGAGCGCTAATATGGAGAATTTATGCCTGATTGCAAAGGTGGCCTTGTGCCAGCTTCTAACGCAACTTCACATCAATGGCTTTGCCTCATGTGAGGACATAATCAGATAATGAAACCACTGCACTTGCTCATTACCATCTAAATTAGTTTGATAACTCCAAAGCTAAAATAGAGCCTAATATGTCTGCATACATTTCTATTTAAGACTTATCTCCATCTTTAAGTAATGGTTGAAGATAAACACAGAAAGAAGCACAACAGAAAAGGGTTTTTATGAGGTTGCACAATAGTGACAATGAGACACACATTTCTGTTTCCACAATTTGGCTAAAAGGCTAAATCCAAAAATTGATTGCACACAGGTGTCATTAATAGCTTCCAAAAAAGCAGTTTTGAGAGCTAAAGTACTGCTTAGATTCTCCCCTAACTGATCTTTTATTTACTCTAAATCATAATGCCAGCTCATTTTTTACCTTCTTAGGTAACAGCCATGATGCACACACTAACAGGGTGTGCGGCACACAGAAAGCAGCCACAGTCTCTATTATCTCAACCTCGTTTGCATCCAGTGTTCATCTCTGCTTGCTATCATTTGTTAGGCAAATACTGTGCATGTTACAGGTTGACCAACCTTCACCTAATGTCCTGCAGACTGCTGCCTGTCACAGAGCCCACAACAGTCAACAGGTATATTCATGAAAGGTGCTTTTGTCTTAATTAAAAAAAAATAAAAAAAAATACACATCTTAACTCTTAGAGTACTCTACTCCGGTAATGTAGTTTTGAACTTCCATAAAGGGGACTAGCAAGAGACAGATTTTTGAAAGTATAGTCAAAAGTGATGTAGCAGGGGCTGGAATATCTTTAAATACCGAAGTCTCAAGCCCCAGCTAACTGTGACGCTAAGATGACATCATCAGGGGTCCCTTTAAAATCTTGTTTTTCTGAAGTCTTAGTGAAAAACAAAGCTGCCAGTGACTTAGATAGTTATACCTAATTTTAATGCACCTCTGCCTGTTTTACCTAATACAAATAAACTGGAGAATTCACTTCATTCAGGAATTTGTATAACTACCATTTGATTTGTATTGGAAACAGGTGAAATCATCTCACTGCACTGGCAGAGTTTGGTAGAGGAGGTGGTAGTTCTGACAACGCAGCGATCGCTTTAGAGTAATCTGAGTGCTCTCGCTCTTGTTTGAGTTCTTTGGTGTACTCGCCATCCCGTGCTGTATCGCGTCACACTGCGTTTTACTGTACTGAGCCGGGCTTTGCATCTAGGCCATGTAGGCAAGCTGCCTTCTGCTGCATGTGTCTGAAACTGAGCTCTGAGCCGGGAAGAGAGCAGTGTAATCAGGGCAGTGTTTTATTTAAAGACTGTAACGTGGGCAGCAGCAATCCTCAGGGGCTTCGATGCTTCACAGCGCAGCTCTCTTAGAGGTGATCAGACCTCCTACTAACTTTTAACACCTCAGCCCTTTTCTCACCCAACTTCGAATCTGGTGCAATCTGGAGATGGACAGCAGCTTTCGTAATCGTGCATGTTGGTTTTAAGCATCACAAAAGGATAGAGAGGAGGACAGAGATTGACAAGAGAGAGAAGTTCATTTGTCACGTGTGTGTTTGTGTGCACAAAGTGAATGACTTTGTATGTTTCATTAGTGCTGTGCATGTGGGTGGTGTATGTCATGTGCACAGTGACCGAGTGTGTTTGATGATGTGCTTGTGAAAAAATGGCAGGTTAGTAAATCATGTGTGAGTACCTTTTTTTCTCTGAGTGTGAGCCTTTATGGAGCTTGGTACCGTAGGTGATGGACACTCACAACAATAACAACACCATTTCAGTGTTGGGATTATAGCACAACCGCTGCAACACCACAAAGGACAAACAGCCATGGAAGCTCACCAAGGAAAATAATTATCTAATGGAGAGTGGTTGCATCTCATTTTGCTTCTGCGGTGTAGATGCAGAAGCTAAATGTATATTGATCCACCACCACAAAGGGGCCAAGAAGACTTCCTAAAGTGTCCATGTGGTGTGTAGATGTACATATATGAACCAAACTTACACAAACAGTTGCCTTGCCTGTATGCGTGCCAGATTTGTAAAGGTGTTGGAAGACTTTGCAGAGCCTAGTTTGCAGAATCACACATCCACAGAGCTGCTGATCACACAGGTATAAAGCGGAGGGGAAGAAAGAGGGAGTGTGGAAAACATGAGAGATCTGAATAATAATGTGTGAGAAAAGGAGAAGCTGGAGAGCTCATAAGCTTGATCTTCAGAAGGAACCTGTGAATACATTTGAAGACAGCCTTAAAAAAAGGCTTTGAAATTTGATTACACAACATTTTCTTAAGAATATCTTAATGCCTTCCTTTTATTGGGTTACATAAGTTGTCAAACACTGTAAACAATCATGAATATTAACTTAATGAAACTGAACATATATGGAGTGTAAAACGATTCATACTTGAGAGGTTTATGTTTCCAACAAGTTTAGAATACATGGAGGGTGAACCTGCGTTCACACCAGATGACTGTCAGGTCCGCTGATGAGTAATTTCTCCCTTAATCAGACACACAACTGCTTCCTGAGCTACTTCCCATCTGGAGGAATAAACCTGCTGGTGTTCTGCTTGTTAACACTGTCATCAGCGCCGTGCTGGTCTTGGACTGCCAGGCCGTTCTCCACATTTCGTCTGCACTGATTTTTTTTTTCAGTGCCAGCTAGCTGAAGAACAGCGTCCGACACGTCTTCTCTCTCTGGGTGCTTAGAGAAGTGCAACAGTGTCTTTTCATTTCCGTGATATCTTCTTGTAAATCTGTTTTCATTTCAGGTCAGAAATGTAGCATTTTGACTTGAGGAGCTGGCTGTTGACTGAGGCTGTGTCACAAAAGCTGAGGACGGCAGTGTTTTGTTTGCTATTTGAGGCGTATGTTAGAGGTTAACAACCAGCTAACATCATTGTTGTCAATAGTTTTGCATGAACTGAAATGTAATTCTGCACTTGTTCATTGATGATAAATACAATAATGATCCCATAACAATCACCATGACTACAACAATCAGTTGTAGTTCAATCAATAATTACAATAGAATAAAATGAACAAACTTCTCTGCAGCTCTGTTTTATTTGTAGATATTCATCCTCTCATCCTCTCTAATGATTATAAAGGGTTTGACTTCAGTGTGTTACAGTATCTAATAACACACAAACAATAGAAGGAAATGTACGCTTCTCATTTTAATTGTCTGTTTGTGCTGCAGGACATGGTTTTACTTATAAGAAATGCATTAGCATGCCTATTAAATACAGCCTTTTGTTTTTCTTTCCATGACGTCTTTGGTGCTATTCCTCACATTTTGTAAACTGAACATTGCCTTTGATCCTGGTTTTTGAGTGGGAAATGGTAATTTCACTTTAATCATACTGGACACAGAAAAAGAAACTCCATTAGTACAGAAACTCATGGCTGTTTGGGTAAATCACTAACTAATGTGAACAAGCACCACATTATGAAAAACCTGATGTAGACAGTTTCCTTGTTCTCTGTCAGCCTGTCAAAAAAACACAGGGCTTACCCTGTTCTCACAGGAGGTCTTTCTTTGTGTGTGTGTGTGTGTGTGTGTGTGTGTGTGTGTGTGTGTGTGTGTGTGTGGCTTTATCTCGGTATCAGATCCTCAAGAACTGTTCTCCTGGCAGAGGAAGCAGAAAATGTGCTAAAGTTGGAAACATGTGACGGTCTAAAAGAACAGTCTTTCAGCACTGTTAGAGCTGTATGTGTTTACTGAGTCTTTTTGAAATTTTGCTGCTGAGCCCCTTTTGTCAAAATCAGCCACCAATGTTATGACGGGATGATGGCTCATGTGACCTTTGGTGGCCGGCAGCATTGCTCTCAAACAATCCAAAAATGGATGCTTACACTAGTCGGACTACAAAACTACATGGAGAAGGAAGACACAAAAGCAAAAAAAAGCAGTCCAGTTCATAATGTGCATGTGCCTGTGGCAATAAAACTCCAAATTTGGGACGTGCAGCCAACCAAAATGTTAGGACAAAAAAGTGGAGGATGCCATTGAATTTGATGGTGGACTGTAGTGTTTACAGATGTGTTCGTGTGTGTGACAGCTAGAAAGAGAGACAGGAGGTAAGCTGTAAAACCAAAAAGGAGAGGAACGCCTCTGTGTTTCCCTACTTAAAAGCTTCAGCTCTAGCTCACAGCTTATTAAGCTGGTCTGTCTGCTCATCTTGTCCCACCCACAAACAAGATGCAGCCTCTCACCGTGCTCGTAGCCTGTGTGTGTGTGTGTGTGTGTGTTTGTTTGTGGAGTGTGCATGCGCACACGCTCGCACAGTTCACATTGGGTGCTTCTGTGAGCTGTTTGCTGCCTTTTCTCACATTCCATTTGTGAATTACACGTTTCTTTACATAACCGACAGTGACTGCGCATTCTTCCTCTTGTAGACATTCTGTTGATGTATTCATTGCTGTATAAATCTCAAGTGATGCGTCATGAATGCCATTTATGTCTAATAACAGCAAGATAAACAATGAGTCTCCCAAGCTGCCTCCTCCGGGGAGTCTAACAGCGTGTGAGAGTCAGGACATGTGCCGTGTTAACTTGAACAACTCTTCACAGCCACTATGAGGGAGAGTCATGGGGAGTTTGCAGGTACTTTACTGTAAATGGTCTAATCCAAACATTATGTTGGCTTTCATTTAGAGGGAGAAAGTTGGGTGAAGAGAGAAAAGAAAACAGGCAAAGGAAGGCACAAAGAGATGAGGTTTCAGGGATCTCAGCGGCTCCTCCAGCCTGGCCGCTGAGACTATAAAAAGAATGAGACTTCCCAGAGGACCAGCACTCCCTCAGGAATCAACATCCGCTGGCCTAATCTCTGACCTCCATCATAATCACCCCCCCCCATCTCCTCTTTTTCCTCTACTCCATCTCCTCGTACCTGCAGCCGGGAGCCACACAGATTACACGCTGAATGAGTGACTCCACAGCGAGGCCCACAGAGGAACCTTCAGCTGATATTATGACATCGCAAATGATCAAGGTTAATTATCCATCTGAGTTTGATGGCGTGACAGCTCATTAAAGCATTACAAGGCCGCATAATCTGCCCTGTCCTCTCTTTGTCTGTGAGAATCCAGTCGGTGTTGCAGGGGGGGGGGGGGACGTCCATGTGAGGATGGGCTGAGCATGACCAGACAGGCAGGATCGAGAAGCGGAAGCAGGTGCAAACTCACATTCATGACTGTGCTCTAAATTCTGGTGTCTCTAAAGTCAAAACAAGGCAAGACAGAACGGTTTCCCCGGCACTTTGCTGTGCAGCTTCATAAAGAACTGACTGTAAAAAACAAGGTGAAAAAGATGACTGTAAAAGCACTTCTAATTATTTTATGTGTAAAAAGTTGTATTTTCTGGTTTTGGCTTTGAAAAGACAGCAACACTATAAAATATTGACTTTTTGCTTTAAAGTTGAATTATCCTAGCAAAGTGTTTATGAAGCTAATGTGTGAGTTGAGAAAAATGCCTAATATACGACAGTAACAGAGGCCAAAGTGATGAAAACTTTCCACAGAGGGACTTGGATAGTAAAGTTGTTGATGACCTAAACTGCAGTTTCAGAGAAGAAATGATGAGAGAAGCAGCTTAATAGGACAGAAAAACATCTGCAGAGGCCAATCATTTGTTTATATTTGATACATGGACACCAAAGATCTGAATGAGAGGAGCGCAAAACACTCATCCAAGGAAAGTTAGAGGCAAGCAGGAATAATGCATTCAGGAAGCTGCTGATGAAATGAGGCAAACGTTTTATTTGCTGCAACAATGCAAGAGGCATTTATATTCATAAGGCAGCTGGCTCTCAAAGTAAAAACTCACTTTGGATGTTTACTAAAATATAAACTGCATCCCCTGAAATTTGTTCTTCATATTTTATCACTCACAGCACAAACGCCAAACCGCTGGCTTGTCTGTCAGGCATGCACTTGCCTAAAGCAGTGAGGTTTCCTCTCTGTCAATCATTTGCTACAGCTTCAATGGCATTCACAGAGATTCTTTTAAAAGTGGTTGTATCTATGACAACCAGATAAACCATTTTCACCTAAAGTCTGTTAGACATGGGTTGTTTAGATAAAAAAAAAACCCTTTTAGGAGAACTTACTGTATATGATTAGAGACTCATTTATTTAGAAATCCATTGTATTGTCTTAGTTTGTATTTACTCATAAAACAGTCACATGGTTACATTGTCTCTTGTGGATTAGCTTTGAACATTTTATTATAATGGTTCTTCGATATACGCATCCAAATTGGACTTTTATTTCTTCCACAAAATCACTTCCCTTTTGTTAAAACTGACTTGTTTGTTAAAAAACTTCACGTTGCTTCTTCCCTGTTTGACAGGCTAAGTGTGTTATGTTAATATGAGAGCTGCCTGTTGCCTGCTTCATTTGCATGTTTGTCCTGAATCCATGAGGGAAGGTTTATTTTTGTTTATGTTCTATGTGTGTTAAAGGCACACTGCATTTACATTTTATACCTGCTAGCCTACTGGTTGCCTAAATTGCAGCTTTAGGGGCAGAGCCAAAACAGATGGTGGCCATTGTGGATGTAACACCGTCAGCCTGACAGTGTCATGTTCCTTGTAGTGTTTAATATGTTTAAGACATTTTAATCTCAGTTTAATTTTACATTTTCACTGTTGACAGGACAGTTGACAGGCTAAATTTGTTCTTTATATGAAGAACCCCTCAGTTCAATTCAGTATTTCTCCAAAGTCCAGAATTGTGATCACAGTAGACTGGTCTGCACTTTCCACAGTGTCGCTATTTTCATCTGTATTGTGCAAGTGGAACACCCAACAGCTTTTTCACAGCATCTTGGACCCACCTGCCGACAAGTCTCGCTCCTCCCCTTCCTGTTATTCTTTCCCTTACAGTAAAACTCTCTAGCCATGACTGGCAGCACATGAAGCTCACATATGTAGTTAAAAGTCATAACTGTTGTGAATGTGTCAGCTAAAAAGACTTTCGCTGTACAGTGTATTTTCATAGCGGTATTTATCAGCACATAGTTGCCTGGGATGTAGATGGATGCTTGGGGACTATTTGAGATGTCTGAGCATTCCCAATATCAGCATTTTTGCTTGAAGGTGAAAGTGAGGACAGTTTGTATTCTATTCCAGTTATCTTATAATCAATCTGCCAAGCTGTACTTTTTGTATTTGTTGCTTTTATTGTACATTTTGGGTCTAAAGGTAACTCAGCCATTTAAAATGAGTATTTCTGTCTGTAAAGCAACTGCAATTCATTTTTATAATAAAAACAGAGCAAATGACTAGTGATAAACCCCCACAGAGAATTATCACCTGATATCTGCAGTTCTCCTCAGTTTAACAGAGCATTTTAGCAACTTTAAGCTAATTGTTTTGGTTTTTCAGCTTGTAACTTTAGTGTCACTAAAGTGGCTCGCTGTCACTGCACTTATTGTGTCGTTTTTGGCTGCAGCAGGCGGCTGTTTTTAGTGGAAAAGCGCTAAAAACCAAGTGTACACTACCTGATCAGCAGCAAACAGCAAGCAGACATAGTTAGCGACTAGCTGGTGAACACAGTGGAGCATCTAGCAGCTAAAAAGAATTGGATATTTCCCTCAGGAATTTTTGGACTGCAACATAGCTAAAAGTAAAGTGGATATTGGACTTACATTCACCAGGTGGCCAGAAGCATGACTCCAAATGAATGCCAATGTTGCCTCGTGTCTGCTGGATGTGTAGATAGGCAACTGTTTGCTAACAAGTTCGCCATATCATCCTAAAGAAGTGATATGTTAATGTTGTGTTCACAGCTTGTTTCTGCTGCCCCCAAGTGGCAAAAAAACTGTTATTGCAGGTTTAAGTCAAAAATTTTTTAGAATCACCATTTTGACTTAATTTGCCATAGGAGAATAAACTGTGCATCACCATAGATCACGTAATCTGTTACTAACAGTACATTATTTATTTGTTATTAAGAATTTTGACCCATACGTCTCTAAAATTGGTCTTTTTTGTATATATATAATTGGCAGAATTTTACACAGCAGCTCCTCCAGATCAGCTTGAACACGGGATCGGGTTAACTTGAGTCAAGTTTCAAAGAAAGAATGAAATATTCACTTTCACTACTTTAAGGGTACATGGCACACCCTCTGTGTCTAATACTTCATTGGGGGTCATTGGGTTAGACTGACAAGAGAAACTCGTTCTTACTGTGTCACACAAATGTAATCAGACCCAGGAGAACTCAGTCACGAAACCTGGTGTCGCTGGTGTCAAACTGTCCCACAGTACCACTGCACCACTTCAACCTCACTTTGTTGACGAGGAGGCAGGAATCAAAGAGAGGAAGTATGCCTCCCTCAGCTCATTTGAATAAAGTGACACATTTTTTCTAAAAGGGGAAGTGTTGATATTCAAACTGAAGAGTTACTATCCTAGCCCATCAGTTCCATCTGACAGTGTTTGTTGTGTTGCATGAGATCCAAAAGCCATCTCTGAGTGCAATCTAAATCTAACACCCCTGTTCTTTCAGCGGGGAGGGGTGGACATACACCTTGCCACCAGAGCTCTTGTCATGAAGCCGTCAGCGCTCCGTTATGCTTTGCGTTATAACACTGTAGACTGATAAAGAGATAATGCATGGAAGAGGTGCTGACAGAGATGAACCATCTGTCCCTCATTAAAAACGTTCAGAGGAAAGGGAGAGATAGGTCACTGCTGGACATAGCACTACACACACACACACACACACAGAAATGTCCTCTGGGATACCGGATCAAGCATGACTCCCTGTGTGCCATGGCAACTTTGAGCAAGGAAAGACTAATAAGAGTTGCCTCCTTGTTAGGAAGCCTGAACAGTCAGGGTGTGTGACAAAAGGCCCTGGGTCCTGTCTTACAGGAGTAAATGTGTGATTTTTATCCTCCATGGGCTATAGGCTTAATCTGCACCTTATTAAAGCACCTGCAGGGTGATTTTTCCAAACAACTGTCTATGTGAATACCCATTGCAACTAGCATTATGAATGACAGCCAACAGGCAGAAGGAGAAGTCAGCCTTCCCTTCTCTTTTTCACTAGTGGAAAAACTAATTTTCACTCAAAGGTAAACTGGTTACAGGGCGGCACATGGAGGGACAAAGTGGAGAGCACACCGACTTAAACTGTTTACCCACCTTCAAAGGATGTGATGTGAAATATAGTCAGCAGCTCCCAGCGCTCTCATTCATTTGGATCTTACATTATTGCTTTGTGCATCACCTGCTCCTCTCTTGGCTCCCCCTCCATCCACCGCGCTGTCTATTTCCCAGGTCACTGATTGGTAATTGGAGCTGTCTGACAGGAAGTGACAGCCTCCGTTGTTGTTGTGCTCTGTCTGTTGTGATGTGGAGAAACGTGTTCATTGGTAATTTACATAAAAGCCCTTGGGGGGAATGAGCGACCCAGCACTTGATCCTCTTTAATGGCCCAGTCTGTCCTTGGTGATGATCAGTGTGGAGAAATGATTAGAGGAGGCAGGGGACCGACATTAAGGCAAAGCTGACTTACAAGAGATCTTTGCATGAAGTGTACTTCTTCATACCATCACTTCTTTAATGTGTTGTAAAAATTTCATATTCTTCTAGCCACCTTTGTTTTTATACCCCAAAACAGACATTCTTGATACAGAGATGATGACACCCTTCAAAGCACACAGACCGACTTGTGAATGTGTTCATCACTGCTCTGTCTGGATATTTATACCAGCAGCTGTAATGTCATGTCAAAGCCCAAAGTTCGGAGACCTCCGCACTTGTTGACAGTGTTTCATGCAGGAGTTAATTGGTGTAGATGACCTGTCAAACCAGCAGCCTAGGAGCTGGAGAGGAGATAGAAGGAGCCTTCAGAGGTTGATCATGACTGCTATTAATAGCATTAGCGGGCCAGAGTCTAAGACAAGCTGCAAGCAAATCCCGAATGCAAAATAACTAATTCAATCCATCCAATGGACAGAGGAATAGCATTTTCATTTATTATTCAGCGTTGTCTTCGCTTTGCCCGAGGACAGATCAGCATTTTGTATTTGAGAACCACCGTCTGTAGCGGTCTTGCTTTTTAATCTGCACTAATGCTGACTTACAGCTCTATAATTTTGACAAGAAATTCAAACTGGTTGAAAAGGTGACTGGAAGATTTAGCAGTGATACAGTGGGGATACATTTCTTTATTACTGCTATAAAAACTCAAGTGCATTTCAATGTTAATGTACTTTGTATGCCACATGTACAAAGTCATTCTCCTGTTTGTCTTACCAAGAGCAGTTCAAAGTTGTACGTCTTTGTGACATAAGAAAATTAGATTCTTGGGTGTTTGGCTTCTTACTAAGAGCAATAGCTGCTCAGATTCATAGTTATTGATTGAACTGTTTGGTCCCAGTTAATCATTTCTGCAGCGTCTTAAGTTATCGGTGTTGATTTCGACTGAGGTGAGAAGATTTTTATTTTTATTTCTAGGGTGTCTGAAGAAACGATAGATTTCATATCAGAAATACATGAGACAAAGTGGACAATTAGCAAGTTCAGTAAACGTCTGAATACTGAGACTCTGAGCTCTGAGACACAGATACGAGATTTATGAGACTGTGATGTAGATGTCAGTCTCACACTGCTTCAGGACTAAGAAACTAAAATGCTGCCAAAGCATTACAGTAAAACATTTTTAAAGGTCTACAAAAGCAAAGCATGGTTTATTGGGTATAAAAAAAGAAGGTGGATGTGTGTATACTGGATTTTTATTTGTCTATTCTACAAAAAGTTAAATTAATAACATACTTGCGTTATGCATTACAAGTTACCAGAGCCCTTTAAGTAATGGTTTTAAATTACTCATTTTATCTGACCATCTGTCAGAAACTGAAAAATATTCAATGAATATTGACATTAAACATAATGAGCAGATAGTACCTGAATATTATTCTTTCTGAAAAATTACTTAATTACAGTAATTATCAACATTGTCAACTGTTAAGTTTTTGTGTATTGTCTATTGGACAATCAACAATCTCTTTCAGTGGGTGAAACAAACAAGTGATCTGTTATATTGATACCGGTGATAAGTCATTAGCATAGTTTATATTTTGTCCTTTCCAGAATCCGGGGGGGTGGGGGGGTGGGGGGGGTGGCTTGTCATCAGTGACTTGGGTAATTGGTTGATTATGCAGCATTTGATTCCATTACAGACAGACTGATTGACAGGATGAGCCTGTCATTGCACGGTGACTCATCCTGCCCAAAAATGATTGAGAAGCAAACAGTGTGCCTGGACATGGTGATGATGATGATGATGATGTGCGTTTGTGTGTGTATGTGTGTGTGTGCAGTATGTGTGTTGGAGCCTGACTAGCCTTTTCTGAATTAAAGTGTTGGCTTTGGGGAGAATGGAAAATGAATAGTGACAAGTGTAGAAAGTGGGCTGTCAAAGGTTGTGTGGTTTAATCACATCACACACAAATATCAACATTAATCAAGACTATTAGAATGGCTCTGATTAATTCAAATGGTTTATTTGAGCAATGTTGGAGGAGACAAAAATTACTTACTTAAATATCATGACAGTTCTATCAAAACTGCTACAGTACCACCAAAAGATATGAACATAACAAACCTGACGGTGCTCCACCAATTTAGCATTGCACTCCTATTACATTGTTGGAATGATTGGAACAGTTTTTAAAGAAAACATCATTTTATTGCTTCTTAATGGATGCAGCAGAAGCAGAGATATTTCATATGTTTTATATACTATGAAATGTAAGGGAATTCAAAAAATATATATAATAATATAATATATATAATAAATATAGAATCACTACCTAATAGCTTAGACAATCATCAGTGGGTCATACACATTTGTACAGTTTACATCTCTTTTCAGAAATCCTGCCATTGCAAACAATGAGAGCACTTGCCTCATTATTGTTGGCAAATTAAAGGTGTTAAATGTCACTTTGACATCAAAAAATGTTGCTTTTGTGCGTTCATTTTGTGACATTATGATAATTAAAGTTACTGCTGTATAGACCCCCCTCTACTGGACTCATAAGCGCACAGTGATGGTCATCAGGTCAGATTTGGGGAAATGTGTTGATTTTTTTACGGCGCAAAACATGAGATGGATGCAATTCTTCCAGCGACCTGCAAGGGCAGATAGTACAAAGAATGAATAACAGGTTAATCTTCCATATATCCATCCAGCTTGACTAGGATAATTGCAAAGATACACAGTACTGTATATTTCTAATTCTTTCTGATGCTTAAAAACATATCTATTGCCTTTTTAATACTAGATATCAAAGGACTGTACGTCTATTTCAAACATCATGAGGGAATTGTTTTTAAAAGATTGAGTTGAGTTGGTATTAAGACAGCGTAAAAAGCAAACTGTTTTCCCCTGACATGAAACATTTCCCTTCTCTTCCTGGGGCTGACAGGCTGTGTGGCATCCTGCTGTGCCAGACTGTGAAATGATGACTTTCTCACAGATGTGCAGAGCCCCCCAAAAGGGAAGAGGGGAAGGACAAAGGGGGAAAAGAGGGGAGAGGTTTATTAATGGAGAGGCGGCTGGGCGGGGTTGACTTGCCACTTGGGCTGCTTGTCAGGTACAGCTGCTCCAGACTGTGTTTGACTCATATCACATCTCCTTGATTCAAAGTCAATGGCAGCAGCAGCTGTTTGTCCCTAACACTCCAATCTGTTGTATACTGGCAGCAGATTTCAAATGTACCAAGTTATGTGGAAAACATGAAGAGTGGCTGTTTTTCAGAGTCAAATTTGAAATAATCATGTTTTTCTGAAATCAGGTTCAGCTGAACAGAGAATGGCATGTCTAGTGCTAGATGCAGGTACAATAGAGTAGATTTGTGATGCATCACGTGCAAGTTGGAAGTAAAGATCTCTTTTTTCTTCATGCT
The DNA here is from genome assembly GCA_038419695.1 of Scomberomorus guttatus. NCBI lineage: Eukaryota > Metazoa > Chordata > Actinopteri > Scombriformes > Scombridae > Scomberomorus > Scomberomorus guttatus. The sequence goes on from CM076460.1 coordinate 7,427,283, forward strand.
CAGGAGGCCACGACTCATTTCCCTCATGCAAATGAAAGCTGCAAGCAAAAGGGAAGGCAAATCCTATTGGAAGGCTGACAGTGCTGTGTGGAAAATGTTGTGTGACTGGCGCTGAGACTAGCACAGTCCCCCAGTGTGTGCCACTGAAGGAAAGAGGGAGCGAGCCAGAGAAAGGGGGGTCGGGGTGGGGATTTCCTTTTCATAAGAGCTTTGGCATCGGAGGGGTTCTCTCAAAATTTATGTCACCATGAGGGCTGATGAGAATGCTCTCGCAAGCTGAAGGGAAACTTCAAACCATTAGTCAATACTGTTGATGACTAACAATAATCTCACTGACTGTGCATGTGAGGGGGCAGCAAGCAGAATAAGTGGAGCCTGCGGTTGTGGCCCGAGTGTCTGCTGGGGGTGTGTGGATAGCTGTAGTGAGGTCTAGCTTTTAAAATAGAAATCTTTGGATCTGAATATTGACGCAGAGGCAAGGACACAAGCAGAACCTCCAAAGCAAGTGAGAGGGCACTTGTAGGCACTTAGCATCCAAGAACTTCATGGTAGCCTGCTACCATCCTCCAGACAGCAGCTCTGGAAGTTACGTAAGCTCCAGATATAAATACACTTTTTTCTCTCTCTCTTTGTGAGAGAAGAGGCCATCTGTGAGTGAGGACAGAATTGGAGCACCTTGTTCCTTTTATACTTTGTGCCCAACGAGGTCCCAGTCCAGCTCCTGTGATCTCCAACAGTAGACCCATTTCACAGTCTGCATACTGTGGGGAGATTTATGCTGCAGTAACCTTATACTCAGGATAAAGTGATGGAAGGGAAATCTGGAGCACTGGTTTCCCTACTTTCATTTAGTTAGCTGTTTCTTCCCCAGTCAACGATGAATGGGCAAATTCATTTAACTTCAGCCTCTACATAAAAAAACACCTTTTTCCTCCTGAAAGCCAAACGGGGTCTCCACATTCATAATCTATACAGCCTTATAAACAGTAATCTTTTTCTAATTGACAAAACAGGTTTATAATAGATTGGATCTGTTGACAGTTTGGAAACCATCATGTTACCACAAGGATTAAGCTTCAGTCCCACAAACTGCCAGATGGGACAAAACAAAAAGAGATATCATTCAAAAGTTTTACCCAATGAGATATCAGTTAGAGTGAGAAAGGGAGTGTGATTTGACAATAGATGCAGAGGGGCGGGATTGTCTGCAGATTTGTGAAGGTTTTATTGGCTGGAACTAAAAGTTCCAGGCAATACCATGCCACATGAGGTCACCTTCACTGTTTTCCAGGAAGTGACAGTTTTCCAGGAAGTTTAAGCCCCAGTGGGGTCTTATTAAATGATATGCAAAATAATGTGTTTGTGTACACTGAGGGTAGACTTGCACTTGTTTCTGCCAGAATATGAACAAATGGGGTGCCTGAAGTCACAATGAAAGGGTATTTTGATGTTGTTTGCTACAGTAATTGAATGCATTTCTGGATGAAATAGGATGTTGGCAATGACCGGAGTGCAGGTAGAGACTACCAAGAAGTGAGTGTGTTGGACCACAAGAAACAAGGAATGTAACTTTGAGCATAAATGAATAATTCCATGGATGCAATCATGATGTCTCAGGAAGGGAAAACTAAAGTATTAGGGGGTTAAAATGTTAAATTGCTTTGGGTGCTATATTGCCACTAGTGTCATTGTGAAAGTTGTGAAGTTTTTACAGACTAACAGGAGTAGTAGGGAGAGGATTGTTCAACTATCTGTAATATTTCTAAAGAAAAATGAATGATAACAGGAACACTTCTGGTGTCCTCTATCCACTGGTGTCATTTCAAAAAGGGAAAAAAATCCCATTCCCTGCACTCATGTGGATGGTTAAAAACAAAAAAGGCTTCATTAAATATGGGCCACTATATTATAAAATTACACCAATGTATTGCACACCTGTGGATACGCGTAGGTTTGGATTCATTGTGTGCCAACACACAATTGTGTGTGTATTTTTTATCATGTATTTTTATGTAAGTATCATGTAAGCCTTTTGTTTTTAAGCAACCACTTGAGGGACTGAAGTTGGATTTTTATGCCTCACCCTTCCCATGTATGAAGACATATTTTTCCTTTTTTAAAATCACATGTTTCTTATTGATAGACCATGAGGTAACCACTTTCCAGTAAGTAGTTACTTTGGTGGTTGTGAGAAAATACAAAATGTACTTTTATAATCTTATTTTGATTGATGTCACACATCAGTAACTGTGTATATGTGAATTTACCTGTAATTCCAATGGTCAGAAATTACTTAATGGGCTTTGATGTTATATGGGAAATTTATATGGTGTGGAAAGTCATGTTTTTATTCCATTTTCACTTCGAACCAGCTGTTTGGACAAACATCCTCTGAAGCAGTGGTATTCAACCTTGGTTCCTGAGGCCTCAAAGGCTGTTTCTTAATACCAGAACAGCCAAGAATGGACTTGAGAAGGATGTTGTTGCCAAGTCTCCTTGAGAGAACAGTCTGGCAGGACTGCAAGGACGGAGAACACAACTGTCAGAGTTCGTGATGTTCTGTTTAGCTGCTATTGTGCAGCTCTACAGAATGTCCAACTCATTCACCAGTGACAGAACAACACAACCATCATTTTTTATTGTGTTTGTGTTACATTTATTTTATTGTTGTACATTTCATATTCAAATTAGGTGCAGTGAAGAAGGAGATATTTTGTGCCTTGTAGTTAAACCTTTGAACAATATTTGCATATTCATGTTTGGAGTAAGATTCTAATAATTCTAAGAATTTTTAACCTGATGTGAAAAATCATATCAGAAACAAATAATTATTCCAGTATTTTTCCAGCGGGGGGGGGGGGGGGGGGGGGGGGGGTGGGGGGTGGGGGGGGGACAGCAGCCCACCTGTTTTGCTTTGTTTGTACTAACTGTAGTTTGTGATCATAACAGCTGACACTGGCTACAAGTTTCCTCTGAGCACTCCACTTTCCAATTAGATGTAACTTGTAAATGATATGCAAAGATTCATAAACTATGTTGCTTTCTTTTTTCAATAGATAAACTCACAAATAAATACATTTTTATTTGAAATAAGAACACAGTAAACTTGGATTGTTCCTCCTGCCATCATTCTTGCCCTCTGGCAGCTCTGCTAATTGTTTAGATGACTTGGGTCATCTAAAAACAACTAGTAAACACTTAAACAGGGTTTCTAATTGCTTGATATCTTAGGCAGGATTTCATGTTGGTAAACTCAAGCTGCTCACCTCTTCACTTAAATATACGACTGCTATTCAGTGATGAGTGAAACTGTGGCATAAATAAAAAAAAAACATCTTAAGTGATTATTTCCTTGCTGACTCTACAACAAACAAGAAATTACAAGCCATGTTTTCCTCTTTTTTGTCAGTTGCGAGGACGACTTTGTGATGGAAAATAGCCAGTGGGGTACTATCGAGTTGCTATCTTTTTAAGCTTAAAATTAGTCAGGCTTCTGTTTGTCTTTCTGGCACCAGACTAGGCTCAGAGCAAAACTAAAACGGTCCTAATTGACTATAGATTAACATAATCTTTGTGCAACTGGCTCCAGGGCTGCTCACACTGCTGTGTGCATAAATGCAGTCAGCACTGCATCTCTGTGCACCGGTAGTCTGGCTGTTGAGAGCTTGAAAACCACTGTTTTCATTGTGTCCTTGATCAAGGCACTTCCCTATAAGAAGCAGTAAAATGACGTCACATGACAGCATTAATTATAACCTACAAATTACCAACCTGCACTAAGGCAAAAGTGAGGACTGACAGGTGTTTGAAACGTCCTCTTCTGAATGCAACATGTTTGGGGTCGTCGCATGAGGCAGCTCAGGTACACGCAGCCAATCGGAGCGCAGGAGGGAGTGCTCAACAGCGAGGAGGCGGTCCGCCCGGCACACACACCGCACACCTTCAGATGGAGATGAAGTAGCAGCGGCAGCAGTCGACCAACAGAGCAACAGCAACGTCTCTACCGCGGATCCGGAGGTTTTCTTCAGGGGGGACAGGTGACAGCGCAGACCGCCCGATCGACATCCAAACGCCTGAACGTCCATCGGTGGAAATTACTGCTCTTTCACCCCCCCGCGCACCCTCCGATTGCCTCAATAGATGTTACTCAACTACATACACTTCGATCTGATCATTTAAGCCCAGTCCACCAAGATGGAAAATGCGCACACTAAATCGGCGACTGAAGTTTTAGACAACTTCGGCGTGAACGAAAACAATGGGCTGACTCAGGAACAAGTCAAAGTCAATCTTGAGAAATATGGACCGAACGGTGAGTACTTTTATAGGTCTACTATTTTTTTTTTTTTTACCTTCTTAATTTCAGTTCAGAGCTGGTGCGTATTGCAGCCAATCGATTGATTTATCAGGAAATCCAACTACTGCCGTTTAAAGCTGCTGCAAATCGTGCGCTATCATTTTCCTCCTGGCGCATAGTCAGTGGAAATATAAGTGGCACATTCATTGATGCACATGCATGTATTGAGATCATTGCACCAGTTAAAGTTGACACATTGAGACACATCTGGACAGGGGAGACATCGATGCAACTAATTTAATTAAACTCTGATTGATTGAAATAATTCACTCATAACGACTTTTTTTTTTTTTAAATTCTGCTGGTCTCCTGAGGTCGCCTCATGTCAGGTCTCGACATATAGTTCCCAAAAGAAAGCGTTATTCTCACAGAAAATAAACCTGCAGCTCTCCCCTGACAAGTACTGGCCCAGTATGTGCTGTTGCTGTTGCTGCTGCTGCTGCTGCTGCTGCTGTGTGTATGTGTGTGTGTGTGTGTTAGTGTGTAAGGACAGACATCCCTGGCTGTCATGCAGGGATCAGGAAGTGCAGAGCAGGCAGACTCGAGCTATTGGAATGGAAGAAGATGAGGTGGTGAAGATAATGAAACAGAAAATCTTGAACAACCTGTTTTCACTTTCAACAGTTATACTCCACGTGGCTTATACTTTCCAGTTCAAATTACAAGATAACTGAGGGAAGTCGATGTGTAAGGTCTTTTGAAAAAGATCATTTTAGAGTGATAACGATCACGAAGCCACCAACTTCCACTGTCGTAACAGCAACAGAGCAAACAAAGTTTTGCTCAGAACTGATATGATAAACCGATTAACCAATTAGTCAATTGACAGAAAAACTTCTTTGTCATATGTCATTGTAAACTGTGGGGTTTTGGACGGTTGGTCGAACAAAACAAGGCTCTGGGTCTTTTTTCCCCACATTTTACACACTACCATTCATAAAAATTCACATCGATTAAAAAATGTAAAAAATAATCAATAGTTTCAGCCCTAATCTAAGCTCACTATTGCATCACTATTTCACTTCAGCTGAAAATATAGCTTCTGTTGAGCAGTCTGGATCATGCAGCAGCTCTCGCACACAATAACCCCCCGAAGTCTTCATCATCTTTTACACTCAGCTGGTGTTTGATGAGTATTTTTTGTGTGTTGATGTCGGACCTGACATAACCACACCTTTCCCTCCTGTCATTTGCATGGGTGGCCAAGCTGTGGAGTAGAGCAGCATATTGTGCCAGTCAGACAGTAGCCCTTTTGTTGCAGCCCAGCCACTTTACCCAGGGGCTTATGATGACTTCATGGAAAAAGCAACGTCTTGCCACAGATAACATCTCTTTCGCTTTTAGCTGTGAACTTCCTGCCTGTGTGAGCGCGTACAGATAAATACTTGAGGGAGGGAATACCCTTTTTCCCTTCTGGGGCTGACTGTTATTGGGTTATCCAGTTTAGCTGCGGGCCAAAAAGGGGAAAAAAAACTGCATTAAAATTGGCACGCATTTGTTTACTATTTTAGTACATGTCATTGCAGAGTGATATACAGCTGCTAAACGGCTCCTTCCCCTCTGCTCAGAAACCGCAGCCTTTGTAGCTGCATGCAAGGACTCCATGTGAGCCTTGGTGTTTAGTTCCAGGGGGTGTCCGTTCAAAGCAGTTTGCGGGTAGTATGATTACCTCACTCCCACTGACGTGCATGCACCGGGTTTCCATCTGAGGCTCTCATTATCAACAGCATCATTCACCTAAATCAGCGTGTCCCAAAACCAAGATGTCCACTGTGCTGGAGACTGAGCTCACACAGTCTCAGTCGGTCTTTGTCTCAGTGTGGACATCAGAGGGCAACCGGGGGGTGAGCTGACATGATCTGCTGTCATTTCGCCATCAGCACACCGCTCCAAGTGTCTGCAGTAGGAGGCGACAGTCCAAAACCCAAAGATATTCCGTTTACTATCACAAGAGTATAAATCATTTGGATAATCAAATCGATTATCTAAATAGTTGCCGGTTCATTTTCTGTTAATTGACTAATTGTTGCAGCTCTTGTCTTGCCTCATTACTTCTTTAGATAACAGTTGAAAATGTGGTGAGCTTTGAGGTCAGATGTTTTGGCCTTTTATTCTTATCATAGAATAGATGGCTGAGTTTTCCCATTAATTTGTCTTTAATGGCAGAATGTCTCAAGTGTTTCAGCACGCCTGTCTAATTAGGAAGTTTTGTTAAACTGGAGAGTTCAACTAATTGATTTAACCTTGTTCTTTTTATGATACTCATAGTTATAGGCACGCTGTACTATAGGTAAAGAGAGGTGAGAGGTGTCGAGGCTTCTTGGCTTTATGTCGGCATTTCATGTGCTGAGACGGAGAAACCCCACCGGGCAGCGTCAGAGTTTCTGATCCCTTTTCTAAGATGTTGGAAAATGAGCTTAGCTGCCACATCTGGACAGTCTTTTCTACAAAGCAGTCTGTCTGTGCTGCAGAAAGAACGCAGCTTCCACTAGCAGCTCCTTTATTTCGAACTTCATACACTCCCTAAAAACACAAACACACACGCACACCACAGGAATCTTGCTAATTTACTGTTGAGAACTACAAGCACCTCCATTTACAAGACAGTGTATCACCTTCATTGTGAAATAGTTGGTTCTGATGTAGTAGAGGAAGTCACAGGCCTCTCTCTCTCTCTCTCTCTCTCGCGCTCTCTCTCATACACACACACACACACACAACACACACGCACAGTCTGTGTGTGGGTGCACAAAGAATGTTTGTGCTGTTACAGCTTGTGGTGCTTGATGATTGTGTCCTGTGCACTCACAGCCCCGATTTCAAAGGCACAGTCCGTTCATTTTTAGAAAGTGTCAGAGAAAGGGCATATTGTCTCCATGAGCAATCAACTTTTTTTTTGGTGGAGGCTAACCTAGGCAGCAATTTTCAGAGGAGCTGACACAGAAGTGAAGGAGAGTCGAGGGAAGATGGACTTTTTTTCACAGGAGGAGTAATTTATTGATTCATCTTCGTTTCTAACATTTAACCAAATTTTGTGCTTTATAATCTCATAAATTACACTGTCAGACCTTTCAGACTATAAAATTGTAAAGTATAGTTGAATAAAAAGGCATTATTAATTAAAGTAAATGACTCTTTAAATTACTTTGCATGGCTGGATAACCATCAAAGTTTGTCAGGGCTGTAATCATGTCACTTGACACTCCCTCCAGGAGAGGAGTACAATTGCGCAACATATTCAGGTTAAACAACCTAGCACCATCATAAGTGTCCAATGTTAAATACATATGTTGGCTTTCAGCCAGAATATGACACAGTAGCTTTCAGTAATGTCAAAGACAATCTGCCTAACATCTGTTAATGGCAATAAAGACTGTTGGTTAGTGCACTCTGCATGCAAGCTCCACTGAGCCTCTGATGAATTCATTTACATTAAAGTTACTACAAGGAACTTTCATTTTGTGTTGATTTTGGCGGCCCCTGTGGACAAAATCGGTAGTGTTTTCTGGAATGAAGAATGTTTTGGAAGTGAGGGAAAGAAAGACGCAAATTTTTTAAAATACTATTATTCTCTTTTAAACACAGCTGTTTGGAGGATGCATAGTGATGAGGTAATATATCTATTTGTGGCTATGTAAGGCTAATAATTATAATATGAGAATTTTGAAACAAAGTAAACTTTGTTTTAGTACCATTCATACACCCAGGTTACATGTAAGGCTGCATTCATACCAAATGTGGCACCTTCCCGGAGGGTTGTGCAGAGGTGTGGGCATGTTTATTTGTGCTTTAGAACGTAACCGCCATGAAACAATAAGAAAATAACATTTTATTTATCTGATTCACTGCTATGTTTTGGCTACCGCCACCTGCTCTCTTTATTTACTCTCTAGCTCGCTCTCGTTTTCTCATCTTTTTCAAAATAAGTCGGGAAGCCGGCAACAAGTCTAACTTTACTCATCCTAGGAACGTCATCCTGTACTCCCTCAAGCTATGATGCTGCATGTAATGTAAACATAGGCTCTTCCGGTCTGCATGCCATAAATAATTTCGTCTGATTTTGCGGGGAATCTGACCCGGTGGCAGGCATTTAGAATAACTATATATATATAGTTATTCTAAATACCTAATAGCCAATCTTTTCGCTGATGGTCTCGTTTGCTTATGTCCTGTAGGCCATTTAGAGGCATCAGTATTAAATTGAGACTGTTTTCATAACCAGTTAAAAACTTTCTGTCATTGATGCAATTGTAAATGCATCTGACACTGATTATTCGGTGATACCATCCTTGGTAAATTATGCAATGTTACTGCACTTTCCTCAGGTTTCTGCCACAAATAAAAATTACAACTTCCTCTAGTGGGATCTCACTCGAGGTGTTGTTTCTCTTCCTGTTCTGCAACTTGACATAAAAGCAGCCTGACTTACACACTCCTGCGTTTGAAATACAAGAGACATTCTGCATTTCCTGCTCCTCCTCCTTCATGCCGACACAGTCGCACATTGCAATACACTCCTCAAACATGGTTTGTCAGCTTCCACTTTAACTGTCACTTGTTCTGAAATTGTCCAGTTGAGAGTTAAATTGTGGTAACAGTGTTGGAGTTATGTGGGCTGAGAGAGGAGAGTTAAGTTGTAGAAAAGTAATTTGGAGTCCTTGGGGTGTTGAGTCACTTCCCTGTTTTAGTGGGCTCTGTGTATGCCTGCCCAGCTGCCTTCAGAGGAGCTGTGATCCTGTTCTAGCTTGTCACTTGTCTTGCCTTCTACCCTCCCACCTCTGCATCTATCAGTCACCATCATGCCCTCATGGTAAGATGATGTTGAGTCACTGGGCTCTAACGCACTGCCACTGTCGTCTGGTGCCCAGACGCTCTGCCACATTACGGCCCAATCAGAGATGTGTACTCAAAGGTGTTTGTGTTTCAAGGAGTGGGCTGTGTATACTCGGAGCATATGCTGTACAGTATGTGGCTGCTTTCAGGGTATACCATAAAGTGAACACAAGGTCATATAAGGGTACTCAGAGAAATGAGCTACAGTATAATGTGTTGCATGTAAAGCTTGTAGCTCATAACATGTCTGGAAAAATAAGCAATCATTAGAAAAGTCATGTGTTTGGATCTGATGGCTAAACCTGTTCGGCTTCACCTGGACAGGTTTAAGAAAACAAGCAACAATGAAAAGCACACTGTCAAAACAGAAAATGACATGAAGAGACATGAAAAAAAAAATTTTTCCATCTTGTTGGTTAATTAAATAATGTCATTGTGAATACTGTAACTAATAATGCCAAAAGATTTTTGTTGTAATTTTATTCCAAATTTTTGTTATTCTTTAATTTTAATTTTTGTGCACAAATTAGTGAATTTGATTGAATTGTAAGACACTGGGCGCATTTTATTTGTTTAATTTAAATGCATAATTTGTGAATTTCTTTGTACTTGACCAGTCCTTACTGACAAGCCCCTGCTTTTGTCATGATACAAACACAAAGACACCATTAAAATGCTGTTAAGTTGTGATTTTTAACTTTTAATAATAATACTACTCTGCAGATAATTTATAATAAAATTACACAGTAATTCCACTTTTTAAGCACATTTCAAAATATCAATCTCCCAAAGATGTAAAGGATGAGGCTTTTTAGCAAATCTCATGAAATGACCAAAACAAATAATGTATCAGTCTTTCTCTCGATTCTTTACAACTTTCCTACCTTGTCACTGGCGCTCAGCCCAAAGCCCATAGGTTCTTACTGAAAATGTAAATCAGGTTACAAGTGTATACTTTCATTTCAAAAAACAGCAAAAAAAACAAAAAAAAAAGCCCAAAACAGCTGGGCACTGTAGTTTTCAGCAAAATGTTACTCAAACAACTGTAAATGGTTCATCTGTTGGGAAAGATTTTCAGGCAGATTTTGTGCGCTGGTGAGTATTTACAGCAGCAGGGCGGTGTATGTGTGGTTGACTTAAAATTAACTACAGTGCTCATATTTATCACAATGCAGCAACATGTACCCCAGTGCAACAGTGTGGCTCATTGATGTGTTATAAGTTTCACATAATATAATTTTTATTTGAATTGTTGGCTTCGGGATTGTCATTAGAGTTATTGAAAAAATATAGTATATCACCAGACATGTCCTTTTAATATCATATTTGCCACATCAAAGAGGAATCCTGTATGGGCATGCTAAAAGTTACACCATCTTTTAGAACTGCATGTATATCCAGACTTAGTGGCTGTATTTGTAATTTTTTTTTAACCATTTCAAAAAAATATGCAGATTTTTGAAAAGCCTTCATTGCCTCAGGGCTCAAATCAATAAAGTTGTACTGTATCAACCATGAAGTTTGATTGGGTAGAAATGTTGCTCTGGTTTCTAAACCTAGAATAACCCCTATAAATAGCATGATGTTAACACAGATATTTCAGTCTGCCGTTCGGGGGATTGCTGACTATCTTTCACGGCATTCAGCTTCTGCAATTGGCTACTGAGTGGCTGGGTGCCATCCTCCTCAATAGCCTTTTGGGATGTTCAAAAAATGGTTCTTCGCACAGCTGTGACCTTAAAGAGGAAGCTTTGAGCCCTGACGAGATATCAGCTCTGTGCTAATCACCTCATGCATGTCCTGCTCAGTTGACAGGCCCTCTTCCTTTTCCTCTGTAACTGGCCAGTAGAGCTCATCATACTGTGAGTTGTAAAATGTGGAGCGAGGCACTTTTTTGGTGTGTTTTAGAGTGTTTATTTAAACCTAAATCTATCGTGCAAGGAGGAGTATATGTGTGTAGTCACAGACCAGATAGTAAAGGCATAAACACACACGTCTTATCTTTGGTAGCCATCAGCAGTTTTGCTCTTTCACATCTCAGTAAATGTAATGTGCAAATGGTAATGACAAAACTTCTCTATCCAGTTGGCCAAAATTAGTTGATTTCAAGATGAAATAATTAAAAACAGGCTTTTCAGTCAGATATGTTTTGGCGCTGTTTGTGGAAACAATAAAATTGCAGTAAAATATTCATCTAAAATATACAAGTTACAGTCACTGACATGCACCAGTAAATGCCCCAGATACTCTCACAGGAGGAATAGGGGAGTGATGCTGCTTTCATTATCCTGTTCAACGTCACAAGGAAAAATCCAGTCTCTTTTTCCCTGACCACAGCCCGATGACGTCAGAGACAGTCCAGCCAATGGGCAGCCGCAGCAGCCGTCGAGCTGAATCCCATGTCATTTACTGTCTTAATTGGCTAGAAAAGATAAAATCTCCACTTTGAAATGAATTCTCCTCTTTTGACACGACGGCCTCTCAGAGATGAGCCACACAAAAAGAACTTATCTCAGTGCAGCTTTGACAGTTGGTATGGTGGTATTTGCTCTGTGTGTCTCCAGCATTGGGGGGAATATATTATAGGTTCATCTGTTAATCAAATACAACAGATAAAAAGATATTAGTTGTATTGTTCAGGACATCTCACTTCTCTGTACTCCTTTTTTCCCCTGTGCGCAGGAATGTAAGTCTTTGCCTCCCTGAAATGAAACCATTATTTCCTTTCTTTATACAGAGCATGCAACAGTAAACTAAAGTCAAAGTCATTTGAGCTTGGGAGTCTGAATGTGTCAGCAGGTTTTAAACATTTGCCTAATGTTAGTTGGGAAAATGTTACTGCAGCTTGAGACTAATTCAACTGCTGTATATTGGGAAAATCTCCTGCAGAATAAAACAACTTTTAACCTATTCTGTCCCATTTTACACTTTCAAGTGTGATGTTTTTACATATATAGTTTGGCTATAAATACAACCAAAATATAAGTAAAGTAAATAAGTAAGCTTTCATCCAGTATGAGAGGTTTCAGGTCCTATAATAACTGAAAAGTAGCTATGTGTCGGGGCTCCTTGTTTCATTGTGCTGCAGAGAAGTGATTAGTGACTTGGTACCACTTCTTCCTCTGCTCCTGTTCTGATCGTCAGGGTGGCTTTCCAGGGGTAGGGAGGTCAGCGGGGCACCTAAAGATAGCAGCTGACACTCACCCACTTGACATGGATGACTCCCTCGGAGAAGGGAAGCCCTCCACTGACATTTATGTAAATGGAGGAAACATTGACTTTGTCGGACTGCTGACATCTCTTCTGCAGTTACCTGCAATGCCCTCTGTGTAGCAGAGATAATCAGGTTAGGGAGGAGAATGTGGTACATTTATAATTCATATTTGATATGGTTAATGCATTCAGACCTTTTCTGGTGGGAGAATACATTAGGAAAGTGAGCGGATATAGGAAGCTGTAATACATTATGTCATTAGGGGTTACCATCAAGGTCTGTTTTACATTCTCATGGTTGGTGATACTTACTGAAGCAGCACAAGTCTTGCTACTGTACTTCCATGTATTCATTCTTCCTGGTCACACTTCCCCAGCTGGCTACTTGCTGTATATTTGGAGGCGTGTCTGTTTGCCTGCATGCTACCGCTCATGCTAACTGTGTGTTAGCAGCCTGCAGAGGCCAGAAATGAGCTTGTTCACATGAGGATGTGTGGGGTTTTTGATGCCTGCAGTCAGAGCGTGTGGTATCAAGGCCCTGCTGATTGCATAACAGTTATTTTTGGTAAATTTTGACAGACACTGGCACATTACCTTGTGAAACACTCGTTTTCAAGGAGCCGCCATGAGCCAAGTCACCATGGTAACTGCTGAAAACTTTCTCATGTTTGTAGTTTGCACAAGAGGACGTGCTTGTTAATACTGCTTAACCACTCTCAGATGTGATGTTTACTGGGGATCCTAATAATCTGGACTGTAATTTGTTAATGGACTCAGTCAGACTAGAAAGAGAAGGTAAGAGGATCATGTAGGCTGTTTGCGGTGCAGATAGAGAGAGACGGCCAGTTTCCTGCTTTTCTTCCTGACTCGCTGGACACAGAAACCAGCTCCCTGCTGTTGTTGGCAACTGTCTCCAGGAAGTGTCTCCCCTCTGCTTGCCGCTGCTTGCTTTTCTGCTGCGTGTAAACAGGCTCTTTTATTCATTGTCTGGGCCTGTAGGGAGGAGGGGGGAGGGGCTGTGGGAAGGTGCTGTGGGGACACGCTGTGGGGACACGGAGGTGAAGTCAGTATTCAGGAATGCGCCTGGGCAAGCCTCGGGTTGACACAGCCCAGATGACTGTGAGGGAATCCTTGGCAGAGGGAAGCCGGGGAACCCCGTTCAACACCTCCAGCCCTCTCCCTCCCTCTCGCTTTCCCCTTTCATCTGTCTTGTCCTTTCAGTCAAGTCCGTCTTTGTCTCCAGCACTCGAGTCGCAGCCAGCCTGTCTGCCATAAAAACATTACACAACCAGGGAGGCACAGTAATGGGGAAACAGGCTTATGTCAAACTGGTGGAGCATGGAAAACACCAGAACCCACTTCTCCACATTTCTGCTGCTGCTGGCAGAGTGCAGCCAGAAGTCCCCTGTGAGTTCAACCGTGTCCAGGCTGAACTCTAAAAACCCTCCAGACAGCAAGTTGGAAAAGCTATTCACAATGACCCAACAGCTATTATTACACAGGCCGAGAATGGTCATTCATGGAATGAAGAGACAACTTCTGCACACGGATCAGTCTTCCCAAGGAGGTTGTTGTTTAATAGGTTATGCAAAACTAATAATAATCAGCAGATCATGAATAAGTTTGACTGGAAATTAAAATTCTAGGCTTTAATGCAGCCTCAAAGCAAATCTTTGGGAAAGGAGAGAAGAAGAAGAAGAAGCCCTCTGTCTGTGTTCTTAAATTTGGATTGCAACAATCTGCTCCTGCTGGTTTTATTACAAGCCAAATTTAAGAGAGTTATTCCACTTAAAATTATCAACAATTAACAACTTTTTTTTCAAATTCCCAGATTGCTTTCGGTGTCTTTTGACCACAGAAAAACACATTCGATTCAATCCCACAAGTCATGATGTGAAATCATTTCTCTTTCCCGCCAGCGGCATGTGTAATGCGAGTGGCTGCAAGGTTTTTGTTTTTGGAAGGAGGCTGCGGGTTCACGTCATGGCCCTTCCTCTTTCCAGCCTCCTCTCTCCACAGGGTCACGTTTGATACTCGTGGTCAAAACATGCTGGAGAAACACGGGGTTTCCACTGCGCTCAAAGGGAGTGTGCTGCTGTCATTTAGGGTTACAGCCCATACTGTGCCTTCTAAATTGTGCTGCTTTTCCCTAATCATTTTGTAATGTATCCTGTAATTTAAGTTTGATATATATTATTTTATATAAATATAGTAAAATATTCAATGCCAGTATGTATGAAAACTCTCACCTTTGCCACAAAGAAATTATGATACAAATACTTTAATGAACTCTCCTAATATCTCCAAAGCATGCAGACGTTGTGCAGACATGTTATGTTATCATCACTCTTCAAATTTTTCAGATGAGATGGTTGATGTTTGCCACATTAAACCTGTTCAGTCATAGCTTTGCGTTGGACTTGACGAGGGCTTGACAAATATGGTGACTAAGCTCGCCTGTGTCTCATTGTGATGACACTGCTCAACAGTACTTGTCAATTGGAATGTTTTTTAGAAAGTGACTGATGTGTTTTCTACTCACACCAATGACTCATGTGTGTGGTGGGTGTTGTGTTCTGTTCAGATCAAATCTGAGTGGATACGATGCTCGGCTTGTCTCAAAATGCCAGAAAAAAACACTTTTCTTTTCAAATAGCAGATGAAAAATGTCAAGGTGATATGAAAGAATGGAGGGACATCCTTTTGATTCTTTGGTTTGTTTTTTTTGGGAAGTGGAGCTCATCTCGAATTTCCTATAGTGGCCCCAGTAATATTTGTTGTTGAAGTGTACTGAAGTAGCATATCGCATGACATGGTTAAGCTACTTTTGAGTCACACAAAAAAAAACAACTTTCAACTCATATTTTTTCAAATGCTTGATTTGAAAGAAAACTTATTTTAATAATAACTATTCTAATTATCTATTAACTCCCTAAACTGGAAACACCGCAGCTACACACAGCACGGCACAGCTATGCTAACGATGCTAGCCATGCTAACTAGCTGCTAGCTGCCATACAGGCTGGTAAAATTGATTTGTCACATCTCTTTGTATCTGCGGGTTGTTGTTCCTGTCAGTGTTGGCGCCTCTGTGTGTGTCACTAAATGTGTGTTTTTAAAACTTATTTTGGGGCAGTGCTCAGGGGCTACGCTGGAAATGCTCCCTGAGGATGAAATAGAAACTGTTTTCGCTGATTAATTTTGAAAGAGCAACGGTCAATGGGGAAACTCCAACACAGAGCCAGCAGAACAATGGTGTAACTTCATCACTCAGTGAGTCATTCAGGGTTATAGGGCTAGTCTATGGCCCGGTCCAGCCAAAAAAAACAGAGTTTAGAGCAGGAAGCTGCCTCAGCACTGAAACAAACTCTGTCCAGTAGTTTGGAGACTGAGGCTGCAGCCTGCATGTTAATGACATCACTACAATTCTAATTAAAAGATAAGTTCACAATTTTTCAAGTCGGTCTTAAATCAATAGTCAGGTGCCCGTATGAACAATCATTCCTGCTTTTCATAGTGACTATTAAAACATCTCTTCCTAATGTATTTTCAATGTAAGTGATGGGGGACAAAATTCACAGTCCTTGTTCTGTGCAAAAATGTATTTAAAAGTTTATCTGAAATGGAAATGAGGGATCAGCCATCCAAACATCCAGATTAGAAAAATCAATATCTTCGAAAGTTACAGCCTCTTTAGTTCAAACCACCCTCTTTTTGTTACTATCCTTCCACTGCAGCTCAACGGGGAAACACTGTCCGAGGAAACACAAAGAGGGAATTCTGTACTAAAAATACTTTAACATAAGATATTCACTTAATTTGACTAATTTGGATGGTCGAAGCCTCATATAAACTTCAGATAAACTTTTGAAAATATTTTTGCACAAAACAAAGACAGTGGATTTTGTCCCCCATCACTTACACTGAAAGCACATTATGAAGGGATCTTCTAATGATCAGTGTGAACAGGAAGAATGATTACATTAAGCAAAACCTGTTTCATTGTTCTTATGGGCACCTAGGAAATACATCACAGTCCAGAAGCTGAAGACGCTCTAACTTCCGTTTCATGGGGCCTTTTAAGTATCATGTGAGGCTGTGTCTGTTAAAGTGCATGCTTTTTTGAGTACAAGAAAAACTGGCGCAGTAACTATCATAAATATGTCAGTAACAGTACAAAAGCAGACCACAATCCTGAACTTGAAAACAACAGTATTGCTGTGCTGCCTTCCTGTTTTGAGCATTTAATCATCATAACCAAGCGGAACGATTCTGCAGAGCAGTTTGTGTTTGTCCGTGCATCTCAAAGTCAGGCTGAGTTAATCAAGTGTATTAACTGCTCTTTGTCTTTCTCCTTTCTCCTACCCCCACCCGGACCTTCTCCTTTCTCTCTGGCCCTGTCAATTCGATTCCTCTACAACTGGCGTGGTGTGACATCCACAGAGCTCCCGGCTGAAGAAGGTAAATATTGATTTTTCCAGTGTACTGCGATCCTCCTCCCTTTACTACCTAATTAAATGTCTAGAGCCAGGATCTTTTCTCTTCTGTAGACTGAGATGTAAACTTTGGGAGTGTACACTACTGCAGCTTTCCACCCATGGACACACACCTCTATTCTTTTGTAAATACAGGGATTGTCTTACTTCATGGCTGCTTATCAGCACGAAGAAACCTAAGTCAATACATCTTACAGATCCTTTCCACCCTTCAGTATAAGGGCGTGTGATGCATAATGGTGTGTGATGTGTATTTGTCTATGCATATTGCAGGGAAGTCCCTGTGGGAGCTGGTGGTGGAGCAGTTTGAAGACCTCCTGGTCAGGATCCTGCTGCTAGCTGCCTGCGTCTCCTTTGTAAGTACAAGCCAGCTAATTAAAATGCCAGTGGCCCTCATCTTATTTGTTCTTGATCCTGATTTTCAAATGTACCTGATGGGATTTGAGACCCAAATTGGACATTGGCCAGGAAATTGCCACCTAATAGACTGCTCCATATGCTTTAGGCAGCGTTATGCCCCCGTTTGAATGCTGCTCAACCTAGTTTGTGGTCCCTTTTCATGTGGAAACTTGTGTATCAAAGGCTTTTCCAGTCAGTGTTGATATGGTTTGAGAGAGGGGAACAGGCAGAGCACTTGTGCCGAACTGGAAACAAAACTATCAATCAAAACTCCCTCTGCTGCAGCGCCTCAACCCTGGTTGGAGTCCGAGGGTGGTGAAGGTCAGAGAGGGGTGGAGTGGGGAATCCTGACTGCATAATAACTTTTTTCCATCTATTTCAGCACGTCCCTGGTGTCTCGGGGTGGAATTGCTGTTGCTATTTCTGAAAGTAGGAAAATTGCTCTAAAAATGCATATGACACAATATATCTTCTCCAACTGTTCTTGTGTTAGTGAGAGGCTTGGAGTGCAGGCGTGGGCTGTAGCTGCAGGACTTTGGAGTGTGTGCTTACTTTTCCTCATGTAAATCAGCCTTTTGCTTTAAAAATGTTGTTTATAGTGGAACACGGCCCCTTTTCCACTGCCGCACAGACCCTAATGCCTTACAATGTCATCGTTGCCTGGAGTGGTTTCAGCTCAGTAACTAAAGCAAAGTTCCTTGTGATCTGACATATTACAGTCCCATGCAATTTTTATTTAATCACACATCTTCAGAGCTTCTCTATTAATAAATTATATTCCAATAGTCCTCTATAACCTTTTTAACTTGCCTTTTTAACTCTGTTTGCTCGCTGTCTTGTATGTCTCCATTGTGATCAGGGACTGAACTTGAGTGAAAGTTAAACCTTAACCTGGAACTCATTTGTCTGTTATTTTGAATATATTCAAACTGAGATTGTTAGACTCTCCTGCCTCTTTTGCATGACACAAGAATGATGCTTATAATCGAGCTAACAGGTCAGGTTAGGCTACTTTATATCATTTCTTGTTAACAACAACAAGAAGGGGGGATTTATTCATAAACCATTCAGTGAGCCAACTCCTTAATTGCGCCTCAATTAATTTTTGTTTTTGTTTTTCAACATTTTTGTTATTTCTGTTTATTTCTGATTAATAGAGCAGAGCCACACAGAAAGCCACACTAGCCAACTGAAACAATCAGGACACTTCCTCCCTTTGAGTTGAAGGTTTTTCCATGTCAAAACATGAAGTTTAGTAAATGTTGGAGAGTTCAATAGAGCAC
Organism: Scomberomorus guttatus; assembly: GCA_038419695.1. Classification (NCBI taxonomy): domain Eukaryota; kingdom Metazoa; phylum Chordata; class Actinopteri; order Scombriformes; family Scombridae; genus Scomberomorus; species Scomberomorus guttatus. The sequence continues at coordinate 7,445,864 of CM076460.1, forward strand.
AGGAAGGGATTTTAAACTCAAGTGACAGTTGAATTGGATTTCAAGCCTCCTTTGTTTATAGTACATTTTTCAGTAGGTGACCTTTGTGAGTGTTTGTTCCTGATCAATGTGACATGAATTAATGTTTTTTCTCCATTTTGTTGAACACTGTGTTTTTCCAAAACTCTGGAGACATTCATATATAATGGGCCATCTGTCGGCATGTGTCTCAGCGTTATGCATGTGGGGTGTGAAGATTTGCAATGTTTAAAGCTGTAAGGAGAAGTTTATTTTTGCGATGAAGCATTGATTTCAAAATCCAAAACATGGAATCTGAGCTTTATTTTAGAGCCTGGCCTTGTTATTGTCTCAGATTGCCAGGTGCAAGCAGTTAAATTTCCACCTGATTCCCTCAATAAGTCCTAAAACCCAAAAGAAATCCTAGTCCTCTCTCCATTTGAACCATTCACTGTGAAAGTAGGAGTTAGGTATTCAGTCCCCTCTTTGAATGTGTGCTGATTGTGTGAAGTGTCTTTGAACCGTCCTTACTGAGAGGACTGCCATTGTTACCCTCCAATCTCAGCTCAGTCAGAGGGGAGATTTACCGTCCCAAATGATGGGGAATGATGAGCTATCGACCAGGCTCAGGCTTATGTGACGTACACTCTGGTGCTCAATACTCTGCAGAGAATATACTCTTTTATCATCTGATGAGCTCCATCAGATCATGGACACGTAGATCCACTTTATCTCTCCTTTTCTCTCTCAGTTGCTTTTTTGTGTGCTGTTATAATAGTTCCTAACCTGCATTTGACAAAATAATGGAATCATAAGCATAAAGTCATTTCTGTGTTACAGTGGGGAGGTTTTTCTGTTATGATCTTCTGTAGATGTACTTCACTGCTCATTATAACAGCTGACACTGAGTAACTGCCATCTCTGACACATTTTGCAGAATCCTCTAGTATTCAGCTGTCATCATACAATATCTGGGCATAGAGAAGTGGTAAAAAGTATAGTAACATAAGAGATTGTATAGTAGATTTGCAGTCTCTGTAGAGATGTTTATTAGAGCCAGTCCTTTTTAATAAGTGTTTTTAACATTTAAATACGAAAACAGCATTTGTTCCTATTTTTATTGTATCATTTATGATAGTTCAACTCGACACCTTCCTCTGAGCTTAAAGCCTTGTTGAGGCATGACTTTAAAGTGCCTATAGTCATTTTTTTTTTTTATAACAATGGGTCGCATGACTACTTGTCTCTGAAAGGGGTCTGCTCATGAGATGAGCCCACAAAGAATTATTGCCTGACTCCACAGTTTCCCTCAGTTCCACTGAGCTTTTTTGCTTGCCAACACTGTAACGTTAGTGTCTAATGTCAAGTTTGGTCAAGTTACCAGCTTTGCTAGCCCTATAACATAGTGTAATGCTGTGTTGATGTAAATCAAAATTTAACAACTTTGTAACCAATAAATGGAAACAACAAATATGGGAAGATATCACACCAAAAATGCAAAAGGAGTGGAGCACAGGGATGTTAAAGTGGAGCACAGGGATGTTAAAGTGGAGCACAGGGATGTTAAAGACATTTTAAAGACAAAATGTCCCAACAGGAGGTGGACCAAAGCCAGACATGGGGCCATATTCATCACTAGTATTGGGCATTGTTGGAGAGGACTCCCCCTCAGTGATTGGCATTTCATGTGGGGTTGAGAGTGGAACAGCAGAAGAAGCTCCAGCACCGGTTTCAGTAGCATCTCTCCCACCAGCAGCAGTAGCCCTTCCACCAACAGCAGCACCTCTGCCTGGATCATGTCACACCTGTTCCTTGCACTTGTGTTTCCCCGCTGCTGGAAGTGTGCAGAGCTGAGGCCTTGCTGCCTGACAGGGGATGCTGATGATATCTCTCAGCTTCAGAGAACTCACTGCCTGCTCTACGGCTTCATTGGCTGCTCACTTGCTCCCAGATCTGGTTGTGATACTTGCTTGGTTTACCAGGTCGTCATTGGAGTCTCTCAGGCTTAATAAGACTCTGCCTTTTGCCACCTTGAATTCCTCCACAACTGATGACAGAGGGACCTGTAGTTTCCTGGATCGCATTTAAAGACTGAAGAGAAGCTTGGGGGAATTCCCAAACATCTCCACAGGTGCTTGTTGATTTTCCTCTCAATGCTGTCTACAGCACTCATGGGGAACGTGTAAACTGTGAAGAACCAAAGAAGCCAGGGCAGAATGCCGTGCTGGTACAGCCAGGTCTTGATTTTACCGAGGAGTCTTGATTCAACAATCTTCTTCAGCCATTCATCGGTCTGCTTCACAGCATTGGTGACATTGGCTCCATCTGTCAGTGATGCATTAAACCACTTTACCAAGCACTTTATCGGTCCTCAATGGATGGGATGACCTCACCCTGAACTTGGAGGCTGAACTTGCTGGTAACTCTCCCTTTTTTGATCATACTCCTGGACTTCCTGGTCTTAAAGGACATCCTCGCCCAAGTGGCTACATTGTCCAGGGTTTCCAGTACCCATCTTGCTTGGACACATCACACAGTTGTTGTGATGTCATCCATTAGCTAAAGATAATGTACTGTACTACCGGCTGGACGATGCCTGACTCCAGTGCAGGGCCATGGGTTACGCCTTCTGCTGCTGATATTAGGAGGTTCATACCCATAATAAACAGGATGGGAGAGATGGTGCACCCTCTTGGAATCCCCTCCTGGGGGGTCCTGCCAGTTGGTTGTGAAATGGACTGACGTGAATCTGAGTTTGAACCCTCTAAGGTAGCTGTTAATCATGTCTCAAATAGCCACTGGAATGTAGTAGTGGTTGAGTCCTTCTTGGATGAGGTCATGTGGGATTGACCCGTAGGTGTTCCTGAAGTCTAACCAGACAACTGTTAGGTCACCTTACTTCTGCTAGGCCTCATGGATCGGTTGGCTGATCATTGAGGTGTTTTCCAGACACTCCGAAAAGCCTGGGATACCACCTTTTTGGATGGATGTGTTGATGTAGTCGTTCTGCGTCATATTAGAGGTCAGCCTTTATTTAAATGAAATTACGTTCAAACTAGGCTACGTTTGAACTTATACTTACCTGGTGCAACCCAGTGCTGGTGAACATAGTGGAGCATGTAGCGGGTAAAGAGCCACATATTTCCCTCAGGAGTTAGTGGATACCAAAAATAGAGCTAAAAGGAGAGTAACTACTGGACTGTGTGTAAAAAAAAAAAAAAAAAAAAAAAAAAAGGCTACTCTTTGCTAAAAAGTTCGCCATATCAACTTAAAAAATGATTGTCAGTGTTTATAGCTTCTTTCTGCTGCCCCCAAGTGACCAAAAACTGTTTGACAGTTTAAACATAGGAGCAACTAGTGCTGAAAAGACTCCATACAAGGTCAGACAGCAATTTAGGTGGTTCACACTTTCAGTATCTAAACATTCAGTCAGTGATGTTAACAAATATTTTGCCTGTGTTTTCCCATGCAAGTAAATGAGCATATGGATTTTCATCAAAACAAATTTCAGCCTCATTTAGCTCACTATCCTGCCATTTATACCACTCACAGCACAGCACCACAGAGATAAGTAGATCATACGAAATCCTTATGTAAATGTTAATTTGTGTATGATTTTCCTACCATCCAAGAGCTCCAGTGTACTGGATCTAAACCATGCTACAAAACACTCTCCTGCAAAACTGGGTATCATTACGATGACAGTGTTTTAAATTAGCCCAGTTCATTTGGTGTAATCCCAATGATTTTATTTCCCCAATGATCTCATTTCCTTCAGGATCTAATTTATTTTTATTGCCCTTGTCATTTTAGGCATCGTCTCACTACTCTAGGCTATCCAACATTTAAGGTTCTTTCTTTTCTTTTTTTTGTTGAGTTCTTTTTCTGGATGATTTTCTTCATTTGTTTTAAATTTAGGTTGACCCTTTCTGAGTGTAAATGAACTTGCAAAAACTAAAACTTAAAGACTAAAATGAATAACAAAGTCTAGTGAGTGGGCAGAGAAATGCATATCAGACTAATTAGAGCTGCATCATTTAATTATATTTGTTTTGATGGCACACAGACACTGTTAAAAAAAAACACCAGCTTTCATGCTGGATGTTAGAAATATTAGCTTTTCTTGTTTTATCACTGTGTTCTTCAGTATCTTGCACTTGCAGTCACTTCCAGTCTTAAATGTTTGCAGCCTTTAACTGTATTTACTGCAGAGGAACAGGCCTGGACCCTCTCTGGCCATTTCCATGCCTGTGTGTTTTGAGTCCTGCGGTTGTGAATAGAGCAGGCTGTGAGTGCATCTCTCCTGACTTCAGCCATCCTTTATCACTTGCTCTTGGCTTTAGAGGTCAGAAGGGTTCTGCAGTATAGATCAATGATTCCCAACCAGAAGTACTAGTACGCCAGAGGGTACTTCTGCAGTTGCTCGGAGGGATGTGGAAACATTTGCCACAGGGTATGTGGAAAAACAGTAGAATAGCTCAACTACTTCAAAAAAACAGAAATTAGGATTTAATTTTTTTAAAAATCCACATATTGAGTCAGTTGTAACACCTGATGGTACATGAATAGCTAGCTAAAAGTAATGAATAAACAGTTTAAATAGTTTTGCTAAAATAATGGATACATGGTTTAAATAATTAGCTAAAGGTAATGGGTAAATTGTTGAAATGGATAAGAGTATGGCTAAACACTTGAAGTAGTTAGCTAAAACTGTGGGATAAATGGTGAAAAAGCTCAAAGTTAGGGATAAATAATTAGCTAAAGATAATGTATTGTATAAATGTTGAAATAGATAGCTAAAAGTAATGAATAAACAGTTAAAGTAGTTAGCTGAAACTGTATTATAAAAAAGCTAGTTATGGATAAATGGTTGAAATAATTAGCTGACAGTAATTGGGAAATTAGTAAAATAGATAGCTAAACCTAATGGATAAATGGTTGAAATAGATAGTTAAAACTGATGGATAAATAGTTTGTTAAAAGTAATTGACAAACAGTTAAAACAGTAAGCTAATAGCACTGGATAGATGGTGGAAAAGCTAAAAGGGGATACGTCGTTAAAATAGCTAAAACCAATGGATGGCCTTTTGCCACTCCAAATTGTAGTAGCATGAATGCAAACATGACTATACCGACCTAAACATTGACAGTTCAGTTGTATGAAACATTATTGTAACAAGTGTTAAATAACATCCAAATTTACATTTCACATTTGTAACATGACAGGTGGTGCAGATGAAGGGGTACTTGAGTTCATCTGATAGTGCTGTGGCGGGGTACTTCACACAAAAAAGGGCTGGGAACCACTGTTATAGACAACACACACTCACTTTGTCCAAATGTCATTTCAGTTTGGTGTCATCTTTTTCTTTCTCCACATTTTCCTGCACCAACATTCATGCATTTTTGCTCCTGAACATGTCTAAGTGCAAGCTTCCCCTGAAGATGTATATAATTGAGCTACCACAGGAGTTAAGGACTTGCAGTATAACATGTTTGCTAATGATATGTGTACTCTGTGTTCATCTAGGTGTTGGCTCTGTTTGAAGAGGGAGAAGAGACGACCACCGCCTTTGTTGAGCCCATTGTTATTCTACTTATCCTCATCGCCAACGCTGTTATCGGGGTCTGGCAGGTGAGATACACTCTTCATCCTGTGCCTTTTGTTTAAAGTGTACATGCACATGTGTATGGTATCTCTTTTCAGTTGGTGTTCACATGGTTGCAAAGGCCAACAATGAGACGGTAAAGTTAAAGAATGTCATTCATCCTGTCCACCAGCTGTCACAGGGTAAACGCATTCGCTTTTATTGTCTCTTTATCCATGTGCTCTATTCAAGCTGACACCGTGTCCTTAACATCTGTACATTCAAATAGCACATTGCAATGGGATGAGGCTGTCGACAGTGGAACAGTCGAGTCTCAGCAAGTCAAAATATAAACAAACTGTGGAGCTCATGCAAAATGTCCTCTCGGTTCATTTCTGTTGAAGAGGAAACAGGAATTTTTGATGCAAGCATCAAAAATAAGGACACGGCGTCCACCAGCACTTTGGGAAAGAAGGCGTGTTGCATTGCTTGCTTACTATTAGGACACACTCTTCAAACCATGACCAAAATTTCGATACATGTTGGTGTTTAAAAAAATTCAGTGACTCTCTTTACCTTGCATATTTCTTCATGATAACATACCACAGAATAACTTTTTCATGCAAAAGGTTGAACCAAATTTATTGTAAAATATCAGTTTACCAAGGTGTTTTAAAATTGTCCCCCCATCTCTCTCCATAGGAGCGGAATGCAGAGAATGCCATTGAGGCTCTGAAAGAGTATGAACCAGAGATGGGAAAGGTGTACCGCATGAACCGTAAGGCTGTCCAGAGGATCAAAGCCAGAGACATCGTCCCAGGAGACATAGTGGAAGTGGCAGGTAAGCAGCAACTAAGCTCTTACTGTCACTCACTGAGGCTAATTTACACTTTGTCTACCTCCAGAGGACTCTCGCTGCTGTCACCTAGCTGCCTGTATGCTCCTGCTGCCACCTACATGCACAGAAACGTGAACTCACACAGTCTTTGCCACCCATTCATGAGTCTGGAAACACTATTGGAATATCTCAAAGTAGATTACATAAGAGTCTTTTCTCTGGATGTGCAGGTGCCAGGGCTGCTATCCAGTTGTGTCTGTGTTTGTGTGTGTGTGTATATGTGCGTGGTTCTGTGTAAGTGGCTGTGGTCACCCCTTGTATTTAAGGCCCAGTTTAATTTTCCACAGCTTTCCCCTTCCCTTTGCTTTCCATGCTCTCAGTCTCACCACCTGGACGCTGCTGGATGTTTGTCAGCTCTTCACTCACACTCACTCCCCCACGTACACGCACATACACACACAATTCCCCTGCTGTAAACTCGCCCATGTGTGGGCAGCCTCGTCTAAAAATAGTCTTGTTGTCACTCTGGTTCCAGAACATCTGTGTATGCCAGAGTTAATGTGCAAGCGCACACACATGCAGCACCAAGGAGATCACGACACTGTCAACATGACTGGTTTTGGGAGTGTAATCCTCGGCTTTGCATGGCTAGTGATTCGCCTCAGACGGCTCGGAGTGATGTGCCGGGAAAGGAGGGAGAGCTTGGGGTGTGTGTGTGTGTGTGTGAGAGAGAGAGCCCACAGCGTTCATTCATAATCGCAGCACGAAGAGGCAAAGAGAGGAATTATACATGCTGCGTTGGTTACAGTGAAGCCTTGGCGCTGCTCAGTCTCAGGTTTCAAAAATGAAAATCATCCCTCCAAATAAGTATCACTGAGGGCTTCTTAGACCGGCTGAGTTTTATAAAATGAAATCAAATTTACTAGATTGTTTACCTCCCCATTTACAGGAAGTCAGAGTTCACATTATGTGTGTGGGAATATGAGACATACACTTCTTGTGTGTGTGTGTGTGTGTGTGTGTGTGTGTGTGTGTGTGTGTGTGTGTGTTCATGTGATAGATAGCACTTCTTTGGAATTTGGGCTTGTTAGAGCCGGTGTCCTCCATCACACATGTGTGCGCACACAGCCAGATACAGACAAGCCCACACAGGTAGCAAGCACCAAAATGACTCCACTCCACCCCCTCCTACCACCACTACCATCACCGTCACTGTCAACACCAACAGTGTCACCATGACAACAGTCCATGCTCCGTGTGGCTCATCTCTGTGACGCTGAAGTTCACAAGGGGTTGAGGTTTAACGGCACCTGTGAGAGGGGAGACCGATATGACTTTAAATCAACCATCTGCTGTTTGAATAATGGGTATGAGATTATTGGTGGCTCTCAGCAGCTGCAAGTGGATCCTTGCTGGTTGTCCCATTGCTGGAAAACACAACTTTTACATGCTCAGTGTTGTTTTATTCTATTTTTAGTGTGCCTTTTTAACAACTGGCCAAGGATAACAGAAGAAAATCAGGCTTCAAGGCGAATTCTTTTTCTGTGTCCCAAACAAATAAATGAATAAAATAAAAATAAAATAAATTTAGAATAGCTTATAAATGTGGCCACAGTGGGAAGTAAAACCACTGAAGCTCAGTTTTTTTTTTTTTTTTTTTTTTTTGGAAAAGTACCTCGTTAGCTTGGCATAAACTCATAGTCGGCATTATAATAAATATTACATTTCTGAAAGGTTTATGATGATAGAGTAAAAGCATTTTTTTAACTGTTAGATTTATTTTGGATTTAATTTACTTCATAATTGTCCTCTAGTGCCGTATTTTTCTTTTTGAAAGCCAGTAGAGATGGCTGATTCTATGCACAAGTGCGAAACTGGTGAAGACGAGGCACTATTCAAAGGTGAAATTCAAGCTTGTTTTAAGTATGGAATGCATTTACTGCCAAAGTTTACTTCTACATGTGGTATGATAGTGGTGTTAGGCACTCTGCTGCATATTTGTAAAATATACACAGTCATATATTAAGCGCTTCATTCTGTCTGACACAATGTTGTTGCTAAGCAGTTTTAAACAGGGGTAAACAGCTGAGGTAGGTGCCACACCACACACTCTTCTCACTTAAAAAAATATGTGTCAGGGATGTTGAAGCATGTGTAGCCCCTCTGACTGAAACATGTTAGGATATGATGACAAAGAAAACAAATTAATATTTTCCTTTCCTTCATTGATTTCCCAGGCTTTCCTGTACTTCAGATTAGCCGCTGGTTGTTCCATGGGAACTTGATGCTAGGGCGTAAAATAAACTGTATGGAGGTATTGGAAAAGGACACTGTTGACCACAAGTGCCTTTGAGGAGAGAAAAGAACATAAATATATTTACTCAAGTTTCCAACCCTGCTGCCCGCCTGCCTACTTGTAGGTACATTACCGGAGATGCCAGCCACGGTTACGACACAGTTTGTGATTTGTGCCTCCACTGGAACTTTCCTCGGTTTTTTAAATGGAGTGATTGCAGTGGTAAGGTTGTCAGGAACTCCTAGAGGGTTTACTCAGGACCCAAAGAGATGGAAACCTGCACCGAGCCGAGTCACGGTTATCCTGCACGTGAATGAAGACCTCTTTGCCAGTATATTATGTAAGCCATCCAGTTTTACCAAATGGAAGGAGAACTCTAGTTGGCCAAATCAGCTGACTTTCTCTGTTGTTTTGATCAGATGTACATGTGCTTAGTCTAATTTGTGAATGAATATTAAGGTACAGTGATTATTTTTAACTCTTTTTTCATTTTTTGAGACTCAAAGCATTAACACTAACAGCCAGACTAATTTCTGGTCTTTTTATTTAAAATACTGCTTATATGTACAAATCTGAACTCAAAGTGGCTGTATTAGGATTTAAATTCCTCCTCTAGCAGATGGAGAGTGTCTGTGGGAGGCCGTGGCAGAAAGTGGAGGTTTGATAGGGGAGCCGGAGTCTGCGGGTAGGCGTTTGAAAAGCCTCTCTTTTCTGCTCTCGGCCAGTCCTGCTACAGTGAACTTGTAGCCCCCAGCCATCTCCCACACAAACACAACACACATTTCTCTCCCCCTCCGCCTCCCCCTCTCTTGTTCTCTCACAATCCATGGGTGTCAGACAGAGAAATGTAGAGAAATAGGCAAATGGAAGTGCAGGCTATTCAGCTGCATACAGTACAGTCTTTTCATCTCTGTCTCTCCATCTCACCATTTTTTGTCCACCCCCCCTTCCAGTCAGGAAAAAGCAGTGAAAAATTCCCCTCGAGTCTCTCAACACTGAGCAAATGTCAAGAGGAGATGATGGAGCTCAGAGAGAAAAGGAGGAAAGATCAAGAACTGAACACTCAGAAACCTAACAGTGTGAGACCACTTTGAAAAGTTTTCTTAGTGAAGCTCATAGTGCTCATAGAAAAGACGTACTGCCAGTTGAGTATCTTTCCATACATGAGCAAGGAAAAGCAGAAATTCAACAAGATGTCCAACCTTATTTACGTTGAAAAGCCCAGCGGTAGATTCACTGCGAGTCCTTGTTTTTGTTGTGATTAACGTTGAGAAGCACTGACGGCTGAGGACTCTGGGTTGGCATTAATGAGACGCTTACAACACAAAGTAATGATAAGGTGTTTTTCCTTGTCTGTCATGCTGGAAAGTGAAGAATATTACATTTGTCTACAGTGTTTGGAGCAATTTCCCACTTCTCTGCTCCAAGAACATTGTCTTTGACTACATCAAATGATCAATTTTTCACAAGCTAATGCTGTCCTGCTATTATGAAAATATTTCCATTAAATGTTCATTGTCAGGCTCTGACAAAGTGGAAGCAATAACCATTTTGTTTTGGGGCATTAGATACTTATAATGCTTCGGCTATGAAATATGAGTTTAATATGCAGGCTTAATAAGCAGACTGTAAGACTATGGTGGAGTAGATGAAAAGCATTTTGTAGATTTAGTACAAGCCTCATCTGTAGTTTGTTTCTGACGTGTGAGGAAGTGGTTTATCAGAGAGAGTTGGGGAGGGGAAATAATTGATCATTTTAAAACAGCAATGTGACTCCATCAAGGTTGTATCGAGCCGTTTGTTTACCTGCGGCTGCTGCTTTGATCCTGGGCTGAACCTGGTGATGTTTCTTTGCTCAAGGATATATTGTTTGATCGTGGACATTCAATAGGGTGTAACTGAGTGTTCACCTGCCGCTTTACACTCACACGTACAAGTTTACTTTCCTGAGGTGTTCAACATAAGTCACATGTTCAGAGAGCAAACTTACTAGAAACACATCTCATTCTCCTCACTGTCTTGTTTTCTTTATATTACTGTTCCTGTTGGATGATGCATTTTTTTAGCCATGCAACTATTATGGATGACCATGAAATTTGCTACAGATTCAAGGTTCCTAGAGGATAAATTGTAACAATACCTTGACTTTTTTCATCTAGCCCCATCATGAGGTTAAAATTTCAATTTGTCCAATACTTTGGTTTAAGACCAAATACCTGGAAAACTACGACACCAGCCTCAGCTGGACTTGGTGTTCAATGCTAATTAGCAAATGTTAGCTAACTGACTAAGCTAAAATGGTTAACAATATAAATATTACCTGCTAAATGTGTTAGCATTGTCACTGTGAGCATCTTAGTATGCTAGCATTTAGCTCAAAGCACTGCTGTGCCTAAGTGCAGCCTCACCGAGCTGCTAGCACGACTGTAGGCTTGTACATTTTAATTTCTGCTTTATTATTTGGTAATGCCAGCCTATATATATATATATATTTTGTTTTGAATGTTTGTTTGTTTTAGTTGGTGACAAGGTTCCTGCTGACATCAGGGTGACCTCCATAAAGTCCACCACCCTGCGAGTGGACCAGTCCATTCTCACAGGTATTTCTCATCAGACATCAAACAACCCTGCTTCAAGACTTGTGGAGGAGGAGTGTAGAAATTTATATGCATTCTACAGTTTTAGTTTCTGACCGTTTTTTTTTTACCTTAACATTTTATCTTTATGTTTTATGTTGTCTTAATGTTTTGATATTTGGGGCCAAGGATATACCTGTAATAGTACTTTCTATCCCTTTAGACTGTGAGTGTAACTTTGTTTTGCTCTCGCACTATCAACCCATTGTTGGTGTAATAATCACCTGTCACAGTTTACAGCTCTAATCCCGTACAATTGACTCGTACAATCTTTTCTTTAGGGGAGTCTGTGTCCGTCATCAAACACACTGACCCTGTTCCTGACCCCAGAGCTGTCAACCAAGATAAAAAGAACATGCTGTTTTCTGTAAGCACATCCCCTGCAGCACACTGAGTCATGTTTATCTTCTGCTTTCATATCAGGAATTAATGTTATTATAGATAAAGCTATACAAGCCTGACTTTTAATCACGTAGTTGAATTTAGTTACTGCAGTTCTTCAAGATTATATCACTTCTCTAGTGATCTAAAGACTGCTTAATGTGTGTATGTTTATGCTTCATTGCTCTATTTGATGGTAATTCACTTCATAGGGTATAAGATATGAAGAGATGAAAATCAAGCTTCTCCAATATCCAGCTTGCCAGATTCTCTCTGCTTCAATTCCCTGCACTCATTTCTCTTTTTTTTTTTTTTTTTTTTTTTCTCAGGGCACCAACATCGCTGCAGGCCGCGCCATAGGTGTCGTCGTCGCTACAGGCGTCACCACAGAGATTGGTAAGATCCGTAATCAGATGGCCTCTACAGAACAAGAGAAGACGCCGCTGCAGCAGAAGCTGGACGAGTTTGGCCAGCAGCTCTCCAAGGTCATCTCCCTGATCTGCGTGGCTGTGTGGGTTATCAACATTGGCCACTTTGGAGACCCTGTCCACGGCGGCTCCTGGGTGCGAGGGGCTATCTATTACTTTAAGATCGCCGTGGCCCTGGCTGTGGCTGCCATCCCAGAAGGGCTACCTGCTGTCATCACCACCTGCCTGGCCCTCGGCACACGTCGCATGGCTAAGAAGAACGCCATTGTTCGCAGCCTGCCCTCAGTAGAGACCCTGGGCTGCACCTCTGTTATCTGCTCCGACAAGACGGGCACCCTCACCACCAACCAGATGTCTGTTTGCAGAGTAAGTGGCAATTAGGAAACTAAAACATGCTTTTGTTTGAATCAATATCTGACTTTTTGAATATACATTTTAGCCAATGGACCAATTCATTACCTTGTCAGGTAAACACACATTCATTTTAACCCATCTGAATTGGTCCCAGGGCAGGAACTCAAGCCTGAACATTTAATTTCCACATTCTGTCATTTGATTGACACTTCATAAAAAGCTTCTGGGAATTTCTGGGAAGAAAGTGTTGTGGGGGTAAAATCTACAAGGGTTTGCTGTTCATTATTTATGCCAATCTCCACAGTTTTCTTTTTTTTCCCCTCATGTTTTTTCTTTTCTTTTCTTTTCTTTCTTTTCTTGAAGGCGTGCAAGTAGGGCTTAAAGAAGGATGGAAAATCCTTGTGGTATTGTGTAATGTTTACCTCCATTTGGCAAGTTTGAGATAGCTGCTGGTGGAGTAGTACAGGCTGGCATGACCTGGCAGCACCCAGAGCAGTACACCGCCAGATCACATCACACACTGGAGGTTTCCAAAATGTCAAATCGCCTGAGTAAACACAATACAGTGATCCATATCCTGAACTGTCCTGTAGGTTTACAGTGTATTAATGGTGTGTATATAATTACATTGGACAACAAACACTGAAAGATCTTATCCGCAACTATTCAGGACTAGTTCTAGCACACAGCCTCACCCTTTCCCTTTGTGTGTGTGTGTGTGTGTGTGTGTGTGAGTGTGTGTTTGTGTGTGCGTGTGTTGCTCCAAGCACAGAGTAAATGTCAGCACTGCTGTTTGTCTTGGCTCCTGTTAAGGGCCCTGGCTCTACACACACACACACACACACACACACACCTAATCTCAGTTAACACCTCTTGTCCTTACATCCTCCAGCTCACCCCTCACCTCAGCTAATGACCTCAGAGTTACTGGCCAGTATGACTATAAGGCAGCACTTAAGCAATGCCCAGACAAGACTTGCATCACATCACAGTGTCGGCAGCCCATGTCAGTGATTTCCAATGGAAAATCTGGATGTCATGTCTTAGTTTATTGATTATTGAAGGAGGGTCACTACCAGTTTTTATTAGTTATTCATGAATCAAAAAACATTTTTTCTAATTTTCTTTGTCCTTGTGAATTGCTTTCTGTTTCAAAATGGAGTTTGCATTGGAGGACTGTGCACTTCCTGTACGGCAGACGCTCTGCTCTTGTCGCATAAGCACTACCCCCTGCCCCCGCCCTCCTTTTGCTCCCCAAAGTGACGTGGAGTATCTGCACGATTAATACGTAGCAGCAGGGAGTTCCCTCTTGCAGGAGCGACATGGAGGAGTGACCTCACCGCAACCCTGAAACCCTCCCAGACAGAAAAAGAGTGAGGCAGGCCAACGCTGGTAAATATTGACCTTCTGCTTCCACCTATACACGGCCTGCTGCTCTCAGCTCTCTGGTGGTCTTATATACACTCACAAAGACAAATCAAACTTCCGCTTTGCAGTTTTTTTTGTCATGGTGTTTCCTGGAGATAGTCATTTTCATGTTTGCGTAACTTGTACCTCCTCATGTTCACTGTATAATTAGACAGCTGAGTCTGTTTTTATGGTTATCGTGCGTCAAGGTTTAAATGCCCACATGAATGTTTGCCCAGGCTTATCCATCTGTGCTTATTCTTGGACTGGTCTCCAGCCAGTGGCCCTGATAGTGCCATGTGTCTCCCTGGCCTCAAGGGTATCCCCATATCGGCAGGATTTCCAGGGATTCCCCTCCGTGTCCCGACACTGTACTTCCCTTTTCCCTTCGAACACACACACATGCAGAGACACATACACATGCACACATTAAAAGGGTTACTTACCATTCATCCCCACACAAGCTCAAAGGAAGTGAGTAAAAGAATACAAACTTGTGCCACGAACACTGAGTCACATGTATCACATGTGCCTTGTTTCCTTGGAGACCACAGCGGATCAGATAGTGAGAGAAAACTGACCATGGAACAACCTTATTATATTTCTCAGTCCCTGCTTTGTGTACTGGATGTGTTTTTGTGGAAGTTATTGGGTCCCTAAGTGGTCATTGTTTTTTTTATAAAATAGTGGAGCAGAGACCACCAAGCCAAATGACCTTTGTGAAGTTATGAATTGAGCATAAAGGTAAAGCTATTTAAAAGTTCCTTAAATCAACACAGATGCTACATCTAAAAATTAAATGAAAAATGAGTGAACAGGGCATAACGGGGTAAGTCTGTGCTGTTCAGTGAGACATTTGATGGAAATTTCAGGATCCCTTTTCCCATGCCCCCTTTGCTGCTGCAGTTTTTAGTTGTTTATTAGAAGTCAGAGACATAATCAAGCAGTCAAAAAATAAGTTTAAGATTGTGTCTAAAGTGCCTTTTTAGTCATGCCTGCCACCTGGCTCTATAGATGGCAATGTCAAGATGATTGGAAGATAAAAGGATTTCCATAAAATTCGGTTAAGATATTCATGGTCCCCAGAGGATGAATCCTAATAACTTTGGTCTTCTGACTTTTCCTCTAGCACCACCGTGAGGTTCACCTTTGTGGGTTTGTGTGAAATGTCTCAACAACTATTAGATGGATTGCCATGAAATTTGGTACATTCATGTTTCCCACAGAATGAATCATAATCACTTTGGTGACCTTGGTGATAGTAGCAGAAGCAGGCCAAATAATATATTTATGCATTTGGCAATTTTTCAGTATTTCAGTCTAGTCTAGCCTTTACCTTTTACTGAATATATATTTTAGATACTGTCAATCTGATACTGTTGATAGTCTCTAAAAATTAGTACTATTAATTATTATAGCACCTAGTAAAAAACAGAAAAATCAAAGTAAAGACCAGAATAGAAACTAGACATTAATTAAAAAAATAAAAATAAGAGCCCAGAAATGCTTCACTGTCTTCACTGGCCAACGAAACCAACCAACCCCATTACGTAGGCAATGACTTCACTCCAAAATGGTGGCTCACTAGCTAGATAGCTAGGTAGAAATGACAAAAATAAATTGTCATGTCTATGTCAATGTCATATCTATGGTTTTAACAACTGATTTTAGGCAAGGTGGTTTTCTAATGCATTTGGGCACTACCAGTGCCAAAACATGCATGTTTCATGCCCCCTTTATGACTTTTCTTTAGCGCCATCATCTGGACAAAATTTCAATTTGTAGAATACTTCATGCTTAAATACTTTATGACCAAACACTCACACAGCTAGTGGCCCTCCCATCAGCCTCAGCTTTATTATATGTTGAGTGCTAATTAACAAATGTGGGGAACATGTCAAACACTATACCTTCTGAACATGAGCATTAGCATTGTCATTGTAAGCATGTTGATGTTAGCATTTAGCAGCATAATAATTACAGCCCCACAGAACTGCTAGCATAGTTGTAGACTTTTAATCTGGTTGAACCTGAACAGACTTTAATAGAAAGTAAATAATAACCTTTTTATGCAAATATTGTACTCACATTTTTTTTCTCAAATCTGTATTTTTTTGTTTTTCTGCAAAACTGATTCAAATCCTCAAACCACAGAAGTTCTTACAGGTGAATGAAACTCGTGAAGAAGCTTCGACCTCTCAGTAGTGCGACTGTTTATTGAAGTAAAAGAGGGAAAATGTCTTGATGTCAAAAATTACAAATGCAAAATGCATGGTTTCACAAAAGCTATAATCTCACAAAGACTATAATCATGACATCAGTATGACAGTTATTTATAACTGTGCTTCATCTTGTCCAGACTAGACTACATCAGTAGACTAGCTGTAGTAACCCTGTTGCAGCAGAGAGTTAATTACTCCATTAAAAGGCTAAAACGTACCTTTTAGGCTCAAGTGCTAGAGGGACAGCGACTACCTCTCATCTGAGGTCTGCCATCGATTTTAGTGTTCCAATTTAAATTGATGGGTGCTTGTAAGTCAGTCACACACGCACACACACACACACACACTAATGGAAGAATTGAGAAGGAAACCAAGTTTAACCAAATGGCTGCTTCATTAATTTTTCAATCAGCTGGATTTAATGGAGTGTCGAGCAGAGCTAAGCTGGGTCATAGTGGTGTTTTCCCTTGGTGGGTGCCTGTTTACAGTTTGCTGAACTTAAGTGTCAAGATATTAAAAAATATAAATTAATAAAGGGGAAGGAGGTCAAGGTCAGTCAGTAAGCCTATAGTAAAATTGTGTATGACAGTCAGATAAGCTGTTTAGACGCACAGAGAGGCGTTGGACTGGAAATGCTGCTGTATCTCATTCTTATAAACCACCAGCCACAACACTCGCTTCAACACTTGTTTTTATCAATATATTAGTTTTATCAGCACATCGTGAACCAACCTTCTGGGGGAATTTCAGGAGGAAGATTTGCCAACAAAGCAGCCAACAAAGCAAATCCTTGGACAGCTCTGGGACTCCAGCTCTTTCTCCTTACGCTTTGTTTTCCAGCAGTAGACTGAAATGCATATGGCAGTGTGAGTGACTGATGAAGCTTTACATTAAGACGTGAGCAGTGCAGCTCCCAAGTTGCCTGCATTTTGAAACACTAAGGAATAATGAAAAGGGGTGGCAGTGTAGTGGTCGCCTGAGGGTGGAAAAGCTTTCAGTTTGAGGGATTTCTTGACTGTGGATCACTCCAGTTTTCAAGTCATTGGTCATGAACCTTTTTCCAGCTTGCAGAGTGCTTCCTGTTTACTGCCACTGTTTGATTTTCATAATGCCTTACAAGCTTTCATTTCTCCAAAGCATTTCAAAAAGCAAGGCAAGAGTAATTGGTCTTAGTTAGCAGCATCCTGCTTCTTAGTATTCACACAAGATGAAGCCTTTGCTGTTCATTTGAAGTGTATTTTGCCACTATAGGGCTGTGTGTGAATTGGAAGCTGATACCGCAATGGCAAATTCTCTCAACTCAAATCAAATCATCACTTAAATTGGTATACTGTATTGTATCCTCACGTACAACACAGGGATGTGGTGACACCTCGTACCGTAGCTGCCCATAAAGACCAGTTTTCATGAAATGAAATATTTGATGATCAACCTCTTAAACATTCCCTTAAAGCAGGACTTCACTGACATTATGCCTCCTCCACGTGTGCTACTGTTACACAATGTTTTAGCCTTTACTATTTGTGTGCGTCTGACCAATTCTTGCCCAAGCAACATGCTTTTGTAATGATGACTCCACTGGAAGGTACTGTGAGGTCGATGAGAATAAGGGAAAATTTTGAGTAGAGGGTGAGCATTCACAACACACGGAGCAGCCCTGCATCTGACTAACCAGCTAACTGTGCTGCTTTGTACTGTTTGTCTTTGCCTTCTCTCCTCTCCAGATGTTTGTTGCCGACAAGGTGGAAGATTCAAGCTGCTCCCTTCATGAATTCTCTATAACTGGTTCTACATATGCCCCTGAAGGACAAGTGTGAGTATCACGGTTTCAAGATGTTAAGTCTGTTCACGTAATACCTCATTAAATGAAAAGTGTGTGTGTGTGTGATCTCCAAAGTTTACCAAAGCATTTTACACATTTTCCCTCTTTTTTCCCCTCTTCCTGGCTTTGATGAAATTCTGAATTGTTATCATTAAAACAAGATATAAATAGATTTAGTCAAGCAAATTGCAGTGTGGTGTGTGGTCCAAGATGTGTTACATCAGAGCTAATGATTCCCAAAAAATGTGACTAACTCTGCTTTATGGGTTGCTATGGCAATTTCTGTGATTGTGAAATTGTAAACAATTCCTGGATGTGTGCTTACAAAAAAGAAAGAAAAATACATTGGCAATAACAATCTTGTATTATCATAACATTACACACTCTCCGGGTTGTACTTGTTGCAGGGTGAATTTGGGCAGATAAATTGACGGTCTTAAAGTGAGATTTTGCTAATCTGTGCCATGTCAGAGTTTTTAAAAATCTAAAGTTAAAAAAAATGTGCTTGTGTAGGAATACAGGTAGGTGGCTAGTCATTGGGTTTGCATGTTATTTATTTTGCTGTTTGGTGAGTACAGCATTCTGACTCTGCATGAACCTGTCGATTTCATAACAGCAGAGTGTGGGTTATTGTGTGGGAGCTTCGCTAGCAACGGTTGCAGTCTCTATTGGGAAGGGATCCATGGTTGTCATGCAGTCAGCACTGCTTGTCAGGAACACACTCACACTCACACTCACACTCTCTCTATCACTCACTCACTCACTCACTCACTCACTCACTCACTCACACACTGTTTACTACTGTACAACCACTGTTTCTCCAGTGAACTTTGGAATGCTAAACAACTAAACGTCTTCCCCGCTCATTAATATTGATGAGGTTATTGTGTCTGAGGTGTAGCGAACTGTGAGGTGTTTTCCCCTGTGTTTTGCTGTTGTGAGTGACGTCCAGGTGTATGTGTATGTGTATGTGTATGTGACTGTTTTCCTTCCAGACTGAAAGGAGACAGGCCTATCCTGTGTGGAGACTATGATGGACTTTTGGAGTTGGCCACTGTGTGCTCCATGTGCAATGACTCCTCACTGGACTACAATGAGGTCATTAAATCACACTCATGCACACTCACATGACAGATGATGTACAATTTGCTCACTCTTCCATTACCTGACATTATTTTTAAGTCGTCATGCAAAATAGACCCATCTGTAAAACATACAGCATTGTGTAGGTGAGCTTTCTTTGCAAATTTAGTGGCGCACTTCCAGTATGTATATACAAATACACACTGCAATGACTCTATAAAAGGTAGCACTGGAATACACACACACACTACAGAGAGCCTTCTCTTCTGCAGCTGAGCTAATTTTATTCTGATGTATGATCTTTTTCTCTGGTTTGGATTGCTTTTCTCACCTCTTTGTCATCACCATGGTATCATGGTAACCACGCTGAGGAGAGAGGCCAGGGATAAGACACTTCTCAACTCCCATGTATCCTCTCAGACTAACTGTTTCTCTTCTCGTAAATGGTCGTTTTGCCACCAATTTTGTACGTTTTTTTTTTTTTTTTTTTTCTCTTTTTGAATGAAGAGCCTGAGATCAAAGTGTGCTAGACCAGGAAAGAGAGAGGGACAGAGCAGCTGAGCACTCGAGGGGAGAGAGGTGTTTTATTGCTGTCTGTGCTCAGTCACACAAACAAATGATGTGTGGTACACTATTACTGCTTCAGCTCACCTATTCCACATCTCAGCTGGCGCGGGTACACCTTCAATAACACTTCACATGTATGACTCAAACGTTTGTAGAGACACAGCTGAATTACCTGCAGAATTGCTCACAGCGTGTTCGCTCAAGTGTCAGTTTTGTGTCATTTTAAAGACGGTTGTTCATATTTAACAGGGTATCTGCAGGTCTTGAAAAGTCTTAAAAACCACTGAATTCAGTTCCCTCAAAAAAGGCATTTGAAGGTATTCAAAGTCTTTTTTTTTTTTCTTTTTTTTTTAATGGAGTTTCAGTCAGCGCCATCAGACCTGTAGCAAACACTGTCACTACTGCTAGCTACAGCAGCTCCGTTTTAGTGTCCAGAAATTTAAATGAACTTAATTTGTAACTGCTTCTGGGTCCAGGTGACATTAATTGATTAATTATATTATAAATAATTATTGTTATGTACAGCTGAGAAGTTGCTGGAAAAAAATAATTGTATGCCTTATTGTTCCTACTGGTTTTCCACCATTCCTCTGCAGCTGACCAGTATAACCATGAAAAAGGTATTAAATTGCATTCTTAAAAGTCTTAAATTTAATTTAGTGAACACTGCAGAAACCCTGTTTAACAATTGAGCCGGTTTCTGATTGTGAGTCTGTTTCTCCTCAGATTTCACCTAAAAATATTTCATCATAAAGGGGTCTAAATTTAATGACTTGTGACAAATAGGACTAATCACTCTTCAAATGCTTACTGCGACTCTGCTTCTATAAATACTGAAATCTGAATCTGAGTTTTTGATGGAGAGTATTTCTGTTCTCTCCCAGGCCAAAGGGGTTTATGAGAAGGTGGGTGAAGCCACAGAGACGGCTCTCACCACCTTGGTGGAGAAGATGAACGTTTTTAAGACTGACCTATCCGGACTCAGCAAGGTGGAGCGTGCCGGGGCCTGCAACTCGGTAAGCCACATGTGCAGGTGTTTGTGACCCTGCTGTGTCTTTGTCTCTGTATTAATGTCCAATCAATGTTGTATGAGAGGTGTTTAAACCTTAAAAAGTCTGTTGAAATATGTATTATATTTATTCATTTATCTACAGTGAGCACATTGTATGTTCTAACTGGCATATTTGCTGCAGGCTTTGCACTCCTCAGCATGAATATGCCAACGAGACTGTAATTATTCCTCCCATTACACCATACTGTACGCTGCCTGGTTATGCATAGCACAGGGGACGAAATAATGACCCATTGTGTCCCTGCTTATAACTATTTGTACAAGATGATATTTTACATCAAAGGATTGGTTCTGCTCTTATCCAGAATGACTTACAGGTCAGGGTTCAGTATTTCTAGGACTCTTTGATAATGTTTGATAGGCACAAGGTTGTTGACAGACACACATTTGTCTACAGGGTGTGAACCTGTGATTATTTGGTTATGAGTTAAACAAATGTCAGCCACTATAATATTTTGAATGTAATTTAAAAAGACAGTACTCCTGCCTGCTGCATTGCTTTGAGTTTCAATCTATTTTGCACAAATTAGGCGCATGTTCCCCTTTAAGATGTCAGGACTTTGTGGAAAGTGTTGACTCCGACCTGTGCATGAGAGTATGTCTTGGTGTCTGAACGGCCAATGAGATCACTAAGCTGGTGTTGGTCTTTCAGTGCCAAGGGGCCCGTCATAAACTGTGTTGAAGTCAGTCACCACCATGCCTTTTCACTCCACTGTAGATAAAGGTCATTGAAATCCCCGTTGGTCTCACTTCCAGGCAGAGCAAAGCTCGTCAGTGACAAACACTTTGGAGTCACAGATGAGATGAGTGACAGACGGGTAGAGAAGCACATGTTTGATTTAATGTTTTCTGGTTTAAATTCAAACCTCAGAATTGGTCCAGTGCATCTGCTTAGTGGATAAATGCAGGACATTGCTTACTAATAACATGCATTCTCAGCAAATTTTAGATGAGTAATTTCATATGAGATGACCTTAACTTTCCAAATCTCTGCTGGGCGTACACAAGTAGAAAACAGAACAGAGAGGGGGAGAATAATTCCTAGCATGCCATGCCAAGACAAACTCCCTTTGCTCTTTCTCTTTTGGATAGAGATAGAGAGGAGAGGTTTGTCACATTGACAGATTTTAGAACATCCGTCAGTTGTTTGATGCCCCCTGACAGGGTGCATGTACATCTCAGCCGTCTGGTTGGGCAGAGAGCATTAGCACCGTTAACCTCTCAGCTGTGTACTCTGGTATCACCACAGATTCTGAACTAGAAGGACACCTGCTGGTAGAACAAGACATCATACTAAATGCAGATAATAAAGTATGTGAGTAATAGAATATTGTGTTCATACAGTTTTTGGTCTGCCTTCTCATTAGCATTTTTCTATTGTTTGCCATATACTTCAAGTTCAGTTTTTTCTACATTAACGTTAACTTCTGTTGTACACAGACATCTGGCTGCTGCCTCTCGCTGGCACCAGCCAGACATCCAGACAAGACAGTTGAGTGCTCGGTCTAAAATGGCATCCTTCAACTGTCAGTAGCTCAGCCAAACCTCTGTCATCCACCGGCTGCCAGCCTGACAGCTGCCCACAAATACAGCTATTTAGCTCCAGCTCTGGTCCTTTGTCACTTACCTCTCTGTCATTTTACTCTTTTCTCCCTCTTGCTCATCCATCAGGTGATCAGGCAGTTGATGAAGAAGGAGTTCACTCTGGAGTTCTCTCGTGACCGCAAGTCTATGTCTGTCTACTGCACCCCTGTCAAGCCGGGCTCCCAGAGCAAGATGTTCATCAAGGCATGAATGAATCATACAATCACCAATAAACAGATAGAAATACGTATTATCATTATTGCCACTTGAGCTCTGTTGTTTTGTTTTGTTGAAAAATTTTCTTTTCCTACAGGGTGCTCCGGAGAGCGTGATTGAGCGTTGCCAGTACCTGCGCGTAGGAACAGCAAAGGTGACACTGACACCAGCGTTGCGTGAGCAGCTGCTCTCTAAGATCCGGGACTGGGGGACAGGCAGGGACACCCTGCGCTGCCTGGCGCTGGCCACCCATGACACCCCGCCACGCAAAGAGGACATGGACTTGGAGAATTCCAGCAAGTTTGCAGAGTATGAGGTAGAGGACCTGACCTGTGGTAACCTCTGATATTTAGCTTAGGAGTCCATGTTGCTCAAATAGGTTCATATTTAAATCTTAATTTTGTAACTACAGTAGTGACTCACCTTTTCAGACATTTAACAGTATAGTTTGACATTTTGGAAAATGTGTATTGCGTATTCGCTTTTTTTGCTGAAAGTTAGATGAGAAGATTGATACCACACTCCACTGAAAACATGAAGCTGGATCTAGGCGATTTTGTTTAATCCATACACAAACCAAGATTTTTATGGGGGGTAACTTGTCATTTTTACATTTTGTTTTTTGTATGGATTAAACAAATGAGATACAACTTGTTACTGGTAATTTGTGAGCTTAGGAGGTAAAACAGTTAAGCCACGCTAAACCGTCTCAAAGCAAATAAGTGTATTTCCCCAAAATGTCCAGCTATATCTTTAATGTCATTCTTGCTGCTGTCTATCTTCTGTTTGAATCACAGTAGTGATTAAACCTTTCACTTAAAGCATTAAGTTTTTACACTTGGTTCTTCTTCCCTGGAACGTTTTCTTTGTTGTGTTGGAAGTAATCTGATGTTTTCAGCAGCAACACAAATAAGTGGTGAATTCCATTTCTTTGGAATTGGAACAAGATTCTGTTTGTAGATATAGTCTTGTGCAACCTAACCCCCCTTTCTCTCTTTCATTTTTTCCTTTCTCTATTTAGTTGGGCCTCACATTTGTTGGTTGTGTGGGCATGCTCGACCCACCTAGGAAGGAGGTGATCGGTTCAGTGAAACTGTGCAACGAGGCAGGTATTCGTGTTATCATGATCACAGGAGACAACAAGGGCACAGCTGTGGCCATCTGCAGACGCATTGGCATCTTCACCGAGGAAGAGGACGTGTCAGGAAAGGCCTACACAGGCCGCGAGTTTGATGATCTCCCGCCGGAGGCACAGAGAGAAGCCGTCAAACGGGCGCGATGCTTCGCCCGCGTTGAGCCAGCTCACAAGTCTAAGATTGTCGGATACCTGCAATCATTTGATGAGATTACTGCCATGGTGAGGAGAAGGGATGGATTTCTAGTGGGTCACACGGTCTCATCAACTCACATCTCTAAGTAACTCTAACTAGTGTACATCTCTCCCACCCACAGTCTTCATCCTATAGTCTTTTCTCGGTATACTTCCTTTGTCATCTATTTCTTTATGTCTGTTGCAAGGCAGAAAAAATGCATTTTCTCCTTCCCTCAACTGTGCGTTATGTGAATGACTTGTCAAGAATGCATGAGAAGAGGTCAGTGAGGCGTGACATATTTCAGGTCTCTCTGAGGCTGCTCTCTCAGACACCGCTATCAAAAGCTGTCATCTCCGGCCCGCTCTGCTGCTTCCTATCTGACACACGTCTCAGAAGAGGGATTGATCCAAGGGGAAGATGGGAAGGAGGGCGGGAGGGAGACAACAGTATCACCATTTGCCTGTCAGATGCACTCCACCGTTCACCGCAGTGCAAAGCCGCTTTAGGCCCTGCCATGACAGATCCGTATCGCACTTGCTCAGCTTTTGCTTAATCCTGTCTGGATCTGATACGATAATGAGACTTTCCATAATGAGATTGCAGTTATCAGTCATTGCTAGTTTGTTAGACTCGGCTCTGTTTAAAGAATAATCTTCCCTAAAAACATAATGTGTGCTCAATATTTTAAGAATCAACAACTCACAGCTGAGGCAGCAGAAGTAACAAAAATTTCAAATTTGTTTTTTGTCATGTTTAATACATCAGTTTGTGAACTCCTAAGAAGTTATTTGAGCTTTTATTCTTCAGATGTTTATTCTGAATTTAGCGAAAATGTAGTTGTCGTGTCCACAAAACCCCCTCCTGTTTACTGTTAATGAAAATGTTTGTTAATGAACTAATGCTAATGACCACTAGTGTGGTTACAATCTGACAGACAGGAATAGCATCTGTAAGTTATGTTTTCGGTTGGATTTTGTGATTGTTCCAATAATCAGGAATTCAAATTAGTCATGTGAGTCATGTTTTCTGATGTACTAATGACACAAGCAATCTTTTCTCGTCCCAGACTGGAGATGGTGTGAACGATGCCCCTGCCTTGAAGAAAGCAGAGATTGGCATTGCCATGGGCTCTGGCACAGCGGTGGCCAAGTCGGCATCTGAGATGGTGCTGTCTGATGATAACTTCTCCACCATAGTGGCTGCCGTGGAGGAGGGCAGAGCCATCTACAACAACATGAAGCAGTTCATCAGATACCTTATCTCCTCTAACGTAGGAGAAGTCGTCTGGTGAGGAACAGAAACACACTGAGATACTAACTTCATCTTTTGTCTGATGTCCTCAGCTGACATGTGTGTGTGTGTGTCTTCCCTCTGTCCGTCTGAAGCATCTTCCTGACAGCCATCCTGGGTCTCCCTGAGGCTTTGATTCCAGTCCAGCTGCTGTGGGTTAATCTGGTGACCGATGGCCTGCCTGCCACTGCCCTGGGCTTTAACCCCCCAGACCTGGACATCATGGACAAACCTCCCCGCAATTCAAAGGAGCCTCTCATCTCTGGCTGGCTCTTCTTCAGATACCTGGCCATCGGAGGTAGCATTAGTGCTGACCTGATTAAACTACTGTGAATCGATGTGTGATTATATCACACATATTCAATATAGTTTCACGTTTACAATTGAGGATGTGCTCACAGCACAGGTAGAAAACATGTTGCCAGACAGTTTAGTAAAAAAAAAATGTAGAGGTGAACTTTTTTTATTGTAGACTCTAGCCAGCTAACATGGCCCATATAATTCTAGTGAGAAAATAATATCAATAATAATGCTAACACAAAGACTGGACAGAGTTAGCTCAGGTAATGAGCACGCACACACACACAAGTAACGTTGGCATGTATGAAAATCTCACTGTTTAACATCAAAATATATCAGGCACTAGTTGCTGGATGTCTTATGTTTCTCTCTGTGTAACTTTTAACTCAGATGCCTGCAGTGTATTCAGGCAAATCTCCACTCATAGCAAACTGTCAATACAGGATTTAAGTATTATTTATGAGCTGCGGGGGATCATGAAAAGAGACTCTGCACACCTGTTAGTGATTTTTTTTTTTTCTAATATTAAGAGTGTAACAACTTCATGCATTTTCCATCCATTTTCTTGCTCACCAGTTTTTGTGCAAAACCATCCATCACCTTATTAAAATCCAGGGCTCTGACCAGATCGCTGCATGCAAATAGCTAATAAAGCACTATAAGCTAACAAGGATGCTTCCTGCATGGGATATTCAACATTTTATGCGCGTTACTTTTGGGTTTGTGCAGTTCAAGGCACAAAATCACTCCTCATGTTAATCTCCACATAAGCTCTCAGTCATTTTGTTTTGTTTTCTATCATCTGTGCGTGCAGGCATCTCACAATGCAGTCACTGGGAAACCCCTCTATAGCCCATATTCTGTTGTAGTTTAGAAAGACATTTTCCTCCTGGGACAATGAAGACTATATACTGTATCTATCTAGTCATATTTGACTTAAATCCTTTTTCCTAGACAGCTATCGGTGACAAATCTGACTGTTTTTCCTGTAGGATATGTGGGTCTTGGAACAGTGAGTGCTGCCACATGGTGGTACCTGTTTGATGAAGACGGCCCACAAGTGTCTTTCTATCAGCTGGTGAGTTGTAAAACATTGTTCTGCTCTGTCTGTCTTCTTTGTTTTTCTGCAGCACAGTCCTGTCCTCAGAGAATAGGGTTTTTTTTTCCCCCTATGTTTTGATGTACCCGCTCCCAGCCTCCTTTACATTCCCCTGCTGTTGGCCACAGTAATGTTTGGCGATCCCATCAGTGGACAGAAATAGAAAAGGAAGACCCATGTGGTTTGATTGCACACAGGGTGGGAACAAGGCCAAGGTTCTGCAGCTGTTCCCCCATCAGATCTGAGCTCCATCAAACCAGGTCGCAGGGGTCCTGGCGACATCCTGCCAACACACGGAGGCACACACACACGTACACACAAACACTAACTCCCGTCTGTCTCTCTCTACAGAGACACTTCATGCAGTGTACTGGGGAGAACCCCATGTTCAAGGATATAGACTGCGAGGTGTTTGAATCCCGCTACCCCACAACCATGGCCCTGTCTGTGCTGGTCACTATCGAAATGTTCAACGCACTCAACAGGTCAGTCATCTTCTGTTGTGATGTCTGGGTAAACACTTAAATGTCATGTCAGATATTTATAATCGGAATCATCTAACAAGACAGCGCTCCCTTTGAGAAAACATTACATAGCCGTCTGAGGGATAACAGCATGCCAGAAAAACACGACATCAACTATTCACTGCTGAAGATTCATGTTGCTGTTTGTAATGGAGATATATTTTATATTCTGCATTTGGTGAATGTGGCAAACAAGTTAAGTGTAGCCACACATCTTAAGAAATGGAATCATGCTTTTTTTGGGGATGCAGAAAATAAAAAGAACAGCAGCATGAGGGGAAAACTGTGTGTTTTTGCCAGGATTGCTCATGGAGCAAGTCTGTCAGTAGCTCCCTATAGAAACAAATACTAATGTCTCATTTAGGAAAGAATCTGAGAAAGGGAAGGTTAAAATAATTGTTTGCCTGACCAATGCATCTCATCCCAAGCCAAGACAGTCAGTAAAACTGACAGGGGGACACATGTTTACATGGTTGCTAGCACAGATATAAGGAGGGAGACCTATTGTTATGATGCATTGAGTGTTAGCTTCACTTTAATGTCAGCTCATTTTTTAAATCATAAAATAGTTGGAATTCTCCTACACCAAACTAATGAAGTCTTAAAGTCTGAGAGCTTGCCAGAATATTTCTCATTTGATCTTTGCAACATGATGGAATCATTTCCTTGTATGTCCATAATGTCAAGTTGAGCAGCTTAATTGTCAACATGTTTTGATCTACTAAACCTCCTCCCCGCCAGTTTGTCTGAGAACCAGTCCCTGGTCAGGATGCCTCCCTGGGTCAATATTTGGCTGCTGGGAGCCATCATCCTCTCTCTTTCCCTCCACTTCTTAATCCTCTACGTCGAGCCTCTTCCGGTGAGTACTCCTCTATGGGACAGTTTTAGACTCTGTGGGGAGATGTGGAAAATGCATGCTGATAATACTCATACAGAGGGCATGGGTTTGGTTTCAGAGTAAAAAAATATAGCAGTTATAAATGATTGCATATGCAATACAAATTTTATTGCAAATAACAAATTATGATAAAATTGCTTATCATGCTTTCCATAATAATAGTATAATAATAGTATACCAAAAAATGCAAGGTAAATTGCAGCATTATGATTCACTAAGGTTATGATAGTGTTTGGGATCTATTGAGGCGACAGCTGTAGGATATAGGTGATTTTAGACCTATATCCTTCATAAAGACCTAATACTTTGATGATAAATAAAATTTAGGTTATATAAATGTTAACACTATTATTTAAAAAGGAGGCTTGCAGTTCACATGGAGTTCAGATCCCAAACACTATCATAACCTTTAAACTCAATAAACGATGTTTTATTCTCATACAGCATTATCTTTAATTGTTGATCAGTTCTAGCATCTTTTTAGAAGAATTATCTGTAAAAATACAGATTAGAACATTTTTTTTACCTGACAATGCAGAGGAGGTTGACACACTACTCAGCCCTGAGTAATGTGTGCAGTCTTCCTCACAGGCTGCATGCACCACCAACATCTTCTGCCAAGAGAATTGAGCAGCGTGTTGCCTGATAGGCAAAACCTAGTGCAAAAAATGTTTGCTTAGTTGTGGTGTGCACATTGTAATAGCTGAAGGCAAATCAGATGATGTTGTGTCCAATTATAAAAGTAAAAACTTCCTAGAGAGAAAACATGCCGTCTATCATCTGATGCACTATTAGAAGAGTTTCTGACTTTTTTCAATGCCTCCGTCCTTCAGTTGATCTTCCAGGTGACCCCTCTGCGCTGGTCCCAGTGGATCGTGGTCCTGAAGATTTCCATCCCAGTTATCCTCCTGGATGAGGCTCTGAAATACATCTCGAGGAACCATCTAGAAGGTACACTGAGCACTTTTCATTTTCAGTTTTCCATTGAACCACCCATTAAAAATCATCATGAGGTTATGAGTCTGAAATGTTTCAAGTTTGTCAATTCTCTTAAAATCAGTAAATTTTCTTGTGATTTTAGAAATTTAAATAGAATTGTATCTGTTATCCATCTACTGACCAGTGTTTTCTACTGTTTTTTTCTCTCCTGCATTTCTAATGCAGCCTAAATTCTTATTATCTCACCTTCTGTGAAAAGGTACTCTATTTCTCTCAATGCCCTCTTCTCTCCCCAGTAGAAACTCTCAGCTATAGACTAATCACACTAGTCGCTATGTTTTCTAAATCACTTGTTTTTTATCCCCCTGGCAGGTGACGAGGAGAAGAAATACCGGAGGAGATGGCAGCTGAACTAAGACCTCTCCCTCAACACACTCACACAGTTAGACACACGCCTACCCTCCTCTTCCCTTTACGAGCTAGAAACCTTTTCTCTCCCCTGTCCTCATTCCCCACTCCTGCATGTCCAACAACCACCACTAGAAATGAGCGGGGCTTACATGAGAACGGGTGTGCAAGAAAAGAGAGCATGCGTGTTCCTGCGAGCATGGCTTTGTGCGAGTGCCTGAGTAAATGAGCGCTGCGTGTGTGTGTGCGTGCGGGTGAGAGCAGGCAGACGCAGGCCTGTCGTTATAATTGTGAGAGCAAGAAACAACCGCAGAAAAAAAGAGATAAAACTGCCCTGGGCTCTGCTTTTTAAACATTTCTGCTCATTGGGTTTTTTTTTTTTTGTTTGCTTTTTTTTTTTTTTGACTGTACAGTACAAACGTAGTGGTGCAGTAACTGGACTTGGAGGGAAGAAGAAGGAGGACAGGGGAACGGAGGTGGATAATACTGGGTAGGATTTGTGAGGAGGGGAGGCGGGTGTTTGAAATCAGCACAGAGACCGAAAGAGAGATTGAGAGGCGAAACGTGCTATGGAGAACATCACAAAGAGACTGACATTCACTGGAGCAAAAGAAGAGCATCAGCAAGAATGTGGAAGATGAAAAACATGTGGCTCTTGAGACTGCCCAGGTTTCTGTCACCCACACTACTGGCAGTGAATCCCAGCCAGCTCAGTAGGAGCATGGCCTCATCAGCACAACACAGTTATATATCTGGTCACACCGCTGCTCCTTCATCGCTCTTCTTCTTTGCTCTCACCACATACAAAGTCTAACTCCTGTTTGATCGTGTTTTACGCACAACTAGTCTCCCCTTGCCCCGTCTTGATCTCTCTCTCTCTGTCTCTTTCTCGCTCTCTGTTGAGGAGGCAGCTGTGGGCCCGGGTGGGAACACATCGGGCTCTTGAGTTGGTTGTGGAGATGTTGCTCCGCCTAAAGGTGTGAATAGCTTTACGCTGCTTGGCCGCTTCCTTCAGCTCTTTATTCGAGGAGCTGAGGTCAGCTCGCAGACTTGGCAAAACTGAAAAAAAAAGGAAAGAGAAAAAAAAAAAGTGAAAAGTTAAACAGCAACCAAACCAGCAGTGTAGTTGTCAGCCAGTCCGCCTGGCTGGTCCTTTTAGGCCTGAATTTAATGTCCATCTGCTGCGCTGCCATTGGAGTTTAAGCTGTCAAATATCCTGGCAAGTTATTTCATTGAGTGAATTAAAGGTAGATTTGAACATGAGTGTGATGCTTCATGATATTTTTAGCAGAAAAATGATCTCACCTACCTTTACTTTATTCAGTTATTTCTAATCCTGCACCAGCGCTTATAGTAGGTGAGTGTGCATATAGCCTTACTTGAATTAATTGGTCTAATTTGACTTGGTAGGCTTCTCGGTTTTTGAATTGCGCAGATGATGTAGTTAAAGTAAGTTAAGGAATGGCTAATGAACTGCTTGATTGTCTCAGTCTTACATCACTCGGTCATGAATCATTTATATATTAAGCACAGTAAACATCCATGCCTTATACATACAGCCCACTGCACCTCCACATTGAAAATGTGGTCGAAATGAATGTCTCTGCTAGCCTTTTAATTACCTTTTTTACCCTCCGCCACCACTCACTCATACATGCCCGAACACTGATATTCATACTGATCACTTGAGGTCTTAAAGACTCTGAATGTCCACCTGGTCTGTGGCCTGTTTAATAGGAAACCCTTTTTTTGTTGTGCTTTGTGTGCGGCTCCCTCAGCTTCTCCCGCTCTCAGTGCTTTAGCAACTCACTTGGGTATTGTTTTATAATGACTAAATAATAATGTATTTGACTGAATGAACCCACGGGGTTTGGATTGTGTCTTTTAAGTCTTAATTATGGGTTTTGTGTGGGCCCTGGTGCTCTGTGGACTGGGTCAGGCTGACACAGTGGTTGTTTTTGGTCTTTTGTTGCTTCCAAATAGGACAGAGGAGAGTGTGCACATTCAAAAAAAAAAAAAAACTTTTGTAAAAGGTGCTGGATCAAAAACATCTACATGGGGAGGAAACGGAAATTGGATCTGCACTCTGTGTCAGTTGCTTTTGATGAATTTCATAAAGCAACTTTTCGATCACAGAGATTTTCAAAGCAACTGTTGAAGATTTCTGTGAGATTGAAACATTCTTTAAAAATTCAATTTACTCTGAGTTATTGACACAGTTTCCTCCCTTTGCTTGCTTCCAGACCTGCTTACAACAAGCACGGTTTAGAATCTAAAGGAAAATCCACCCTTAAACAAACAAATCTGCTATTGCTTACGTAGCTGTATTCATCTATTTTGTTACTTGGTAGTATATTTTTCTCACTCCAGTGGATTAACTGGCCTAACTTGGATGACATGACATCGCCAAGTCCAGATATTTCCAGCTCCACATGTTCTCTGTGGGTTGTAAAAGATGATTCTTGGCAATGCACAGTAGAAAATCACTAACTTAAGTAGAAGTAAATGAAGCAGATTGCGGGAAAGTACACTAAAGAGTTCATTACAACACATCAACAACATCGAATGTGATCAGATTTAAGGGTGGAATATTCCTTTAACTTCATACCAGAAGCTGGATCTTGTTTCAAGTAAATAATAGCTTGATTTGAATTATACTGAAGACAAAACGTGAGAATGTGGCACCTCTGTCCAGACCAGCAGACCACCTGTCCCTGTCCCAGGTCTCCATGGCTCTGTAACATGCTGGCACTCTGGCCACCAGGCACTATAGGTCTGTATAGCCTTGTTATTTACTACTGAATCCTCAACTCTGTACAGAAGATGAGAATATGATCGCATGGAACCTTGTTACTGTAATAATAACCTATACAGTATATAATATTTAATTTTTTGATAACTTACATCAATGTACTTACCAACATCAGACAGACTTGCGAGAAACCATTTTTATTTTTATTTTGAGCACATGGTATCTAAGGATCTCTCTCTCTCTCTCTCTCCCTCTCTCTCTCTTTTTTTGTAGAATAGAAAGGTTGTTTCTTCATTGTTCCCGTTTGGTTTTTACAGTTGCTGGGGTTTTGTGTCTTTTACTGTAGGGAAAGAATATGACGTTATCATGTTTAAGATAGACAAGAATCATGCTTACGCTAATTAATTGACGCTGATCATGTCAGTGATAGTTATATGGTGTGAGAATGTTCAAGAATTTGTGAATGAACTGTGTATGGTTTACACTGAGCGATAAGCAGTGATGAATCCTGGGTTATGAAGTTTTATGACTGTACATTGAAGGGCTTGGTGTGGATGCAGGCTCTAGAGACCCGTGACAATCTTTCTGGGTCTGACGTTTTGGGAAGTTGCGCAACTCTTCCGGCAAGGTACTCGAAGTCCTCTACCATCTATAGAAGAATAAGCCTCCTTACTGGCAGTAAGGAGTGAACAAGTTCATATCAGTAACATCTGACCAACAGTTCCCTTTTTTCTTTGTCCATACAGACAAGTAAACAGTCTCTAGAGCCTGAGTCCCACCTCTGAGAAAATAAAAGGATTCTCTGTATTGCCTTGTTAATATTAATTGTGGACACATAATTTTATAAATGACAAAGACGTGGAAATAAAGATTATTTATCTTGTTATTTATTCAGAGGTTGTGTTCTTTTTTTCATGTACCATTGTAAATATGAGATGTCTTTTGTCACTACGAATAGTTTTCTTTGCAACTTCTTTGTACTGCAGAAAAATAATCCCAAAGGAAACTGTTTACAGTGAGGTTTTGTGGATTATCCTGAATAACTAATGGCTAGATACCACTAAGGGGAAATAGAAAAATGCTCTTTGTATTATGTTTTTTTTTTTTTTTGCAATGTTAGAAAGAAAAAGCCTAGTTTTGAGAATAGGTGACGCAAACACCCAAACTGCAAAACAGCAAGTCCATGCTCCAAAGGTGTTCTCAAAGCTCTTCATGCTATCAACAAAGTCACATACTGTTGTTTTAAAAGAAAAAAACTCCAACAGAAACTCCTCAGCAGACAACACAATGCTTCAGATTGTAGTGTAATAGTTTGTTTGACAAATCCAGTCTTGGCATGGCTACAGTGATATGATATCATCACAGGCATGTGAGTGTGATCCAGACATTAGATTTGAGTTGTAAAGTTGTACATTTTTTCCAATGACAAACTGAAAAAAAAATCCCATTTTCATCAGAAAGAGAGATCATTGAGTCTGTTGGATGGGTTTCACTGCACTAAACCTCGAAACCTCACATTGCTCAAACTGCCTTTTTTCATACTGATCATAGAGTCCAAAGTTGTGTTCCTCTGCATATTCAGATTTAGGATATTGTGAGGGGAAGACTCACTCAGCATCTGCATTTATTTATCAAACCATGTTTTCCACGTGACAGTTGTGTGAAATTAAAAGAGAAATGTGTGAAGAGAAACCAAAAATCATAAAAGCTGAGTGAATGCGTTTGAAGCCCGCATCCGTGCACTTGCAGTTTGCACAAGTTCATCAAATCAGTGGAGAAAACCTGTGACACAGTGTGTGCATTGAACCCTTTGGACCAGCAGGGGGAGATGTTACATCACCTTGCATGTATGTACTGTATAAAGTTATAAGCTATGACTGGATGTTTAATATCAATGGCTCAGTCAGACGAAGTGTGAACTGGTTGTGTTCTGTAATAAAGACCAAAGAGTCTCACACAATGTCAACACTTGCTTCTTGCTCAAGAGGAGGAAATGAAGCTTCTCAGTCACACTTCAGTCAAAGAGGGAACTTTTTGTTGTTGTTGTTGTTTGTTTGTTTATTCTTCTCCATGGAACAGCCACTGCTGCGTGCACACTGGCTGGACCTGCACCCAGCATTTAAATATTTACTGGCTGCCTAAACACATTCACATGCACCTAAACTCGCCTGTCTCACTACCAATTGTTACCACACAGCCATAAGTGCTTTGTCATGCTTCCTCAGATCTCACATGTGAGAATGATACACACCCTCTCCGGGGGAAGTTCCTGGAGTGAAGGTGGAATCCCAAGGGCTGCAGGGAGAATAGAAGAGGATCTCATTAGTATCAGCCCGCAATTTCCACCGGGAGCCTCAGAGGGATACAGGATAGGGGATGTCAGCAGGGGCTCTGTCCCAGTGAAACACACATAAACACACAGGCCAAGGATAGCGGCTGGGAAAACTTGACGCAACAGAAAGGTTACACACTTCCTTGGTGAGGAACAGAGGTGTTGGAATAGAATTGGTTCCCTTTTTCTAAATTTTTAAACATCTGTTGCTGATTTCACACTGCATATCAGCATAACCACTGTGTATAATGACAGGATGCAAGATTTCCTCTGATTGAACTGGTTGCTCTGCTTTAGTCACAGAAACATATCGGTTAGAGATAGTTTATTTTTTTAAATATTCTGGCCACTTTGTAGAACTGTTGCTGTTTTCATGCTGCATATCAGCATGAAAACTGCCTGTGGTAAAGCACTTATTTGGCAATGACTGTTTCTATATACTGAGTATGCTGTTACATGTTGATGAAACACTGATAAGACACAAGAAAGGGCAAGATCGTACATGTGAAATAAGACTCTAGGGGCTTACCGCAGGCACACATTTAAAATGACAAGCACAAACAAAGGCTGAACTAAGTAGGATGACAAAAAAAGGTAAGTAATGATATGCAGGTGAAGCGTGTTATTCTGCTGTAAATTTGTCAGATGCATATGAAAGTCTTTGTGGCTGTTCTCTCTGTCAAGAATCCTGGATAGTCTGCAGAAAGAAGACTGAAATTAAAGCATTATGGAAACAAAATGTGAATTTATTGTTCTTTTCTTCTTGATGATTTTTATGACTGTTCTGTTTTTCTGTCTCTCTCTATGACTCAAGCATTTCTACTAACGCTTCTATCCTTTCTGAATTGTTCACCTTTGTAAAAGAAAATATAGAAAAATGCTTTGTCGCTTTCATTAAAGACTCCCACACAAGATATCATTAAAAACATCACTTCTGTTGAACCGGGATGACGTTCTAACACAAGCAGGAAGAACTTTGATAAAGATCTGGTCATGCACCATTCCCACAGTAAACTAGTGTGCTGTGACTGGTCTTACTATGCACATACAAGGCTGTGTTGAGGTTGGTTTGCACTATGCTGTATGACTCATGAGACCAAGCAGAGGCTACTCGCTGTGCAGCAGCTCTGTGTGGACACACATCTAGTGAACTGCCTTGAGACAGAAAAGGCTGGAAAACACTTTTTTAAATTTGGGGGGTGATTTTGCCGTGAGGGAGGACATTCTGCCCCTCATCCCATGTCGTCAGCCAGTGTTGTGCTGTGAGGCTGAAGCTGTTGCCAAGAAACTAAATGAACTTGCTATGAACTTCCCCCACGGCTGCGACAGCAAGAGTGCTCTCAAAGGCTACAGCACCCACTAGAACCACTACCTATTTGGCCGACCAGTTACTGCAGTTTTACTGCTTATAAATAGTCTAATGTACTGTGCAGCATTTAAAGCTCTTTGTAGTTTAAAGTGTAAGTGTTCAAGAACAGCAGGTACACTTTTTTTTTTCATGCTGTGATGAGGAAAAATAACAATGTTTCTGTGTTACATCATCATCTCAATTAAGGCGCAATTGGAGCATTCAGAGAGGAACAGTGGTTCTTGGAATTAGCGGTGGATGGTGGTTCTGTGGCATTCTGAAATGTGTTTTACTCAGAAACTGAATCATGTTGACACAGGCCTGCTAGAATTGTCAACATGTGTTAGTGACATGCAATCCATCCTCTCTCCTCCAAGAGAGGTTTAACCACATGTCACAATCATCAATTATGTGCCGTATAGTACGTTAGATTATAGTCTGTCCTCAGTCATCATGCTGTGCAGTAGGATATCATGTGTTTTCGCTCATGATCCATCGCTGCTGTCATACAGCTCAGACAAGATCCAGTGATGTGTAAAAATGAGGAGGCACAGTAAAAGGGTAATGTTGAATGTTTTATTTATTTGAAAATGATCAGATGCCTGGTCTGGAGTGCTTAAAGATCCCCTCCAGACATCTTTTAAGACTCATAAAAAATACTCTGCTTTGAATGATCGTTTGTGTCTGATATGGTTTTTCCACAAAAAAGTTTGATTAATGGGTTAAAAATTCTTAAAGTTACATCTATTTCTTCTGCCTCATTAAAAATCCAGAATCTATGAATATGCAAATATTGTTCATTTCGGAAAGATGTTTTCATGTCCATTCTCAGTGTTTGTGCACTGGAGGCTTCAAGTTTCCACATCACACTTGTGTAAGTTGCATACTGGACCCTGATAGACTCTTTTTCACAGCAGACAGTTTGACTTGTCACATCAGGAAAAGCACAGGTGGGACTGATAACACTAACCATGGCGCAGTTTGATTCAAGTGTCCAAGAAAGCCATACTGGTGAACCGTCATGCACCGTACTGGTGTCTTGACTTTGGAAAAACTAAATGGGATTCAGCCATGATTAATGTTGTTAATTGCACCTGTGTTTTTCCTGCTTTGACGTGTCAAAATGTCTGCTGTGAAAAAGGCCCGTTGGCTTCCAAACTAGTTGTGATCCTGCTCGTAGGTGCAGCCCTAACCTCAGATTTGAGGTGAGGACAGAGAACATTTCCTCTTCAGCAGATGAATGTGAAAACAAACTCTGCACATACATCATTCTGCACACTTTCACTTCCAAATGCCAAAATATGCCAGAAAGACTCTATGCCATAGGAGACTGATGTAAATGTTTACATATCAAATTGCCATAAGGCAGAAAAGGGAATCTCAACTCAGAATATTCCTAAGTGACCAATAAAGCTCTAAGCATACAGTGTGTGTCTCTCACATCAAACGAGCACTACACTCTCACATGCACCCAGCCATGTGATGATTTTCTTTTATGTCTTAAAATCCAATCTCCACTCTGTCGCTTCACTGGAACTGCTCAGCGTCTAACAGTGGGAGATGACAGCATATTTCAGTGGGAAGCTCTAAACGTGTGTAAACGTATGTAACTCCTGAATGTGAAGGACGCAGCTCAACAAACATCTCTTGGGGAAATAAAGGTAAAAACGCAGATAGTGGGAATATAATTGATTTTGATGGCCATAGCTGATGAACTTATTGCCTTACAGCATGTTCAGGGTTGGCTACAGTGGAGTCAGTAATTAGATCGTTACCCTCCACAATCAGAAATGACTGCTCTGCTTATCTGCACTAATTACTGAGACGTTGGAGTTTTGTCAACTGGAAAATGAATACAGGGTTATGGCCAGTAGAGGCGCTAGCTGTACTTTTGCTCCATAAACTCACTATCTATTAAATCCAATTATAATGGAGGAGCAGTATAGGAAATTCCACATCTGTGGTTATAAAACGTCCGATCTAATTGGCTGCATGTGTAATGCTGTGTTTTATAATGTAAATATGACTTTACCGTGTCATTGCAGTAATGGCACGGTATTGGTCACGCTGCAGGAACAGGGCGGATCTTAGGACCCGTGGATTCATTTCTTGTCGAATAATAAAAGTTATGGTTATCCGTGTGCTGTGCGACAAAGCAGCCAGTGTTTCAAAGTGTTTAGTTGCCAGCCCTCCTGCCGCCCCCTGTGCGCACATTGCAGCGCTGCCTGCAACAATAGCCAGCTGTTGGCTGCATAGATCCAGCCGCTGGGTGTCTTCACTCCTGTGGCTTCACTGAACACAGGAGAGGGGTTTTAGTGTGGGCTGGTCTGTCTGTGTTTTTCCGGAAGAGAGGGCGTGAAAACATGGGACACATCTCAGGTCAGCAGCTGATCCTGCCGCACATCTAGCAGAGAAACCTGAAGGGATACCTTTCTGTTAGTGTCTACTGACAATCGGCTGTGAATAGAGTGAATCAAACAGGCACCGTGCGTCTAAGCGGGACATCCCTTTGGATCCCTTTGACTGGAAGAACGCGCACACACACGCCCGAGCACTCATTTAGGTAAGCGAAACTTTTAAAATTATCTCATTTCGAGCGCATGAATGTATAGTCATGTGTCGCAGGGCCAGTCTGTGTTATGTAAATATGGGGAAGTAAAGCAGAACGACGCTCTTCTTGTGCAATGCAGATGGGTTTTAGTGCACGTGTTGTATTGTAGTTCAGTGAATTGCTCCCTCGCGGGCACATCAGGATGTTGAATCCTCTGCAGTTGCTCTGGATTTCAAGCGCTTTACACACACGCGCGCGCGCGCGCACGCCCCGCGGAATTGGAGGCTGCACTGAAATGCGGCGTGCACGCGCGGCGCCAATTATGTGCCATAGATCAGTATCATGCACCTGTCATAAAAAGATGTTACAGTACTAGGGCATGTGTGCAGGTTTTAACTGTTGCTGGGGCAAAGGTAGTGTTTTACAAACTGCGGCCCGGGGTCCCTCCAGGGGCCTTTTGAGGAGACATCAAGTGGTCCCCAATAATTTTAGAATTTCGTTTTGTTTGCGCTCTCACGTTTTTTAGTCCAATGATATTCTGGGAGGTGTAGTTTGATCACAGGTTTCCCCTTCTGACACATGAACATGGGAGTACTGGGAGTGCCTGACACATTAGTACTGAGATGATTACAGACTGTAATCATCTCAGTACTGTAATTTACAATAATTAAACAGAAAATGAATTAACAATTCTGATTATTGGTGATGACTTGTGTCACTGGTTCCAGTCTTTCAAATATGAGGATTTGCAGCTTTTGCCTCTTTTCATAGTCTGATCATTCATTATAAATTAAATCTCTTTGGGTTGTTGACTGTTGGTTGGACATAAAAGCTATTTGAAGATGTCCCCTTAGGTTCTGATTTAATATGATGAGCATGTTTCAGTATTGTCTAATATTTTATGGACAAAAGAATCACTTAATTTAAAAAAAATACAAAGATTACTATATATTAAGAATAATGCTTAATTGCTGCCCTAATGAAAATGTTTAGGAACCCTGGTAGACCTGTCAGCATATACAATATGATTGTAATTGTGCAGTTGTGATTTTGATTAAGTTTATATTGTGAAATAACCTCATTCAGCAGAAAATTACTCAGGTTTCAAACACACAAAAAGAAACAAAATGCACCCAAGTATATGTCTCTATATGTCCCTCATTCCTCTAAAGCCACTTGGTGTCTGTTCAAAACAAGTAATATGGCTTCATGTCCGCCTCAAGAGGTGCTCCTTTTACCCTGCTCACCAGTTTGTTTAATCCCTCATTCATGAGACACTGGGCTGAATAGTCACCTTTGAATTTACTTGAAGGATGACTTCAAAAATGAATGACTCCTCCAACGCTGCACCTTTTATATATATATAAAAAAAAAAAAAGCACTTGAATGACCTGTAACAAATTAGTGACTGCACTTTTGTTCTGCATTTATAGTGTCTGCACAGTGTCTGTTCAGCAAAGAGAAAACCAGTTTCAGTTTTGGTTTGTTGGATTTGAATATGATTTAAATCTTCACGGGCCAGAAGATGGATTGGAGTGTTGTTCCTGAGCAGTTCCAACTTATGTCTTGTGTGTTTGTTATATTTGTAGCAACTTCATGAGTGTTAAATTCCAGAAATGAGGCTGTAATACATAATATAAGTACGATTTAGAGATTGTCCATATTTAAACAACCCAGCATCATGTGGCTGGCTGCCTTTTTGTCCTATTGTACCTGTGTGATTCCTGTATATTACTGCAAAATAGGGGTTCTGCCAGTTATCTGCTACCTAAGAGAAAACAAAATGTGCCCAGAAATATACGATACATCGCAGATGTGTTTTTTAGTATGGATTTTTCCTTTTGAGGAAACCTCAGTCTAAAATGACCAGGTGTATATTATATTGATGACATTCGTCTAGTCAATTTGACTTATGTTTACATGCTTTACATTAGACTGATTTCAATTAGCAACAGCAGTATCACTTCTGTTTCTCTTGCCCACTTTTTATTGCTGAATGTGCTGATGACTGTAACCCCTGTAACACGCCTTCTTGTAAGCTCTGGTAATCATAGCAGAGCTTCGGTCCAGCTACTGAAAAAGAGGACATGTCAATAGCCTGCAGCTCCTTCAGCCCCTCTGGGAAATCACTTGACTATAAGGCTGGAGAGAGAGAAATCAGCATTGTGTGTGTGTGTGTGTTTGTGTGTGCATTAGATGTGTGAATGCGTGCAGGTTCATGTGTATATTGGTATTACTATATTGGTGAATTTAATAAATGTCATAAGCAGTTTTAAATGGAAGCCTGGACATCTTTCACCCATATTATGTCAAGCACAGCTTCACTCTGCAAGTCAGAGAATAAACAGGGAGCATCTGTGCTGGTTGGTGTACAGTGCTGTGTCCTGCTGCTTCTCTTATTGCAACAATTTTCTATTTTTGGTCATCATACAAATTGATTCTGATCACTCAATGACTGCAGAGCTGTATGCAATCTGCAAGAAGCGCTTTTCTTTGATACAGTCCAATCAAAAGACACTTATATTTTTTCAGTGTGTAATTGCTCCATGTGTCCAACCTGATGTATCCCCCCCAAAGGGATTGTCATTGGGAGAGGGGGGCTGCACCTCTGGATGCATCTTCGTGCGTGTGTGGGACAAATTTACAGGCACTCAAAATGGAGTCATTCAAGAAAATAAAAAATCAGTGCCTGGCCTGGACCTAGAGGCATTGGTGAGGTGTGATGCTTTGTCAGTTGTGTTACATCCATTAACGGTATGAGTTATAATTTTCACAAATGGTGTGCTAAAAGACAGCCTATAATTAAAATGGAAAGAGAAGTTCAATTTCATGTCATTTGTAGGATGACCACAACCTTTAAATGAGTCTTTTTGGCTGGACAGGCCACAGACCAGCCCTATAACTGCAGTTGTCAGTGAGTGAGTGAGTGATGAAGTTACACCATTGGTTGGCTGGCTGCGTATTGGAGTTTCCCCATTGGCTGTTGCTGTTTCACAATGAATTGGCGCAAGATGATGGAAGCGGAGGACAGCAGCGCAATGCAGAGCGACTGTGTTTCTGCTCCGAGCTCTGACACTCTCAGCTCCAGTGTTAAATGCAGCAAAGTTGGCTAAACTCCTGTTTAAACAGACGTGTACCAGCGTCTCTGCCGTCTCCTCCTCTACCATCCAGTGTGATTGACTCTCCAGCTGGCAGCGCTGTCAGCAGCCGGCAGGAGAGTCACTCCGTGGTGCGTTTTGGATTTTATAACTGAACTAATACCATGACGCAAACCTTTTTATTTCTCTGGCGTTTTCACATCACAAACAATGAACAACCGCATTAAAACACGAGTCTTGCAGGCAAAACATGCGACTCATGTAGCTGTTATATCAGTTTAGTGTGTGGTGGCTGCTCTGCAGGTGCGCTTGATTTGACTGTAACTGCGGTAACCAGGCAGAGATAAGCCTCCTGAATTTGCACCCAAAATGCTGTAAAAACTTTAATTTACAATTTCCACCACAGCCTCCATGATCACCGACTGGGAACAAGGCAGAAAAAAGGTGCATAGAGGCATGAGGGAGAGCGCACAGTTAAATCACCCCAAATAACAAATTACTCTGACAAAACTCTCAATGCAGAGTGAAACAGATGAAAGAGCGGGGGGAGTTAACAGATAGGTAATTAGAATAGTTAGAATTAAAATAAGTTCTCTTTCTAAACAAACATCCCAAGATTTGCGTGGAAATTATTGTTCTTGCAACTGCATTTATAACGTAGCTTAACTGTGTCACATGATATGCTACTTCAGTACACTTTACCAGCAAATATTACTGGGACCACTTGTTGAAAACACGTTTGCATAAATGCTCTCACAGAATAGTTTCCCCGTAATGTGCGGCTGAAGTGTGTTTTCCAGTCGGGAGTGTTAAGACGCTCAGCCCTGTAGAATCCATCATGATTCATTTGATGTCTGACAAGCTTTGCAGCTGTGAGAAAAGAGTAGCAGCTGTAGTGTTCACTTACAAAGCTGGTGCTGGTAGCATCCACCACCTCCTCTGTGGAATCAGCCACCAATTCCTGGAAGCTCCTGAAGTGTGTTTTGTGGAGCCCCTCTGTCATGCAATCAGCCTACTGCTTGCAGGGTTGATCAACATACCAAGTTAACAGTATAACAGGCAAGCTGTCCTTTAGGGTTGAGATGATCAAAAGAAAGCAGGTTAAGAATGATGCATAAACTTTAGAAATTATGGGCTTGCCATTATATATGAAGTGTTTTTTATCTTCCATGTGTTTTTGTTTATGAGAGAATCCTGATTTGTCAGATTTATCTACTGTTTCCCGTTGGTGTGTGTTGCCTGTCAAAAGAGCACTAAAGCACCACATCAGTGAGCTAAAGCAAATCAGGCTTCAGGCTTTTGTTAGTGGTCTAATGCACCCTATAATTTTTGTCTACGTGGACAGAGATCAGGCCTTCACTTAAAGAGTACTCCACCGATTTAGCGTTGCACTCCTTTCTAGCACATTACCAGGCTCACAATGGACAGCTTAAAAATTTGTTAAATCTTTGGTGGAGTCTAAGCACATTTGGTTTGACTATCTGCTGAACTTAACATTTGAGTGCTTTGTTTTCTGTTACTTTGAGAGAGTGATATGCTCACTGGTCAAAGTATTACTTTGTTTCTTTGCAAGGCAAGTGAAATGAAATGGCAATGTAGTTTTATGGATAAAAATGTTAAACACAAATTTTCCGTCTGTTGGGGGATGGTTTCTCTACTTTGATGTAGATAGCCTCCTTCACTCCTCTTTCAAACCATCTATCCTCCCTATCCAAAATATGTATGTTGTCCCTGAAAGAGTATCCTTTATCTTTCAGGTGTAGGTAAAGTGCTGAGTCTTGACCTGAGGAATTGGCCCTCCTGTGTTGTGTCATGCGTTTGTTTAATGGTTGTTAAGTTTCCCCTGATATACAAGTCTGTGCTTTCCTCACTGCATTGGACTGCATACGCTAGATTACCTTTCTTGTGTTTGGGTGTGTGGTCTTTCAGGTGGACCAGTTTCTGTCTTAGAGTGTTGCTGGGTTTGAAAAACACAGGGATGCGGTGTTTGTTGAAAATCCTCCTGAGTTTCTCAGATACTCCAGACACGTAAGGAATGACAAAGTTGTTGCATTTGTTCTTTTCATCACCGCCCGCAGCGTTGCTGTTCTTCCTGGATCTTGTGGCTGTTTTTACAAAGGTCCAGTTGGGGTATCCACAAGCTTTAAGCGCATCCTTCAGGTGTTTGTGCTCCTTCTCTGCACTTTTTGGTACATTATTAGCTTGATGGTGTAGGGTCCTGATAACTCCTTGCTTATGCTCCAGTGGTTGGCAAGAGTCAAAGAGTAAGTATTGGTCTGTGTGTGTGGGTTTCCTGTATACTCCAATGTGGAGGCTCCTGTCCTCTTCAATGTGTACGGCACAGTCCCAAAAGGCCAAGCTGTTGTTCCTGACATCCTCTCGTGTGAACTTGATGTTACTGTCCAGAGTTAATGTGTTCTGTGAAGGCTTGCACTTCCTGGGTTTTAATTTTGATCCATGTGTCGTCCACATATCTAAACCAGTGGCTCAGTGCTGCTTCTCTGAAGGAGTTCAGGGCTCTGCTTTCTGCTTCTTCCATGTAGAGGTTGGCCACAATAGTAGATACTGGTGAGCCCATGGTATAGGAATGCTTCTGTCTGTAAAGCCTCCAGTTGTACTGGAAATAGGTGGTGTTCAGACAGAGGTCCAGCAGTTCGCAAATCTGGTCTGGGCTGAGGTTGGTTCTATTGTTAAGGGTGTTGTGATGTAGCAGTCGTATCCTTGCGGTTTCCACCACCTCCATAGTTGGGATGCATGTAAACAATGAGGTCACATAAATGCATGGGATTGCTTCTCCAGGATACAAGCGATGATATTATTCACGATTGATGGTTTTCTCCTTCTGTAGCTGTTGTAAACATTCTGTGGCCTCAGTCTTTCATATGTGTTAGAGTCACTGAGTAGTGTGGTGACATGGTAGTCCACTGTGTTTAGGACCACCGTGAATCTTCTTTTATTAGCCAGTAGGATGGTGAAGTTTTGATCCTTGGTCAGTGACGTCACAGCCTTCTTTTCCTGGATGGTGAGGTTGGAAGGGGATGCCTTTGCGTTGGAAAGGGCAGCCGATACCTTCAACCTGAGCTGTTCTGCCTCCGTCTCTGTTGAAGTGTAACTCTTTTAAGTGTGACATATCAATTACATGTTTTCGGGTATTTGTAGAGAGTGGATACATGAATACATTTACAGGTCCTCATTAGTTCGTACTGTGCCAGGTGCACAGCCGCATCTGTGTATTAGCCTTCATTATTCAAAGCACGACCATTAAGGACTCTTGGGGTTCTCAGATCTTTCACTTAACCTCAGCCAAATGCTAGCCTACACTCCACCCCACTTACACTTCTCCCCCATTCTCATTAGCCTGTATATAATATACACCAGCATGAATGAGATACCCACTGGGAACCTTCACAAGGCAATTTCTTTTAGAACGTCTATCAGAATTTTAATTGGCAGAGCAT
This sequence comes from Scomberomorus guttatus, assembly GCA_038419695.1. NCBI lineage: Eukaryota > Metazoa > Chordata > Actinopteri > Scombriformes > Scombridae > Scomberomorus > Scomberomorus guttatus. The sequence continues at coordinate 7,490,665 of CM076460.1, forward strand.
GGATAAGATATAAGAAGGTAAAAGTAAAAACAAAGATACACCTACTTTATTTTCTTTGATGTCTCTAACCATAAAGTTACTGTTACTTGATTGAGCTGTTAAACCAACTTAAAGGGTTGACTACACCCTCATCGAAAATATTTGAGTTGAGGTTCAGTATCACCATCAGCAAAAGTGACACTGCAGCAGTTCTCTGCTATTTTCCAGTGTTGTCAGCTTTAACATTGAATATGGACCAGTCACTATACCTCAAATCTCTTTCAAAAAATGTCTTGTATATTCCAGTGTCCTGGTAGCTCAAGATGTTGTTCTGCTGTGTGTCCCCAGAGCTCTACTGTGATTATTATATGGCCGGTGAGCTAACTGAAATAATTGATGGCTGGTTGAGTTTGTGTCTGTCCTCTCAGTCTGTTTCCCATCCTTGACAGCAGCTTTTCCTCTGTGGCCACTTGTCACAGTGGACCCTCCCCCCCCCCCCCCCCAAAACACGCACCAAAAAAGCAGCAACTGAGCAAAAATTTGGGGAGGGATAAGCGACTGTAACTTTAACTAACCATGAAGTAAGGTCAACAAGAATAGGCATATAATAATCATTTTATTAATCAGAGCACTCGTAAAAATCACTGAAAATCAGCAGGGTGAGGTGCGTAGAAACTCTCTCTCCCCCTCTCTCGTTGCCTATCCCTTCACTTCCCTGTCGTTTCCTTCTGTCTGTGGGTTGCTACAATGGGGGAAAATGGAATTAGGACCGGAAATTCTATTTACAACCACGAAAAACAAGCAGGCTAAGAAACCGAACACGTCTGTCTTTCTATCGATCTCCTCCGCTCCAGTACACAGTGCAGCACCTGCACACAACAAACCATGGTTCTGAAACAGCAGCTAAGCAGTAGTCACATGTATCTCGGCCAATAATTTAGTTGTTTTTGCTATTTTTCTACATAAAGCTTAAAAACAACTGTGGAGGCTAAGCCCCCCTAAGACCCCTCGTGGCACCGGGCCTGATCTCTCTCCATCCCTGGAAAACAATGACAATGCAAATGACATGGCCTCCGCTAAGCCTATAACATCACCATGGACAGCGCTATCATTGAGAGGAGAAAAATGCACTGAATGCAATGAATGCACCTTCAGTTGTGTCTGTGTTTTATTGATAATCCCACATTACACATACCTGCACTCATCATTAGCTCCTTTCTTTTTCTTTTTTTCTCTACAAATATTAGGCATAGTTATTGGAAAGCTGAAAAATTAATAACCCCTTAATTTAAGCAATAAACTACAAGAGATTTTTAGAACAGATAGAACGTGTAGGCACAATACAATACATTGTTGTATTTAAATGTGTTTTTACCCTTTTAATCCATAATCAGGCTACATTGCCATTTCATTTCACTTGTTTTGTAAAGAAACAAAGTAATCTTTGACCAGTGAGCATATCGTTCTCTCAAAGTAACAGAAAACAAAGCACTCAAATGTTAAGTTCAGCAGATAGTCAAACCAAATGTGCTTAGACTCCACCAAAGATTTAACAAATTTAAGACATGTTCATGATATTTACAGCTGCTACAAAGATGGTTATCAAACTATCTCTTTCCAATAAGTTCCTCTGTGTACAATGCTACGAATCAGTCCTTATTAACACCAAGTACATGACATTGTACTGTCCTTAATTTGTCATGAATTCATGTTACAATTCAGCAAACCTTTCCAATAGACTGTGCAATTAATTCAATACTGTATATCAATTTTTAAATATCATGGAAATATGTCTGCAAATGTATTTGAAAGTTAGTTGACCATGTTACAAAATATAAACACAAAAATTAAGTACTATTGATTTACATGTTTGTAAAAGTAAGTGAAAAATCAATATGTAATATGGAATAATTTATACTGTGATGATGATGAAGGAGATGATGCAAACCTGCAAACAACAGTCTGTTATGTCATTGTTTCTTGGCAAAAACAGAACAGCAGTTCTGTCTGGGAGGTGGTTATTTAATTTTTATTTTTTTCTGTCTGAATTAAGTTTGAATCTTCAAGTATTTTTATTTGTTTAGCAGTAACAGAAATTGAAATTGTACAAAACAAAACTCAGTTCAGTTTAGCCTCAATTGACTCAAACAAATGGAGTGCTTTGTTTCTGACTGACTTTATGCTTAATTAGTCAATCACTGCCACCTGGCCAGTGTGAGTTATTATAACAGGATCAAACTTAAAAGGGAAAATCCACCATAATAAAGAATTTACACTGTGCAATTTTTTAAAATTTAATTTATGTATATTCTATTTAGCCTAAAGTCAATATTTAATTATGTAACTGTGTCCCTTAGGTAGAAAACAAATCACAGCTTTAAGATTATTTTGTTTTTTTTATCATACTATTTAAGTGACACTATAAATGAAAATTAGTGATTGTAACTTCACATAATTTTTGTTTCAAACATTTCAACATAGAGTTGAGTTGTGTTGAAATATAGAGCTTACAACTGTTAATGGCTACTGTTTTTTGATTTAGGCTATTGTTTGTCATTTTCTTCAGAGATTATGCAACACGTTGCACTGTAGCATCTAATTATCCTACATGATATAATTATAGGCTACTTTCATTATCTTGTACTGCATAATGCTTCCTCAAATCATCATTGTGCATGTTTGCACCTCCTCATAGAGAAACAGGAAGTGGGCTCACAGACAGTGAACATGGAAAGTGGGATGAGCTCAGTGGAGGCGTATGCTACGCAGTTTGTGTGACTTGAGCTCTGGACTGACATCATGTACGAGGGGGATGGATGAGGAGCTGCACAGGTGCTTGCGAGGAGGATTAGTGACCTGAAACAGAAGCAAAAAGTTAATTTATCAATGGATATCAAAATAGCCTTTGGCCTGAGGGGGCTGTTATATTTGCGAGGGGTCTTTTTTTAAAATAAATTTAAATAAAATTAATTGATTTAACCATGCAATTGCCTCAGAAAGGCTAAATAACAACAACACAAGGCTACTGTTTCAAAATCAAAGAATACATTTATTAATCAGAGCACTGCCAAACCTTACGCCAAGTACCATCACAATAAGTATTATGCAAAATGAACAAGCCAGCTTTGATTTGGAGTAAAATAAAATTAAGCAGCTTACCTTAATTAGGCTGAAAATAAAGTCCATCTGTCGGCCCTTCTTTGTGAAATGGGCAATGGTAGCGTCATAAAGTTTGTCCTTAGATTTAAGCTCCAGGAGAAGACCTTTCTCCATTGACATCAGTGCCAAGGCTACCAGCCGATCCTGTCCTGTTGTGTTCTCGGCATGCGTCTTGATGCATGACGCATGCCGAGAACACAACAGGACAGGATCGGCATGCGTCTTGATGCGCTTGAGGGCCAAGAAAGACCACTCAACTGAAGAGGTGGATACAGAGATGGTCAACACCAGACAGGTGAGGTGATAAAGCTGCTGCATGCTCTCAGTCAGCTCCTTCTGTGTAAGGAGGTGAAGCAGGTCCACTGGACTCCTTCCCTCAACGTTTGACATGTTGTACATGACCGTCAGTTCAGAGAGTCCTGGATCTTGTGGCTGAGAGTCGGGGGAGTTTTCTCTGTATGTAGAAAACTTCTTTGTGTCCAGAAGGGCAAGGAAGAAGAGCTTTTCATGGTCCTTGAACCTGTTTCTAAGTTGAGTGAGAATGTTGTCCAGGATGTCACTGTGCAGCTGTTGGTACACAGCACGCACATCTCCAGTGTCTCTGTGCCTTGCACCCGCTAGGAGCCCTGATTTCACACAGAATGTCCTTTATAGATGGAGTCAAAATTTCCCCTTTCTCTCTCTGCAGTGCTGCAAAAGTCCTCAATGCTGGACAAACAAAATTGCATATCAAACTCCTTATTCTGCAAGATCCCAAACAGCACATCGGAATATGCAAAGACTGAGTTGAATGTGGAGAGTAGATAGTAGTAGTAGTAGTAGTAGTTTCGCTGATTGTGTGAAAAAGGCTGCTAGGCCACTGAGATGAGAGAAAAAGACTGTGCACTCCTTAATTTTAGCAGTAACTTACGACATGACAAGGTTCAGAGGTGCGCATAACAGTGATTGAAAAGAGCTTGTGGTATTTTTTCTTTAATTTTGGCTTGTACTCCATTCAGACCGGAGGTCATGACTGCCACTCCATCATAACACTGGGCTACTACTTTGGCAGTGCATTCACAGTCCTCTAAGAACTCAAGAACCTGGCCTGCCACTGCCTCTGCATGCTTGTTCCCACTCATGTCATCAAACTTGAAGAACCGCTCCTTCAGAAGCATAATGCAGCACATAAGACATCTGAGCAGCATTACTGATGGCAGTTGTCTTGTTGACCATAATGGAAACAAAAGGTGTTGTCCTCACTTCATCCTTCATGGCTTCAGTTATTACATCTACAGCCGACTGTATCAGGTTGTTCTGAATTTTGCTTGAAGTGCCCACAAATACAGTAGCAGTATCAATATGACAGTGGAGGGGGGTGTCGTACTCAGACAAAAACTCCAGCATCTCCAAGTAGTTCCCTTTATTCTCAGAATCTTTGCCCTCATCATGTCCTCTAAATGCAAGCTCTTGCTTCCCCAGAAACACAACGATGTTGATGAGACGCTTCAACAATCTCTGTTCTGCCTGACCTTGTTGTTGTGGGCCACAATTTGGTTGCGGCACTGCTCATCCAGCTGACGGTCTACTCTGGTGCCCCCAAACGTAGCTTGCAGGTGTGAAGCAGAATTTTCGTGACAGTGGGCGGACTTTGTTAGGTTGGTAAACAAATCCACCGTCGGCCCAAGTGGATGGCTTGTTGGTTGGAAAAAGAAGGCAACTCCAGCAGTACAACGTGTTAGTTTTCTTACAGTCAATCATCCACAGGTAGCGTTGATAATTGTTGATCTTGAAATGCCTTTTGACACTTTTCCCTTTTTCTGTGCACTATTCCAGTGCTGGAGTTAGCCTTCCATTTTGTGTTACTAATTGCTTCTCTGCGAAAGCCCGCTTGAAAAAGGCAACGCTATCAAGCTAGCCACAACATCGTCTTCGTCTGCTTCTCTCTCCTGTCCAAGCTGCTCTGCTCCTCTCTCATCACCTGCTTTGCTCTGTTCTCAACTCTGCATTTAAATGAGGAGAATTGACAAAGGAAAACCTTAATATTAAGTGAAAGCACAGATGGCATGACATGATATCAAATCTGACAACAGATTGAAAATGCGCCAAGGGACAATAAACTCGAACTAGCTTGGTCATTCAGTTTGGTACTTTTATATCAAGAAATGAAATCATGATTGGATTACCTAGTGAGCATATTACAAAAGATACAAATGGGTTTGACACATGTGCCTAGCTAAGCCAGATCAGTAGCGATGTCTGACGTACCTTTTTTGAAGAAGAGTGGAAGCTTCCTCCTCTTTGCTTCACTAATTTCTCTCTCCTCTCCAAGCTGCTCTGCTCCTCTCTTCTGTCCAACCTGCTCTGCTCCTCTCTCACCACCTGCCCTGTTCTGCTCAACTATGCATTTAAATTAGAATTGACAAAAGGAAAAGGAAAAATAATATAGTACATCTTGCTGACAATACTTATGTACTTTTACTTAAGTTTTGAATGCAGGAGTTTTTTTTCATTTTGGTATTGCTAACATTACTTTTACTTAAGTAAAATGTTTACATTCAGTTTGTTTGACTATTTGTGTGACTATCTGCATTGCGCAAATTAAACAGAAATACAATTTGCCCATGTCAAAAGAAAGTAACTAAGAGAAAGTAACTAAGACAGACAGAAATAAGGCGCCTGTCAAAACCTTTTCATATCTTTTTCCCTAGCAGCACAACTGTGTCGTTAGCTGGTGGCTAACAGCTACTTGTACTGTGAAGGCCATGCACAGCAAATAAACACAAATGTGCATGCACACTTCATCTTGTAAAATACACCAAACAGTGCGCACATAATTCCCCTGCAAACCCCATTTACTGGCAGTTCCCCCTTTTTAGAGTGAAATCCCAATGATTGTTATTTCTCCCAGAGAGTTCTCCCCTATTGTACTCATTAAAACAGCCAAGATTGCCAAAATCACATCCCTAGACAGTTTAAGTCAAACTACAACTTGCCAGCCAGCTTAATGTAACAGTAAGCTACCAAAGACAAGGTGCCGCAAACTGTCTTGCGTTATAGTATAATTTTGTAAAATCATGAAACATTGTTTAAGCAGAATATCGGAGCAATTTACAACAGTCATTTTCAGACCACGTTTCTCCCTACCTTGCCATCCACTGTCCTGTCACTCTGCCACCTGTACTGTCTGACTGACTGACAAGTGACTGAGGTTGCTGATCTGCTAACCCCTAGACAGAAAAAAGGGAAACCCTGTGAGATATAGTAGCCCTGGCCTTTGGGAAGGCCCAGCGCAATGATTTTTGGTCCTACCCACTTAAATCGAAATGTGATTGGTTAATTTGCCCGCCACTTTCTAAGCAAACACATGCGGATATGGGGGCTATGGCCTTCTGTCCCGGTTATGAAGTCCTAACCAATGAGTGAGCCAGCTAACCTTTTCTCTGCCTAGAGATGACAACAAAAAAATTGTATTGGATAATTCTATTTTTTTAATGGTTTTAGGACAGTAACCTTTTCATTTCTTAAGTGAACATGATAGAAAATTAGGCTAAAATTAGAATTAGAAGAGAATAATTATTAAATGGAAGAGATTAAATTTAACATTTAAAATGCTGATATGTTTGGCCTTCTCTGAAGGCCAAGAAGTCTCTAAGGGTTCCCCTCTGGTATAGACAACCGCAGTCCTGCCTCCTTTCCAGTTTAGCCTCTGCTCCACCAGGCTCCCTGGATGGATTTTCTTTGAGGTTTAATTTGAACTTCATTTCATATACCTTTGGAGATGAAAATGTGCAGAAAATTATATATTTTTAGCTTAAATTATAGATAGTTAAAAATAGTAAATAGTTATCTCTGTGATTTCAAGTAAACACCCACATACTCACAGGGGCTTTTGTAGTTTTTCACACAACCCATATGTGGCAACTATCTGATATATACAAGAGTAATGAGATACGCATTAACAGATGGTATTTTCTTTGTGTACATCTGTTGCCATTGATACATGGGTGGATTTGTTAAATTACGTGTAGTACTGGACAGTTATTGTACGAGGACCAGGTGTGTGTTGCATATAATGGGGTGTGCAGCACACTCTTGCTTCTATATATAAAGAGAAATTTATTAGTTCCATGTCCATGTTGTTGAATGTGTGTACTTTATAGAGATAATAGCAGCAGGGGCTTCCTAGTGAGATAAAACAGTATATTTATTCTCAAGGAGCTGACTCCTATGTATTGCAATTGTTTTATGTATTTTGATTAGGTAATATTGCAATTTGTTGGTATATTTGTGGTTTCTGGTCTTTTTTTACTACTGGTCTATGCAGAATAGTTGATAATATTCTGTATCATAAGTAAGACAGTGTGTCTCAAAGGCAGTGGTGGAAAGTAACTAAGAACATTTTATTCAAGTACTGTACTTAAGTACAATTTTGAGGTAATGTTACTTTACTTAAGTATTTCCATTTGAAAAAGTCCAAAAACTGAAAAAAGATTTGTGTATCAGAACTTAGTTTTTTCTTCTTTGCTCTCACATTAATCACCTCACAACCCCTCAGTTTTATCTGGATGACCCTTAGTGATTACAAGTTGAAATTCAGTTCCGTTGACAGAGCTTCGCTAGCTATCACAACCTCTTGGCTTTGTACTGAAGTTTATTGAGAAATTTATAATGTAGTACAAATTCAAGAGGTTGTGATATGTAGCACAACAAGCTAGCAAAGCTCTGTAAACAAAACAACGTTTCTGCACATGCTCAGTGGCCTCTGCTGTACACAGAACTACTGTATGGAGACTGAAAATTTGATCGCTGTTATTAATCTTTGGAACAGTTTCTAAACAAAACCGGTCTATGGCACAGAGGAATAAAATATATCAGCCTTTGGATAAACACACAAAACTTGTAAGTAGGATCAATTTGTTGACAATAAGAAGGATATCGAAAATTGCCATTTCCTTAACACATTTCCCCCAAAAAGTTTTTTTCCATCTTTAGTTTAGTTTAGTTGAGTTTACTTTAAATTCTGTGTGCAGTGGTGGTGTAGGAGGCTCTGGCAGAGCTAGTGCTTAGCAGTGGCAGAGTTGCTGGGGAAGGAATCGGCTCTCATGGCTCCAAAGACAGGTTTGTGATTTCAGTGAGTTCTGCCAGCCAAAGAGAAGGAGCTTAAACCCCCGCTAAGATCTCTGCTGTCAGTACTCTCCTCTTCATCTTCTCTATATGACATGCTCTACTATTTCTGCTCAGGTCTCCGTACAATAGGCCGGTAGAAATATCCCTCTGCGTGGATGATGGAATTGCATGAAAGAGCAAAGCCCGGTAGTCCTTTTGATGAAATCCTGGAGGAGTAAGAAGCAGAATCTGACCCTGGGCCAGCTGACACCAGTGCTCTCCTTTTTAAGAAAGCCACCTATTTTAGTGAGCAAACCATTCCTCAAATCCAATCCAGTTCTACAGAATCGACCAACCTTCGCTCCCCTCTCCTGGCTCCTTGCATCTATATTTCTCTTTGTAGCTTGCACCAGGGTGGAGAATAAGAGACTCTTCAATGCTGCCGCTAACATTATTGATGAAGGGAGAAAGCAGCTCACAGCTCGGAGGGCTTAAATTCTTGTATTTCTCAAGAACAATCTGCCCCTCATGCTCCCTGAAGAAAAACTAGCACATCAGATAAAGACTAAAAAAAAGCTTCTGATATTAGTCAGTCATTTCTGACTAAAAGTAAAAGTAAAAAGCCAGCTTCTAAAATGGAGAAAGTGGAGTGTTGTTTCCTATATTACAAGACATTTTTTACTGTTGTAAATATGGGGTTGCTTAATTGTAGTTGCTCTATGTTTCCGTGGGCTGAATAATAAGAGAATGGTCTGACATCACATTGATTTAACAACATTTATGGTGATAAAATAATTTTGTGATGTCACAAAAACACTAGCTTGTGAGGATCCCAAAACAATGTTCTTGTGGGAAAAAACAAAACAAAAAGAAATAAATAAAATTTGAAAAAGGAAATATATGAAAATAAAAAATCATCTCTACCCACTGTATGCTTTCACTGGTCCTCTGCAGTCTTTTGTCAGAGCTAATATGAATGAAGATATACATGCAATTTAATTTATTGTATATTATTGCAGATGGTTTGATTTGCACCAAATTGTGAATCAAATGAAAATGATAATGATTCAAAAATTTAATAATCATCCTGAGTGAGTCATTGAAGGGCTGCTGGGCTAAACATTTGCTTCTTCTGCTCCAGCAGCTTGCTAATGGCGATCCCTCTTTAGTCCTCTGCCTGTGACCTTTCCCCAAAGAACACAACCTCAAGTCTGATTTTGTTTCTGAGAGGCTTGTTTTTTTTCTTTATTTTTAAACCACCAAATGCACATTTAAGAACCTGCTCCAAAGAGATAAAATGGAAAAATAGCATTTTGTTTTGATGTTTTAGATGCTGTTCAGCCTGCAGGCATCAATGGTGCTGAAATACCATACAGTTCAGAACAGAGTTCACACTTATATACAATACAGAAAGTAGTGATGATTGTATGTGACAAACGTTAAGGATCAAAGTGTAAAGTCAGAGGAAATGGCTGTATTAAGTCAGATTACTACTGACTGCAGTCTGTGCTCATTTAGACTAACTGGCCATAACACAGCAAGTGTAATTATGCGACTAATTGTATTCATTAGATCATTATCCACAGTCAGAGGCCGTGAACATCCTCTTGTTAGCTGCGTCACTGTTTTATACACCTATACTATAATCTGCACCTGCAGGACTTCACACACACAAACACACAGTCAGGTCACACTCGTTACACCACACACACACACACACACGTGCATAAAGACACTGTGAGGGTAAAACACCTGTGTTTGTGTGCTGTGTTAGGAGAACATCTGGGTTCACTTAATATGCCAGATCATGTAGATCATCTTGATACCGTGTTCTGCAGCAACATTTTCTTCAGAATATTTGGTAAGCAAACCATTTTCATGCCATGTATGAAATGTACTTTCTTGCTAACCTAGCATAGTGCAAGCATATGAAGGCACGAAAACTGGAAAACACAAGTTTCTGACAAGGGTTTGGTTTCAGAAGTGGAGGGACTCAACAAAGTAAAAAAAAAAACACTTTTAATATAAATACTGTATATGTGTGCTTGCCATAATAACGATAATATAAAAATAAGCTTCTGTATTGTTAACTTAAAATCATAGTTTCCTTGACTGAGACCTGATACTTTATGATAATATTATATTTGCGACTTTACTACAAAGAACGCTGTGCTTTACTGCCTTGATTGATTTTTGAATGTAGTTATATTAGGAGAATATTGACTGTAAATGATAACATAGATCTGATGTTATGTTTTTCCTAACCAAAAAACCTGCAGATAAGATAAATTACTTTTTTCAACCCTGAGTACTGCCTGCAGGTCTTCCTTTCAGCCTGCACAAGGCCTTAAAAAAACACTACAAACAAGGTAGGACAGACTGTAAGCAGCCTGAGAGGCAAATTCAGGGCAAAAAAAACTCCTCATGGGAGTCTTTGCTGCTCAGTAACCTTTTTGCTGTGAGCGCATCATGTAATAATGGCAGCAATAAGAGGAACGCTGTTCGCAGAGATTATTCTTAAGAAAGTCAACCTGAAAGTACAGAAGTGAGAGGAACAAAAATATAATTTTGAAAAGTGAAGGGGACACGCCCCCCCCCCCCCCCCAAACTCAAGTGGAACCAGTAACATCAGTGGAAGTTGTGTCTTGAATGAATGTATTTATGTCAGCTTTGAGACAGTTTTCTAGTTTTGGATTACTTACTATCCAAAAGTTTGCATTTTTATTTATTTTTTTATATCCAAAGCTATCAGTGTTCCTTTAATCTCTGTCAGCTATTGGACATATTTATCCGTATATAGATCTCATCTTCTTTAAAACTCCTGATTTCAAAAATGTATCATGTGTGCTTATAAATTCAGTCAAAGCTTGACTTGTTTTCTGGCTACAGCTCACAGCTTGGTGCATATTGAACTGGTCAGTTAGAGGAGAGTAAACCGCAGCCGGCAGCAGTCTCGGTGCATCAGGCCTGACCTGGCAGCCTGCCGGCCAGCTGACCACGGGTTTCTAACAGCAATGAGAAGGTCTAGAGATCACTGGGATATTCCTCCACGCTGAGGGATTTAGAGGGCACTGAACATCACTCCCAAGGGAAAAGATAGATGGCGTCTAATTTTCAGCAGCCACAGATTAATCCAGTGCAGGTTCACATCGCTGCAGATTTCCGGCATTGTAATATTGAAAGCTTTGTATTCTCTTTCAACCCCTCTGGCTATCCCTGTTGGACTACCTCCACAGCCCAGGGCTACTAACCCCTTCTAAAAATAGATGATCAACTAGTAGCAGGTCCAGCTACCAGACAGCAGTGTCACAAGGACAGAGGGTGGAGCCACCATCCAGGCCCTGCCCCACCTGGAAATATATTGAGTCCTCTCCAACACAAATCTGCAAATCAGTTTTCATCTGTCCTTCGTCTGGTGAGGGGGTGATCCTGGGCTGGTCTGTCCTTGTTAGAGGAACCCTTGTCAGGCGACATTTCTAGGATTCCAGGAAGGTCAGCCATGCTGGAAGCAGCAGACTCATTGTCAGTGTGAGTAGAGGAGAAATAATTGGCTCATCCAGCTTGCCAGTTTGCACTCTTATATCCTATGTAATCCTGGGTTTATTATTGCCTGAGGGTGGCCCTAGATTTGGTTGGGGTTGTCCCCGAGTGTTTGTCTGTCCAGTCAGATTGATCGCTGCTCATGGACCCTGTGTCCGGTGTCTCGCCTGGGGTACACTGCTGCCTGCTTTCTCCATCACATCACATTGATTGGTAATACAAGTATTTGTTTAACAGGTTTATGGATACAGCTAGTTGTGTCTCGTACAGCTGGCTGCTAATCCCGTGGATTGAATTAAAGAGTTCCAGGGATTAGTCTGTGTCAGGTGAACACAGGGAAGGAAGTGTTTTCTACTGGAAAGCATCGCAGTTTATGGTGTTTGTTCTTCCGTGTTTAAAGCAAGATTTTGTGGAGGTGGTTTTGTTGACAGATTTGAACATCCCGTGCTGTCGGTTTTCTGTGTGAGCCAGGACCTGGGCTGTTTTTGCTTTGGGTGTTTGGTACATAAACTGTTGCAGTGGTTGTTGATTTAAGCATGTTTAACACACACTAATCACAGCTCATTTTTCATTAGAACTTGAATGTTTTCACGCCCAAACAAATTATTTTAATTGAGCTTAATTTATTCCAGTGAGAGCGTTTTTCTGAGGTTGAACGTGACCCTCACCAGGGTGGAGTTTCTTTTCACTTTGTTGAAAGACAAAGCTCAGTCTAAATCTAGAGAAGCATTTTCGGGAGGACAGGTTTTTATCGGGTGGATCACTGTTATGCTCTGCTGGTGTGATACAGTGAGTATCACTGACTCTGACGAGGCATTTTAGATACTGATGTGTCACCTTGCATCTGTTGTTGCCTCAAAGTTATCTTCATCTTTGACATCAGATATATTCATCAACATCATTCATAGTTTTGAGAGTTTCCCATGATCTCAGTTGATAGCTGATTACTATGCTCCCTCACTGTTTCCAGAGGCCCTTAAGAAGCTGTACACTCTGCTCCATATGAATGAGGCTCACTCAGTCAAGGATGATGAGGCATAATCATTGCTGACTGTTTGCTACCACAACAGGAGGAACATGGGAAAAGCTAATTCTAGTGTGCGTGTGTGTGTGTATGCGTTTGTGTGTGTGTGTAGGGGGATGAAATGTCTCCCTTAATCCTTATTCAAAAAACAAAATCAAGTGTGTGTGTGTTTGTGTTGGCGTGTTTGTGTGGGCAGGTGTGTGTCTGTGTGTGTGTGTGTGTGTGTGTGTGTGTGTGTGTGTGTGTGTGTGCACACAAAAGCCATGCAGAGGCAAGCTGTTCCTAGGCTGGCTCTATCATCCATCAGGAACAGCCAGTTGATGTTCCTGCTGGGCTTTCCAGCCTTCCCTCACCGCTGTTTTTTCCCCCCTCAGCAGTAAATGTGACCTATCCTTCGTTTGAGTCAGATGAAATGTGACAGGAGAAGGCGACTGGAGAGAAGGCCTGATCAACCTGTGGGCCCGGGGAGAGTGGAGCTGCAGGAAGGAAACCCCTCTTCAGTATATGAGCTCTGATTTGATATTAAGAAGCTTTAGACTGATGTTTTGGTTTGGAATGATTTTGGCCTTTTTATTAAATATAGAGTAAGAGTCAGTGGTGTCTGTAGTGTGGAAAACCCTGCAGTAAAGTTGTGTTTTCTTTATTGTATTTTAACAAGATGATCAATGCCTAAATGAATTGCATAAGTCAAGAGTTTTATTATGCTTGATTGTATAAACACTTGAATGGGGAGCACTGAATCCTTGTTATTTTGCAGTTGGCCAGACATTTAAATGGTTACAATTCTAGACAAGATATTGTATTTGGGCATGTTTGTGGCGTTTATATCAGCCGCATATGTCTCCCTTTGGTCAAACTGTGACACTAATGTGCTTATATAGTCTATTTAGTTAATTTCATAGTACAAATGATGATGATTTGATTATGGTGCACTTTAATTAGACAAACATTTGCTCTTCATCAGCTTTGGGCGTTTTGTTTCATGCTGTGAACAGTGGAGCTATAGGGCAGTATAGTCTTCCTGGCCCTGATATGTGTCACCTTGTGTAGGACTGTAAACATTGATAATTTCTCTCTTTGTAACGCACATGCAGGAAAGATCAAAGCCTCAAAGATTCAGCTCATACTTTCAACCTTGAGATAAGAAATAGCCTATTTCTTCTCTTTTGATCAGCTGACATTTGGATAGATTATTTAGCTTGTTTGTTAGCAGTTTGTTTTCCAGGTCTGTGTGTGATAGCGATGCACCGTGCGGGTAGTTACACATTTTACAGAGAAATTCAGAGACACATAGTTTGATTTCTCACAGAGAAGTGGCAAAAATGAACGCAAGAGACAATACTTCTCACAATTTGACTGTCTTTCAATGTATGTTGTTGCAATCACTGAAATGCATCCAACCAATGCATCCTTGTTTCCTGTTATACAAGATTTGTTGAACTACTGTGTTAACTGATGATGAACCTTTTTTTTTTTTTTGGTTTCTAAATCCTGAAATAATTGCACACATTCATGCACACAAGATCAAAGTCAGCTGGTGGCCGTATGTCTCCACTTTAGTCTCTAGAGGAGGTTACCTGTTCTTGCACTCACTAACGCAGTCCTGAAGGGATTTTTTTTATTTGAATGCAACATCAAGACAATCATAATGTTATTCTACCTATAGTGCACTCACTGCAATTACATTCAGATATTTGTCCATGTCTGATCCCTGCTAAGGCTAAGTCTTACAGGGGGGAACGCTGCAGAGGCATGTGGCCGCCGTATGTTGTCCATCAATATGTGCTTTGTTCCACATCAGGTGTTCAGTTTGTCAATACCATCATATGAGCACCACTCCTCTGATCTTACCACATAGAGCATCACTCACAAAATGGCGCTTTGCATCTTTCAAGTTGTTTTTTTTTCTTTTCATGTATTATGCAAGCACAGAAAAAAAAAATCAGTTTTGCTTTAACATCATTGCAATGCAGATTGTCTTCCAATGACATCTTTGTAATCAGTGAACAATCACAGCTGATTGCCTTTCGATTCTGACATGTTAAACAAGGTGGTTACACCTCGCTTGAAACATTTAATCTAACAGTCAGTGACTACAGTAGTTTATATAAGAAAGAAGACGATGAAGAAATTCACTGCTGCCTCTCGTCAAAGGAAGAGAGAACCTAACATATGCTTTCAACATACAGCCATGCCCTCTGCTCTCGACGTCTCCCTGTACAGTGTCGTTATGTGGGTAAAGACTGTTTTTCAGACAAACATAAATCACAGTAGGTCTGCAAGGTCAGCCGCTTGTATTAGTCAAACTGGGAGGGTTTCAGCATTCTGTTGAATATATGCTATAGGTGCTGCGTCTGCTCTCTGAAATTTGTCAAAGACCCAAGAGTACGTATAAAAATTTTAAAATGAAGAACCCATATAAATGACCAGCTTTCTCTGCCTTTCTTGCCAGCAAATAAAGGATTTCATTTTCATTTTGGCCTTGGATGTCTCTGTTTGCTGTCTGCACACCACAAAATGATGGGAGAGACAAATAGAAGCCAGGTTAAGGGTGAAAGTGGTTTACTAATGGAGCCAAATGGATTCATTTGTTCACCCTCGACAACCCACTCTTTCCTCTTACTGTAATTGGCTCTGCCGAAGCTTCTTTGCATCTGAACTAGTTGAAAGATGGCAGCTATTGAAAACACTTCATATTTAGATGCAGTTCTCAGGCTCTCACTAGTTTAATCTATTTTCTTTTCCACTCAGTTTGTTTACCTAATTAAAGAAAGATATTGCACACTTATATGAGCTTGAAATATTGAAATATGCCATTGCAGCACCATATTTTGTTGAGAGAAAGCATCTTAATTGCTTCCATTAACAGCAAAATACTCAACAGTTGCAAGGCTAAGCTTTATCCTGTCTTGTCACTTTGTGTTACTCTGTTTTTAAAAGTTCACACTGATACAAAACATGCAATTTGACAAATTATAATAAGAATTGCATTTTAAAAACAGGTTATTTGGGATTTTCCTGAAGTAATGTTTTGGCAATATGGAGATTAGACATTTGGAATGATTGCAAATTCAACATATACACACTAAACTAAACTAAATTTAATTCCTGTGTGAATACGAAAATATCAATTATCTGGCTGTGTGTTCATCTTAGAAGGCAGATCAATCATGCAGATAAGACATTGAGTGCTTTGATTTTTTTCTACCATTCAGAAGTGCTTATTTGACCCTTTGTTTGGCAAACATAGGCAGAAAATTAAGATAATTAAAGAATGTAAATATTGTTGAGTTGTTCATTCCAGCTGTGGATATTAAGGTGGATGTTGTATATGAAGGTTAAAATGAAATCACCATTACTCCTCCTCCTCTGCTCCAAAACATACAGTACCAGTCAAAAGTTTGGACACACCTTCCCATTCACTTGAATGAGAAATAGTAAACAGTAAAAAATGTTTTGCAGCTTTTATCGGAAGACATTTAACAGTTATACTTTGTGTGGACTGCAGCTTGCTCTATCAACGTGTCAGTCACAGTGTGTCACAGCTGTGTAACACAGAGAGGGCAAAAGAGTTAAATTTCATCTCAAACATTCGTATGACAAGGTAGATAGATGCAGTTGAAAATATACAATAATGATAATGCGAGTAAAAATATTAAACCTAATAAAAAGCAACAGTAGGCCCTAATGAAAATGTGTTTTTACTGGCTTCTGTAAACAAAAGTATCTCAGTGCAGCTGAAGTTAATAACCAGACCCCTGCCCTGCCACTCCTCCGCCTCCCATTTCTACCAGGATATTGCTCACACATTCAGTGGGCTAAATGGCGCTGCAGTGGAGAGAAACCCGTTTCAAGAGACAGATAATCACTGGTTGTGATAAGAATTAGCAAAATATGACAATTCCTTTTTCTTTTTCTCAAATGAGTCAGGAGTCATGCATTTCCCCCTTGCTGCTAACCGTTTTTCCTGCGCTCAGAATTTACATAGTTTGAATAACAGTCATTTGAAATATGCAAATGGGAATGGGCAAATGATGATGGGTTGTGTGTGTCATGGGCAACTGGTGGTCCTGCCTCCTGACACACACAGCGCTCAATGTGACATTCATGACAAGCAATTATACCTATATGAATAGAGGATTCATGAATATTTTTGTACTCAAACAGTTTTGATGAAACCTACACCTTCACCAGAATACCAGCATGTAAAGTTACCACATCTTATAATATTAGTGTCACAGGTGGCATGACTGTGCTCCCCTCAATACCTCAATACACGGTTACAAGCAAAGATAATGAGTAAAAGTATAACAAGACCAGGGCTGCCAATTTTTGACTTCAGCTTGTTCCCGGGTGGTGGGGGGTAACAAATTTCATGGCAAGTATAGGTCTGGGCGATATGGACAATCAAATATCATGATATTTTTCACCTCGATACACCTCGATATTGATATTGCGACAATATTGTAGGGATGACTATTGGTGCTTTCGCAAAATATTTACACAATGAGATTTTTGATAAATAATCAAATAACAGAACAGCTAGAACAGTCTGGTAAATTCAGAAAATTACATAATTTTTACTGTAATGCAGCCTTTAAAACCAGGAAAAATCTAACATGATATCTAGTCTCATATCACGATATCGATATAATATCGATATATTGCCTAGTCCTAATGGCACGCCATCTAGTTGTTGAGACATTTCACTTACAACCACAAATGTGAACCTCATGGTGGCACTAGAGGTAATATCAGGGATCACCAAAGTCAGTAGGATGTATCCTCTGGGGACTATGAATGTCTGTCCAAAATTGTCATGGCAATCCATCCAACTGTTATTAGATATTTTGTTAGATATTTTAGTCTGGATCAAAATCTGGACAGACCGCCTGGCATTGCCATCTCTAGAGCCATGTCGCCAGCATGGCAAAAATATGATAGGCTACACTGCAGTCGGTATTGAGCCATGGCTGTGAAATGCATGAATGAATGTGACCCGCCTGGACAAAGTGGTTTGTTAGTGGCTGTTATTTTTGAATATGGAGTTCGACCTTGCTGACACACTTTAGGAATAGCATAACATGGCCCATTTACTAAACACCTTTTGTCTGCTCACAGAACTGATTTGTCTCCATTGTTTCTCTTTTGTCTGTGTCTTTGCACGGCACATATACAGACTCAGGTGGCTCCTTTGGGATGAATACAACCATCACACTTAATCCTCTTGATTCCTCCTGTTACATAGATGGATATTGCTTGAGGATTGGGGGTTTAACTGCCCTTTTCCTTGGATGGCTAGGCTGGACTCACTTTGCATATCTGTGTTCTTCCATCTACAGAACAAAACCTGAATCAGATGTACTACAGAGCTTTGATATTCTCTGTCTGTGGCAATCTGCCACTGACTTGATTTTCATTCGAGATGAAAGGGGGAAAAAACACAATAAATAAATCCTGCTAAATGTCTGGATCATACACACACATACAGTATGTGCACACACACACACACACACAATACCTTTGCTCGTTTTATGTGTGCATTTCTTTGTGTGCCAGTCCACCCACAAGCATTTGATGGGAATACAGAGAGCCATGACCAAAGGCATACAGCATAATTAGCTTTGTAGCATATGGGTTGGGTTTTATCAGGGGAACATTTATTTCAATTTATGAGCTCATGTTTACTGTAGGTAACTTGACCCACCACGCCACACACACACACACACACACACACAGATGACATTTTCTCTTTCATCTGACTGCCTAATTAAACTTCTGTCTCACAGGTGCTCTTGCTGCAAAGTGTAGCCAGCTGAATATCTGTAATAGATGTCAAAGGTTTTAATTCACATGTATTAGAAAATGTATTAATTAATTGAAGTTGGCAGTATTGACAAAGTCTAATACTGCAATATCTTTTCTCATAAACAGTACATCTATACGTTGTTCTAAAGTGACATTTTGCATGTGCCAAGTAGCTTTTAGACAATTCTGAAAAAGAAAATTGTTTGTAATGTGGATATGATGACCTAGATGATATTATGTCTAGCATCACAATATCCATTATACAGTCTAGATATCCATGGCTCCCAGACAATGGGTCCTAATGACTGTGGTCAACCCCTTTCTGCCACCAACACATTAACATTTGTGGTTTTCAATAAAATATTTTGACAACTATTAGATGGATTTCCATGTAATTTTGATCTTTGTTTGAAGCAGCGTTTGAAACCCAGATAACTGTTAATAATTATTTCTCTTCTGGATGTTCAACTCTTCCTACTATGGCTGACTGAGCTGACAGCCTCTTTCCCTCTGTGTTTCCAGCTCTGGTGTTGCCCTGAACATTGCGACCGCAGGCTGGCCCAGGTCACGTTGATGCTGGTGGGTGCTCACCATTACTCTCCCCGCCGCCTCCATCTGCGTCGCTCCCACCTCCCCTCCTGCCATGGCTATGAGCAGTGACCCTGGCTGTGAGAGGCTGAACCCTGACTCTGACGAACAGACCAGCAGTCTCACAGACACCATGGCTGCCATGACGACAAAAGACTCCCGCGGTTCAGCTACCAACGGTGTGAGGAACAGCGGGGCTCAGCAGGACGGGGCTCAGGCAAAGAGGACTCATCCGATGCGGCCTCACCTGTCCGGGAGGAAGTTGTCGCTGCAGGAAAGAGGCACTTACCTGTCCTCAGGCCCTGGACGAGGCTACACACACATCTCCCCTCGGGTGGCTCGCAGGCCCACAGTGGAGTCTAAACGTGTGTCTATATCAGACTCTCAGGTGAGGATTTATATAAGAAACACATTCCAGTTCCAGACATTTTTATTCATATTTGGATGTGGTAAATGGTACCATAGCAGGGAGTGAAACACAAACTGAGAGAAAGCAGCTTCATTCTGCTTATGAGAGCAATTGTCATACGTAGATAATAGTAGCATTTAGCTCGAGATCTCAGCAGTATCACCAAAGGAAGAAAAGCAGAAAGCCAGTGGAGCACATGACAGGAAGAAGGAAGCGTGAGAAGGTATATACATTAGTCCCCAATTGGCACACATCATAGAAACACGCCTCTGTGTATTAGTGGATTTATGTTTATGCATCATTATTCCAGCTTCTGTCAGGGAAGTGCAGCTATATGATACTCTGCACTGTGAGCAGATTTGTGTCGTAATGACATGTCAGAGCATTGTGTTCTGCTGTTGGCTTTGACGAGAGCACTTTTGACTGTTTCATCAGAGAGTCATGAAATGCTTTCTGGCCAGCACTGTGCTGCTGGATACGCCATAAAAGAAGTGAGGGGAGCTTGTGAGAGTAGTTAGTGATTTGCCATGGTAATCATGTGGAGCAATTCTTGTGCGTGTGTGTCTGTTTGTATAAGTGATTTAAAAAAAAAAAAAAAAAAAAAAAAAGTATGACATAGCATTCCCATTGTATTTTACACGCTGTAGTTTCTGCTTCATCACCTGTTTTCCAGGGTGTCAGGGAGGCAGGAGTGAGCTGACAAACCCACAGTGATGCACACACCACATCAAAACTTAAAGGTGTACTGGATGCAGCCTGTAGGCTATGAGCTTGACACATTCACATTCACACACACATTCATATGTGAATACATTTTGGTGTTTAATCAGTATTTCAGGATACATTTTAACAATTACAAACAATCAAAGCTATGTGATGCCTCTTGAGTGCTTACTATAACTGATGATTGTATAAGTGATGTATGCTATATGCTAAATGTAAAGCCATAGCCAAGAGACCGTTAGCTTAGTTTAGCCTAGCACAAACACTGGAAGCCTTCCTGAAGGTGACAAAATCCACCTTCTAAAGCTCACTAATGACATCTGGTTTGTTCCATAGCCTGTAGATAAAGATGGACGTAGTGGGGTGTAACGTCACCCGTCGGTTCGCATTGGAGCCAGTTTGAAGCCCAGAGTTGCAGTTTATGTTCAGGCGCACTTTTTTCTGTTTGGAGCCATGACCTTCCAAATAAGCAGTGCAGGGTGTTGCCTTTCATGCTCTGGAAACATGTCCTGCTACCTCGGAACCAACCTAGCTTACTGGGAACACCGAGCGCTGCACACTTGGGCTAATGTTAGCTACTTAAGCTAAATTGTGCTAACAGGGCAGGTATCGTAATCAAGTAACATTAAACATACCAAAATATTGCAACAAAAGGACCACCAGCACACTTATTAGAGGGCCAGAATTTAGAGACCATAATGACTCATTGAAAAAAATGATTTAATTTCTAGAGAGAAGTTGACGCTGCTGGCAGAAGCTTCATATTTAGCATACAGATATGAGAGTGGTATTGACTGTACCTGTGGAAGAAGATGCAGATTGCTTATAAGTAACGGTCAAATATATCATTAAATAAATATCACATAGAAAATATGCAGCTGAAAAATCAACTGTCTATTTGTGCTAACCCATGCAAACTAACAATATTATGTGGCTGTGGGTGACTCTTAAATCCCTATTTGCCTCTGACTTTTTCCAATTCAGAGTGAACATTAAAAATTCATGACATCTGGCAGGATGTGGAACCCCTCTGAATTTAACAGATTGCTGCCACAGACTCGCAGACCTGTCACTGTGTCCTTTCCTATCTGAAAATGGGGTTTTAGCTCTTGCACTGAGCCATAAAAAAGACTCATGTTGCTTGCATTTCTCTGCTCTCACTGGATCTACAGTTTGACACACTGGAGAGAGAGAGAGAGAGAGCAACATTTCTTGACATTTGACATTCTTAAGGCCTGAGAGGAATACATACCAGACAATGAGCAGTGAGGGTTTTTTAGCTGTAGTATATGTTTTTTTGTTTGTCTGGGTGGAATTTCAGTTTGTTCCTCTTTGCAGTCCAGGCAGGTACACAAGAGTTTCTTCGCTGTTACTTAATACAGCAGCAGTTACCACAATGGGAAGGTACAAGAATGACTTACACTTTTTCATAATTGGTGCCTTTTTCTGTTATCTCCCCACCCTCATTATAGACAAAAAAATTGTCCTTCCTGGACAATTTGGGTAGCCCCAAACAAACTAAGCCACACAGGGAAATACTGTGTGAGCTCATTAACATTATATTATCCATAACAGCATAACACTGTCACAAATGGTTGTACCAAAGCACAGAAGCTTCTTACTATTTTCTTTTCTGTGTGAAACTCTTCTTTGGGTTCTCACTCCTGATGTTCTCATCACATTTGTTTTTGTCCATCACTCTATTTTGTACACATAGGGTCTATAATTTTCTCTCACCATGGGAAGTGGGATTAATTTTATGACACAATCACTCCTCTGCTTAAGGATTAAGAAAATCCAGAGAAAACCACCAAAATAAATGGTTCAATGTTTGCATTTGTACTCGAGAGCATACAGTAAAGATTTGTGTCAAAACAAGACATCAAATTAAGTTAAAATATAGAGCCATTAATCGCAGGGAATCAAATGAAAATGATGAAGCTATAAACATTATCAAGGAAACAAATGGAGGAAATATTGTGAAAGGCCTAACAAGATAAGAATCTTCATTCCAGTGTGCTCAGATGTGCAATGGTTGCAGAGAGTGGGCAAATAAAGATGAAATACTAAGATATGATTGATAAAATACAGAGGAATCTAAATCAGAGCACCTGGTGAATTTCTGAGCCTATGACAGCGCAAGTTTAGAAACCATCGACATTGAAGTACGCAGACAAGCGTGAAGAATCCCACAGCCTGACAGGAAGAGAAAGGGAAGGGACACGAAGGGACAGCTGCACGCAGACCTAGAAACAAGATACACAAATTAAATTCAATCAGGAACCTGAACATTTCCTTACTAACTAATCTAGCCGTACGTGCTGTTGACACACAGTGCAATTTTGCAAAACAGATTTTTGCAGCTCTTTACTGATGAGTCTGCTTGCTTCGTATTCAAAGTCACTTTGCATCCACAGCCTGCATCTCCTTTGCAGGCTCTTACACCAAAATGGATTAACCTGAAATCCCTTCATTGCTTTGTTAGTAAGGATTAGAAACCACCATGATGATATTGGAAATTGATATACCAGTGAACTGACAGTGAACTGTGAGTGTCTGCTATTAAAGCTTGCATTAATGACTTATCAGTAGCTTTTATTACCTGTTTGCTCCATTTAGATAGAACTCTTTTGTAAGTTGTTCTGAAAAGTGGACAGCCTTGTACATTACACTGTATTTGTTATATCTGACTATGTATTAATACAAGCTGCAGAAGAAATCAGAAACATTGGCAACCCCTTCAGCAAAAATCTTCACAGTACATTAGTACAGTGAATGATGTGGTTATCTCGATTCTTGTCAAGTACAGCAGTGGTCTTCCTCTTCTTCTGCCATTGTTTCATGTTGCCACAGAATTTATACCATTCTATCAAAATTCATTTTAAAATGACAAATTGAGGAATTTATTTTACACTTCCAGGCTTTAAATACGATCAAACACATGTTCCGTTTTCATTACATCCTTCCTCAGGCAGGCAGATACAGTAAAGCATGCACATTATTCATCATAACAATCAAATACACAGACATTGATTTTGAATGGCACAGTGGCAGTGATCTATTTGTCATGCGGTGATATTGATCGGGTGTTGAGTAATGAGATGTGGAGAGTTTGGAACGGAATAGAGGATAAAGTGAGTGTACAGATGTGAGGGGGAAACAGAGAGGAGATATGTGTGTGTGTGTGTGTGTGTTGCATACTGAGCAATAGCTGAACGTGACAGTGTGACCAAAAAAATCCCTCTAAAGATTTATTGTGGCCCAGTGAAGCATTTTGAGTTTGACTCATGTGTGCGTACATGTGCATGTGTGGCAGATGTATTTAAGGCTTTCTGCTTTCTCTCTTTATCCATCAGCCCTGACAGAGTATTAACTGCAGTGCAGCGCTCACTGAGCATGTGCCAGCAAACTGTGAACCCAATGGAAGTCCTCTCAGACAATCCCTCCTACTGCTCTTTTCTTTGAGTTCCCCTCATTTGCCTTCCCCTTTATCCTCCACCGCCCTATTTTCTTCCTCTCTTTATCTCTCCATGACCAATCAAAGCAATCCTTTTCAAAGTTGTGCTCTTGCTGCACCTATCATAGCCGCATCTTCTATTCTTTCCATCTCTCATAATCCCTGCCCACAGTGCTTCACACCATCATACCCGACAGTGCATAACCCTCCAATCCTCACATCTCCGGCAGCACCAACAGTAATGCTCAGTACAAGCTACATAACCAGCATATTATGTAACCTGCTGTATAATACCATATTTTCTAAAATACCTTGCCTGGTGGCGAGTAAAGTCCCGCCCTACACTGTGAGTTGGTGCTGTACTTTCAGTCCCCCGCCACCACCCCCCCCCAACACACACACACACACACACACACACACACACACACACACACACACACACAACTGTAATGAGAGAACCGCTTTCAATCCATTTTCTCCACTGCTCCATCCCATTCTCTTTCACACTCATATCACTGCTCACTTTCTGCTCATTGACTTTGCTGTCCGTGTACTCCACCGCCCCCTCAACCCACCCCTGTAAAATGCTGAAATGCTCTCCACCACCATCACCAAACTGTCCTCTGCCCCCCCCCCCCCCGCATCTCTGTCCTACTGTGGTCTGCTCTCCTCTGCTGTGCCCCTGGCTGACTCTGTGCTGTAGCAGTGGTTGCTATGGAACTGCAAATCAGCCATTTAAGCAGTAGCACTCTAATGGACTTGCAGACAGTAAACAGAAACTACAGACTGCATCGCTACCTACATCTTGGAAATAAATGACTTTCAACACACATACACGCGCACACACACACACACACACACACAGCAGGAACATTTTGTTCCTGCAACGAAGACTGTCTTGTTTCTCTTTGCTTTAGATGATGAAAGCGCTCATCATGTTTATGTTTAGTAGCTTATGTCTCCACATTTTCTCTCCCCCTCACAGGACTGTATCCAGTTGAACCAGTATAAGCTGAAGAGTGAGATTGGAAAGGTGAGTTTGTTGGTTTTCTGCCATTTGCCTCAGTTTTGAGTGGTTTGGGAAGCAACTCAAAGATGAAGATTGTCCCTTTTGCTTGTGCTCACTAAAAGATGTGTGAGAATTTTACAAGTGAGATGCAGTTATGATGCAGACAAGGTTTGTATTTGGAACTATTCAGGTGAACACCACCTGTCCCTCCACTGTGTGGTCAGTTCTAGCTGTACACACTTCACTCCTAGTTCAATACAGTCCTGTAATGTTATTTCATATATATCTCTTTCTTTTGTAGCTGTTCAAAGTCTCCTTTTCTAGAAATATGCAAATGTGCTAAATATCAAACAAGACAGCCATGCTAGCGGCTCACTGAAGCTGCACTTAAGCACAGTGGTGCTTTCTAATAATTGCACAAGACAACATTTCTTCTAAGTGCAAATAAATACTGAGTCATTTATGGACAGCCGGGTGGCAATTTTGGCTGTTCATGACATCTACTGTGATATGACTCACTTTATTTAATTCCACTTCTAAACAGTACAACATTTCAAACACATGTGAATGTTTGATCAGCTTTTCAAGCAGCAATGTTACTGGTTTGCACTCACCAGAGAATAGATCAAGGGAAAAACGGACTATTATGGTGAACACACATCCTGGGGCAGCCTGTGTGGGAGGAGTCACTTTGTGCTGCCAAAGAATAAAAATGTTGTTTTTGAATGGAAACGCTGCTGCTTTCAAAACACTCTGTCAGTATGGTGCTGCCGTCTGTTCTCAAAGTGACGCTTTAGGAATGTTAAAGGGATCGCTCTTCATGTCGGAAACAGTTTTGTGATGAACTACTGTACTTTGTTTTAATGCTCTGAACAACAAAATCTGGGTAAAACACTGAAGTGAATAATGTGTTATTGTGAACAAGTGGGTCCACATATGAAAAATGAACCTCTTTATGGTTGTGTTGCAGGGCTCCTACGGTGTGGTCAAACTTGCCTACAACGAGGATGATGACAAACATTATGTAAGTCAGTGCACTCATTTTACATCTCAGCAACTTGATGTTTCTTTCTGATTTACAGCTGAAATGCAGTCCCTCTGCCACCCAGCCACACTTCTCCTTTGAGCTTTCATCAAGCCTCTCAGCCTGTATTGTCTAGACAGAAGAGCTCTACAGGATCTCCCCAGTGCTATTGATTTTTTTTTTTTTCCCTTCTCTTCCACCTCAGCGCTTAGCTGTGAGTTTCATCCACTCAAATTACATCAGTTGCCCTGGAAGAAACCTGGAAACTGAAGTGGCTTCTAACTGCCACTTAAAAGTGCATCCAAGACTTTATCCATCTTCAAAGCAGCACTGCTGTTGCTTTGTGTATCAGGTAGCTGCTTTGACGTCGAGGGGGAATCTGGATATGAGCTCGCCCGCTGAGATGAGGTCATTTTAGGTGTTTCCATCAAGGTGATTTGTTCCTGTAAAAGCTCAGCAACCTCATCCCCTCCAACTGTAAGCTGGTGTATGTTTTAACATAACTAAGCTGTCCTGTACAGTAACAACAATGAAAAGTGTCGGGATGAGTCACGTAGAGTTAAGCTGCCAACTTTGGATTGGTTTAAGATGTACTTTTGAACTGGAGCCAGTGAGAGCTCAGAGCTAAACACAGCCCAGCCCAAATGCAGAATGGTAAACAACAGGAGTTTATGTAAGGACATAGGCAAGCCTTATACGATGAGTGAAATATTATAACAAGGGAGTGTTATTAAAACATTCCCTCTAGAGTGGAATAATGACATGCAGCTTTAAACAGTGCCGATTTGCAGAGCTGCTCAGGCATGCAGCAATATGCAACCCTGTCTCTGTTACTTTTATATACTTTAAAAAACATGTATTGAATTGTGTGTTGTTTTTTTTTATCAACATAATGAGGAAACATTAATTAACATCTGGTCAGTCACAAATTGTTGATACTGAATATATCTGCAAGTTGCATTTGTTGCCTAAACCACAAACAAGACTCAGGATGCAAACCCGGGTCTCTGGTGTCAAAGTCCTGTGCCACCATCCACCCTGACCACCTCCCTATGAGTAGCTCGCAGTAAATAAATCTAGCAGTTCCCACACTAGAATAAAAGTTCAAAAAACGTTTCCTTTTTTAAGCATAATTTGCAAAACATATTAGTAGTATATGAGCTTATTTTCTAGCAGACAGTATTGCAGTATAAATGAATCCAGGGGAGCCCTAAAGATGTTTTTGTTTTGTTAGATGAGATTCTTGTGCTGGTATTTGACGCTGATTGTTGATACTGATTGTTGACACACAAATGTTAGCTCCCAGGACAGACTGTGGGTTATTACAGCCTGGCTCAAATGACCGACTTATCTGAAATAATAATGACAGGAATCAAGATAGGAGATGAGTAATGATGGCATGGAAGGGTGAATCTGTTTCCTGGCAATTTGAGTTGGTTTCACACAGAACGGATTGGATTTTTGTGTCCACAGCTTGAGCCCACGTATATCACAAATATCATCACTGCCGTGGGTCGGCAGTGTTCTGGAAAACACAAAAAAACCCAGCCAGAATTGGAAAATAAAGCCCTCCTCCTGCAGCTCTCCCACCCTCCAGTCTTTGTCCTAAGCCCCTCCCACCAGGTGTGCATGGGCATATGCACGCGTTTCATACGTGCACGCAACACAACAGTGTTTACTACTGCACTCACTACACCCGCACAACAACCTTTAGTAAACAGTACGGTAAACAGGACCGCCTCTCGTCTGTTTGAAGTCCGCCACAAAAGTGATGAGTGTCCCATCTCCCTGCTTGAAATCGAGTGATATCGCGTCTCTTTCATTGTCCGCCTCCAAAACCTCCTCAGTCACGAGTCCGTCAGAGAGCCGGACCCAGACCTGCAACTCCGAACAGAGTCCCAGACCGACGAGCAGCAACCAGGCGCAGAAACAACTCAATATCTGACCTTAAGCTGCAGTGATGCATAAAAATCTATCACTGCTTTTCACTTCTGGGAGCTGAGCTCACTTCCATTCAAAGTCTCTCGCTCCGGCGTTGTTGTTAAGATTATGCATTGTTCAGTTTCCTCCTGCATTACAGCCAATAGTCCGATGATTGCACGTTGCTTTTTATTCTGCTTACTGTTGATATTCCCGTCTCTTTCTTCTCTCCTTCTGCAATTCATGCAGTCGTGTCACTTCCTATCTGTCAGTATCCCACTGCTTGCCAGGCCTCCAAACTGTGTCGTGCAATGAGTGCTTGGGCAGAGTGCACACTGGTAGGCAGGTAGTAGCCAGTCCAATCATTTCATTCAGGCTGAATGAAATGATTGGATGGACTTCTTACAGGCCCGCACTAGCCACAAATACTGGCTTCTTTTCTTTTTAACAAATATAACAAAAAATGCTCCTAAAATACATTACCTTTAATGCAATGGTTTTTCGTAGTTTTCTGCCTCTTCTCAGAAAAACACTGAGTTTTAAGATGAATGAAAACAGCACAGTTTTTGACTTGACAAGCTTGGTATAAAAATAAAATATGACAATATAATATGATGACTCTTACCAGTGTTATGTATTACCACAAAAGTCATTTCCAAGTGAGTGCTGGAACCCTGTTTTTATTGTCCAACATATCAGCAGATTAATAAAGGTCTTTAAATTGTGCATGCATTTGTTATGGCGTCCTATGTTGTATTATTACCATGCTCACTACTTGATTGGCAGGCATCCAATTGTGATGATGCTGTTTATCAGCCTCAGGGGGCTTAAGTAAGCCTAATGCATGCAGCATTCACTCAACTCATTTCAAATTGGTGGAGTGATGAGTAAAAAGAACTAATTATTAGCAGATATTTGTTCTGAGAAGCAGGAGCAGAGTATTTAAATCTATTTAATTGGCTTAATGAGCGCCTGTCTCTCCAAGTCACTTCCAGGATAAAGCCAGCACCTGGCCCAGAGCCCCAAACCATCAGGGGTCCCAAAAACCTTAGGTTTACTGTGTTGCAATTAGAATGATTAATTCCAAATTAGTTTGGTGGCAGAGTCCACCATTCCCGCGTGGGACTCAAATTGCCTATGTGCAAGGGACTCACAGGAAACGATGCATGCACGTAATCCAGCGTTACTGTATGTAACTTTATTTGTAATGTAAAAATTTTAGCTCTAGTTATTGCCGCTGCTAGTTGACATTAAAAGCATTTTTTCCTTGAGGTTACCGCTGACAGCGATTGTTCATCAAAAATGCATCAAGACAAAACAAAACGAAAAATGTAACTTTTGGCCTTTTTTTTTTTGACAGTGTATCAGTTTTAGATATTGCAGGGAGTAATGGAACACAAAGCAGCAGCCGCTGTGAGCTCTTAGATGAAGAGCTGCAGGCAACAGGCTGCACGCTGTCAACTCCTCACCAAGATAACTAACTCCTCTTGCTGTGTCGTCTTGTTATTTGGAAACCTCAGAAGCCGCCAGAAGTCGGCCGCGGGGCAGCTTCCGGGAGCTGTCCAATCAGAACAGACTGTACTCATCGGGAGGGGGGCTTTAAAGAGACCGGAGTTAAAATGTTTCAGGCAGAGGCTGAACTGAGGGGCTGCATAAAGAGTCAGTATAAGATAGTTGTTGTTGAACTGTAAATCATGCAAAGATATTCCAGTAGAGCCCAGAGTAAAAATACAGACCTTGAAATGTTCATAATACGTCCACTTTGCAGGTAGCGCCAACATTTTTATCTTTTATATACAAGCTATGATTTTTACCTAATATTGAGGCCCTCTATTGTAGAGGTACCTTAATTACATCAGTTGATATCATGCTTACATGGTGCATATTGCTAACTAGACTTACAACTACTTAAAAATTCCACCTCCTGCAAAATATGTTTGCGGCTGTCGCATTTTTGGCTGCCTTTGATCAACATCACACGTCACTCACCATTACCACATAATCAGAACTCGCATTACCTTTTGACTGTATCTTTTACACAGTTTTTTCTACAGTTATTGCCAAAGTCATTCCCAGTTTTATATCTGTGTATATATGTATCCATTTACTGTGAGTAAAACTGCAATGATACACCTACACCTACCTACACAGTCAGAATTTGGCTTTTGAGATGGCAGCTATTTACTGGAACTCCACCACCAATCCCAGATTGTGTAATGAACTCCGAACATAGAACATGGTCATGATTAATGTTACTGTCAAGTGCTGGTAGGCTTGAAACCGAAAGCTGCACTAAATCTGAATGTTGCTGGACAAATTTTTAACTATTTGATCACTGTGTGGCTGAGAGATGCTTTATTTCCCCACGCTAACCACCCTCCCACAAGTACACATACACACACACACACACACACACACAGGCAGTACACCATGGAAACTGTGTTCCACGGAGGAACTGCTTTCTTGCCAAACCTAGTTTCTGCACAGTCATAGCCATGGCGACCACAGTTTTAAAAGAAACTACTGACCTGTACATCACCAGAAATGTCCCAGCTTACCATGAATTAGTAATCAGGGAAGTCATGTTGACACTCTGACATAATACTAGTTTTAGTATTTTTTAAGAAATGTCTGACATGCAGTTAATGTTCTTTATACTCTCTCCTGCCTTTGCATAACGAGACCTCATTTCAACTTTGAGTTGGCCCTTCTCACACACACACACACACACATACACACACACACACACAGTTGTCCTTGAGAAAGCGATAGATTCTCTTTCCATAAAAGATTCAGTTGCCTCAGAACTATCTGTTCAGATACTCCCCTGACCTTTCACGAGGGATAATAACATTGATAACAAATCCATTGATACTGAAAGTTCCATCTTTCTAGCTTTGATGTGGGCACGTTAGGACACTGCTGTAGGTTGTATCAGCAGTGATGGTTCTAGTTAAATCTTCAAGGTGTTTTATTGTATTATTCAATGATAAACCAAATGTTTATTTATTTTATTTTTGATGTTCAGATAAGTTTTTTAACTGATTAATGTTTCTTTTGACTTTTCTGTATGTGTTCACACTATGTGACCTAAATTACTTTCTACCTTCCTAGGCCATGAAAGTGGTGTCCAAGAAGAAGTTAATGAAGCAGTGTGGTTTTCCACGTAAGTCCTATTTTTTTCTATTCTATTATTATTTCTACTTGATTCTTTTCTGTTAAACAAGAAACCTGAGAAAAATGTGTCTATGCAGATTTAACTAATCAGCAAAGCAGGTATGAGATGACCCTGTAGACACTCATGCACATCACTGTCTGTATCAGTATTTACAAAGGATGTTACCTCTGGAGTAACACAATCGCAATTACACACACTGCTATAGAAGTGTGCCACGTTACAGTAGGTGGAATGCCACTTAACAGTATTTGTCAGCTACAAAAGAAGTCTCACATTGATGTGTGACTTTTCAAAGCAGCATGAGACAGCTAACAGAGCTACAAAGAAGTGAAATCCTCTGCGCCGCATTGCAGAATTATTTATTATGTGAAGGGAAACAGGTCTCGAAATCGTGACCGCAATTTAGTATTGCACTTCCTTAAAGTTGGGGGGGAAGGAATGTTCAAAGTGGATGCAGCAGAGGTCGAGATACCTTCACTTTTAGTCTCGGAGTCAAGCTCCAAAAACCTGGATCCTACATTTCCCATAATGTCTACTTCTAACAAAGCGCACACCTCCAGTTTGTAATGCAGACTTTTTGTTAAAAATATGAAGTCTCAAGCCCAAGCCGGGATAACCCTGAGACATCATTAGCCCATTTATTCTCAGTGACCCTGATACTCATTTAAAACAAGTTTAAAACTCATTTTCAATGCCCCTGATACTGAGAGTAGTAATTTTCAACTGTGAAATATTTTCTTTTGTCAGTGCAGGCACTCTGTCATTTGTCTAAAAATAGTTGGAATACTTAACCTACAAGTTTTTAAAACCGGAATTTTCTTGTTGCTCAAATTATAACGTAGAGAAAAATCTGTACCTGACTCCTTGTCAAGTCTAATCACAATTAAGTGAAGCCATTATTTAAGTTGTGTGTGTGTGTGTGGTTTGTGTGGCGGTCTGTAGGTCGTCCGCCACCAAGAGGACCTAAGGCAGCCCATGGAGAGCAGCCCAAAATCTTAGGACCCCTGGAAAGGGTCTACCAAGAGATTGCCATCCTTAAAAAACTGGACCATGTCAACATTGTTAAGCTGGTGGAGGTGAGAGTTTTTTCTGTCTTATAGCTGTTTTTGAACTCAAAAAGTAGTTGCTGCTTTTGTATTCAGAATCCAACCAGTTCATCAAACTTTTACACTCACCAATGAATTGATCCTGGAAACTGGCCAGTTCAGGCAGCAATCAATGTTAACTTCATTAGAGTTCTATGAGGGTTTTCATTTTATAATGAAAAAGACTGAAATAGTTCAACAACTATTGGATGGATTACCATGAAAGTTTGTACAGATATTCATGATCCCCAAAGGATGAAGCTTGCTGACTTTAATGATCCCCTGACTTATCCTCTAGCGCACTATTAGGTTCACATTTTTGCTTTTAAGTGAAATGTCTCGTCAACTGAAATTTGGTAGAGTAATCCATGTTGTCCAGAGGATGTATTGAAAAGACTTTGGTGATCCCCTAACTTTTCCACCACCATGAGTTTGACATTTTGTAGTTTTTAATGAAAAGCCTCTACAGCAATTAGAAAGGTCATATTCCCCTCAGGATGAATTGTAATAAATTTGGTGATCCCAGGATTTTTCATCTTGCGCCATATCAGGCCAAAATTTTAATTTGTCTGATACTTTGGTTTCTGACAAAATAACTGCAAAACGAATAACATTCCCATCAGCCTCAGCTGTACTTTGTGTTTTGTGCTAATGAGCAAATGTTAGCATGCTAAAACGCTTAACTAAAATGGTGAACAAAGTAAACATTATGCCTGCTAAGCATTAGCATAAGCATAATGGTCATTGTGAGCATGTTAGCATGCTGACATTAGCATTTAGCTTAACACACAGCCTCACAGAGCCACTGGCTTGTGAGGGGACTCTTATTCTTGTTATATGAATTGCTTTATACATACATCCTCATCAGTGACATTTGGAGTTAAATGAAGAAGAATGGCATCTTGCAGTAGAGATATGTGTCAATTCATAACTGTTTCTCTGATAGCATCATGTGGACATCAACAACAGGTTTAAAATTCATTGTGGTCAGGATTATCCTTTACAGCTTTGTCTGCAGATAACCTTTCTTGCTGTGTACCCTGACTTATGCTTTGTATTTATGTCACATCAGTTTCTGTCACACCTAAAAGGTGGATAAACTCTGGGCTGCCAGGAAACAGGTGGGAGAAATGAGATAGGCTCAGCCTCCAGCACATTTATCACACTTCTGTCTCTGAACCTTTAGGATGTTTAGGCGATATATTCTGGAGAAAACAAAGCTTCCACCTGCTAAACGGATCCTTTTATTCTCAACAGCCAACGCTGGCAAACTGAGTTGTGAAATTTTGAAGATGGATAGACTTTCAGTTTCTACAGAGGCGGTTGTTTATGAAAGATGAGAGCCGATTTGGAAGATGTGACTCAAGATGCCCGCCGCTCCCTCGCGATATCATCAAAGTGTTTTTCAATCTTGGCCAGATGGCGGGGGCACCGCCGCCATGGTCGGGAGTTAAGCTCAGGGAGTCAGTCAGTAGGAAAGCTGTCTGGCTTGCTCAGGGGTGCCAGAAATATTTTTAGTTTTTAAGAAAGTTTTAGTTTCTAAGTAAAAATCAAGTACCTCTGCTCCTGTGTGCTCACTCAAGCAGTGAACACACACACACACACACACACACTCATCTCTTCCCTGCTTTGTCCGCCCTCCCTCTCTCTCTCTCTCTCTCTCTGTTCATCCATTTACTGTGCTCTGGTCGGGATCAC
This sequence comes from Scomberomorus guttatus, assembly GCA_038419695.1. NCBI lineage: Eukaryota > Metazoa > Chordata > Actinopteri > Scombriformes > Scombridae > Scomberomorus > Scomberomorus guttatus. The sequence goes on from CM076460.1 coordinate 7,524,354, forward strand.
ATTCATTATGAGTATTCAACTGACTCCTGTGAGACTGCAGTTCAGTCCATCTAATTATGAGTGGACTTTTTTTTTTTTTTTTCTATCGTTTTGAAAGATTAAAGCCCACGCCAAGTGGAACAGATTAAAACTGATGAAAATGATATAGCCATTTGTCCCAGATGGCTGGGAAGAGACAGTATAACTGTCCCAATATTTGCCAAAGCATGCAGATGTTATGAGAGTAACACTTTTATTATAATCCCAAGCTCAGTTTTTTCTATTTTCCCATAAGTCAACATACCCGTTTAGTGCATCTTAGTCACTGCATTAGTCAACAGCTACAAATAAAATTACTAGGCTGCTGATGGTTTGCACTTTGCGCACAACAATAACTCATTTACTGTTCATAGCTTTTTGTAGGTTTACTCTGAACAAAGAGAAAAACAATGTGCAATGCAAAAAGAACAGTGTTTATTTAAGTGACAGTATGAGCAAACATTCACCTATTGACTGATTCACAGCCGGTTAAAATTGATGTGAGTAAATAGTGTTCCTGTTGCTTTAGAGGTGATTTCCTGCCCTTGTTATTTCAGTACTTTGTGTCCCTGACAGACGTTTACCTTCACTGTGGTCATTTAAATTCACCAGGATGTTATATTTAAACAGATGCGTGTATCCTGTGGTTTGTGTGTGCTGTGAGCGGTTGTCTTGCAGAGCAAAGCATGAGCCGTGCAGTCCAGTGGGAACACCTGTTTTCATTAACACGGCCAACTGTCAACTGCACAGTCGCGGATTTGCACAAATTGTTGCGGAGCTGGTGTTTCAAATTACAGCTCCTACTCAATGTCTTAACTGTGAAGAATTCCGAGCAGCTTTCACATGAGCACAAAGAAAAGACCAAAAGGTCATTTTCAACCAGTTTTTTAAAATATCAAGACTGCTGTCATCACAGTTCACTTATAACTCTGCTTTAGTCCATTTCAAGGAAGGAGAGCCTTTTAAATTCTTCAGTGTTTGGCTCTGAATGCAAATTGTCAGCTTTTTGAATGTTCTTGTGAAGAAGTATCATGTTGACTGAATTAGAAAATCAGTTACAAAATTATATCAAGCTATTGCCAGTATGGCACAAGACAGTATACAAATGGCAGTCTGAGCTCAGAGAACATGACAAAAAATATATAAGAATATCAGCGTCATTACCAATGCAAATACTTGGAAAGAATACCAATGGAAAGTTATCAACAGGTATTTTTTAACAGGAAACAAATCTGAAGAACTTTGCAAATGAACTCTAAAACAGCAGTACTGGGAGTAATCCACGAAGATTGTAAACAATCATACATATTAAATATTCTTTTGGTGACGGATTAGCGAGGATGCACCTTCTACAGGAGAATTTGACAGGAAGTGTAGGAGAGGTAAAGGAAGTGTATAATGGAAAAAAATATCTACAAACTGAAAAAAAATGGCACAGACTTATTAGAAATAATGTCTTAGGCCCATAAAATGACCAAAATGAATGTTAATGTTATGTAATTATGCAACCTTTTTGTTTTTTTAATGAATTTTTATGTTTTTTTTACTTCTTTTTAATTGCATTTTTCTCTTCCTCTGCCTCTTTGGATTGTTGTCTGATTTGTGTGTGTGTGTGTGTGTGTCTCATTTCTGTGTTTGCATTTGTAAAACCATTTTTGCAAACTACTTTGAGCAAGTTAAAGGAAATAAAAAATACATTGGAAAAAGAAGAGAAGTTTCCACTTGTACTGTCACTAGAAAGTCTAGAAAGTCTCCGTTCATGATGGTTATGTTAATGTTGCAGGTGCTGGATGATCCTGCAGAGGACAACCTTCACATGGGTATGGAGACCATATTTTATTTGTCTGAATCTTATCTCCCTTTCTCTCTCCCTTTCACCCTATTTCAGCCCTCTCTCAGCCTTTGGCACTCGGCACATATGCCACCAACAAGTGTTCATATAACTTATTCATAATTTGGATCATCTCTGGCTTCCCTCCACACCACTTCAAGGCTCACACATTATGCAGAAACCTTCCACCAGCAGTGCCAGGTCACAGTTAACATGCCTGTTAGTGGGACACACGTCAAACTCTGTATATGCTTAATGTGGCACATTCAGCTGGTGGCAGTGGTCAAACCTGCATGAATGAGTCAATACATTCTTTGGTCTCATGTGTTCGTATTTCCCTCTCTCTCCTTTTTTGTGACAGTGTTTGAGCTGATGCGCAAGGGGTGAGTAGAGAACATGTCCTTTTTTTTTAAATAATTTAAGGCTCATCCCTTCTGTTCTTCTACCTTCACCCCCTCATTTCTTCATCCCTCTGTCCCTGCCTCGGTTTCTGCAGTGTTTTCCTTAGCGTTACTTCTCGCTGAAACGGTGCGGGTGTTTGTTCCATCCCAGGCTTCAAAGGGATTCATAATGTTCTTAGGTTTTCACAGTTATTACCAGTAGCAGCCAGCCCTGTAAACGTTTCAAGGCCTGATGCATGAGCTGTTCCTTCCCACACCACTAAAAAAACTGTGATGATCTAATGATCTGAGACCTTTTGTTATTATAAGAAAATGGAGGTGGTAGGGGGGCAGCTGGTGTTATGTCACATATGTGCATAAATAAGTCTCCTTTTTAATTGGAAGATATGCTCTATTTGTTAGCTTTTCTATAATGAGAGAAAACTGTTTTCTCTTGTTGCCCCTGGCAGGAAGATGACAGACAGTTGAGATGATTAATACAGCTGCTATTGATATGAGTAATATGAGTAATAATATACTAGTAACTCTGCTTCTCTAATACATAAGATGCAGCTCAAAGTGGTGCTAATACTACTACTGCTTCTACTTCCATTACTACAGCTACTAATACTAATACTGCTTGCACTATTACAACAGATTCTACCACTTCTAACAACTATCCTTATACTTGTATCACTGATGTTGCAACGGTACAAATGTCACTAGTATTAGATTGATTTTACTGCTACTATGTTATTATCACGGCAAATACTGCTACTATAGGCTGACGTGGGTTTTAGTCAAGCCACAAAATAATAATTCCCCCAAATTTTGATGATCGATTTTATTGTTTAAAGCGGGCACCAATTTCAAGCATTTGCTGTTTCTAGTTTCTCATATGCTTTTCTCTGTTTAAATTAATTAAATTGAGCATGTGGACAAAAGAAGCAATTTGAAGATGTTCCCTTGGGCTCTGGTGAATTATATTTGGATTTCTCCACAGTTTTATTACCTTTTATAGACTATAGAAGGATTAGTCAATTGAAAAAAATAATCAAGCGATTAATCATTAGTTGGCAGCCCTAAACTCAAATATGCATTTTGGGTAGCCTTTGGCAGCATTGGGTAAATTCAGGGAACTGAATTACAGTATAGAATATTAATATTGATTTTGATGCATAATGAAAGATTGGATGATACAACAGAGTTATAACTGTCTTTCTTGTAGTATTTTATTTATTAACACTGATCTAAACAAATACTAAGCTGTTTCCGCTGATGTTGTGTTTGGAAGCTCAGTGATGTTTGATCAGGACGCTTGAATGTGGATTCCATTTGGAACCAAATTTCAGTGCTAATAATAAAACAACTGATAAACATAATCAGTGGATTTGTCTGCCTCTCTGTCTGTGTTTTCTACATTGCCCGACTGTCTGTCTGCCTGCGTGGATCTGCAGTCCAGTGATGGAGGTGCCCGCAGACAATCCTTTGTCAGAGGAGCAGGCGAGGTTATACTTCAGAGATGTCATACTGGGCATTGAGTACTGTGAGTATCTCTCACATGGAGGCAGCATACAGGGGAAAATGGAAAATGATGAGTATATAAAACATATGTGAAATGTTTCTTAAATGAAACTAATAAACGCATTTTAGAGATGAATTCCTGCATGCAGTTTTGGAGGTGTTTCTAGTGGCTAGAAAAGTGTTAGATATTCCATTTCTAAAGATTTCTCTCTTTATCGTACCCATTATGATACTCAAAGGTTTTCTGTGTTGCTCTGTCACTACTCTGGAAAAAAAGGAAAAGCATGGTAGGATTTCTCTTTTCTATCTAAAAGAACAAAGAGCCAGAATGTTCTTGACCCTCTGTTTCCATGCCCCTGGGGTCTGCTGATGTCCACCTCATCAGCATCGAGCCTCTGTTCAATGAAATGGTCTTTCTAAAGCTGCGTGCTCATTTGCTGTAGTAGATCAATTTCACCGAGCTATGAGCCTAATGATCAGGGATCAATGCTGCCTCTTTCTGGGCCTTAAGGTCCATCGTAAAAATAAGGCTGAAGAGACTCGTAGAAACAATTGTAATTCACTTTGGTATTTTCGCATTTTCATTTTTGAGAGCCTGCGCCACACAGAGCAGTCAGTATGTGTAACAAAAACATGTCAAATACTTGACTGATCCCAAGAAGGTCACAGTTCAGAATCAGCTACATAACATTTCCTGCTCATACAAATTTACTTCAGCAGGGCAGATGAATCCGCTTCCTCTGATTGAAAAGCTTTTTTCTAACCATTTGGCTTTTATTGCCGACTCTCTTGAAAAGTACGACCTTGGACTCTGAAGAAAACATCACTTGGACTATATTCTTATACAGAGTTTAGCTTTGATGACGAGTTTTCTAAATAAAAATAAAATCTGGTGACTGCAAATTCCCAAAGTAAACAAAATGTGTTGATTTGCTCTTGATGAATTCTAATGTGAAATATTACTAGTCATTCCTCAGGTCATTGTCGATGTGTGTTTTTAATTTGGGTATTATTAGCAATAAGGATGTTTAATTCCCAAGTCCTTTAATAAGTCAAGTGCCTCATGTTTAATAAGACCTCCGACAGGAAGGCACCACTTATCCAATCAGTGAAGTGTCCAGTTCTTAGCTTCAGACGGCTGTTAAGTGTAAAGGTTTAAAGATGTACTTAACTTTCAGTCTTAGATGAACTGAAGCTCACAGTATTCACATCGTTCTTTAGCTGCAGCAATCAGACGGAGGTCAAAGCAGTGATTTCCTAAGTGCCAGAATCATGACTTCTCCCACATGCTATTTTGCAGAAAGTCTGTACTATTTATTTTTAAAAAATGCACTCTGTTTTCTTCTAGTGCAACTTACATGCACCTTTTGTGATTAAAATCGATATGATATGAATGAAACAAAATGTTATTATAGTGTTTGTGTCCATATTACACACTAGTTGGAAAAAATGTCGGTCAGCTGCTGTGTCTGCAACAGTTTAGTCCTAACTAATTTCTTGCAAGTAATCTTAACAACTGATGGCAGATTAAACCTCACATTTGCTGTGGATATTCATGATGCCCCGCGGCATGATTACTAATGATTTTGGTTTTTCCCTGACCTTCCGTCTAGCACCGTCTCACTTCATGACGAGGTTTCTCACCAACAAATGACCCAGTTTCCATGAAATCTGTGGTGGATATAATGTCCCTGCATTATTACCAAATAGAAGGAATAAGCATCAACCAAAGGGAACCTGGCAACCCTTTCTTTTGTAGTAATGGCTTGTAACTGATCTGTGAAGCATTAGAAAATTATTTATTAATCCTTATCAGGAAGTGGTAACCATTTTAGGTACTACTGGAGTTTGTCTCTAAATCATCAGGATGTTGTTCATCTGGTGGCATCATGGAAGCTCAGAGGTTGTAGCTCTAAAAATCTGATTAACTTCCTCTTTCTTCTCCTCAGTGCACTACCAGAAGATTGTTCACCGGGACATCAAGCCCTCTAACTTGTTACTGGGAGACGATGGTCATGTGAAGATAGCAGACTTCGGGGTCAGCAACCAGTTTGAGGGCAACGATGCCCTGCTGTCCAGCACAGCTGGCACTCCTGCATTTATGGCCCCAGAGACTCTCTCAGACCAGCGCAAGAGCTTCAGCGGAAAAGTGAGTAAACTCTAGATAAGTATATTACATACTGCTTTATCTGTGCTAGTCTGGCTCAGTATTCAGTGTGTGTGTCTCAGTTTGGTGAGCTGAACTGCTGTGGTTAGAGCAGCCGCAGGTGCCAGCCTAAGTCTCATGATTTGAAATGAGAACCATTAAACCAAGATGAGTTTTCAGACCTTTGCTGGCCTGCTATAATCCAAAGAGCAAACTGTAATTTTCTCCGAGCAAGTCAGCAACACTACTGAAAACCCCAGCATTATCAGAATAAAAGCTTCATGTTTATTATACGGTTTCTGCTTTTACAGTAAAGCAATGATCAGTCATGTTTGTGGAGGATAACTCGCCACTTTGATTTGATTGATTAGCAACTGGCTCCTCAATAAATCCATATTATCTGCAAACCAATTAATCACAAAGCTTTTTCTTTAGTACAACTGAATGAAATCAGTGAAATCTACTGAGGCTTGTGAATAAACCCTACCAGGTGATTTATGAACAACTGACAACCCATCTCCAATGGCAGGCTGAGGTGACGGATTTGCTCAAGGAAGGACCTTACATGTCCAATACAGGAGGGGGCAAGAGTAGAATATAGTTGCAGCCAAAAAGCTATCATGTTTTAATTAGTGTATAATTTAATGAAAATAAGAATCATTGTGTTTTCGCTACCTTAGAATGAGCCCTTTATATCTACATAAGGAGCAGGTCCCCTTCCGTGGAGGCCGCCATGTTGCAGCGCCATGTTTCTACAGTAGCCCAGAACAGACAAACCAAACACTGGCTCTAGAGAGGGCCTCTAGAGAGTTTCGCGCCCACCGTAGGTTCTCCTACACACTTGGAAGAGTAGGGGGTATTCAGTTTGTTGCAATCTGCAACTTCACCACTAGATGCTACTAAATCCTACACACTGGACCTTTAAAAACCCTTCAGTTGTCCCAGTGGTGCATCAGGCCATTAGACCATGTTAGTTATATGGCGCCGTGTCTGACAACAAATGGCACTGATAGATTGTGCAGGTTCAGAAGACTAGTTTAATCATTTCATATCTATCAAGGAGTAGAAATGGATTTGTAGGAGAGCTGGCTATTCATACAGAGAGAGAGAGGCTGAGAGGAAGACAAAGAGCTGGAGATGGAACAGTGTCTGATCACACAAATCCATCTCCGAGGTATCTGACTGTAGGCGTTCCCAAAAAAATAACACATAAATCAAAGTAGGCAGGTCAATGTGTTTGTTTGTGTAGCTTGTTCTTAAATTTATGTTTGCCATTATGTTGCGTTTAACATGACTGCTGCTTTTTTTTCTTAAAGGCGCTGGATGTGTGGGCCATGGGAGTCACTCTCTACTGTTTCGTCTTTGGGAAGGCAAGTCCACACGATTTCTGTCTCTCTGTTGTTTATCTGGTTGAAAGATCTCAGTAAAGGTAGCAGTAGAGGATGGGCTAAGTGTTGATTTCACAGATTCACATGCCTGTTAACAGCACTCGGCAGCACTTCAGTAGGAACACTGAGGCTATCACCAATTTTTTTCTAATGCTTGATACAGCAGCCGTGTTGTGGCATCATTCATATTAATGAGTGCAAGAAGCTGAATGCTTATATATTGTTTTGTTTTTTGGGTTTTTTTTTTTGTCTCAGTTGTCTTTGTGGATACAGATTTTTCGTGGCACAGCAGTAATTCAATGTACCTTCCTTGTGTTTTTCACTCTGTCCTCTGCTCCACCTGCAGTGTCCGTTTATTGATGAGTACATATTGGCTCTGCACAATAAGATAAGGACCAGGCCTGTGGATTTCCCAGAAATGTAAGTCCATCTCCTGCCTCCTTTCCTCTCTTCCGCTTCATGAAAAGAGACAGCAGCAATGTCCACAGCTGTGGTCATCTGCATCTCAGTCACAGAGGCGTTTTCTTTCCGGTTACAAATTGCACCGACAGAAATATGAATTGCCCGGCACAGCAGTCAGTGCCAGCACATTGTAAATGTCACCTGCATGTGATCAAATCAAGCTCTAAAAAAAAAAATCTAACAGGGGCATCGGCGGCATGGACACATACAAGCCTATCTCCCTTTTGCCTAACACGAGATAGACTGAGGGAACAAACTGAAGTATAAACAGTAGATGTGAAGGGGCTATGAGTGGCAGCTAGAGTATGTGTCAGGACAGCATGTCGTAATGATAATGATAAGAGCTTCTCCCCCCAGTGGGCTCAAGAGACTCTGTGGCTGTGCCGAAAGCTCGTTCATTAAATGCTGCCCTCATATCACATCAGCTAATGGAATCATCTCCATGCTGTACCGATCAATGACAGCAGCACCGTGTTGTCAGCACTGATAGGATCATTATACTGTAAGTGTAGTGCATTTAATGTTGGTACTGTCATTATGATCAATGGCTGAGCACATACAAAGATATTTTACTGAGATATGAATGACTTCTGCTACTGTAAACGCAGTTCTTGTTTATATCGCTGGTTTTATCTCACTGTTTCAAGTATGTCAGACTTCACTTACAGTAACTTGTTAATTTTCAGAGCACTTTGGAAGTACAGAATGTCTCATAAATTGCTTTCACTGACTTCAAAAGCCACTTATTTCTTTCACTGCAAGCTTTTAACAACTGCATTAAGTTTTTGGATTTGGGCGTGTAACAAGAAAAGGTGCCAGAATTATCAATGGGTCATTATCATCTCTGTCATTCGTTCTAATGCTCAGTTAAGCATGCACTCAGTATGTTGAGGGATTAGCAAGTGAAAAGCATTCTTGAGAAACTTCTGTGTACTTTCTGTCTGGTAGTGTGCAGAATATACTTTAATGTAAACACTATGGTTGACTACACAGAGTATAAATATCCTGCTGCTTGTTTTAGTTAAGCAAATAATTTAATACATGTAGAGAGATTTTATTTCAGGTTTTTTACAGTGCATGATAAGCTTTTATTTGAACCTTAATTGTACGGTGGGGTCTTGTCTTATTAATGTGATTTTAATTTAAAATGTGTAGCCTACAAATATTTAGAACATGCATGCTGCAGTGTCACTTTTAATGCTTCCACTCTAAAAGTGACTTGTTCCTTATTTAGTTTTTTAGTAAAAAGTTGTAGTTCTGTATTAATTAAATTAATGTGAATGCTGACAGCTGAAATAAATCACAAAGCATTGCTGAAAATGCAGAAATCTGGCATGAATTTTGCTTGAAAAAGCTGAAAACTCAAATGCATTGCAGAAAAACCTGGAAGCTGAAACATGTAAAACTGGAAGATCTGGAAGCTGAACAGCATTACACAAGCAAGCTGAGAGTTGAAATACATTGCTAAAATAGCCAAAAGCTAAACTGTAATACTGTTAAAGCTGGAAGTTAACATGAATCACCTGAAAAGGCTGAAAGAAGAAATTATTTGTGTTGACATCAGACAGATGAAGTGAATTGCTAAACACTTGGAACAAAAAATGCTTGTCAGCATTCACACTAATTAAATCTACCACCAGACAACCAACTGTGGTTATAAACCTTTCTTTTTAATTATGGTAACTGTTTGCACAATTTTGAAAAAAAAAAGTTATTCATATTAGAGTGAAGATGCCTCCTTCGGCAGTCAATGCACAGCAGAAAATGGCTGATACTAGCACTGTTCCATGTGATTGTAAAGCTGGTTCTACTCTAGGTGACGTTGCTGTGTGGGAGTTTTGGTTGGTTTATGTGACTTACAAAAGATCAGTTCATTAATACTTTATAAATAAACCACATCCTGAAATGGTTCAGGCCAATAGTTACCAACCTGTTGCTAGAAACCAGTTTTGCAAAATAAATCTGTGGGGGTGTGAGATAATTAACAGGATAGAAAAAAAGAAAAAAACACACTTAAAAATGAAACACTTCTCTCTAATCTCAGCTTTTTTCTTTGATGAAATACTGGATAGCTTTACCTCTTATGTCCTCTAAAAATAATTCTTTGGCTAAATTTCGCTCAACTCATATAGACATACAATATGCAACAAGTGGAAACACTGTTGTAGGAAATCAGATATCAATCTGTTCTTAATGAATAAAGAGCACGGTCTAGATCTGCTCTATGTGGAAAAAGTGCCCTGAGATAACTTCTGTTGTGATTTGGTGCTATATAAATAAAACTGACTTGACCCATGTACCTGTTTATCTAATATACAGTATATAATATAATCAAGATGCTTCAAATGCATGAAACAACCTGGTACAGTATGAATAGGGCCATGGATGACTTTAGTGTCTATAGTCTCATCACTTTACATAGGCACAAACAAAAAAATGTCCCTGTGTCATAATGTTGTGTTTCTTACAGACCAAAGATCAGTGAGGAGCTGAGGACTCTTATCTTGCGGATGCTGGATAAGAACCCAGACACCAGGATCACCCTCCCTGAGATCAAGGTAATGTAGAGAACAAAGCAGATGTAAAATTAGACCATAGGGTTAGTCACTTATTGTCAGGATGGCAGGCAGCTAACTGGAACACAATCATAACAAGAGGAATTCATTGTTTGTGTTCAGACACAACAGGACTGACTCTGACCTCAGTGTGGAACATACAATAGTGTTCTTTAGACATGCTGTGCTGCTGTGTGAAACCTGTCCCTGTGAAGGACTGGGCTAAAACTGAGCCAGTATTCGAGGGACAGGGAGGTCCAAGACCAGCCATGGACAGATGACATTCCCCACTCCCCACCGTGTTTCCATGACACAGTCTGATCATGTGTTCATGAGTCATTTTCTCACCAGAGACTCTGTTTGTGTTTATGGAACAAGAGATAATTAGGCTGTCAGGGCATCATGCATGTCCTCCTCGTGCGCACACACACACGAGTTGCGTGACGCAGCTCAGCAGAACCCTTTAGATAACAAAATATCACAGAGAAGTTATAATGTTCCAAAAAGTTATGTCACATTTTATCAGTGTAAATTGATTTAAATTTAACTTAAAGCAATATCATGTTTTAGCTCCTGTGCTACATTGTATATTTATGTACATTATTACTGTCAAATTAAAACATGTTGTTGAATTTTGAATTCAAGTTATGTTACTAAAACAAACTTACAGAGACTACTTTTTCATGAATGTGTTTTGATGCTCACTGATTTGAATAGTTTCAAACCAGATTTTCTGGTTTACCTTTCCTGGATTTTGGGAATTGTTTACTGGGATATTGAAGGAAAGTGCATCATAATTTCTGGTAAAGCAGCAATATAATTTATGTTTACAGTTGATGATCAATTGTTTTGAGTTTCCACCAAATCAAATTTTGAAGTCATCTTGAAAGTCCTGCATGACACCAAATCTGCAGAGATTTAAAATAGGATAAGTAATGATATTCTATATTTGTCTTTTTGTCAACAAATCCCTTGAAAAGACCAACACCAACAATGAACTGATAATACTAACACATTTTACCAGTTTAGCCAAAGCCTCATAGAGCTCATTTCTCTGTGCCATACAGCCCCAAAAGCTATTAAAAACACATCAGTGAGCCACACTGTCGCACTGGGTGACATGCTCCCTCATTACGATGAACATGGGCACTGTATTTTGTCTTCCCACATACAATGTCATGCTACTGTAAATACTCACTGGTGCACCAAATCCGCAGCTGAAAGTAGATCCCAACAAACACACTATTGACTTTGTTTGAATTATGTTTCTTAAAAACTACAGTGCCCAGCTGTTTGTACAAATAAAGTATATTTGTGTCCTCCTTCTCAAACATCTTAAGTAGGAATAGATGGGCTGGAGATTAGAGCCACAGACAGGCAAGGGGAGTCAAAACACACACAAATAAACAATATTGGCAGCGTTCTCCTTTAAATCAATGTGAGCAACAATGAAGTAACTTTGACAAAAACAAACTCAGGCAGGTTGATCACTGTGATGGAGTATGTCTCAAAAACTTCCAAGTCTTTGCTTTTGGGTTTTTGAAGCATAATAATAAAATGAATCCAAACAGATGGATGTCTGGCTGGAAGACTAGCAAGCAAGTATGCCTTGCTTTAAAAATGCTCAATAACAATGTAAAATATGCATGTTGTGAATATTTTAGAATATTTTAAACATGAAACGATACGCCAAGCTTCCTGCAGAGTTCAGACTGTGGATCATAGATTAGTCAGGTTTGAGCTTTTACATTATTATTTTGTGTCTTTGTGTGTTTAGATGGACCAGTGGGTGACCCAGGGAGGCACTGACCCCTTGCCTCTGGAGGAGGAACACTGCTCTGCGGTGGAGGTGACAGAGGAGGACATCCAGAACTCAGTCAAGTTTGTTCCCAGTCTCTCTGCAGTGGTAAGGAACGCTGAGTGTCTTCCTTTTACTAAGCTCTTGTGTCTTTATATTGATACGTTTACACTCATCATTTTCAGGGATGGTAAAGCCCCAAGAGTAGCTGCTACTTAACAACTGCAACCATCTGTAAACCATAAAAGTCATTTGACATTTTTTAAAGGTTTCCTCTTCACATTTTTCACCTCTGAAATCTAAAAAGAAGTGTCACTTTAATGTCCCAGTTAAACATTGTTTATGCATATACTTTTAAAGATTTCCTTTTGATTAATGACCACCGTTAACATCCAATTTTACACGACACTAAGGTTAAAGGACCAGTGTTCAGGATTTAGTGGCATTTAGCAGTGAGGTTGCAGATTGCAACCAACTGAATACCCCTCCCCCTCCCCTTCCAAGCTTGTAGGAGAACCTACGGTGGCCACGAAACTCGCGAAAAATGTGAAAGACCCTCTCTAGAGCCAGTGGGGGTGTGTGTCATGTAGCATGCCGTTACGGTGACATCATTGTCAGGGAGAGGGGGGGTGGCAGTAAAGTGTGTCGTGGTCTGCAAGATTGCAGACAGCCTTCTTAGAAGAGGTCCCGCTCCTTATGTAGATATAAAGGGCTCATTCTGAGGTAAAACACAACGATTCTTATTTTCAGGTGATTATACACTAATTAAAACATACTTATGAATATTATATTTCATTACTGCCGAGTCCGTTCTGCTAGATGCCACTAAATTCTACACACTGCAACTTTAAGACTCTACTTTAGTTGCAGGTATTATTCACATAAACCATTACATCAACTGTAAAGGAACCACTTCCCTAAATGGATGGATTGTGTACTAGTGATGTGCGGATCGCGGTTATATCCGCGGGCACCACAGTTAATCCGTGGATCGGGCGGGCCAGGTCATATAAATTAACATTCTAATAACAGCGGATGGGTTGCGGGTGGGTGACATAATCCCACCACAGCAGAAACGATAAGTGCGTCTCCCCATTAAGAGAGACGCTGTGCGCATTTATGCACAAGGCACAGCGGTGTAGCCTAACTTCATTGATTATTTAAATCTCCAGACATGCTGACAGGATCGGTCAGGATCTAATGGTAGTTAATGTTATGTGTTCTTCTACACATCCAAAAGGTCACACACACACACACACAGTCCAGGTTCATACAGTGAAATAGTTTGGAGTAAAGCAGCCGTCCTCCCGATAAATCCTGAGCTCCATCAGAGCTGTCTAAAAAATTTTATTTCAGAAGCTAAAAGTTTATGTTTCCCCTGCAGACTTTTCTCTGTTCTGTTTTTAGTTGCGCTGCTTAAATGTCCCACGATATTTGTTGCCGTGACATTACTGCATTCAGGGAAACGTTTACAATTACTAGAAAACATTCATACATCAATACAACACACAATAAAGAAATGACTTGGAAAGCTTGTGCTGCTTGACATAATTTAAAAGGCAATATAGCCTACAGGGGCCGGTAGAGGTGGTGTGAAATGTCCGTACGGGTGCGGGTCTCTGAATCGGAGAAAATAATTTGTTCAGGTGGGTGGCAGGTGGATGATTTATGCATATATATGGATTCGGATGATGTCAGAGCTGATCCGCTTATCACTATTGTGCATTATCTGGCTCCATCAATGCACTAATGTCGCATTAATCTGGAGACAAGCCCATATACTGGCATAGCCATGCACAGTGTTGCAGCACCTCATAAGTTGCGCTTTTGAAATTATTAATGCCATTGATCCTCGCTAAATTAAGATGTGTTCTCTTTTAACAAGACTGGGTCAAAACCTAGTATATGGCTGGATCGTGTATGGTCAATGTGTGAAATTGTGGCCAGTTTGTTACAGGGATAGTCAGTGGTAGTGTCTATAATGTAAATTCCTGGATAATTAATGTTCATCTGAAATTTTCTGTAGTGGTCCCAGTAATATTTGCTGGTAAAATGTACTGAAGTGGCATATCACATGACATGGTTAAGCTACGTTTGAGTCAAAAAAAAAGAGAAAGGTTATAAATGCAGTTGCAAGAACAATAATTTCCACTCATATCTTGAGATGTTTGATTTGAAAGAGAACTTATTTTAATTCTAAATATAACTATTCTAATTATCTGTTAACTCTCCCTGATCTTTCATCTGTTTTACTCTGTGGATATCTCTCGTTTTTCACTCTGCATTGAGAGTTTTGTCAGAGTGATTGTTAGTTGGGGTGATTTAACTGTGTGCTCTCCTTCATGCCTCTACGGTATGCGCCGTTTTTCTGCCTTTTTCCCAGTCGATGATCATGGAGGCTGCGGTGGAAATTGTAAATTAAAGTTTTGACTGCATTTTGGATGCAAATTCAGGAGGCTTATCTCTGCCTGGTTACTGCAGTTACAGTCAAATCAAGCGCACCTGCAGAGCAGCCGCCACACACTAAACTGATATAACAGCTACATGAGTCTCATGTTTTACCTGCAAGACTCGTGTTTTAATGCTGTTGTTCATTGTTTGTGATGTGAAAATGAGAAATAAAAAGTTTGCGTCCTGGTATTAGTTCAGTTATAAAATCCAAACGCACCACGGAGTGTCTTGACTCTCCAGCTGGCAGCGCTGACAGCAGCCAGCTGGAGAGTCAATCACACTGGACAGCAGAGGAGGAGACGATAGAGACGCTGTTATGTGTTTGTTTAAACAGGAGTTTAGCCGACTTTGCTGCATTTAACACTGGAGCAGAAAACACAGTCGCTCTGCATGATGCTGCTGTCCTCCACTTCCATCATCTCGCGCCAATTCATTTTGAAAGAGCAACAGCCAATGGGGAAACATGCAGCCAGCCGGCCAATGGTGTAACTTCATCACTAACTCAGGCACTCACTCACTCACCTACTCACTCACTCACGGACAACCACGGTTATAGGGCTGGTCCGTGGCCTGTCCAGTCAAAGTTACCTTAGAAAGAAGAGCTTACAAAATTAAAGATGATATCACGCAGTTATAGAGTTCAACATTAGTATTGGCACACTACAGGTGGTTTCACAAACAAGCGAGGAAGCAGCAAGGTAGTATGTAGTCAGTGTGTCATGATAACTTATACAGACATTTTCAGTATTTACTGTAGAAATAAAACAAATCGCTGGAAACCAGTAAAATTATTTTTTAAAGGTACAATTGTATATGACACGCGTAGTCACATTTACAAAATGTTTTTTACTGCACATCTGATGATAGACATCTGTCAGCTATAGCATGACATGACACAGGTTAGCTAGCAGTAATAACACTAACACAGACTACACAAAGTTCGCTCTTGCTTGCAGGGAGAAATGAACTGTGGGTCCTAAACAATCAATGGCTAGCATGGGTTAAAAGCACAGGAGCTCCCCTCACATAAATAATGTTAGCAGACCAAAAAAAAGGGAAAGTTAGCATAAATGAAATCCCTGCTGTTTGCCTGACCTGTACTACTTAAGAGTACAGAAGCATCCTCATTCTGGATATTAGCAACATTAGCATGTATGAACCTCCTGCTGTTTACCATCAAAATATAGAAACTACGTAGATACAGTGTGTGTGTATTGCATTAATGCATGAACCCAAATACCTGCAGTGCATACAGGCAAAGCTTCACTCATAGCAAACTGTATCAACATGTGATTTAACGTTGTATTGTGTAGAATTTAGTGACATCTAGTGTATCGGACTTGGCAGAAATGGAATATCATATTTATAGATATGTTTTAATTAGTGTATAATCACCTGAAAATAAGAATCGTGTTTTCGTTAGCTGAGAATGAGTCCTTTACATCTACATAGGGAGCGGGTCCTCTTCCATGGAGGCCACCATGTTGCACCGCCATGTTTCTACAGTAGCCCAGAACAGACAAACCAAACGCTGGCTCTATAGAGAGAGCCTCTTGCGTCTTTCGCGAGTTTTGCGGCCACTGTAGGTTCTTCTACACACTTGGAAGG
The DNA here is from genome assembly GCA_038419695.1 of Scomberomorus guttatus. Taxonomy (NCBI): domain Eukaryota; kingdom Metazoa; phylum Chordata; class Actinopteri; order Scombriformes; family Scombridae; genus Scomberomorus; species Scomberomorus guttatus. The sequence goes on from CM076460.1 coordinate 7,540,515, forward strand.
GAAGGGGGAGGGGGAGGGGGAGGGGTATTCAGTTGGTTGCGACCTGCAACCTCACCGCTAGATGCCACTAAATCCTACACACTGGACCTTTAATAAGTATTATTTATCAGAAGCAGGGGATCTTGAAACAATAATCTGCACACCTGTTAGTGATTTGTTTTTAAAAAATATTTCAAGTGTAGCAACATGATGCATTTTACATCCAAAGCCATCAGTCTACCACCTCTAACAACTGAATCTATTACACAATGATGCTCTAAACGCGTATAAAACTAATCAACAAAGCATTGATCACAGAGCCAGAGCCTTGCACTATTCATTAAAAACTCACTCTGCAACAGTGCAACTCACAAACCTGCCTAAATTCCTCTGCCGAACCACAAGCTCAAAACAAAAACTAACCTTTTTGCATGTTTTTGTAACCGTCCTGTGTTTGTGAATGTTTCAGATCTTGGTAAAAGCCATGCTGAGGAAGCGCTCCTTCAGTAATCCCTTTGAGTGCCCGAGCAGGAGAGAGGAGAGGTCCATGTCTGCACCTGGCAGCCTGCTCATGTAAGCCCACACAGTCCAGCAGCCTCACACACATCCATGTTCAAATCTCACTTACACATTTAACACTTGCATATCTTATCCATGAAAACAAGCCAAAAATAAAGCCACACAGGCCCAATCTTATTGCTGAGGTTGCTTAAGATTTTGACATTGATTGGTACCTCACACCTGTCTCTTCTTTCTGCTGTATCAGGTTAACTAGTACTCATTTCTGCAGCAGCAGCTGCTGCTTTGTGTTGCCATAGCACCATAATTCATTCTCTCATTGTATGCAGTGGAGCTTACAGCTTTTATAAGTGTTTCTTTGTGTGTTGCTTTGAGATTTCAAGGGTAGAGAGATTCAGGGTGACAGAGAATGATACATATACACTAAAGTGCCTCAGGCTGACCTTGGTTTTTCTGTTACATGGATTGAAAGCATCACAGGGGAAATGGCCAATAGTCTTATCACATCGTGCAGTTTCCACATATACAGCCAAGGGCAAATTGGAGCATCTATAGCTGCTCCCTGCTGTGCGGTGCCCTTGGGACAGTAATCTTGTGTTATGTGACCAGCAGACTTTGTCATGATGATGTACCACTGTTGCTCTGAATGTGGAGCAGACTCTAATTTCTTGTTGTGAGGGTTTTATTGGATGATTTCTCCTCTATGTAGTCCGAGGTTTCCCCTGTTACACTGTAGGCAGGCAGAGAGCTGCTATCGAAGGTGAAGGTGTTTTCAGAGAACATGTGGGGAGTTTGAAACAATACTGCCCCCTGCTGGACATGAAATAAACTTGGCCCTGTACATCTAGGACTCACAAACTGAGGATCTATCTGAGGAGTGGCTTATTGTTTCTGATTCTTGGGCATCATGAAACATAAACCTTGCTGATTAATGGGAGGACTACAAAAAGACCCTAAACTGTAACCTAAAGGCTAACTTGTAGCATTTTAGCATCTGCTTCAACCACTTTCATTTTGAGACATTATTAATGTACACATAGGGGACCATCACTAAGAACATAGGAAGCCTCTGGCAGCCTTGAGACGCTGCTCTACTTCAAGACCTATTAGCAAAATAATTTCCTCCACAGTAAAGTGAAAGACAACAACTGTGAACAGAGTCATGCCAGAGTGGTGGGGCAAGTTGGTATCCTTTTTGTAACAGGAAGCAACTGGATTTGTGGGTAATGTGGTCTTACTTGTGAGAAATACCTCACAAGATGACCATGATCTCATCTTTATACTAATTATGCCATGATATCACAATTTATTTTAAAGTGTAGTTATAAACATTAACACAGTATTTCCTTTAACAGTTAAAGGGTTACTCCAATGATTTAGTAATGCACTTCCACAAGAGACACATTTAACAAAGGATGGTCAAAATCAAAGCAGCATAGCCTGAGATATTCTGACTTTTAGTCCCTAGTATGAGTCAAGCTCCAAAAACGCCAGATCCTACATTTCCCAAAATGCAACTGACCTTTTCTGTTGGACTTTCCCTGCCTCGTAATGCGGATGTCTTTCAAAGTTCATGCCCACGCAGGCTTTCTGTCAAAAATGTGTACTGTAGTAAAAGCCAAGCTAACCCTGTGACATCACTATGACATCATCAGGGTTAAAGTAAAGCTCGTTCAGACCCACTGAAGACATTATTATACATTATATAAGACTTATAGCCTGTTTTCACAGGCTGAGTATTAATCTCCATGACTAGTAAACTCAGTTTGATTTGTAAAATTGGTGGAATCCCTTTAAAAAAAAAAAATCAAAAAATAATATAATTTTACTTATTTTGTATGATACTGGAAAACATGTGAATTCCTCACATTTTAGAAACAATAACTTACACATTTAATCGATTATCAGAATTGTCATTGATTATTATTCTATTGGTCAATTAATTTACTGGGCATTTCAGCACTTTTATTGATGTGTAAAAATCTACATAAAGCACCTTCATGATTAGGAGGTGGAGTATGTAGGGAGGTGGTCATCTCCACCAGCCACCATGTTTTTCACCTCCTGAGGTGACCTTTGCCCATTCACCTGTGACTTCTGCATCTTTTCTCCCACTTTGCTGCAGGGATTCGTGGCCTTTCCGGCCCTCTTTAAAACTGCACCCCTCACTCAGGTAACACTTTGTGGCACGCTGTCTGTCCATCATCTGCTGTACCAGCCTCTAAGCCCATCATCATCTTTGACCCCTCGACTCTTGCTTATCCCCATCATGAGAGGAGCAGCCCCTTCCCCAGCTGTCATCTCAGAGATTTTTGTCATCTTCCTACTGCTGTCATTTAACACTGTGTTACATGGATAAAACCTGTTGTGTTTTTAACATTTCATCATGTAAGGGAAAAAGGGGAAAGAGTTTCCCTGCTGCATTTGGAGTCATAAAGCATAAGCTCAAAAGTATGATCATTTAGATCTCTGTCCTCACTGCGGTTGTCCAGCTTGAAATGCTAGAAAGAACTGCAGATACTGACTTCTTCCTCTTTCTTTCCCTCTTTTATGTCATCTTTCAGAAAGGGCAGCACAGGAGATGGGCCCAGAGAAGTAGAGCTGGAGGACCTGCATGAAGATGAGGCCTCATCATGAGTCTTAATGACGCTCCCGTCACAGCAGAGCTTTGTCTTAACCGCCACCACGTCATCCGCATTTTTCCTTCAAATCAGTGACACACTACAGGCTTCTCGTTCTATACACTGAAGAGACTCAAGGTTTTAAATCTGATATATTGCTTGTGTTCAGACTTTTACGCTCGGGCTTGCTTTAGTTTTTGCTTCCTGTCGGCCTCAGAGTAACCTTTTTTTTTTTTTTTTTTTTAACCCCAATTTCCCTCTAATGACCTTCTCCAATGTTGAATTTCTGGGCACCAAGTTTTATCTACAACATTGCTTGTTTTAACTGCTCAACCATGTACTGTTGTGACTGGCATCAGTGAACCGACAAGAGGAACTTTGCTTGATTTTATGGATCATTAGCAGTTCAAATTAATGTTGCAGGAAAAAGACGAGAACATGTTTGTCAGCCGGCTTTACATTGATGCAAAAACACTTTCTTTTTTTTTTAACCCGTATATGCATGGTGAATAGTGAATACTGTCACAGTCATAGCCAGCCTGACAAAGAGAAACAAATCCCCTCTTCAATAATCACCACAAACTTCAGCATGTAAATGACACTATATTGTCTCTTCAGTGAACTACAGGGCTTTTGATTTCTGATCAAAGATTGGTCATTTTAATATTGTACATAGTTGTCTCGAGGTCTTATCAGTGTTATCGTCTCACAGTCCTATTCTTGTGTCTGTGCCATTTTATAAGCTTTCTTGTTTTTTTGGAGCTTGGTGATGAAGTCCATCCTGTGTTGCCTTCACAGTCCTCAGGCCCAACTGGTTGAACTTCTCTTCTCTTCAGAAAGGAAAGGAACCCAGTTGTCTGAGGGACAGAAAGTGACTTTTTACCCTAACCCCCCCCCCAACTGTGTGATGTGTGATTATTTCCGTGTTAGAAGTCAGTTCACGCTTCTTCTCCTACTCTTGTATGTGCTGTTTGTCTGATGATTTCTGTTCTCTAACGCTATCCCTTTCCTTTCATATCATACTGTGCTGTTCGATTTAATGTGAGGTCACTGCGACAGAAATTGGAGCATTTCAAAGTGTATGCTGTTTGATGGCGAGTGTGAACAGACCGAAAAGATGACTGTAAACTACTCTGGCTGCTTATACCCCCCCTCACCCCCCTTCCAAACTAGACGTTAACATACATCATTCTTGGCTGCAGAGCTGATTTAAAGGCATAAATAATCTCATTGTCCATGTTGAACATCAGTGAGTACGAAGTTATCCGGGCTAGCTAGTTTGCCTGGCTGACCTTTTGATGTTCCAACTAGTCATGCAAGCTTTTGATTCTTGTTTGCCATTCATCATTCATTTTATGAAGAAACACCAAATCTGTGGTTGTTTTGGCTCTGCCAACTCACATCACTGAGAACATTTCTGCCTCCACAGCAGCTATGCCTCAGATAAATGTTTATGTAACTCTATTTTGATTCTTTGCTCCTCTCTGCTGGCCTGGCTCGTCACCCTGCAAGAGAAGGCATGTTGGCCCGCAGAGATCACTTGAACCGCAGTGAAAGGGAACGTTTCAATGTCATGATTAGGCCCAGGCTGCCAACAACAGCACTTCCCATCCACTTCATCCCCAGTGTGGCTGATTAGAAACGGGGAGTGTGCCGATTTGCATTTCCTCTATTAATATAGTCCCCAGTGTCCTCAATGTGAAAGATGCTAACTGAAGCAGAGAGGATGGACAGGGATCTTCATAAAGGCAGGGACTTAGTGCAAAAAGATCATGAATGCTTTTTGATTTATTTTCAAATGGGTACTTGAGAATATAAAGCTTTATATCTGTTTTTATTTTATTTTATTGTTCAGTAAAATATCTATTTGTATAAGACACATGAATATCTTAATGTCTAGTTGTCTGAAATGTTTCAGTATAAGCTGTTTTATGATCCTTTTGTTTTTGTTCCTTCTCTCCACTGAGGATGATGTAAGTGAAAGTAATGGGAGTTGGGGTAATATGTCTGTTTGCAGGGTAACCTTCAATGAAGGGCCGTTTGAACTAAAAAGTATGAAAGGGTGTGTTATGTTTTATTTGCTTTAACACTCTTATGAGAATTATTTTTTTTATCTAGGTGTTACCAGCTTTATATTTGTGTGTTTGTACAGATGTTTGTCAGTGTCAGAGGTGCAATATTGTTGTTTTTAATCATATGTGCATTACTGGCTCATTCCCCTGCTGTAAGAGCTCTCAGGCCGCTCATCCTTTGACCTGTATTTTAGTTGTTCTTCTTAAACTGAATAACTGTATTGCACTTTTCCACTTACTGATACATATTAAACTTATTTTGATTGCATATAATACTACTACTGGTACCTGTCAGCTGTGCAACATTGTGCAGTTTATGATGAAGAAAAAAATCAGTGGCTCACCTGTAAAAGCCCATATTTACTGTGTATCCGTATGTTTTGGTGCATTACTCTTGGGTATCAATCTGCATGTCACAGCTTTGCTAATTGGTTTTTTGAAAATTTTTACAAATGAAAATATGTTTCCATTTTCCAGTAACTTATTCTCCTGTGTCAAAATGCTGTAACAGCTACAGTGGCAAGATTGGTTTTGAAATGTGTAGGTTTTTTTTTTTTTCCCGTTCTGTTTTGTTTTGGGGTTTTTTGCGCATATCCATAAAATAACAAATGTAATCGTTGTATAACTGGGGCATGGCACTTTTGGGTGTTACTGCTGAAATGATGCATGATGCTGAAACACTGTAAACCCTGATATATCAGCAGGGATCAGAGCACAGGAGCAGCTTGAAGTGGCAGCACTGTGTCATGCAGGTGTTCAGGATCTTCTTGAGAGCTGCAGTAATGAGGACAGTTGGATGCCCTCTGAAACATTTAACTCTCCAACTATAGGACAGTCTCTTTATGCCACTCAATAACCTGTAATTTAACCAGTTTTTTAATCTTAATTACATCTGCCATGGTGGTTATGTTTTCTGTCCTGTTTTTTTGTGTCACTCTTTGAGGAATATCTACAATTCATATTCAATTAATTAATTAATAAATTAGACAATGGGCTAAGGAAGAACTGCTTCATTTTTGGTGCAGATGACACACCATTCATAAAGCCCTTTACAGTATATTTTCATTTCTCCTGGATTCCTTGTTGCCAATCTTCACTAAATTTCTAAATGGCCCTGAAAAAAGGTTAGCAAAACCAAAAGGTGAGTTGTTTTTTTTTTAAATGTCACTTAGTGGTCACCTGTATGACTCTTGATATGTGGCACAATTCATCCTTGTAGAAAGCCCTAATACTTACAGGTTGTACATATTCTCCAAACCTCTACATGTCTTGCATGTAGAGGTTTGCAGTTGATGCAGTCCAATACATTTGATACTTTTCTAATATAAAAAAAAATATAAAATGTACTGGATTGTGCAGCCTTGGCAGAGGTGTGCTCACTCTGAGTGCTTTCTGTCTGTTACTGCTGTGCTTTAAGAAAAATCTAAGGGTGCAGTTGACAGGACTAATTTCTCATGATTTCAAGTCATAATTATAGAGGACTGTGGGAGAGTGTACATAATATTACTGCAAGTCAGGGAAGATGGGGTCGCTGCCGTGTATGTGACTGTCCTGGTGTCTGTGTTGAAGGTGCCTGCTGTCTCTGTGTTTCTGGATGTCTGTCTCGTGTTGTCTTGTGCATTTCTCAGAATGTACTCACTGGCCTGCGTCAAGTCGCTCGTACAAAAACAGAAGCATGGCACATTCTTATGGAATGCAGTTGTTACAATGTAAATATGTACCAATATATATAAAGAAGCTATTTTTTGCATGCTTTTTGTACACCTAGACATGATCAAAGACAATTAAAAAAAAGAGAATCTGAATCCTTTTGATATTTTTTTTTTGCCTGTGTTCTTGTTTTACTGCTTGAGACAAAAGAAAAAAGCTGTAATATTTCTGTACATGTTTTATTGAACTCGATTGTTGATCACAAAATGCAGACAGGGGATCAATGACAGTGGCACATCCACACATTATGTGCATATCTTGTTTTGACAAAGACAGTCACAGAGGGAATGTATGAGTTATGGATGAATTATTTACACATAGGAGCATTGACATGCCAGCCACTATTCTTTCACCTGTACAGATATGGAGACAGTCAAGAGTTGGAGGTTACACCCAGAGGACCAAACAAAAGTAAACCCAGCTACACCCAAAATAAAGTACACATACAGCTGTGTTACTCTATCTGTGGCTCACTCAGGGTGGCTTTACAGGATGAGTGGGAGGATGTTGGTAGAAGATGCTGCGTAAGATTAAAAAGAAATAAAGGATATTTGGACCATTGTTATTTAACCGTGTCCTTTCCAGTCCCCAGACTCCATTTAGAGTGTGTGTGTGTGTGTGTGTGTGTGTGTCGTCTTGCAGGGTCTAATGCAGGGTTCCAGTGCAGCACACTTCAAAACACCACAGCCATTGATTTGCAGGTTTGCTCCATGGTCACTTCTACACAGGAAGAGCAGTAAAAAAAACATTACGTCAGAGCTCATTTTAGAATCACTCATACAGCTAGAAAAAAAATGCTTAAAGCCAGATTAATATATGAATCTCTTACATTAGATACATCAGTCACTGTGCTGGCTTCCTCTGACTCTGGGTCCTGTAGGATAAAAGTCAAAGCCAGAGGATAGGAGCCATTTAGACTTCTCGGGGTAATGTACAAAAGGATCCTCCTTATCATCACATGATAGAATATACATGGGAAATCTACTTCACTGTCTGGACTTCTATATGCACTCACATTGGACTGGCCAGTGCCTTGGACTTGTCTTGCATTTGCTTCAAGGGTGTGTGTCTAAACCAAGCGAGTCGCTGTCATGCTGTAAATACAAAATATCCTGCCTGTTTCAGTTAAAGAGCTCTCTGGGTGGAATGGGGAGGAGAGTTCATCTTCTGTTTAGCATGGAGGGTTCTACTCTGGTCACGAATGTTATGGGAATAAACACAGATTGTTGCTGATGGTTACTGCTCCTGTGTGCTAGTGGGATTTCTAGTTCTAATGTATGTGCCATTCCCTCACAAGAACTGAAATTCAACCAAAAGATGTTCAGGCAAATTTACACCTTTAAATATTTTGTTGATGTCTTTTCTGTCTGCCTGAACTGTTATTATTATTTGTCTCTCTGCTGCCATCTTGTGTTTAAATTGATCCGATTTGATTACAACAGAATTCACATTAGATATTCAGTTTATATACAGCATAGAGCTTACCTGTGCTTGTGTGTCTGTGTATTTGAATTTCATGTTCTTGTAAAATTCCCTTTTTGGTAGAAAATAGAGCATCATCAAGTCACAGACTACAGTTGCCTGAAAATGTTATAAAAATCATATATATTAGTTTGTATACAAAACACGCCATAAGCAATAAGCAGTTATTTCATGTATTAGTCAGGCTACAACATACCACTCCAAAAATGCCCACTCCAGAGCCTATTGCTGTCAATGTTGGGATGATATCGAATTTCCTTGCCTGTGAAGGAGAGAGTGCCAATGATTCAAATTTCCCTTTGACTATTTCTCAAGTAGGAAATTCTTTCAAACAAAAATATTAAATGTGACTTACCAGCGACTGCACAATGATATCGACCCTGATGCCAAACACTTTGAGAAGGGTTCTTTTCTGAACCTTGTCCTCCAAATAATGCTTTGCATACCTACAAACAGGCGCAGAAATTTGTTACATAGAATGCATTTTTCAAAGCATTTGGTAATTTTTTACATTCCCTACATATTTCCTATTATCCATTAGAGAATGGAATAAATTGTTCCAATTCATTGTTACCAATAAAAATGGTATAATAATAGCATAGCATGGAAGATTACTAATGCAATTATAGTAAACAACCCCTGAGTCAATTGGTACTGCCGTGGTATAAATAATACTAATGACTTTGCCTGTGAACAGAAAAAATGGCGACTGCCCTCAGGATACATACAGTAAATCAATAACAATTGACAGTTTTAGAGCGCCACGTTCAGCTGTTTGACTGAGGGTAAGTAAACATTATAAACTTCAGGCATTCTGCATACAGAACAAGCTCAACAGACATGAAGCAGACCAATATCCTGAGCAAACAGTGAGTTTAGTCCAGCCCATGGAAAATAAAGTTAGTGATACTAGTAAATATTGGATAACATGAAAATAGAAATTAACACCAGGAGTATTTGTGTTGATATGTTGTTGCTAAGTCAGTCAATGGAAACAAGAGACAGTAAATATCAAACCTCTAATAAGAAGCTGTTTCCTGAATTTGTTTTGCCTGTCTGTGAACTTTGGTGCTAAGTGCAGCACACATGGTGCACAGGTGGAAGGCAAGGAACAAACAAGTGGGAGGGTTTATTGACATGACACAGTCCAAAGCGATTTGTAGGTGTTACACAGAACCACATCTGTTTCTGAAGCAATGTTAGTCCGCTGACGCTTCAGTGATTTTATCAAGAAGAGCAAACTAAATTCGTTCAGCAAATGCACAGAAATAATGGAGTAATGCTTAAAATATAAATAAAGTATATTTAAACAGCCAATAGATGTGTTTAAATTGACATAAAAAATATAAAGTTAATGTTGTTAAAGCAGTAAAGTAGTCTGCATTGATTTTTTAAATACGATTGAGTCTGACAGTATCTGTTGTCCACAGCTGCTTTATACTGAATGAAAAGCTTCTCCAGGTCATTAAATCAGCGCAGCCATCTGAAGGCAGCAGGACACGTGTTGATTAATCTGCAGCCTCTATACACTTCATACTGGTCAATTAGAACTCAGATTATGGGTTGTTTGTAGCCTTCATGTTGCTAGGCTAGTGAGTATCTTAAAGTCTGTTTATAGTGCGTGTGTTAGAGTCAGTCAGCCCTAAAAGTGTTTTTAGTTAGTCCAGTTTAACCTGCAGGAGTTTCTGAAGGCTTGTATAGCTTGTTTTTCTGCCAGGGAGGAAATAAACTCATGGTGAGTGCAAACAAGACCAAGACTTCCAACGAATCTACTGCAGAAATGGAACATGTCAAGCTGCCAAATACCACTGTCACAGATGATAAGGAGCTCAAAAAGACAAACAGGCAGTCTGAATTTTGTTACCTTTGGACAGAACAAAGCTAGCCATTTCCTCCTGTTTCCAATCTTTATGCTAAGTTAAGCTAACCAGCTGATGGCTCCAGATTCATATTGAACGGACAGATTGACAGTAATATCACTCTTCTCCCATCTAACCCTTGGCCAGAGAGGATATGTCCCAAAATATCAGACTTTTGCTTGAAGCATCATAGCTAAGACAAAGAACATAGACCTGGGTAAGTATTTCTGCAGTATAACACCTGTTATATTTACACACCTGAAGTTGTAGCCCACTGATGCTCTGGCTTTGTCTCTCTCATCGGGGTTTCCATACAGACCATGGAACTTGTATTTTGGTTTACAGTTTTTTACATCCACATCAAAGTTACATGTCCAGTCAACCACAATACCAATAGCCCCTCCCTGTCAGGACATAAGCACATAATACACGAAAACAATGCTCCATTACAACAAGAGAAACAAAAGAAACCACAAACCCTTAAAGACAATACATGTGCAGTTGTGATTAAATAAAATATCCACCTGGAAATCATTCCTATCCATTCAGTGTTGAGTAAAGATCCCATGCAACGAACTTACCACTTTAGCTATTAGTTCAAAATTGAAGCCAGACAGTTGAACTATGTGTCCCAGTCTGAATATGGGACACAGTGGAGCATTCTCTGGATCATAAAGGCATTTGTTGATGTACGCACCATCAATACCCTCCACCAGGTTACTCCTGAAAACATAATGGGGCGTTATAAAGCAAAGTTATACTCTAAAATTTGTGCCAGTGCAAGGATATTGCTGACTGACACTATCTGATTTCTTTGCACAGCTAAAATCCTCATCTATGTTGATTTAAAAAGTAATTATAATGAATGAAGAGAGATTATAGATTTTTGCATCTCTTTTAAAGGAAAAGTGTAACATTTCACTTGCTTACTTTTACCATCTACATGAGCTTAAACCTGGCAACACTTTCAGGAGTTGTAGCAACATATGCCAAAATATGTCTTATTTTTATGAAATTGTCTAGATTTGGTCACATTTGTAACATCTGCCAAACTAAAATGAATTGGACATGAATGAGGCTCTTTACCTTGTGACACCAAATAAGGGGAAAGTTACAGAATTTTTGATGAACAGTGTGTAGTTCTCTGCAGACATCAACAGAGGAGGGCTGGATGGAAATAAAGTGAAGAGAAGAAGGGTGAGTATCAAATCCAGTATGCTGAGGAACATAAATCATCACAAATTATATTTCTTATGTACAGACAATTATCTAAGACACTTGACAATACAGGCTTGTTACAAAGTCAACAATCTCATGCATTACATGTCAGTATCATCTTGCAGTTTGAATAATTCAGTGTTTCCACGTACTCTGGGATGTTGCGGTCATCCTCAACAGGGCACCAAGCCAAAACCTCACAGGTCTTAGTAGTATGCACACAGGCTCCTGTCATTTGCCCTTGAAATGGAAACACACTATCATCATTAGGGACAAATTTTAAAACTGGAGCAAGAATAAGGAAAAAGTACAATTAGTGTTTTGAGCAGGAAAAAAAAGAGAGGATGTAGGCGTTAACATTAAACCAATTCTAAACATTTTCTGCCTCCACTTTTCATTGACTTATCTTGAATAAGCATCAACAGCAGCAGGCGAGATATGAAGGGAAGCAAAGCAAACGCTGAAATAGCCATTTCCTTTATCTCTCCCCAAACCTAACATGTAATTTCTCTCCATGTGATTAGCTTTACTGGTATCAGTCCCTACTATCATGCGCTGGATGAGTTCACAGATGGTTCTCCAGTAGGCATTTGGTCGCTTCAGTCTCTGACCTTTCACTGGAGCCCACCAGTCTGTGTAGCCACAGGGGCAACCCCCGTGTTTACTTGTCTACAAGCGTAGTGACAGTACGACACTTCTGAGGGGATACTGGCACCTCAAGGTGAATTTGACTGGTCAGAAACAGACAGATCTAAAGCTTTGGCTAACACTGGTCTTATTGAAGTTGATGTGGGACACAGAGGACTTGAAAGGCTCAGAATTTAACCCTGGGACAGATGGAGGACAGTAAATTTATATAACTGCTCTTTGAACTTGCAGACAATGTTGTATATATTTGACCTATTAAAAAAGCTCCTGTCTGCATGGCTATTTGTTTTTAATACCTCTGTGTGCTTATGATTTTTGTCAGCTCATGCACACAGAAGTTACTGTAACGTCTGTACTTATATTTACATGCATGCTTGCTTAGGGCAGGGTTTTACTTGCGCACTTTAATGATGAACCAGCCATGATACGAACACGAACACTGTTTGGTTGCTAAGGCTTAGGTTATTGATTTTAATCAGTTTTTTTTTATCAGTGCTGAACAAAGGCATGAAGTAAATCGAAATGTTTACCTTTGTAGCGACAGTGAGTCAGGGCTGGTGTATTTTAGTTTCTACTGTGTGACCCCATCCTATAGTAATTCTCAAGAGCCACAGCCCATTTTGCAAACACACTGCCACATAACCTGACGTGATCAACTACCTCCCTCAGTACATTATGGTCCTGTCACCGTCATACAGTTTGAGAAGGCTTTAAGAAGTTTCAGAAGGGCTTTGGTCTCTGGCAAAACAAACAAATGATGGTTACTCAGTGAGGACAGTTGAAGTCATACACTGTCAGGCCGTCAGGATTTACCATGTCCCGTACGTTTCATACTCCCTCCTTCACAGTCGGTGCCTGAGCTGCAGTTGTGCTTGCCTGGGAGCTGTTATAAACAAGGAATTAGGGTCAGTTTGAGGAATGTGGATTTGAAGAAACCAGTACATTTTGAACATGAAAACAACATGACTGTGAAAATAACGTTTTGCATTTATTTTGATATTCTGCAACACACAGTAACTGCAAAGTACAAATTACTAAGTAATCTTTGTACTGCAAACAGCCACAGCTACACAATTACCCAATTACAGAAACAGTCTTGGAATGAGGCCCTATTTCCGTTTTGTTTTACTATTTATGGAAGTGTATATGTCAGAGGGAGAAAACAGAGAGGAAGAAAAAGTAAGGAAGAAGGAGAGTTTTCACATACCTCTGGACACTTTCCCATCTTCTGACCTTCAGTTATAATGTAGTTAGTCATCACCACAAAAGATGAGTCTCCCTGAGGTTTAGGATTAAAAGATGGAATGTTTTACAATGTTGTATTCTTATGTATCTATGCCATAAACTTACATGATAGAGGATGCAGTGGTTGTTACGCAACATGCTAAAGTTTATTGTACGCAGCCTGTGAAACATTAATCAGTTATAGCCCACTGATGACCCTGCTCCTTCAAACAAAATCTTTGTCAAAAAAACTCTTGTTGTTTTCTCCATAGTTTTCAACTTCAAGGAATAGTTTGACACTTTGGGAAATACGCTTATTTACTTTCTTGCAGAGAGTAGATGAGATGATGGATACCACTCCTCAATCTGTACAGGAAACATAAAGCTATAGCCAGCAGCTTAGCTTAGTGTCAAGACTGAAAACAGGGGGAAACAGCAAGTCTGGCTTTATGGAAAGGTAAGAAAATTAATGAATTAATTAGTGATTTTTAAAAACATATTAAACAAACAAAATATTACATGTTAATCAGTGAGTCTTAAAATTATTCAGATATCGTTTGATATACTTTTCAACCATGGTTAAGCTCTTTTATGTCTATGGAAATGTTCTTGATGTAACGTGGTATAATTGATGATGTTGGAAATAAGATGCTGGGTTCTATACTACAATATGCTATTTTTGTCTTGCTGACCATTAATTTCATTGTCACAGAGGCCATATTCTGAACGTTAAGTATTACCTCTTTGATTAAGTTTCTCCAAAAAACATGAAAACATCCATCAAAGTGATGAACTCGATTAGTAAAACAAAGACCGTCGGGAATACTCACTGATAAAGAAATGGATCTCAGAATAAAGATAAACTGGTGGTTGATATATATGGAAGATTTAAAATACCTAAATTAAAGGTTCTATTGTAAGAATCAGAAATTCCTTCTCATTAGTGACACTATTGGCCGTTAAGTGAACTGCAGTCAACATCCTGTTGCTTGCGCTCACGTGCTTGCGCGCGTTCTACATTTCTCATAATTACATAAAAGATCTCTAACGTGTTTTGCACCGTGATTGAGCAAAGCATCTCTCACTCCCAGTCAGTCAGCCAGAAGAAATAATGTTGTTGTGGGGGTGTTTTGTTGTGAAATGTGTTTGACGTGTAATGGCTAACTGTGACGTGGCTAGCTGCCGCAGGTAGCCATCTCATTAGCTGGAGAGCTAATATCTGCAGGATGTTTCTAGTCAGGTAGCACCGTTTTTGTTGGGTTGTTGTGTCGTTATGCTGGTCATTTGTTGACATTAGCAGGAGATTAGACAGCACTTATTGTGATGGAAGTGTTATGTGTGTTTGTGTAGTGCAACAGCAAGCAAGCTAACTACAAAATGCATCTGTAGACTAAAGATGGTACCAAATGACCTGCACAAGGGAGTGCCCCTGCTCATGAGGTGAAGGGTCAGAGAGCAGAGGTCAGACTTGTGAGCACAGATGATAACAGATTAGCAATGCTAATGTTAGCAGCCATTATGCTAGATGCAACAAAACTGCAAAGCTGATTCTAAACAAGTCACGTTTGGCATCTGTCAGCGTGACAGCAAGTGGACTTTTAAGCTGAAATAATGAGTGGATTAGCCATGCTGTTTCAATCAGCAAGAGAGGAATGGTAGAAAACCTGGATGTATTTTACCAAATTTCTTGGCAAAGAGGATGGATTATATGTGTGCCAGGCACAGGGGAGAAGGCCACTAACGTTACATTAGGTAAGACACAAGTTTTGTTTTGACAACTTGTAAATTAACGTTAACTTGTTAATAGCAATCAGGTGTGAAATTGGTGCCAATCGAGTCTGTGTCTCCTGGCCAGGTTCGGATCCAGCATTTTTTCGGCTCTGCATGGGTTCGGGTCCTACCTTTCAAATAATAAATGGTCTAGTTACAGGTACAGGTAGTACATTTCTGGGTCTTTTTGGGTTCAGGCACAAGTTTTTGGACCTGTGAAGACCTCAAATAGTCCGTGGGAAGCTCCAGCTGTTCTAGTCAGGAAGAAGGACAGGACCTTGCGGCTTATGGAAAGGGTCCTGGCTGACATTCCTTGTAACTGCTGTGTCATCTATCTAAATGACCTCCTTGCCCATGCCATGGACTTTGAGGGAGCCCTGTGGAACCTGAGGGATGTCTTCCATGCCATTCACTGAGCTGGTCTATGCCTCAACCCTAAGAAATGTCATCTGTTCCGGTGGAAGACATCTTTCTTGGGCCACAATGTCAGCGCAGAGGGTGTGTCTACTGACCCTGGAAAAGGAGCTGTAGTGCGAGATTGGCCCATCCCCCAAACATTGCCCAGCTGCACAGTTTTTTGGGCCTGGCCTCCTATTACCGACAATTTGTTGGGGATTTTGCCACCAGCGCCAGCCCGCTGCACCAGCTAACTCAGAAGGGCCAAGAATTTCAGTGGACTGGGGACTGCGCCGTTGCCTTCCAGCAGCTCAGGGCAGCACTCACAAAAGTTCCTGTGCTGTCCTACCCAGACCTTAAGTAACCGTTTATTGTGGACACAGACGCCAGCAATGTGGGCCTTGGTGTGGTGCTGTCCCAGGAGGAGCAGCATTGTGAGCAGGTTGTCGCCTACTACAGCCACTCCCTCACCAGGCCAGAAGGCAATTACTGTGTCACCCACTGAGAGCTGCTGGCAGTCAACCTGGGTCTTTGCAATTTCCTGGTCAATGAGATGTTCTGCCAGTTTGGTGTGCCTGAGGAACTGCACAGCGATCAGGGGTGGAATTTCAGGGCTAGAGTATTAAGCGAGGTCTGCCACTGTTTAAGCATCAAGAAGACCTGGACTACACTGCAACACCCCCAAAGCGATGGATTGGTGGAGCAGTTCAATCGCACTCTGTCTACGCAACTAGCAATCCTGACTAACCGATGGCAGCAGGACTAGGCCCAGCATTGGCCCTTGGTCAATCAAATGGAAGTGAGTGGTGGTCCTTCATCATGATCAGCTTGCACCATACCAGCCATTGGCCCCATCTGGGGAGGAGCCTCCCCTTCACCTCCCATCACCACTGAAGAACCATCAAGACTGGGCTGGCAGCAGCGTCGACTTCCCCAGCACCTCCAGGACTTTGTTATGGGTGCATGGGTTGCTGGGGACAGCTAACCACTTAGATGGGGGCTATGTAGTGTTACTAGGGGGGCTGGCATTAATAGCACCTCTAAGTGTTACCAGTTGAGTTACTGTAAATGTTATTGTGCTTTCAGTCAATACCATAAGTTTGTTTTCTATTTAGTGTTCCTCAGTTGATGTAAGAGTCAGGAGAGATGTCAAACCATGAGTGTTATTCCATGCACCAATGATGGCATTCCCCCCTCTTAGACAGAAGGTGTTGTTGCTGTTGTGCTATGCTGCTGCTGTTCCGACAAATAAAGTTGACTATGAAGGAAAGAATTTTGCCTCTGTGCTAATGCAACCCAGCTAGCCACAACACTAAACCATATGCCAAACCTGCTCTGAATTAAAAAAGGCCCACACCCTCACCTCAGAGCAAATATGATAATCTTCATTGTGTCTTTGTTATTTTTTTGTTGGGTCCTACCTTTTAGTAGGTTGTTTGCTCAGTTCTTTGCAGGATGCATGCAACGATTTGATGTTGATGTTGACAAAGCCATATTTTCATCAGGATCAAATTTATAAACCTGGGCCCTGTTCATCAAATGTGGCTTGACTAATTCAGGCTAAGATGCTGTTATCAGGCTTAAAAATCCCGAGTTGAAGAGTTGAAGCCATGATCATCATTCATATTATTGGTTGAGTGCTGATCATGTGATTGCTGTTAAATGAGGTAGGTATGTTGGGAACCCTCCCAGCATGCACTGGGGCAATAGACTCTTGGACATAAGCCTCATTTTATGTGTGCTTACCAATAAATGTGGTCACACTGCGAGTGATGTTGGGTGCATGATTGGTATGGTTCCCTTCATTGAACATATGAGGGACTTTGGTGATAACCATATGTCTGTTATGAAAATGTAACCTTATTAACACACCCCAAAAGAGCAGTTATAATTGCTGTAAAATGCTTCAGCAAGTGAGTTCTGCAGTTTATCATTTAATAGGTTTTATTGTATTAAATGTCAAATTAAATATCATATGTTCTGGCTCCACTGGTCAGAATCTTACAGTTTAGTTTATGTCTTTTGCTCAGCGTATCCCAAACTAAATTTGGATTGATACCTCTTTTCACAAAATTTTATTTTGTTGTATATTTTATCATGTATAAGTATAGGTAACTTTTCAATCTAAAAATTAAATGCTAATAATTACATCAATGGATCATAATAATTTGTCAACACGTTCTTACCTACAATCATAATTACATCAACATTCTTTCATTCTAAATATGAGAAAGGGAGACATTTGTATCTGAAAATGAGTTCATGTTTGGGGTTCACCCTAAAACATTTTGGTCATGATCCAGCTAACTGTCAATAAGCCTGCACTTTAGCAGGTTTAGGCTTAAGGACTTGTTGCTTTGACAAAAGTTCCAAGTGAATTTTAAGCAGCTTCAAAGAACCAAAAAATCCAGACTCATGTCAAATCATCAACATTTTAATCAGGATAACCTGGTTATCCACGTATGAAGACCAGGGACCCAGCAGTAACTTTCATTCTGTCTGTACTTCATTTAATGTGTCGTCAGCATAAAATCAAGCCAACACGGATGTTTTTAAAGCGTGACTAAGTCTTGAACTTTGTCACCGTCTGACCACCGAGCAACTTTCTTTAGGGAGCAAAGCGTTTTGACGTTGCTTTTCTGACTCAGCCTGATGTTCATTCACTCTGAAAATTTGATTCATGGAATGTGGATGTCGACTTCATCATATCGACACGGACCCAAATGTTCTATAATCTTAAAAATGGCCAGTGACTTGTCTGGGGTGCAAAACAAATTCATGTGATGAGCACACACTAAATGTTCTTGTATCCATAAAAAGGCTTCAGCCAACAAGTCACCAACCTGTGGTGGAAAGACGTAGTCGGCCACATCCCAGATTCTCTCATCTCCATTCATATTGGTGTAGCCCACTCCTTTCATTTTGGTGAAGACAGAGCTGATTGCTGTGTCTGTGGACTGGTAGCCTTTCTCGTAGATGAACACCCACCTGTACAGGACACAGCAAGTATCTTATCAGTTCTGTCAGCACATCAGACCACAGCTACACCCCAGCCAACCCTCCAACTCCACAGGCAAGGGCATGTATATGGGTGATGTTGACATTCTGCACAGCAATTCAACATGCCAGCAGCATGTGTAAGTGATTGTGGTTATGCAATGTCATGGTGGTCCTATGTGCTTTAACCACCACGAAGAAAAATCTGACATTTTAGATTTCAAAGTACAGACATTTACTAATATGTTTTTGTCAAACTGACAACTTATGAGCTGCAAACTATGTTAGTTATCAGAGCATTGCAGCAAACTGTTACATGTTTGTTAAGTAAGTGACTGAAAGCAGCTTAAGTAGAAAGTAAATAATATGCTGTACCACAAAGATACAGCGCTGATTATTGCTTATGAACAATAATAATCTTTGCCAGCTGGCAGCACAGATCCATAGTATTTCTAAAGAATCTGAATGTCATATTAAAAATCAGCTTGAATGTTTATTAGTGCGAACAAATGCAAACTATCCTCCACTAAGAGTACTGATTGTGATCATCTATAAATATGTAACCTGGGGGGTTAAATCTATCTACTATATGAGATCTACTATTAGTTGTTTTATTTCATATGCCAAACATGACTAAACTAAGAATTAAGAACAAGTGGGCTTCTCACTCAGGTTCAGTACTTTTTGATCTCTGCAAAATGGAGCTTTTAATTGTGTTACTCAATCTGTGTGTCTGACAAGGAAGTGTGGGGAAGAGCTGGTGTGCACACAGGGAAGATATTGTATGTACACACACACATTCTCACAAGCACACACATGCAGTTATTTTATATCAGGTATAAAAAGCAATTACCCCCTGACAGAGAGCCTACAGGACAGCATGTATTGCAGGAAACGTTCATTTGTCTGTGGACAACGAAAGCACCCTACAGCAATAGATGAACAGAAACATTGTTCAAAACTGAATACTGAGAAAGTAAGGCACTGTATACACAATGAGCTAAAAACCGCAACTTCTATCAGTTAGGCAAATCAAATTATGTAAGTCAGGGCTTACATTGAAGGAGGAGTGGAGAAAAATAGAGCACATTAATGGAATAAAGAAACCCATGAGCATGAAATAATGGAAGTATCTTCCAAAACAGCAATCTAAGTGAGATCTGTATCTGCTGCGACAGAGGGAGAACAGAGAGGCAGGGAGGAGGCTCCTTGATGTGTTGAGGGCTTTTCTTCCCACCATACTGTGGCGCTGAGATTAGTGGGTTTTTTTATTTTTGTGAAGACAAATTAGAATGAAAAAATTAAAAATCAACCTTCAGCTAATCATCATGAAATGCAAACAATGGATTGGCTTTTCTGTCAGCTTAAAAGTGACAAGTTGGGAATTAATTAAAAGAAAAGTCATTAGGTTTCCTGGAGCTGCTGTTCTCGTTTTAATTTATATTTGCTTTTGTACTTTGTTAAGAGATTTACTTTCAATTGACATACTTTCATGTGGGATTTTTTGTGAGAGATTTATGCACAGCGCTGTCTTGTATGTGCACTCCTTAAACTGTGTCTGGCCAAGAATGCATCATTTTTCATATACATACATATATATACATATATACACATACATACATACATACATACATACATACGTTAAGAAGCACGTGTATTTGTGGCAAGTTTGAGGTTCAAATGAAATCTAAAATTCCAATTCCAGTGGTTCACCGGAGACACAGGCTGACTTCTGCTCTGACCTGTCAGCCTGCAGCTTGACTCCTTCATAATCACATCTCCCTTCATGCCCATCACCAATGTTTCCTGATGGCTGCAAAAGGCAGGTGACAGGGAGAAGGAGGCAGCTCTGTCATGTAGAGGGAGCCTTGATATTAAAAGACACAAGACAGACCAAACCTTTGAAAGACACTGCAGCTGTTCCCTTTTTCTTTTTATTGGTGCAAACTAAAACCATAGTTGCAGTAACCTCGGCTGTGCTTTGTCAAGGTTTGAAATTAAAGATATGATCAGTGTAAACTTGTTTTTTAACTGATTCCGGGGACTGCCAAGAGGCACCATGACAAGATATGGATCACAAAAAGAAACCAACCACTAGATTTAAAATCTGCTTGTTGTTTCCTTTTTTACTTTTAAATAACCTTGCCATTAGCGTGAAAAGATATTCTTAAATTTGTCTTTCTCTGTCACATTTTTTGGTCACCAGCAGAAGGTAACATGTCTGTGTGCCGTTTGGCAGTGAATTGGGCAGGAGTTGATTGTTATCCATGTTAGCATATGCCTCAGCCTGTTCATCACACACAGCTCCTCGGGTTCTACTGCTCAGAGGTGCACACTCAGAGTAGAAGAAAAAAAATCAGACACATGCACACATGCACACAAACAAACAGTCCATGAGTAATTTCTAACTAACAAAAACAGAAACCTAGATGTTGTGAAGTGAAGTAGAAGGCTTCTAGTGAATTTCCAGTGAATGAATCCAACATGTCAGAGCAAGTGTGTGGAGTTTGTGACTCAGTGTGCGTAAATTAACAAGCATGCTGTATGTTTGTCTCAACTTGAAGAAGGGCAGATGATAAGAGTTATCTGTCCTGTGATCTAATTGCCAGTCTGCCATCAGTCATTATAATAATTAGTTTGCTGTGCCAATTTAATATGTCAACAGTACCTGGCAAGTAACAGTAAATACCTCAAACACATGGTTACACCCCTTAGAAGTCTTCCCTTAAACAAATTAAAAATGCCTTATGTTTTTCAAATAATTTGATGCGTACATGATGGGTTTTTTTTTATCATGCAGTGCAAAATTAAAACATCACATCCAGCCAGCACCAACATCCATAGTAATGAGAAAGTTGTTGGAATTTGCAGGGTCACTCTGAGAGGTCATTTTGCATTCCACTGTCACACCAAACACGCTGAAACATGCAAGACAATGAAAACCTCTCTACACTTTGGTCTGCCTGTTGCAGCTCTAAAAAGCAAAAAAGGATGAATGGCTCTTACACGATGATGTAAGCCAGGACGCCCAGCTGGATCAGACGGCATACCACCCCAACCCTCCTGTTCCTCACCAGCACCTGGCGCGGGGTCTCATACTCAAAGAAGAAGTCAGAGAGGGCGTTGGTGATTTGGTTCTTCATCTTCTGTTGGCTGACCCACAGAGAGGAGGGTCACTTCACCCCACTTGCATAGAAACACCCAGACTCCACTTCTTCTCCTGGTCGCTTCAAACTTGTTCCTCACTAATGGCAAATGTCCCCTCCCTCCTCTCATAAATAAGGTCTGACACGCTTCATGAGAAGTCCTGGAGTGTAGGACTTCCTCCCTCCGACGCTGCCTCGCTCTCTCTCTCTCTCTCTCTCTCTCTCTCTCTCTCTCTCTCTCCACTCTCTCATCAGTCAGTCGCATTTGTGGATCTTCCCATTCATTGCAATTCCTGGTTTATCAATGCATCTCTCTCCCCTCCTTTGTTAAGTACAGTGCACTAAATGAGTGAAAAGGAATTTTTCAAATTCAGTCTTGAGAAGCTTGCAGGTTTAAATAACTCAACAGCCGCCACACAGACACTGTGTGCACTGACCTCCTCCTCTGTTTGTGCAATCAAACCTTATCGTTCTCACTGACACTCTCTTCCTGCGTGCTAGACAAAGATATAAACCACATAAGCTCAACACAAACACACAGTGTGCATACCACAGTTCAGCTTGTTTGCCTACTCTCATGTCACCATTTGCAGACATTAAGCCCTCTTATGTGTTATCATCATTTTGTGCGGGGGACACAGAGGGAAACAGTTTTGGGTTTCTCACCCACTCAACAATTCACTTTCTCTCCTTCTGTGAGGTGCTTTACATTTCTAATCTTCATTCCTGGAGGAAAGGAAGTGGCACAAATATAATGACAGTGAGTCATTCCATTTGAAAGTTGAAATATTAAGAATATTACATAAAAGGTTTCTCATCAGAGAAATATTTTTCTCACTTGTATGCAGTTCTTTCTAATCTCCAGAGATTAGTAAACAGAACATCTTATGTTGCAATCATGTTTAAAATCTAAATCTAAATCTGGTTAAAGCCTATTCCAAAAGACATATGAATATACATTGGACATTGCCACAAAATGGCCATGCCTAGAATCTGGTAGGATTGCAAGGATTTGGCGGGATTGTTAGGATTTTGCAAGGATTGTAAAAAGGGGCTGCATGACAATCTAAATAATAACCTAAAATGCCTGAGTACAATGTAATGTGTGCCAACTGGCACAAACTGCTATTTTTAAAGGGACACCGGGAGATAAATGATTCTCTGTTGGGAAAATAGTCTACAGCCGAACCAGGGGCTCTGGAAGGCTGTATTATATGAACAGCAGTACTTTGAGCTAAATATCTTAGATTAGGGTGTTAGCATGTTAACATTTGCTAAACAGCACTAAACACAAAGTACAGCTGAGGTTGATTGCCATCCATGGAGCCACTGCCTCTTTAGCCACCCATAATCTTAATGAGATAAAATTATGTAAACCTTAAACTAAACATCAGACCCACATTTTAGGACAGATGATAAGATATTACTATATTAGGTTGATACAACAGTGTATGGGATGACAGTAAGTTGTAAAGTGTGGTTAGCTCAATTTAGTGCCAGGTTGTCTAAGCAGTGTAGCATCAGGTAGACTGGCAGACTGTCCACATCATTGATTATGTTTGAAAGAAGATCCCTAATAAAGAGGAACTGAAGGTTACTGACATTACAGCAGGGGAAGTGTAGCAACTATTCAAGTAAATGGAAGAAAGAGAACCTCAGTGATCAGTGAAACTGCAGATAACACAGTGATTTCATAGTCAGTGGAAGACAAATGCAACAGAGATGTACAAGCAAACCTGTACAGAACGAAACAGTAACACCATAACTTTGGAATAAGGAGGTTTGTAGGAATAAATTAATTATTACAACTACCTGTGATGTGCTGACATTTAAACTGTCTGCCAGAGAAATATTGATTGAATTTATATTACTTCACCTGTTAGGATCATCAATCATATCATCACATTCACCAAACCACTTTCTACTGTATTTGGTTAGCAAGTTACCAAGGCTGAGTTACCTCATTTCCTGTGTATTGCTAAATTACCTTTCCTCCTACCTAGAGCATGTTGATACTTGAACTACTTCCTAAGATTTGAGTAAATACAATCCAAAAAACCTTTCAAAATGATAGTGAATCATATGCCATGATTGTATGATGCTATGTAGGTATCTACTGCCCTGCCTGGGCCCTTACAATGGGAAGGAGACTGAGCTTTTTGAGGATGCTTTGTTTTTCCCAGCTCCAGATGTAAATGCTGTTGCTTAAATCAGAAATGTTGACACACTGACCAGGGGCAGGAGAGGGTGATAATATTATGTCTAGTTGCTATTAACATGAGAACATCATTGAGAACAAAGCCGTGAATTAGATAAATAAAATGTTATTTTCTGATTGTTTCATGGCGGTTACATTCTAAAGCACAAATAAACATGCTCACACCTCCACACAACCCCACAGGAAGGTGCTGCACTGCTGGATTTTGTGTGAATGCAGAGCTTCATCCTGTCCGCTGTGGCCTCTCTGCTCTGCGTGTGTGTAGCTCAGCCCCGCCCTCGGTCAAGCAGACACACAGACCTGCACCTCTTTATACATCCATGACTCAGAGACAGAGCAGAGACAGTGATGTAACCTGGTTGCTTCCCTACAAGTCCCAACCTCACACCCTGTGCACTGTTATTGACTGGGGGCTACACACCCACTGCCCAAAGGTTGATGCCCAGACGTGTTGCCTCGAAGTTTGGACACACTTTCTCATTCCCTTGAATGAGAAAGTGTGACTTTTGACTGGTACTGTAAAAACAGTCAGACCATGAAAAAGGCCAGTGATAAACAACATGCCAAACCAATGATATGATCCAATGCAGCAGTTTCTGTCCTGTCCAAATCGCTGCCTCAGAAATTCCTCTGAGGGATATTCCTGTGAATGTGGATTTCCTAGCTTTTGGTGGACTGGGCAGTTTGATATAATAATTAGTTTAGATTTTTTTGTTCTTTTGAGAAAAACTAAGATATTTCATTCCAGTTTGATCAGAAGGGATATAATGCATCACTGAAGAATTCTCAAATTTGTGAATTTAGAAGTTTGAAACCTGTAAAATCAAGTCCAGTCAACAAAAGATGCGGCTCTGCATGAGGGGTCTATAAAGACAAAAATCTTAAAATTACATAAAGATCCCTCCATCATCTGGTGGGTGCATCACAGACTATTTTCCCTTTTCCATCCACTTCTTATTGAACAGTGATTTGTTTCTCAGTCACAATATCTGCAATTCCACAGAGATGTAGTTTGGGGACTAAAATTATTTGTATAACTTAATCCCCAATAGACTAACACTTAATTAATAGTTAATTACAATTTTATTGGTAACCCTTTCAAATCAAAATTATAACTGAATTAAAAAATCTGATTTGGAATGTGAAATCACAGTTTTGATTCCTCAAAAAAGATCTTAAATTTACAGTCCCGCTTGTACAGTCAAAATCAGTAGCGTGCATGTACAATCAGGTTTGTAGGTGAATCTGCCTGACTATGGGATGAATATCATGTCATATTTTGGAAAAAAAAAAGCTTTGAAAAGTTGAAACTCTGTGTTTGAGTTTGAAATCTAATAAAAAAGGTTTGAAAGTTTTGAAGGCTTGCATAATGTTTTGATAGGCTGAAAACAAAATTCAAACCTCTGCAATCATTTTTTTTTTGTATTTGGGTTTTTCTTCTTCACATCTGCAGCACTCTTTTTACAGTGTTTCTCCAACACATTTTCAGTTTAAAATTTGTCACTGTTCTCCCAGTGTATTAGTTTGTTTTCCAGGTTTGAAACCTCGTAAATGGTGATCTGAAAACTGGTGCACATCTGCTGAGAAAAAGTTTTGAAACGTTGAAACTTGAGTTTCAAAAGAATTTTGAAACTTGTGTGGATGTACATTTGCAGGCTGTTTTCTCAGAGCAGAGTTTACAACATCCACTTTTCAGACATCAGCTCACACAGTTGTGAGCTGGCGAGTCTCGTGATTTCTGGCAGCGTTGTCTTACAGCTTTGGTCTGAAACTCTGAAACTCCGAAACAGATGGTCTGGAGAAAAAAGCTGGGCAGGGGCATTTTGATCTAAACCTATTGTTTATAGAGCACTAAAAATGACATAAGCATAAATAAATAATATAGATATATATATTTATTTCCACATTTCTTCATTTATTTATTTCTGTATTTCTGTGTCCATATGTTGCTAAGTTAGGAGGTCCTAAACCGAGTCTAAAGCCAGACTGGTTACAGAGCAGTGATCGTTTTGGCTCTACTACTGCTGCCTTGGCTTGACAGCGGCCCTTAAAGCTCCGTCTCAAGTGGCAGACAAGCTGAGTCACCGCAGCAGTTTCTGAAGGAGGACACTAATATATGTCTTCATTTGTGATTCACTACTAGCATTCTTAAACTGGTGTGGAGCTGCTGTTGACTGTTCTTACAGATACTGAGGGGTCTTCTTTGCTTTTTGTTCAGTAAGTTTATTATTGTCATCAGCTAACCTGTGTTAGCTAGCTAGCTAACCTTAGCTTACTGTAAAACTCACAGCCTGGTAGGGCAACAGTTATTTGTTTATAAAACTGTAAGACGGTACTCAATAAGTATTTAACCCACAAAATTGTATTTTAATGTAAATATTAAAATTATCAGCCAGCCATAGCTCTTGAAAAGCTTTGTAATTAACATATAAACTAGACAGTCAAAGGACAGACAGCGATCAGGAGTCTGTTCAGAATGAAGAACAAAAGTTATGGCTATAACTATGGATCTATGAGACCAAACAATGACCATCACCACGGTCTTCACCTTGAATGATGCCATTCTTCTACCTATCTTCGAGACCTTATGTCGACAAAGTCATGTGACTGACCTCAGGAGGCTTGGCTCGCAGTCTATAAGAGCATCTGAGCGAACATGCCTCTTCCTCTTGCCTGGAACGCCAGAGCCCGTTCTGAGCAACAAGAGATGGTGACGCTAATCGCTCAGTCTCATAGATCAATAGTTATAGCCATAACTTATGATCTATTTCCACTTCACTCAGGCCGTCACCATCACCTCAGATGACTCACAATGAGATGAGCAACTCACTGACTCTCTTGGCTGAGCATATCGCCAAGAGGAACAACGTTTTATGAGAGAGGAAACTAAGGTCTGCATGCTCAATAGGCTCATAACGGGCTTGAGTCAGCAATGAGTCATAAACAGATCAGTTTGAGCTCTGCCCAATCGGGACCACAGTAAAGCTACAACCTCTGGATGTAGCCTCCATTTGCCTGGGAGGGAGCCTGTCCTGCACAGGAGATCTGCTGCCTGATTCTCTACCCCTGGTATATACATTGCCCTGAGGGACGCTAGATGGGGAAAGGCCCACAGCAACAGCTTCCTGGTCACCTGAGACTGCGTAGAGATCTGGTGCCCCCCTGGTGATTTATGCGGTACACAGTGGAGGAGTTGTCCATTCTCACTAGAACATGTTGGCCTCTGATGAAGGGGAGAAGTTCCACCAGAGCCAGGTGGACTGCTCTCAACTCCAATATATTGATATACTTATATTGATATGCTTGCCATTCCAAGGGGAATTCCACACACCCCGCACCATCCTCCCTTCCCAGACTGTACTCCAACCTGTTAGGGAGGCATCTGTAGATACCACCATCCTGCAATATGGTATGTTCCCAAGTGGAACTGCAAGAGTTAAAAGGGACTTATTTTTCCAAGGGCGCAGTGCCCGAATGAATGGCTGCGTCACTTGGAGTTTCACACGCCTGTCTCATTTTGGATGGAGATTGAAAGCGTTCAACCACCTCTCTAGGTATAGACCCACAAACATTGTGTACTGTGTCGGTTCGAGATTGCTCTTTTTCATATTTACCTTGAACCCTAAGGCTTGTATGTGATTGATCACCCTATTATATACTATTATATACTCCATTTCTGCCAATAGATCCCCCCCCTAAATCTTACACACTGGTCCTTTAATATAGACTGATCTGTTCATTTTAATACATTTATATTTATTGAAATGTGGTGATATCTGTACATATAGAGCCCCAGAGGCAGCACTGTTGTTCTGTCCAGTAAAAGCATCACTTACATTAAGTACATTAAGACAAACTAATGTGGCAGCTACAATTGTTAGATTTCATCTGTGAGACCAACATTTATCTTCCAAAAGGAATTATATCATGTATCACAATGCTACGGAGATGCTAGAGCCAGCAGTAAATTACCAAAGAGCTTCACAGATTCAGTTCATCGGATCATGATCTCCCTGGGATGACGACAGACATTGACCAGCTGATCATCTCAGGAGTCAGGCTGCTAGCAGCTGAGGTGACGGACTGGTCTCACCTGGCCAGCAGGTCCTCACATCTCCAAAAATGTTGGAGCAAATTTCCAAATATGCATTATTTGGATAAACTGACCACATAGTGGGAATCTAAATGTTTACTTTCTCGCCTGAAAATTAAAACTTAATAAAGTGACATATTAACAGTCCTACAGTGAAAATTACAACAGCTCTTAGCCTGGCTTGAAATCTCCGCCATCACTACTGGTTGGTGTGTAATGCATTCTGGGATACTTGGCTGTCCCAAGCCCACCAAAACCTCAGGAAGTGTACCAGGCTGTGAAGCCAATTTGACATAGTGGTCAAACCGTGTAATTACAACTTCTGGGTCCAACACGGGCACAAAAAGCGTTTTTCCCACACACAATCATGGGAAAAGGAGCCCTGCGAAATGATTTGTTTCACTATCAGTGTATCCAGTTCTCTTTATACATCCTTGAATACCACACAAGTCAGCTCCTGATGTATCCTCGATAAAACAGGCAGAGCATGTACACATCCAGGCATTTGGTCTGTTAGTGGCTGGATGTGGACTTTAAATTGGAACAGTACTTGGGCTGAGACTGATGACATTTCACAAGAACACAAGCAGAGACGTTGGAAGTCGGGGTTCGGCAGCATCCCTTTACTGCACCAAACTTTTTTTTTTTAATAAAGAATTGGTGCTTAAATTTATCTGACGTTCATTTCTGTCTTTCATATTTCATTAAAACATAGAGAATAGCCTACTGATGTGATTGTCAGAAATGATAAGCCTGTGTCCTGCTCAAAGCACTTCATGCATCTAACTATGTAAAGAAATAGCCAGTTCACATCATCTTGAGCCAAGAAGGGCTCCTTAGTAACCTAGCAAGAAAAACTGTTGACCCATGTCACTAAAGTTTAATACAACATATGCTGTAGCCTATATGTGCATTCATACAAATATGAAATAATGAATGAAAATGTCTGCAGTCAGTAAATGGCACATACTAACATGATGTGCAGAGGAACTTTTGATGCATGCGCACATTGACCTGGTTAGATAGCAAGTGGGGTCAAATTAGACTAGCAGTTCAAGGCAATGTCAGAAAAGCAGATATTCGTTTCGAAACCTCCCTGTGAGCCAGCTAAGCTTCATTTAGCCTCATGTTCTGTTTCACACAATTTATTTTTGAGATATATGACTGTGTGGAATAGCCAGCCTTCATTCTGAAGTGGTCTCTCGTTCACTAGGCTACAAATATTTGTACTGTAGGCAAATCATAGGGCATATGATTTGCCTAATTTTCCAGTACTTCGTAGGATTTGTTTCTGTTTTCCGTCATAACAAAAAGAAAACTTTCATCCAATAGTAATATGTTATGAAAACACAGCATTTAGGCATTGTGTTGAAACTTAATCACATAACTGACATTAAAAGAATAATAGTACGTATATATTGGATGTAATAAAACTGATGACTAAGTCTTCTTGTGCAATAGAAATGAATAAACTTTCAACACCTCCTAACATTTGTGCAGGAGGCCTCATAGCACAGCTGTGTGGATCAGTGGATGCAAAGATTTTGACAGAGCTAAAATGCACTGCATGGCATTTCCCTCAAATTACTGCCACCTTGTGACATTTTTGAGAAATGTCTCAAAATATGCAGATTGACTCTACACATTTGCTTCCTCAGAATATTTATGACACATATGGAATAATGACTTCAATCTCACAGTAGATGATACAACATGGGCACAAATATGACAATTTGTGAAGGAAATTTCCATATGTAATAGAACCAGAGAAACTCAATTTAGGATATTGCTTCGTTTACAGATTACCCCCCAGTTTAGACACAGGATGAATCCAAGTCTGACAGAAATGCCAGATGGAGGGGGAAATTATAGGCACTGTGTGTGGTCTTGTATCCGTATTGAGGAGTACTGGG
The DNA here is from genome assembly GCA_038419695.1 of Scomberomorus guttatus. Classification (NCBI taxonomy): domain Eukaryota; kingdom Metazoa; phylum Chordata; class Actinopteri; order Scombriformes; family Scombridae; genus Scomberomorus; species Scomberomorus guttatus. The sequence continues at coordinate 7,570,380 of CM076460.1, forward strand.
GTAAAATTGTTGGTAAACTTAACTTTAATATCCACCTTGATGCTGAACCTCAGGCTTTGCTCCTCAATTGCTTACATGGATTGATAGTACACCACCTACAATTGTGGGATGGCATTAACTGATATTTGAGCTAATACCAATGGAATATCTAACATACAGATTTAAATGTAAAATGGGTGATTTTTTTATGAATTGGACATCCTTTATTAAATATGCTGGTAAAAGAGTTATAGACGAATACTGTATTAAAGGGAATGATAGATTGCAGTACTGAAAATTGGCAAAGTGATATTTTTGGGTCATAAGGTGGTATATTTATTTATTTGGTGATTTTTATTTATTCATTTCTGTGTTTTTTTTTATTGTAAATCTTTTAATTAATTTACTTTATCAAGTATCATTGTTTCTTTTTTTCCTTTTTCTCTCCAGATGTTTAACTGTTGCATCACTGTTGTTGTAATGTAATGGACTGAGCATTTTCTTATACATATACATACCTAGATACTATGACATTTTCCACAACATATTTACGTGATCGTGTGCAAGCATTTCTTCAAGTATATTACATGCTACAGTAGGCTATATGTGTCATGTATCAGGGATCTAAGTCAGATGTTTAGTTCTTGTGGCCACTGTGTATTGTTGGATTTTAAACTGAACAGTTGCTGGCATGATTGACATTCAGTTTGTGTGCATATTTATGTGAATGTCAAGACATTAGTAATTATGACCATAGCAGCACGAGAAAAAAATGAATGCACACATAGTGTAAATGAATACATTTATAGTATGTATTCATTAATATTTCTCATAACTCTTCCCTACGTTATGGGAACAGCTATTATATAAATTGAATATAAGTGTCGTCAACGTATAAATTGTAATATTGGCTGATGAATGAAAGATTGCCAGAGTGTTTAACAAGTGTCGTTTACTTCAACAGGCTGAATGTAAAGTAAAACAGTAAAATAGTCCTCAGTAGCTGGCATAGTATCGTAGCCATCTCTAGCTCTGCTTTACGATATTACCACCTAGTGGTGTAAAGTAAGTAATATAAATAAATGTAAATAATAATAATAAAGTAGCAGACATATACATTATAGAACACAGTAATCAATACACATTATGCGTTAATATTTACCAAAAATTGCTGTACATATAGTCACTGCTGCTGTGTGTCCGGGTGGAAACCGTTCACACAGGTTGAGAGCGCGGATTTGTTCAGAACTATTGAAAGCTACATGAACCACGTGACGATACTGGCATAAAGAACAGTGAGTCTACACTGAGTTCCTGGTTACAGAGGGATTTATTATTTTTATACATATTTTGATTACTAAAATTGAAACACTATCTAGAATTATGTACCTAGGTTTTTCACTAGCCATTCCTGACAATTTAATTAAATCAATTAATCGAACAAATTTCAACTTTATTTGGAAAAACAAACATCATTATCTTCGAAAAGGGGAGGTGGTAAAATTGTTAGCAGAAGGGGGTTTAAACATGATCGACTATGAGGCAATGAATGGAATGATAAAACTAAAATGGTTACAACAATTCATACAAAATAATGATGGATTCTGGTTTAATATTCCCTCTAAAATATTTGATAAGTTTGGTTGGATAGATTTTCTGTTGAGATGTGATTGCTGTATTGCTAAACTACCCATTAAGCTGTCTAAATTTCATCAGCAGGTACTCCTATATTGGAAACTGATTTATAAACACAATTTCACTCCACACAGCTCTCTGATCTGGAATAACAAGTATATCTTGTATAAAAGAAAAGCTTTATGTTAGTGTGACTGGGTGGAGAGAGGTATTTGGTATATTTTATATTTGATGGATTCAAGAGGGAATCTTCTGGAGTACACTGAATTAATTGATAAATTCAACGTGAAGTGTACAAAAAACAATACTCAGTGGTTATCAAGGCAATTCCACAAGTAATGGTAAATATAGTGAAAGGCATGTTACCTTATGATGCCACAGATGCCTTCACTTTATAGAGACAAACTCGATGTTAAAGAGAAAAAAATTGTATGGGGTATCCTCACCTCCGAACTCTTCCCTTTACCATTAAAAAGGAAAAATCTATTGAAAGATTATCCTAAAGAGATCATAATCATAATTAGAACCAGATACCTCACTCTCCCTATTTTACTGAAAGCTAAAGAAACTCATTTTTAAATGATAAATGATATTTATCCTTGTAATGACTTTCTGAGACAAAGATTCAACATTGATTAAAAACAATTGTATGTTTTGTGATTCTGATATCGAAACATTTGTTTTTTTCTTGTATTAAATTGGATATCTGAAAAGGACTTTCAATTGCCCAAATTATAATATAATGATATTACATTTGTTGAGTTATAATGCAGGACAAAAAAAAAATGGAAATGATGTACAATAGCTTGATTATGATTATTGTGGCTAAACACCAATTTCACAGAGGCAGATTTGCCAATGCCAGACTACTGCTCTTAGTCTTCATGAATGAGTTAATACACTTTAAGAAAGTGTTGAAATGTATGAAAACCAAACAGGCCTTGGATATTTACAAAAACATACATATATTGATTTCTGATTAGACCTCTGAAACTCATTTATTTAATTATATTATATTATTTATGTATTTATTTACTATTGCTTTGTGTTATATTACAGTAAGTTGTAGTAGCTCAGTCTAGGATTTGTAGTTTGTATGTTTTTGCCAACTTGTTCAATCTTGCAAAAGCTTTATATTAGATTTCCAGCTTTCAGACACCGAGTTTCAACCACTGAAGCTTTTTTCAGTTTCGAAATATGCCATGATATTGATCCCGAAGCATGTACATTCACGGTTTGTAGGCGAATCTGCCTGACAGTCAAGACTCGGGGTATTCTCACGTGGACTGATGACGACAAACATCTGCGCCGAAGTAGACCACGTGGGGGACGTTTTTTTGCAGAGGTAGCAAAACAACCGCAGTGACGCTTGCCTATCCGTCAGCGAGCATGAAAAAAACTTTTTTTGTTTCTTTCTGACAATAAAGACTCTCAAGAAGAAGCCACAACGGTTTTGCTATCAGAGTCACTCTTTCTAGACCATGCCCCACGACCCCGACCCTCCTCCGGCTAAAAAATTCAAGCCGGGGTCTGTTTTTTTCCGCCTCGATAAGAACAAACCTGGAATGCTGCTGCCGAGAAAGGGAAATGCAACCACTCCGATAGACGTCCAGAGGAAACAGCTTCCAATCCACCAGGCGAAACCTCAACTACTGAGCCAGCTGAGGCAGCTTCACAGTGCTATTCTGATAGGTAAAGTCTGCTCCAGTTAATATGTGATACCACAACAATAGCCACTGTTATAACAGTGTATCAGTGTAAAGGAAAGTCAGCTCTGGTGAACTACAGCTCAGTTTTAATCTGTGCATTTGAATACTTTAGCATTTCTCTAATTCACTGCAGTAAACCCTAAAGTATATCAAATATGTACATATGATATGACGTATAAAATATTTATATATGACAGGCTATGACATAAAATGCACTCAGGAAAACTGCATTAGATTGCACAGGTATCCTCAATAAAGTGCTCGGTGAGTGTATTTTATGTCATAACCTGCAGTATTTTCCCAATAAAATATGTGAATTGTATCACACCTATGTGCGCAGAAAATATCGTTTCTACTCAGATTGACAGTGTAACACCTGAACTGTTTCTAACTCACCCAGGGGAGACTGGCTCTGGGAAAACCACACAGATCCCTCAGTATCTGTATGAGGCCGGCATCGGACGACAGGGCATCATCGCCATCACTCAGCCGCGTCGAGTTGCTGCAATCTCACTGGCAGGAAGGGTGGCAGAAGAGAAGAGGACTCAGCTTGGCAAGCTGGTATGCACAATAGATGGGTTTCCCATACATATACACACGTGGACAAAATTGTTGGTACCCCTCAGTTAATGAAAGAAAAAACCCACAATTCTCACTGAAATCACTTGAAACTTACAAAAGTAATAATAAATAAAAATGTGTTGAAAATTAAACAATCAAAACCAGCCATCACTTTTGAATTGTTGATTAACATAATTATTTAAAAAAAACAAACTAATGAAACAGGCCTGGACAAAAATGATGGTACCCCTATAAAAGATTGAAAATAATTTGACCAGAGGGACATGTTTAACTCAGGTGTGTCCTTTAATTGACATCACAGGTGTCTTCAAGCTCATAATCAGTCAGTCTGCCTATTTAAAGGGTGACAAATAGTCACTGTGCTGTTTGGTGACAAGGTGTGTACCACACTGAACATGGACAACAGAAAGCAAAGGAGAGAATTGTCCCAGGACATTCGAAACAAAATTATAGACAAACATCTTAAAGGTAAAGGCTATAAGACCATCTCTAAGCAGCTAGAAGTTCCTGTGACAACAGTGGCACATATTATTCAGAAGTTTAAGATCCACGGGACAGTAGCCAACCTCCCTGGACGTGGCCGCAAGAAGAAAATTGATGACAAGTTGAAGAGACGGATAGTTCGAATTGTAACCAAAGAGCCCAGAACAACCTCCAAAGATATTAAAGGTGAACTCCAAGGCCAAGGTACATCAGTGTCAGATCGCACCATTCGTCGTTGTTTGAGCCAAAGTGGACTTCATGGGAGACGACCAAGGAGGACACCACTGTTGAAAGCAAATCATAAAAAAGCGAGACTGGAATTTGCAAAAATGCATGTTGACAAGCCACAAAGCTTCTGGGAGAATGTCCTTTGGACAGATGAGACAAAACTGGAGCTTTTTGGTAAAGCACATCAACTCTATGTTCATAGACTCAAAAATCAAGCGTATGAAGAAAAGAACACTGTCCCTACGGTGAAACATGGAGGAGGCTCAGTTATGTTTTGGGGCTGCTTTGCTGCATCTGGCACAGGATGTCTTGAATCTGTGCGAGGTACAATGAAATCTCAAGACTATTAAGGCATTCTGGAGAGAAATGTGCTGCCTAGTGTCAGAAAGCTAGGTCTCAGTCGCAGGTCATGGGTCTTCCAACAGGACAACGATCCAAAACACACAGCCAAAAACACCCAAGAATGGCTAAGAGAAAAGCGTTGGACTATTCTGAAGTGGCCTTCTATGAGCCCAGATCTGAATCCCATTGAACATCTGTGGAGGAGCTGAAACATGCCATCTGGAGAAGACACCCATCAAACTTGACACAACTGGAGCAGTTTGCTCACGAGGAGTGGGCCAAAATACCTGTTGATAGATCTAGAAGGCTCATTGACAAATATAGAAATCGTTTAATTGCAGTGATTGCCTCAAAAGGTGGTGCAACAAAATATTAAATTATGGGTACCATCATTTTTGTCCAGGCCTGTTTCATTAGTTTCATTTTTTTAAATAATTATGTTAATCAACAATTCAAAAGTAATGGCTGCTTTTGATTGTTTAATTTTCAATAAATTTTTATTCATGGTTACTTTTGTACATTTCAAATGATTTCAGTGAGAATTGTGGGTTTTTCTTTCATTAACTGAGGGGTACCAACAATTTTGTCCACGTGTGTATATATGTATAGTCTTTAATCAACAGCTTGATAATCATAATCATTACTGCATGTATGTTGTTAACACAATGGCACATCAACAAACTTGTTTTCAGGTCGGGTACACGGTGCGTTTTGAGGATGTCACCTCCTCTGAGACAAAGCTGAAGTTCATGACAGATGGCATGCTACTGCGCGAGGCCATCGGAGACCCCTTACTGCTGCGCTACACTGTGGTGGTCCTGGATGAAGCTCATGAGCGCACCGTGCACACCGATGTGCTGTTTGGCGTGGTTAAGACCGCTCAGCGCAGGCGCAGAGAGCTTAATAAAATTCCTCTGAAGGTAGGAGGACAGTTAAGGTTGTCCTGGCCCGAATAAGCTACTTTATTTTCAATGAAAACACTGCAGTGAAGCTAATCCCTCCACAGCGTTTGCTCATGAGATAAAGCGCTTGCTCTTCTTTAATTCCTATGAGCTCATTTTCTGCTTCTGCTGTGTGGATCTGTTAAAGCATCTCTTTTTATTCACAACTTCTGTCTTTTGTGTAACCTGCACAGATCATAGTCATGTCGGCCACTATGGATGTGGACTTGTTCTCTGAGTACTTCAACAAGTCTCCTGTACTGTACCTGGAGGGCAGGCAGCATCCCATTCAGATCTACTACACCAAGCAGGCCCAGTCAGACTATCTGCAGGCTGCTCTCGTCTCCATTTTCCAGATCCATCAGGTAGTCCGCAATATTTGCACTCAACTGGAGAGAAATGCTTTTAAAATTATGTTTTAGTTCTTCTAATACACTGTATTTTGTGTTTCAATGGAAATGCTACGCTAACCAGTCCTGAAGAAATAGAGCAGATTGCATCACTACAGGCACCTGACGAATACGATTTTTCTTATTTACTCACTCATGTGCAGTCGGGTGTATTTAAATAAATCCAATCTAAATCAAGGTCAAAAACAATAGACTCTCTCCCTTAGCATCACGAAGAAGACAAATCAGTGGGTAAACAGCTCTCCTGCGTGCATGTTCATGTACTCTAATATTTGTTATTTGAAGGTGGTGGTGATGATTCTTCCTGACACTGGAACAGAACACAGTCTTGTTGTTTGTACGCAGGAGGCACCTCCGTCCCATGATATCTTAGTCTTCATGACGGGCCAGGAGGAGATCGAGGCTCTGGCAAGAACGTGCCGGGACATCGCAAAGCATCTGCCCGACGGCTGTGGTCCCATGGTGGTTATCCCTTTGTATGCGTCGCTGCCCCCGGCGCAGCAGCTCAGGGTCTTCCAGCCGGCTCCCAAGGTAAAGGCAATAATAAATATGCAGGAAAAACAGATTCCCACAGATAAGTGTAGACAAAAAGACATGTTTGTGAAAAAATAGCCCTGTTTCTCTGTACACTGCAGTTCTCAACTGTTTCTGTTTAAGACATGTTTGGTATTGTTTAAGCTTTACTTTCGTCTTTAAAGCCACAAGTGCCACATTTGTTTCTAATTGTTTTAAATGATTGTATACCTCATGCAAAATGTTTGTCCTCTCTACCTTTTTCCAGGGTTGTAGGAAGGTGATCCTCTCAACCAACATTGCTGAGACATCAGTTACAATCTCTGGGATCAAATACGTCATAGACACGGGGATGGTGAAGGCCAAACGTTTCAATCCTGGTGAGATGATTCTCACACACATACACACGTATCAGTATTAAGTTCAAAGCAGCTATAATCGATTTTTTTGTTTTGTTTTTGTATTAGCAATGTATGAAATAATGTGTAATGTGAGAGCCGTCGCCCGCTGCTCCCCTCAGCTTTACAGAGCTTTATAGCAAGTTTTAGCTTATTGTTTAGCTGTCTGGCTGCAACTGTACTCTCAGCACTTTTCATAGTGTTTGTTTTCTGCAAAAAAGGTCTAAAAACCCTACCTACCTGTTCAGCACCAAACGGCAGACAGGCCCAGTTAGTGACTTGCTGGTGAACACAGTGGAGCTTTTAGCAGCCAGATATTTCCCTCATGAGATGGTAGAGAGCAAAAACGGAGCTAATAGAGAGTAAATATTGGACTTACATTCACCAGGTGGACAGAAACACGACTACAAATGAATAATAACGTTGCTCCGTTACTGCTGGATGTGTAAATAAGCAACTGTTTGCTAACAAGTTCAACATATCAACTTAAAATTTGATGTCAATGTTGTGTTCAAACTTGTTTTTGCTGCCCCCAAGTGGCCAACAAATCTGTTATTCGTACTCAGCTTACCTCAAGGTGATACTCTTTTTATTAATTTACCTGACTCTTCTCAAGATTCGACCGCCGTGATCCCACTTCTAACTGTAAAAATAAGCATTTCCACCCTGCAGAATATATATTTTTTGTTCAGTTATTTTTGCTCTAATCTTATTAAACATGTGCTGTGTGACTCTCAGACAGCGGACTGGAAGTGCTGGCGGTGCAGCGGGTTTCTAAAGCGCAGGCGTGGCAGCGAGCAGGCCGGGCTGGCAGGGAGGACTCTGGCTCCTGCTATCGTCTCTACACTGAGCAGGAATTCGACAACCTCATCCCTATGACTGTGCCTGAGATCCAGAGGTGGGATGCTTTTTTTTCTTTTTTTTTTTTCCTTCATACAGATAATAAAGCTCAGTATGTGCTGATCTGCAGGAGTGGGATTCTCTCCCAAACGTTGATTTATTTAGGTCAGTGTGATTGAATGTCCTGTTCTGTTATTTTCTTTCCCCTGCATGTGTGTGTGTGTGTGTGCGCGTGTGTACTGCAGGTGTAACTTAGCCGGTGTGATGCTGCAGCTCATGGCTCTAGGGATTCCAGATGTGATGAATTTTGATTTCATGTCCAAGCCATCTCCAGGTAAGATTGATCATGACTCACTGTGCACCTCTGGTCATCCTGGAGGATTAAAGGCCGTAGTAACCTGGTATGTTTATCCCAGAGGCTGTTCGCTCTGCTGTGGAGCATTTAGAGCTGCTGGGAGCAGTGGAGAGGAAGGATGAGCAGGTTGTCCTCACTGCTCTGGGAAAGAAGATGGCAAGCTTCCCTCTGGAGCCGAGATATGCCAAGGTAAAACATGCTGGGAATGAACAGGATTACATAAATAAATACTGTTTTCTGGGGTTCAGCTCTGATCTTTTTGTAGATTTAGTAAAGGATGATATAAAGTGCCAGCCTGTAGCGTAATAACCCAGATAGAATTTAGTTAAACGCTTCCCCGCCTTCGTTTTGTTTCGTCTCGCAGACCATCCTGTTGTCCCCCGACTACTCCTGTTCGGAGGAGGTTTTGAGCATCGTGTCTCTGCTGTCAGTGGACACTGTGCTGTATAACCCTCCAGCTCGGCGGGAAGAGGTGCTCGCAGCACGCAAGAAGTTCACCTCCAGCGAAGGAGACCACATGACCCTCCTCAACATCTACAGAGCGTTCAAGAAAGTCAGTGGTAATAAGGTGTGTACAGCCGGATCAGTAGGGTGACATGTGACTAAACAAAATGCAGAAATCAAAGTGTGCCGCTGAGCGAGTTTTATAATCCAGTGTGTGTCTGCTGTTAAAGGAGTGGTGTCGAGAGAACTTTGTCAACAGCAGGAACATGGGCCTGGTGAAAGAGGTCCAAGCGCAACTCAAAGAAATCTGCCTTAAGGTAAACATCTGCAAATCTGTATGTGTGAATACTGTGAATGTTCTGTTTGCAGACATGATGCATTATACACGTCTTGTAAACAACAAGGTGTAAAGGAGATAGTGTGATGTTGTGAAGTGTTCCCATTGATTTGGATTAGTGGGTCTCGTTTCCGATCACAGCTGTAAATCACCATTTTAAGCAAACACGTCCTGTTCTGCTTGCTCGTCTACCAGCTGAATTTGAAGCTGGAGTCATGTGGGGCGGAAACGGGGAACGTTCGCCGCTGCCTTGCCCACGGGATGTTCGTCAACGCCGCAGAGCTACAACACGATGGCAGCTACTTGGCCCTGGACACCCACCAGCCTGTGGCCATCCACCCATCGTCCGTCCTTTTCCAGGCCAAGCCAGCATACGTGGTCTTCAATGAGCTGCTGCACACGTCCCGCTGCTACATGAGAGACCTCTGTCTGGTGGATGCGGACTGGCTGCTGGACGCAGCACCGGAGTACTTTGGCCGCAAATTGCACTCCACCAAGAGCTAACCAATAGAGAAACAGGACTGAAGTACATCTCTCCTAGGAAGACAATACTGGTAAAAAAGAAGAGTATCTTAATTGAATTTGGATAAAGACACTCAGAACAGAACATTTTATCTCTGGATATCACTACCTCCCAGTTGACAAGCATCTGGCATGTGTCACTGCAGCAGGAATCTGCATATTGAGGCCTCACAACTTTGACTTCCTCCAGACTGTAATTCAAATTTTATAAATTGTGTTTCTTCTGCCTGATAGTGTCTCATCTTGCCATTCGGCCACTTCTTTAACACCTAAAAAGAAGATTTTTTATTTTCTAAAGTGTCATGCTTCAGTTCTTTCAACCATTTGCATGCATTTTAACAGCACAGATAACCTCACTGGAGCACAGGTCTTCAAATAAGCAATGTCTTGGGCTGAGACGATGTATCTGTTCATTCCTTCTTAAAGCAGTCTCAGTAGAGTCCAAACATCACTCTCCATTTGTTAAGTTCACAAAATACTTAACTCTATTGTTAACACACCTACTAACAAGTTGACTCAGAAAGCTATTTATCACATCTTCATTTTACATCCAACATATTAGCTTCTCAGAAGCTAATAAAAGCATTTCGTCTTAAACTTTCTCTTCCTGTAGTTTTGGGTTTATACAAAGTGGTCTTAATGGATTTTATATATGCAAGGACTTTAGATTGGTTTCAATCTATGATGTTATGTAATTACAAGAAAACACGAAAAACACCAAAGTTGAGTTCAAATGTTTTTATATGTCCCACTGACATGATTTCACTTTGATAATTAGTCTATGTGCAGCACTTGTCTTGTGAGCATGTGCATGCCCCTTTTTCACATCTATGAGTATCACCAGTTTCCCCAAATACATGCACGTCAGGAGAAGCAGCATGCCAGCATCTCCAGGTTCTACTCTTTGCTGTTGTGTGTTGCACAAATCCTTATTCAGCCCCTACATAGACTAACCACAGATGTATGCAATGCATGGAGATTATAGTTATTGATCTGATCACTCAGGTCTTTCATACTTTGTAGAGTGTAAATCACACCATGTTGAGGAATAGAAAGGATGCTTCTCTCATCTTTTTTACACAGGACTCAGGACTGTACAATATATATATATATATATATATAACCTGAATAAATTACATAAACAATTTCTAACTAAAATATCAAATGCCAAATGCATCTGGGTAGAGATTCATTGGACTGTTACATAGAGGTTGTGTGTTCAGTGATTAAATCTCTTAAAGGTCATGCTGCCCAGGATTTTTTTTTTTATTCACAAATAAAAGGTGGACCATTTAAGACCTGCATGTACTGCTCTAAAGTTTATAAGATTAAATGCACGTCTTTTGATAGGTTTATTATGATTATATTTGATTTGTTATAGTTTTACATAATCACTATTGGGATTATTTTTTAATAAAAATCCAGTTTCTGACCCAGAACACAAGTCTTCATGTGTAGAGCAAAGATTTAAAGAGAAACCTGTTTGGTTTTTACACAGTAATGATCCCATAGATCTGTCAGTGTTTATTAAAGAACTTTTGAACCATATCAGACCTGAAAGCGGCCAAAATTAGTGTTGCAGAAAGCATAAGGTAGAATGTAATTTAGTTATATAAATTTGCAAATTATGCAAAACTGAATTAACACAATTTATACTTTAGTGCATGAATTGATTGATTGGGTTCCACCGAGCAACTCATTGAGATGTATTATCTGCATCCTACATTTATTTCACTGATTTGTTTGATTAGAACAAAGGACAACTTACTCTTTCAGTAGTGTGTGTCAGTGTGTTGCTAAGTGCATTTAGCTGGAAAGTGTAATAAAAGAAGTAAAAAATGTCTGAGAAAAAAAATGAAAAAGGAGGAGATCAGAGTCAGAGTCACTAGAGAGAACAGCTTCACCTTCTGGCAGTGGGGCTTTATGTCTAAATGATGCAACTGCTTCACCTCATTGCACTAAAACATGCTGCACTTTGAGGGATGCAATCTTCCTCCAGGATGTCCACCGTAGCCCAGAAACTGATTTTATGTCATGGATTTTGCGTTTGATGGGGCTGCAGATCTTGTAGGTCAGCAACCATTATGATTAGACGCTGACAGCTTGTCTTTGTTGTCATGATGCTTGCTGACCCTAAATAAAGTGTCCTCTCGTCTCTTCTGGACAGATGCTGCGTTAATACTTTATCACATGTAGGGAGTCGTGGAATAGCGGTGATGTTTCAGAGGAAGACAGACGTAAAAACTTTAACCTTGTAGTCGCTACTGAGGTCAAAACTTTATCAAACCACAGGGGGCGCTGTTGATATGGTTATGACATACTATCACACCGTGTCTTTTACATATATAATTCACTTTATAGAATGTTTTTTTCATGTAATATAAGATTTTATCATATTTGTTAATTTCTTAAGATAAAGAAAACATTTTGCTGCATTTATTTCGCTTTTAAAATACTATTTCCGGTGCAAAGGTCATAGTTACGACAGGTCAATGTGTCCTTCCACACGTGTTCTGTCAGAAGCAGCAGTAACGGGGAGCTAGTCGGCTGTTGTGTGGTGTCAAACTAATTTATCGTGTTGTTACACGCCTTAATATTTCTATACTGTCATGCTGAAGTCAGTTGTCCGTGCGGTGGGAGCCGCTGTCCGCCTTTCCACAGCCACCACGTCCACAGCCCGAGCTCTGCCGCTCAGCTGCCCGGCACTGCGCTCTCCTAGTTCGGCAACAGCTCGGCCCTTCACCCGGTCACTGTGGATGCTGAATAACAACGGAGCCTCGTCAGGATACAGACCAAAACTGTTCAGTTCAAAGGTGTTGAGTCCCTCGGTGTCGTGTGGATGCGGTGGACTGCACACAGAAGGTAACGGAAGATTTAGAAATTAATGTTTTAGCCTGCTAGCTTATTTGGTACCAGGCAGCATTACACGGCGAGAGCGCAGTTATGTGTTTAAAGAATATCTTACGCCAAATGTTCACATAAACGTGACTTTTCTCATTTATAAGGGCACTTAAATAACTAACACAAGTAATGTAGGCTTTATATATGCCAGAAATGAAGTCAGCACCCACACAAACGTGTGCATCTTCTCGCTAGCCTTAGTTAACATTAGCTAGAATTCACCTTGAACGATGTGTTCAATTGTCACCGGAAAAAGCTAAAATATAACGGCTTCAGTAAATAACTGTTGTTGAAAGAAGTCCCTAATTTGTTTTATTCGTTTAGATGAATGACGGATTGTGTGAATTGATGAAATGGTCAGTATCCAGGTTGAGGTTGGAAGGTCAGTCAATGGAAGACTGAAGACAAGTGATGTGGAGAATCCATAACATCCAATGATTTTGTTAACAATTGCAATAACACAGCCACTGAATGGCTGATGAGGCTGTGCACACCAGGTTCATAGCAGTTAAGTTTATTTTTTTCAGTTGCCCGAAATGAATGAAATCAATTATGGTGATAAAACAAAACTTGTGGGTGTGCTGATGGAGTCTCCCATGATGAAACACTGGCAAGGCAGAAGCTAACATCAGTCCTCGTTAAAAGGTTATGCATTAACATTAGAGGGGAGTAAGTGCTGTTGGGGAAAAAAAAACTTGACTACACTGTCAAACCAAGCTTTGAATCAGAATCAGGTTTATTGCCAGTAGGTTTGCAAATACAAGCAATTTGCCTTAGTTTTGTGGTGCATAACAGTCGAAAATATACATAAAATTAAGTTTTCCTAAATAACATAAAAAAAAGAATTTACAATAAAAAGATGTGAAACGTTATGTCGCCTTGTTGTAGACATCCCAGCTGGAGTCAGAGAGATTGCCTTGAAAGCTCTCTGTAAGCAGTTAGAACTACAGAAGGATATGAATTTCAGCATAGTCTTAATCTCATATGTATACGTATTCTTTCATACAGGTGACAAAGCATTTGGTGAGTTCCTGTTTGATGAACTCAAAGAGGAGAAGAAGATCCAGAAATCCAAAACCCTTCCTAAAATGTCTGGAGGATGGGAACTGGAGATGAACGGCACAGAGGCTAAACTCACAAGGAATGTTGCTGGAGAAAAGTAAGGCCGCAGCAGCAGGTGGTGCCACAATTATCTAATGCTTGGAGGCGACGTGGCACTCTAAATGAGCTTACGTTCTGTCTTCTTTTTACAGAGTCACTGTCACATTCAATGTCAATAACAGCATTCCTCCCAACTTTGAGGAAGAGACGGAACAAGGACAGCAGAAGCCAGCAGGGGAGGAGGTGAGCCACAACATACCTGTTAACATGTATGCAGACCTGTCATTGTAATGATGTGAATGAAGTTTCTGCAAAAACCTTTCATCCCTTAGAAGTGCAAAAACACTTGGCTTGGAAAATGACTTCTAAAAACTGCAGTAAATGAACTGATAAACATGATCCTTAAGCCAAATTTAACTGATGTGCACTCTGCTTCTCTGTGCAGCCAGAAATTGTGTCAACACCCAACTTTGTTGTTGAAGTAACAAAACAGGCATCAAAACATTCCCTGGTGTTTGACTGCCATTTCCCTGAAGATGAGGTAAGCTGAGAGATTAATACTGAACATTTACATGGCAGATATCACCAGCACCTCTCTGCCATTGATCCCAGATAATTAAGTTTTTGAGATAAACAAAAAAGCTGGATTTGCTTTTTCTAGATGAGCCACGGTGAAGGAGAAGAGAGCGACATCTTTGCCATTCGTGAAGTCAGTTTCCAGCCTGACGGAGATACAGATTGGAAGGAGACCAGCTATACACTCAACACAGACTCCCTCGACTGGGTAAGATTTGAGATGCTAAAAATCATGCTGTTACACCCGATAATGTATTTGACAACCTCATTGATGTGCGGTTTTCCAGGCCCTGTACGACCACCTGATGGACTTCCTGGCTGACCGGGGGGTTGACAACACCTTTGCTGATGAACTGATGGAGCTGAGCACCGCTGTTGAGCATCAAGAGTACATCAAGTTCCTGGAAGACCTTCAGAGTTTTGTTAAATGTAACTAATATATGTAGGAGGCAGAAGTTAGATTTCACTTTGCATCAGTCCATATCCTGGAAAAGTTGGAGGTATGATGATACAGTTAAGACTAAAGCAAATGTTGCAGCACTGAATGATTGAAACGTTTGGCTCTGATGATGACTTGTTTTAGTTTGTGACAGTGAGCCGTGCTGCCAGCAGTTGTCACATTAAATGTAAGCTTCGACTGTGTTCCCTTCATTGAAATGTCTATATTTTTCTGTAACTTAAAATAGATAGATTAAATATTTGAAGGCCATAAATAATGCAGGTCATGACAACCATTATTATAAGAGCTGTCTCTCCATTCAGTTCCTGTCTTTACTGCAATGGTTTAATATGGTCCAGTCAGTATTTGGGAATGTTCAGCCACCCTCGAGCCAATAAAGGGAGAGTTTAAGATGTGAAATCAAATCAGAAACTCCAAAAATAATACGGTTTACAAAATCAGTCTTTCCTTTAATGTATGTGACAACTTCTGGATTTACAGTGTGATAATCCTGCTTCGAGTCTTACTTCTATCCAGCTTGGCAAGAGAGTTCATGTTGACTAATACTGATTTGACTGCCAGACCATAATACATGAAGTCTGAATTTGAATGGCATACGCCAACATATGTTCAGTTAAAGGAAGGTCAGTGTCCAATAAAATTCTTTGATATTTATCGATGACTTATGTTATTTATTAGCATCAGGTGTTACTAATGTTTTGATGGTGTTTGAAAATGCAGAAATGGCCACGTTGCCTTTTTTTTTAGAACCCAGCAAATTACTAAAACGGATCATTAAAAACCTTTTGAATTTTTCCGAATTTGAAATTAAGGGATGGGTTCACAATTTTTCAAGTCTGTCTTAAGTCAGATGCCCATATGAACAGTGAAGGAGGTTTTCTTCACTGTAATCATTCCTCCTCTTCATACTGGCTATTAAAAGATCCCCTTCAAATGTGCTTTCAATGTAAGTGATAGAAGCCAAAATCAGTCCAGTATCTTTAAAAATTCAGTTTGCAGCTTTCTCTATGTTAATCCTGGGTTAAAGTATAAAACAAAGGATAAGTTACATCTTTCTACTGTCAAAGGTTCAGTGACTGAGGAAAATAGCTTTTCCAGACATTTGTATTAGATTAGTTTCTTGTGCTACAAGTGTGTAAAAGCTGAAGTCATTACTCAAGCAGTGCCTACAAAAAATTGAAACCACAGAAAAGGCTGGCTTTTATTAACCTTTTAACCTTCCTAAGTACATAAAGTATCTGAGCTGAGGACATTTTACACTATATAAATTCTAATGGTGCATTTAAGCCACAAGTTTTCAATTGTTGCAGCACAAAAAGTTTTAATTCCCTTTGGTCTCCATGTTTTAATGGTTTGTCACTGAATCAAAGGGGATTTAATGTGTTTTCTTTTTACAATGCTCAACACAATTACTAACAACTAATTGCTATGCTCAACTAAATTAATTACAAATATGGGATAGCTCCCCATCAGCTTTACACATCTGAAATTTTTCCCCTTCTCTGCAAATTTGCTCCAGCTCTGTCAGGCTGCATGGGGATTGTGAGTGAATAACCTTTGTAAATCCAACCACAATTTTTTTTCTCAGTTAGACTGAACTGGACTCTGACTCGGCCACATCAGGACATTAATGTTGTTTTTCAAGTATAGCTTTGGCTTTATGTCTGGGCTGATTGTCATGCTGGGAAAAAAATGGCAGGTTTCTTGCAGACCACATCAGGTTTTCTCTGGATTTTGCTGCATTTACTTTAACCTCTACCCTCACAAACCTGCCATGTCCCGCTGCAGAGAAGCATCCTCACAGCATGATGCTGACACCACCATGATTCATGGTGGAGAAGGTATGTTTATGATGATGTGCAGCATAACATTTCATCTGATGACCAAAAGGCTATATATTGGTTTCAGATTTCAATTTCCCCCAGGCCTTCAGGCAAACTGTAGCGGAGATGCCGTGAGTTTTTGTTTTGTTTTTTTAAAGAGTGGATTTCTCTTTGCCATTCTCCCATAAAACTGCAAATAGTGAAGTGCCCATGCAGCTGCTGTTGCATGCACAGTCTCCAATCTGAGCCTCTGAAGCCTGGAACTCCTTCAAAGTCAAGACAGGTCTCTTGGTGACCTCCCTCACTAATCTCCTCTCACACTCCTTCAGTCTTTGAGGATGGTCTGTTCTAGGCAGATTTGAAGTTGTGCCATACCCTTTACATTTCTTAATGATTGATTTAACTGTATTTCAAGAGATGTTCAGTAACTTGAAAATTCTTGGATCCATCCCCTGACTTGTGTTTCTTAATCACCTTTTTGCAGAGTTACTTTATCTTCATGATGTAGGTTTTGCCACCACTGACTCACCAAAAGTCAGACCTTCCAGACACAGGTGTATTTATACTACAGTCAACTGAGATCTATTGGCTACACACAGGTGATCTCCATTTAACTAATTATGTGACTTCTAAAACTAATTGGCTGCACCAGTAATGATTCAGGTATGAATGCTTATGGAAATGTATTTTTAGATCTTTTTTTTCTCTATTATTATATTATTACTGATGCATTAATGTATAAACACTGCAGCATTTTAATTTAGTCAAGCTGGAGCTAATAATTATAAAATGACATACTGGTGGGGCAGTTGGTTTAACATATAACAATATATCATATTTTATGAGCTGACCATATATTTTACATCTGTAAATGTATTTATATCTGAAATATCTAAAATGTAGTTGAGACTATAAAGTAGCATATGGAAATACTCATGCAAAGTACAAGTAGTTGCATACTTAAGTACAATATTTGAATACTTTCTACCTGTGGCTCCTTGAAATTAAAACCTGAAGCCTGTATTAGCTAACAGTTACCTACTGTGCAATTACTTATCAATATCCCATTATTGAAAAGTCAAATAGGCCGACCTGAAATATGAAAGTCAGTATAAAGCCAGTAAATCCCATTATTAACATTAACATTATTATTTTCTATATGGATTGGTCTATTAATTATTACCGTCCTCAGTGGTTTCTCTTAAGGACTTTACCACCATAGGAAGTTGACATAATGATAGTGTGCTCTTACACAACAGTGCGCACATATTGTATCCAGAGCTGCAGAGGGAGACGGAGACTCAGCTGACAGATGAGGGGCCTCACTGGCTTCACCAAGCGGCTGCTCTTTGAAGAAATATTAAACTCATTGAAGACAGAGGAGGAGGGGGCGTCAGCTGAGGAGAAAGTTCACAGTTTGGCGGATAGTCAACACTGAATGAAAACGCACCATGGAGGGCAAAGGGAGAGTTGGTTCAGCCGGACAGAGCGAGCTCCAGGGCTCCTCAGACTCAGAGTCTGAGCCGGAGGGGGAACCTGCTCGGGTGGCCGGTAGCGGACCGTCCGCCGGGTCCTTCCCCTGCACGCAGGTCATCCACAGCGGACACTTCATGGTGTCGTCGCCCCACAGCGACACCGCGCCGCGCAGGAGGAAGAGCGGGGGGTCTCTGAGATATGACTTCGACACGGTGAACAGGACGTGGTGCCAGACGTACCGGTACGGCCCGCTCAGCTCCGGGAGCCTGAGCATCGACCCCACTCTGACCCGCCTGTTTGAGTGCATGTCCCTGGCCTACAGGTGGGTCCCTATCAGCTAGTCAGGGACAGGATGAACCCACCTCAGCTCAGTTTAGCTGCTTTTTCATTTGCAGATCTGCCCTCTTTAAATTGGTGTAACCCATATTTTCTGTTTTGTCCCCTAAGTTCATTTCTTCAACTTCCTCAGCTGCATTATTTGGAGCTTACATGCATCAGTATAAAAGGGTGATTTTTCAGAGAAAAGTTTTCTGATTAAATAATGCTCTAAGAATTAAAAAGCACATTTAAAAATGAACCTGCAGGCTATAATTGATGATTGTTTCTCCCCCCTGTAATCCCTTTCTGTAGCTAACATATGTTTTTAAGTGCCACAGACCACTGCACCAAGGAAACTCCACATTTAGGTATATGTTAAAGAGTTTTTTCCCTTTTTAAACTGACAGCAGGGGTCTGGTAGTGTGTGTAAGAGGGATTTTGTAGTCTCTTGCACAACAGCTTGGAAAATCTTCACTGAAAACTGGACTTTGATTCTAGTTGGCAGCACAGGAAAGATTACAGTGTAACTGAGGGAAGAAGAGGCAATCCTGGAAAGATGCCCCTGGTTTATTTACTGTTTTTTAAGTTAGCTTGTAGCCTGTTGCTTTAACTTTACATTTATTTTCTATAAGTTATTACACACAGACATTGCAAAAGATTTAACGTACCTGTATGCACTTTAATTGTATTCCCTCCTATGTTAAAGTAAGTGCTTTACAAATAAGTTACATTTGATACCAGACTATGTGCTTGAGAAGATGTAGCTTCAGGGTAACACTTTACAATAAGGGTGCGAAAAACATACTAATGCATGACTTATGATTATTTAATGCATGGATTAATGCAGGATGCATCATGAATTCCTGTTGCTCACCATTAACAGATGATAAAGTCACTATGACCATGTGTGATTATTTAACACTTGATAGATAATTAATTAATGAATGTTAATGTACAGTTATTACAGTTACTATACAGTCATACATTAACTGATATACCACCAAATTAGAAAGAATGTAATCACAGTTACTGTGGGTATAAACATAAAGCATAACACTGCTTGATCAGGTACAGTAAATCTATCTAGTGTTGTTAGCTTGTAAATGTGTCATAAGGACCATTGGATCATGCAGCAACATGTAGATGTACCAGTTTGATATATAATTTCTACAGTATATTCTATGAGAATACTGATCTGCTTCATAGAGGCCGATCAGATGCATGAGTATGAAATGTACTATGTAACCGGAATACTAATTTGGTGGTATATCAATTAATGTATGAAGTAACTGTGAATCAACACTGATGATTTATTAAGTGTTAACTAATTACATACGGTCATAGTGACTTGATGATTTGTTAATAGTGAGAAACAGGAATTCATGATACATCCTGCATTCATAAAATCATCACGACTCATGCATTAGTATATGTTTTGAACCCTTATTATAAAGTGTAAACAAGTTCAGCACTGCTTTAACAGCTTGTTTATATGAGGTGCCATCAACCTTTGGCCCAAAGAAGACATTTTTTTCCAACCAGTCACTGTGTGTCAATTTTGTATTTTTTTATAGTTTGAGGAGAGTTGCACAATAAACCCTAAGCAAGACATGGTTACCAGTAAAACAGACCACAAAGGAGAATAACCTAAAATATATCAAAGCCTCTGGAAAAGTGGCTTGAAATAGTAAAAATGCATATATGATATCAAAGTTGAGTGTCTTATTAAGCATCCACAAAAATCTGAATGAAAATGGAGACTGTTTTTTATTAGTCTAAGTGCTTTATGTATGTACGGTATATTGCGCAGCAAGTAGGACTCACTATCATTTTTGTGTAAACTACTGCTGCTCTGCTGCACAGTTTTTGCCATTAACCAGACTGGAGTTAATTGGTTCTCTTCTTAATAGGTTTTTCTTGCACTAATATGCTGTCTCTGCTGTTTTGGAGTGTGTGACATGCAGCGATGTCACTCCATTAAAAGCATGTTGAAAATGATTCCCCGGGCTTCCTAGCAACTCCCTGAGCGCCTCACATTAGGAGGCCTTTTCTCACCACTCAGCAGGCCGAGGGACACTGGAAAAAAGTGCAAACAGTCTGGCAGCATAGTGGTGAATAAGCTGATTAGGCACTATTAGTCAAAATCAGGACAGGTTTCCAACTGGGGCATTTTTTTCCACTGTGTCCTTTTTCTTCTAAAGAGTATCTAGTCATTTCTGCATGTCTGCTCCTCTCTCTCATTGTTTTTAGGGGTGTATTGGATATTTTTATAAAATAAATAATAAAAAAAGAAGTGATATGAACATTGATCATTGTCTTAAGTGATGTATTTTTAGAATTTGACAAAACAACCACAAAACTATGATTGTTTTTTTTTTTTGCTTGCAGCGGTAAGATCGTCTCTCCGAAGTGGAAGTCTTTCAAGGGTCTGCGGCTGCTGTGGAGGGATAAGATCCGTCTGAACAACGCGATCTGGAGAGCCTGGTTCATTCAGTGTGAGTCCACCATCTCTCTACTGAGAAAAATGACAACTAAGTGACCAAACATAAAAGAGGAGTTGAAGACGAATCCACTTTGTTGATTTTTTTTCTCCCTCTGTGTCTGCTGTGTTTAGATGTGGAGAAGAGGAAGAACCCAGTGTGCGGGTTTGTCAGCCCGCTGGAGGGCTCTGAGGCAGATGCACACCGAAAGCCTGAAGTGAGTGATTTGTGTCATAGGGGAACATATTTTTAATCAAATCAGGTTAATGAAGCACCAACTGGGCTCTTTTTCAACAACATATTATTCCACCTGACAGTTACATTATCATTATCATTACAAACATTATCCTTTATATTGAATTTTGTACTGCAAACTGATGAGGCTGGATGTGTGTATGATTTACTGCTTGTGCTTCATGTCAACAGGCAATCGTATTAGAGGGCAGCTACTGGAAGCGAAGGATCGAGGTGGTGATCAAGGAGTATCACAAGTGGAGGATTTATTATAAGAAGAGGGTGAGCACTCACACACATTTCATCTCCTGTATATATTCTTTTTATTTCTGATTCGAACTCCACACCTTTTCTCTTCTTTCCCTTTGCAGCTTCAGAAAAAGAAGGATGATATTTTATCAATGCTACAAGAGGTATGACCAAAAGATTCAAGTCCTGTGTTATTGTTACTCTATCGTCTGTCTTTCTATAGGTTTTGGAAACACACTAATGTAGACAAACATTGATTTTGACTCTTGAAGGCTGGAGTTGGCTGACTGACCCGGGCTTCAGTATGTGTGTGTGCGTGTGTGTGTTGGTGACCTGCTAGCATTGTTTACTTTTGAATGCAGTTGGAGCTGACCATATGATCGTCAAAGTTGTCCAAGCAGCTATTTTTAGCATGTGGATGTAGCCTCCCTTGGTTAACCAGAGAGAAAAAGAGAGAGTGGAAAAAAAGAAAGAAACAGAAACGTGCAAAACAACTTGCGTCACGGGCCTGACATTTGTAGGCAATTGACACATATTGATTGCCAGCAGCAACAATACCTCTAACAGCTCCTCTGGCTTTATCTTTATTCAAGGGAAATAGCTGCAGAATTTAATGTCATTTAATCAAATCTGACCTACTTCCAGCAGCGCTTTGTAAAAGTTGAGGAGCAGAGGGGCAGCGAGTATGACAGTGACGTCACGGTGGCAGAAAGGAACAAAAGAGGTGGGAGAAAGGAGAGGGAGGGACCCTGGGGAAGCACCTCATTCATGATAGTATTCACATGAGAATGTGACATGTGCCCTCCCAAGTCTCAGCCTACCATGCGACTGTGCCATCCCACTACTCTCTCTTTCACCGTCGCCAGCATCATTTACAATGTTGTTTAATTAAATCATTTTGACCTCAGATTTTATCTGAGATCAAAATTAAGACCACTGCAAACTAAGATAATATCTGTCTGTCTATAAACCAAACAATATGCATTGTGCGGCACTTGAAAGGGTACATATCAACAAGTACTTGATAGGTCAAAGGTCTGTAAACCAGGTTTTTATGCTCCATGTTATCTTGCTTTACTCCTAACAGTTTACTTCCAATACCTGGGAAAAACACCTCAATAAAACCCAGGGTTGTTTATTTTATGCTAGTGTTTATGTCGTATACTTAATAACAGTTTGTAGCTCTCAATGCCCTAATCTAAAATTGAATTGGCTATACAATTTTATCTTCAGCCCCATTCTCATAAAATCTTCAACAATCTGATTTGTGCGTGGGAAAGTTTGGGTCCAGATTGAAATATGTCAAAAACTATTGGATGTATTGCCATGAAATTTTGTACAGACATTCATGCTCCCCAGAGGAGGAATCCTGCTGACTTTGGTGATTGCCTGACTTGTTATCTAGTGCCACCATGAGGTTGACATTTTCGGTTTTGTGTGAAATATCTTGACAACTATTTGATGGATTGCCGTGAAATTTGCTACACATAATCGCCACAAGAGGATGAATTCTAAAGAATCTGGTGATTCCCTGACTTTTCATCTGGCACTGTCATCATCAGATGTGTCCAATACTTTGTTTTATGACCAAATACCTGCAAAACTAAAGACATTCCCATCAGCCTCAGCTGCACTTTGTGCTTATTAGCAAATGTCAGCATGCTAACTAAGATGGTGAAGATTACCTGCAAAATATCAGCATGTTAGCATTGTCAATGTGAGCATGTTAGCATGCTGAGCATTTAGCTTAAAGCACTGCTTTGCCTAAGTACAGCCTCACACAGCCACTAGCATGGCTGTAGACTCTTAGTCTTTTTGTATGTGTGTACTATCAACATAGCAAAATGATGGCGTGACTCAAGAGTAATAAGCTGTTGACATTAAAATCTCATCTAATCTCTGCCTATGTTATTTAGTTTCATCTAATCTTTCATCTCTGTTCATCATATCTCTCCGGAATATTTTATTTTTCTTTTCATCTCATCTCATCTCATTTCCTCTCTGCTTATTTCACAGTAAATTAATGTACCACCTTGTTGCAGGAAACCCCTCAAAAAATTGTAAATACTGCCCATCGGAAGTGGCAAATTGCAAGATGCTCATATGCATGTTATATTTCTTTGTTCACCAAGGCAACAGCAGGTTGTGTTGATTGGGGCCTCAGGTCCGCATGTGAGTGTGACTGCCAGAATTAGGTCAGGGACAAAAGGCTGCTGCTTTACTGATGGTGAGACATCAAAATAAAGAAATGAACAAAGCCGCCATAATGATAACTTGTAAGGGGCTAGTGTTTTTGAACAATATGTCAAAACTGCTTTTTCATCATGCACTGCACACACACATACACACACATATGCACACACCAATCTTACCTCATTTGTACTTGTACACACTTTTATCTCCCTCAAAGAAAACAAATCGAGAGGTAAATAAATAAATTATAAGAGGGGATGTCGTGTGCTTAGACGTAATCAAAACAGTTCCTGGCCCAATCTGGGCTTCCCTATAAATGTGGCCCCAGACTTAGAAGTGGAGGGTAAAGACAAGAAGATCAGGCTGAAGCAAAGCATCTCAGACACAAGGAAGAGACCAGGACTGGAGCTTCATTTCCTGTGAGTTTTTTATTGGGATTTGAAAAAGAGAGTGGGCGCTGGGAACAATTTGACATGACATGTTTCTGGCTGGCTAGATGCAATGTTTGTTTCGTCTGTGGATGTAAAATGTTTTCATGCTGCTTTGATATTTGTTTTTTAGTGAGTTGACGTTGTCATATTTAAAGGGTTACTGGATCCACTAATTTTGCAGTTATTGAACAAAGAGTATCTTATATTATATAGCTGTTTGGTGTTTTACATGCATTTCTAAGTGCAACAAACATAACTGTTTTTTTAGGAGTCATTACCCTTTCACCTCCATAGCACACCAAAAGCTGGACGTGTACAGATGGGGCGAACCAAATGTCATCAATGCCTCACTTTGGCCTTTTCAGTTCTTTTTGCAGAGGGCCCTCTAATGGATAGATCAGGGATTGACTTGATGTGTCCTTCCATAGAAGTTGGTCCTTTAGGTGATTGAATCTCTGGCTGATGTGCTCCAGGGTCAAATCTGCCAGGCCAAGCTGGAGAAATGGACCAATCAGATGTATCAGGAGCCTGAGGCTGCTCCGGTGGAAGCCCACATGTTTGACCTGGACTGCCTTCTGTCCGACATCTCCGACACCCTGTTCACCATGACACAAAAGCCATGCCCCTGGGCCAGTGACAGCCACAACAGTGAGTAGTCTGCCTTCTGAATTTTCAGAATGACTTTGAGACCGATTTGAGTGTGACTTTGCGTCAGTCTCAAACCAACATCAAATGCATCATCAAATGATTGAAAGTGCTTAATAATAAGGATGAATAACTGATGGCCTAAGGACTGCATGACAACATTGTATGTCTTCATTTCGATTGTGCATTTATCATTTGGATGCTGAAAAATTCCCAGGGCTACTTTATTTTTATTTTCATCAAATAATTGTCAAAGGTCTTATTGCTAGCTCCCAACTCTGTCATGAACAGAAGCCAAGAGGAGAGACTTAAGGACAGACATAATCTACTGTATATGAATATCTGCCGTAGCAAAGTGAATTGTAAGAATCTAGACTTTGGAAATTTGTCATATATAAAGTTTTAAAGCCCCTGAAAACCAATTTTCTGAATCAGTGTCTCACTGTGAATTATGGGGTCCTACATGAACACACAGTGTTTGTTTCTTCTGGTTTGAAGTGTGTGGGGATTCAGCTGGAAAAACATGTTGTCACATACTTCCATAAACCAATCAGGATTTAGCAACATTTGAGTCAAATTTGATGACAGTTGGATTGTTGTTTATGTTGCCAGGACACTATCTGACCAAAAAGCACCCATATAGTTCTGATAAAGCAGTTGTAAAGTTGAGGTTTTGATTGTCAAAGAAAATAATAATGATGTTTTTTTTCCAAGCTATACATTTTTTTGTTGCTCCTTTAGTCATGATTATTTGAAGCGATAGTTTGATATTTTGGGAAATGAGCTTATTGGCTCTCTTGCAGAGAGTTAGATTAGATAGCCGAAACCACTCTCATTTATGTCCATTCAATACAAGACTACAGCCAGCAGCTGGTTAGTTTAGCTTAGCTTACAGTTTGGAAAAGACTCAACATGTTATATTTCATTTGTTTAATCAAAAACTGAAGTGTAAAAACATCAATTCAGGGATTTACAGGGGTAACGTTTCTTTGCCAGCCACAGTTACTTCCTGGAGTCTTGTCGTCACTGCTAAGCTATGCTAACCAGCTGCTGCTGGCTGTAGCCTCATATTAAAGGGACAGATATAAGAGTGGTATCTATCTTCTCAGCTACCTCCCAGCAAGAAAGCAAATAAGCGTATTTCCTAAAATGTCTAACTATTCCTTTAATATCACAGAAAATACTTACTGCCACAGTTTTGCCATATAAAGCAGCAGATGGTCACATGGGTTGAGAAGCAAAAAGAACCCGCCCAACAAATAAGGACATTTCCTATGATGAAAGATGACACATTGACAGATGCACTCATACATTTCTCCCTCTCTCTTTCTCTCATGTCTGATGTTATGTTCTCTTCATCTTCAGCGTACACTAGCAATGCTGATATGATCCAGCCAGGCCTGACTCCACTACAGCCCAACCTGGATGATTTCATGGATATACCAGGTACTTTCTACCCGCCCGTCTGTCTGTCTATCTGTGTGCCAGTGGGATCTTCACATGTTCAATATCCCCCATTGATTTTGCTTCTTTGCAGTATCCATCCAGTTTCAACTGCTCGTCTTCAACATAGTTAATTATTCAGTGACAGTGTAGAACGTGTGTGCTTGATTCAGTGAAGAAAAATATATTTGAAAGCTGACAGAAAAAGTCTTAACTGAAAGATTCATGAGAAGAGGTATCAGTGTTTTAAATTATGTCAAGATTTAGTGTCTCTATTCTCAGTAAACCATAATTCTAGACACCTATCCTGATTTACATTTTCCCATTGAGACAAAAGTAAAAATAAAAAGTCATTTACTCATTTAATCTGGTATTAGGTTTTTAGATCATGAAACTGTATTTGAGATTAAATGACTTAATGCATAGATTCTTTTATGTTGTATTTTTTATGTGTTTATTGATTTTCCTAATGCCAGCTAAGTCAAAAATTCTGCTCTTGAGTGACGCTCGTTTGTGCTGTGCTGTGTCTGCACATATTATTTGACCCTGAGAGGTTAAACAGTGGTCAAAGGCAGAGTTGAGCCAGAAGAATGGGGAAGTGGAAGAGGATGTAAACGTTTGACTGGTACATTTAACCACAACCCCTGGCTCTGGCACCACTTATGAGGCCGGGGGAAATAAAGGGATGGGCTGTGAGACGGTGGAATTTCCTTCTCCAAAAACAAGCTTGACCTATGTTCCAAGTTCTGAAGAAGAGACTTCTGATGATTACCTGAGAAGATTTTAATATTTGCTTTATTCTGAAGGTTGACTCTGAAGTATCAGCTTTAACACTACATATAGACAGATTCCTGCAGGTCATTAACATGTTAACAATGGATCAAATGACTATGTGAAAGTGGTCACTCGTAGTGATGAACCTACAGAATATTATCACCAGACTCTTCAGTTCCCCTCAGCTTCACGGAGCTCGCGACTTTCAGCTCAGTGATTTGTTTTTTTGGCTCACAACTTTACAGTTTTGGTTCACTCTTACCACTCTCATAGTGTTGTCGTCAAAGTGGCCAGAAACATGATTTCAAATGAATGCTTTTGTTGGGCATACTCCTAGTTGTAGTAGACAGTAGAAAAATGCATGTAGTTGTAGCTAAAGGTGCAAGGCTAGTGAGTGATTTGTACAGAGTACCCTGGGGAATGCATAAAGACTAGAATGAGATATTTGAAGTCAAGAATATAATAGTATTTTTTTTCCGCAGCCAGATACTTTGGTTTTTTTGAGGAATTTGGAAGATGTTGTAAAATTGCCGGCATGATAGAGTAACAATGATGCTGAGGTTGCACTGGCGCCAGTTTCTCAGTGTGCATTTGTTCTTCTCAATTTTGTGGGACGGCCCCACAACGCAGTAGGTCTTTCAATGTGTAATTGAAAACAGAACATTTCAATTCACTTACCTTTCATTTTAGAAAGCTTCTCACTTTACTTACACCTCAAACCTGCTGCTTTAGGTGAATTCCTAAGTAAACTAGAAAAATGTTGGAGAAACAGTTAATCCAGGTTGAAAGAAAAAGAAAATAAATCGATGCCGACCGAATCTGAATATGTTTTTGTGCAACAGCATTCAGTCTCTAAGCACCGACTGAGTTGTTTTTTTTAGTTAATACTTGTTGGTACATCCCTTAGTGTGTGAGAGGGAATGTTTTGGCTGCTTGCCTCTTCAGAGCAAACAGCTAGCCTGGAGCAAAATGCAGACAGCAGAAGAGCCTCAGACAGCAGGGAGCAAACAGGCTGGAGTTTAGTCCCTTGCTCAGGGGCACAATGGCTGAGGCTGTTTTGGCCTCTGTGTTACTTTCAGTGAAGCAATCTAGCAGGCCTCTGGCTACAAGTCAGCCTTTGTAACCCACAGACAACCTGCTGCCCAATGCTGTAATGTGTGTGTGTGTGTGTGTGTGTGTGTGTGTGTGTGTGTGTGTGTGTGTGGGTCTGTCATAGGCTACTTTTGGGGACAAATTTCAGACAAAAGACCAGTTAACTGGGGACAGTTTGTCCAATTGGGGACAAAAGCTGTGTCCTCCATTGGGAAAAAGCTGATTTTTGAGTCAGTGGTTAAGGTTAGGGTAATGGTGTAATGGTTAGGGTTAGGCAAGTAGTGGTTATGGTTATGGTTAGGGTAAGCCTCCAGGAAATGAATGTAAGTCTATGTAATGTCCCCAAAAGTGACCTAGGACAATGTGTGTGTGTGTGTGTGTGTGTGTGTGTGTGTGTGTGTGTGCGTGCTTGTGCTTGTGTGTGTAACTGTTTGTTCTCACAGCACTGGCAGGGTCCTGAGGGATCAGCTGTCTGCCTCTCTTTTGGTCACAAGGTCCAGGGAGTTGGTGAGTGTCTGTCAGAGCGACACAGCAATGAGTTTAATTTATGCACAGTCCTTCTCTGTGATCTTCCTAAATGGAAACACAGATTACCTGTCTGAGGCAGCATGTTGTGCCAGTAATTTCCCCTACTGAGATGAAAACAAAGACATACTGGTATGTACTTTCAGACTGTGCCAGATTTTAGCCTTATGTTTTTAGCCTTGTGCTTGTGTCATGCTGAGTTCTGAATACAGTATGGGTTAATGATAGGTTTTCAGTTCTATATGGCTGGAGTCAAGGTCTCGTAGGTTGAAGCAAGTGAGTGAATGTTTGTCTGCTTAACTAGCTGAATCTTGTTTTGCATCCATTAATATCAGATGTGGAGAAACAGTTTGTAATCACAGATGGCAGCTTGCCACTGTCAGTTGCCAGTGTGGCTCCAAAAATATGTGACCTGGCAGATACGAAACAAATAGCTTTGATACCCTGCTTTTTTCTGTTTTATTGTTTGAGTTTCTGAAATGAAGCCATGACCAGACGGACAGTTTTCGTATTTCAGGTTACTTTCAGTCACATCTCTTAAAGAATGACAGTGTTTTGTGTGGTGTTACGTCATTTGAAGTAGCAAAAATGAACATACTGTTAACACACATACTATACAAATCTTAAAACTAATCGACTTTCATTTGTCATGAGAGTTCTTCAAAAAAGCTGAACCTTCGGATTAAGTGTAATACCGTAAACCATCATTAGCCTTTGGAACTAATGTTGAAGCATCCTTTGCATGTTTGTATATCTTTCATTTAGAATTAAAATTATGTATTTATTACTCTGAAATTAAGTTAAAAATCCTCTTTAAGACTCTCTTTAAAATACCTTTCTTGGTATAATAATTTGTGTTGTTTTTTGTTTTGTTTTTTACAAAGAAAGTTACCTAAAATTACCTAGGTATAAATTAGATTAAAAGATCCCTCCAAACATGATAATAATTTGTGTCTGATGTGGTTTCTCCACAAAATTAATTACCCCCCCCCCCATATCTTGCATATTGCAAGATGTCTCCTGCTTCACTGTAAAGTCCATTCTCAGTGTTTGTGCACTGGACGCTATAAATATCCACATCACACTTGTGTAAGTTGCATACTGGACCATGATTGGCTCCAAACTAGTTGTGATGTCACAAATCATGCTCTTGGGTGTCAAACTCTGCACATACATCATTCTGAACAGTGAAGCCCAAACATCCAAGAGAAGTAACAACAAGCAATTTATTTATTTAGTATAGGGGGGACTTTAAACAACTATAATAAAAACATTACCATCTAATATTTGTAGTCAAAGTATGGACTAAAACTTGAGTCAGGCGAGGTACTGCTGGAGGTGATCGTACAGTAGATTATATGATTTCAACAGAGCTCTGTATGTGCTCTTGTAAACAAGCAATGTATGATCTGGGTTAAGTAGAATATGACAGTTTTCTCTGGCTGTTCATGTTGTTTGTATTGTGTTTGTTGTCATAACTTGGCCAGATTGTCACTGGTGAAATAAAGCAAAGGAGGAAGAAGTAGTTATTGCAGTTTTGTATATGGAATCTCTTTCATTTCTTTTCCAAAACAATTTCTAGCCTTCCAACTTTATCAGTGCTCAAAGTGTCTTTATTACTGACAGCCTGATTGACAGTGTTTGTGTGTGTGTGTGTGTGTATGTGTGTGTGTGTGTGTGTATGTGCGTGTGTGTGTGTGTGGTTTTCACAGATATCTTTATGAACTACCGGGGCCAGCCCACTGAGCAGACTGGTTTTGCTGACTGTGGCTATTTTGAGAACTCATCCAGCGTAGCGTTTGCTCCAGTTACCTCCCCTGTCGTAACAACTCCTCAGCTACTTATTGACACCCAGCTGACTCAGGTACTGCCGGTGTTAACAGCTCCACCTGCTTGTATGATGTATTACTGCAGAAGTACTGTATTCTGGGTATTTTCAGTAGCAACTCATAGTACTTTACAGTCAATAAAATAGACTGAATTTTCTTTTGCAGCCCAATTTGTCGTCTGACAATTTGTCTCAGCCCTCCTCATCCAATACCCAGCCAAACCAGAGCAGGCCAGGCCAGGATTGTGGTGAATACCACACATCCAGCATCATATCAGGGAACATGCCATATGGACATCAGTCGTTCCCTGATCCACCTGTTTCTATTGCGTTCACCACCAGCATTGAGCAGCCAGTCTCTGCAAGCATCCCCTTTTTGTACCCACTGCCGTGCCACAAGTTTGGTTACCACACAACCACCAGCGTGACCTCATCTGTCATCACTCACACCGCCTCCACCACAGGAGCCCAGGGCTCCGTGCAGCAGGCTCATGGCTACCCTCACACGGGAGACGCATACCCCCAGACTCCCTGCCACTCTCTCAGTTACCCGGCTGCCGTGTCTGACCCGGTCCACGCAGCGCTACCTTCTGTCACCGCGGCCCATTGCTTCTCAGTCCCAGAGCAGGTGTCCGCCACAGGGGTCAGAGGGAAGCACAAGCAAAAGACAGGAGGAGTG
This sequence comes from Scomberomorus guttatus, assembly GCA_038419695.1. NCBI lineage: Eukaryota > Metazoa > Chordata > Actinopteri > Scombriformes > Scombridae > Scomberomorus > Scomberomorus guttatus. The sequence continues at coordinate 7,601,326 of CM076460.1, forward strand.
AGGACAGCTGGTCCCTCTGTGGCTCCGTCTGGCGCCCCGTCCACTGCACCCACACCCACTAGCTGCCTGGCTAAACTGCTGTCTTCAGGCGCTCGCCAACGTGAGTCGATTCTCTCCTTTGTTTTAGCTTTGATGACAGATATTAATCTGAAAAAAAAATGCAGAATTGACTAACCTTTGTTTTTGTGCTTTCAGGGAAGCCATCTCTTGGATTTGATACTTCTCTAGCGGCAGCCAAAGGTCAGAGGTCATCATCTCCCAGCTTATTGGTGAGCCTGTCCTTCAGTTTCACAAGAGCAGTGTTGATAACTCGCTTGGCACAGCATCTTTACAACAAATAATTGAGTAACTAAAAGTTGCATCAAGCGAGCTTCACACTTGTTCAGACTGAAATATAACATGTTTTTTGTGGCTGTTGAAACACAGAGTTGTTGCCCATTTTTCTTTCTCTTCACTTGTACCTACATTTTTCGACCATTTCTCAGTTCTCTGCATGAATAAGAAATTACCTTCCATTACCTAAACTGTCTAAGAATAATATAAGAAAAACTTGATACCTCATGCAAACGCTAACTAATGAAAATTGGTGGATTCTATGCTCCAATGACCTCTGCTGTTGAACTAAATGGAAGGTGGTTCTCAGGGTTGCTGCATTGATAAAAGTGTCTAGTGTCCCTATCTGAGGTTTTCTGTGAAACACTACTATTAATAAATGATATTTCAAGTGCAAGAATTATATAAACATAATCTTCTAACACCAGAAAGCTTAATGCTGACTAACTTGTCTAATAACCTGTTTTTTTGCATCTGGGGGTTGCGGCACATCTAAGTAGAGATTGTGTGTTTTTCAGCAGTCAAGCAGCAGCACGCATGTTGGAGGAGCTTCATCCCAGCTGCAGCATGGAGCTGTCTGGCCTCCAGGGATCCCAGTGTTGACACCTCTGCACAGCCAGAGTGCCACCCTGGGTCACAGCGGACCCCACGCCAGCACCTCCAGAGGCTCGGCGGTGTCTGCCCTGCTCACCCACGGCTCCACGCACACCGGCACAACCCTCCTCATTCCCAAGACAGAGAAATTATCACCCGTCCAGCTCTATGGCACAGACAGGAGCAGCTTGACCGGTATGCCCTCATTGCTCCAGTGAAACACGTCTCACTTATTCCAAAAGTCATGGACCAAGTCTTCTTTTAATTGTCAAATGATTGTCAAGGAATATACTATAATATTTTGGGAACAGTGACATGATAAGCTGATCCATGTAAATGATCCCTGGTAAATTGGTGGCTCCAGTGTTCAATGCTAACACTTAAGCATACTACTCTATGTTGAGTTTTCTGCAGGCCTCTGGCAATGTAAACAATAAATGACAGGCAGCAGACAATAGTAAAATATGCTTGTGTAATGAAACATCATAAGTGAAGGTGCTGTGCAATAAAAAAATATCCAGTTGCAAAAGATTAATGTGTAACAGATGAATATATGTGCTTTTTATACCGCAAATAATTCCAAAAGTAAGTCTGGCTACATGAGCTCTGCAGAGTTATTGATGATTCCTTTTTAAAGTTAATGAATCTGCAGCCCAAAACATAAATAGAAAGACACAGGTTTTATTTACTAAAAGGCCACTTTTCTTAATTTGGACAATGCTTCTTGTTTTTTATCACACAGCATAGTGTGTATGCTAAAATGTTAGCATCTTCCAGCAACACATAGATGATTTTAGTTTCTACTTTTTGTTTTAACCAATTGTGGGTCAAGCAAAAAAAAAAGAAGGTTCATTATCGAAAACCAAAATAAAACCCAAGTGTGCCAGCATCTATTGAATATTCTGAGGCGCGTAAGAATACATAATGGATTTAAACTCTGAGTCAATGTAGAGGTCCTTTAATTTCCCTGCATGTATAATCAATAGAGATTGTTATCTTTCTTTCTTTTAGTCAATTTCCCACAACATCCAGGCCAAACATCACCACCAAACCCTTTAGACAAAGCCTCCAACCCTGAGTCCCCACACTCAGGGTTCTCAGGACATGGAAAGATAGAATCGAGTAAGGTAGGACATACTGTCTCATTTAATTTACATATATTGATTGCCGACGGGTGAATCTCAGTGTGATGTGCATATTTCTAAGTTGTGTTCTCTGCAGCAAACAGAGACCAGGAGGATAACTCACATCTCAGCTGAGCAGAAGAGGCGCTTCAACATCAAACTGGGATTTGACACTTTACATAACCTTGTGACAACACTCAGCTCCCAGCCAAGCATAAAGGTACTGTAGTGTGAAAGGATGTGCAGCTGCATTAAAGATTGATGTGCTGAAAGGTGAAGGCAAAGGGCATCAGAACAGAGCAATTCAGTCAATGCACAGTGTAACTGAAAAACTATGTGACATGTAAACGCAGCCAAAGAAACATCATCACAGTAATGCTGAATATTTGTGAGTATTTGTGTTGTATGGCCTATATATATGTGTAGTAATCCCTCTGTCTGCTGGCACAGATCAGCAAAGCCACCACACTGCAGAAGACCGGAGAGTACATCAGTAAGATGCAGCAGGAGAGAGCTCAGCTGCACGAGGAGGCTCAGAGACTCAGAGAGGAGATCCAGCTCTTGAACTCTGCCATCAAGTGAGAGCTTTAGCTAGGCTTGACTTCTGCATGCTGTGTGTGTGTGTGTGTGTGTGTGTGTGTGTGTGTGTGTATGCAGGCATGTGAGTTTATATATATTTTATTTTATATCAGATATTGGTCTCTCCCTGCTGATATGAGGATACACTGTGCTGCTTTGATGGAGTCTCCTATTTGAGAACAGCTACTTTAAAGGAGTGCTCCACCCATTTAGCATTGCAGTCCTGTAACATTGCTGAACTCACAATGGACAGTTTTTTTTTTTTAAATGATCAAAATGCAGCAGAACCAGAGATATTGTCTTTTTTATTCTATGTAGTCCCCTTCCTTGTCAAAACCTGGTGCCTACATTTTACACAATCTAGTTGAGTTGGAGTTGCAGCTAATGTAGCCTGGTGCTGCTAGCCTCAAGCACAGATGAGCTTGATGATTCTAGTGCAAATTAAATCCAGACTAGTGGGGAAGGAACCGATTTTCAAGTCTTTATTCTATTTTGTCTGAATGGTAAATCGATCTTATTATGCACAGGTCTATACTGTTGTAACCTGTAATCTAATAGCAATTTGCAAAGCCAGAACTGAATTGAAGTCCAGCGGTGTTACAGTACTATACCGTTTCTCTGCTAATCCATTGTAATAATATGCATGCTGATCGGGATCTGTTATAGTTGTTGACTCTGTATGTTTCTTCTTGCAGCGCGTGCCAGCAGCAGCTACCAGCCACCGGTGTGCCCATCACACGACAGCGCTTCGACCACATGAGGCAGAAGTTCAGAGAGTACGTCCAGGCACAGACTCTACAAAACTGGAAGTTCTGGATCGTATCCTTATTGTGACTGTATGAGCTGGCACAGGTTAAAACATCACATCGTGAAACGAAACCAAAAAAACTTCTGTTGCTACATCCTGCTAGCAAACATAGAGTAGGTCTTGGTATTGTTATATTACAGTACTCTGCATAAATAAGAATTATAATCAACCTGGACTTTGTACAGATTTAAGTACAAGACGGTAGTTTCAGTTTATACAAAGCACATTATTCATCATTTCAGTGTAATCAAGCAGATAAAATAAATGGCTGTGTGTTGCAAATGCCACTTGCATTAAAAAAAATTATGCAAATTTTATCCATAACTCTTCCCTTAATGGTCACCTAATCCTTCACTGCTGCCTTTAGCTTGCAGGCAAGATAGGAAGATTAGATCCTGATTTTATCATCTTTGTGTGTTGTATAAAATCACCTCGGGCCTTTCCTTTACTTGAATATTAAAGTGTTTTCTACAGTCCCTCGAGAGATGGTGCATTTATCTAACTGATGATATTCTAAATTAAAAACAAACCAAAATTCCAAGAGGATATTTTTTCTTTGCATAGAGTCAAGGAGCATTTTCCAGCCTCTCCATAAACAGTGCTATTCACCAACCAGAAGTGACACATTTAGTTTTTTGTTGACTGCTGCCTCCAAAACTGCTCATTTGCAGTGTTATGACTGAAACTACTGTGAACAAATCCCATGAAAAGACCAAAACCAACAATAAACAGATCCTACTAACAGGTATTGTGTAGCCAGAGCCTGATTCCTCTGTGCCAAAAACACATCAGTGATTCCACATACACCATCCTGCTGCTGTAAATATTCACTAGTGCACCTAATGTGTATCAATCCGCAGCCAAAAATAATAATACACTGTTTACTCCTGTTTGCTTGCTCAAAACTACAGTGCCCAGCTGTACCACTTTTAAAAAAATAAAACAATATAATAATGACCAATTTTTAAAGATTTACATCTTAAGTAGGAACAATTGAGCGTTGGGCTGTGTTCCACAGATGGGGTTGGGAAATCGGAAAGTATTGACAGACATACTAATGCATTCCTGGTTTTGTCCTTTGGGATTTGTTGAGTAAAAGATATAGAATAACCTTCTCCTTTAACTCCTTTAAACACTTTCTGGAAGAATATTCATGAACTCTTGTGTCACATCTGAATGAGCCAGATTTCCTTCCTCAACTCAGTGTCAGTTCAGTATCATCATTGAGCCACTTTTCGAGTCTTATAATGGAATGGTGTCCACTGCCAGTGTGGAGGACCTGTGTCGATCCACTCTGTCCTGGCTGGACCAACACTGCTCCCTGCCTTCCCTAAGGCCCAGTGAGTCCAGCACAACTGACCTAAAGCACAAAATGTATATCCCATATGTCTCTCCAATTGTCCTTTTACATTAGCTGTAATCTGCGTTTGTCATTTGTGTGTCCCGTCAGTGGTTCTGAGTTCACTCCGTCTCCTGAGTACCACTACGGCCATCCTGACAGACCCAAGCCTACTGCCAGAGCAGGCCACCCTCGCTGTCACCCAGGGCGACCCCGCTGCTGCCTTGGACCACTCCTTACAGCCCGCCACTCGGGACAATATACACCCCATGTGACTGTGAAGAACAGACTCAGTTGAAACCCACCACAAGTTTCAGCTAGGAGAGGGCCTGTGGAATGATTAAAAAAGACTCAACGCTCAGCTCCGAGACTTTTAATAATGTATAATCACATTTCAATAAAACTCACCGGCTGCAAAAAGAATGTACACCCAAAAAAAAAATCATAGGACCTACATGTGATCTATGCTTAAATTCTTATCAAGGTATAACATACATATAACATACACTTGTAATTATTTCTTAGCCTCAGAATCATTTTTTGGGTAAAGCAGCGAGTGGAAGGAGGTGTCACTCACTGTGACTGTGATGAATTGCTTAATTTTCTGTTGAAATAATTCAGTAACATCGGTTGACAACTCCATTTATTGTCATTTCCTTTGACATCTCAGGTTATGTTTTGTGTGTGTATAATATATTCAATTATATACTTCAATTACTGACATTTACCCAATGCAATATGTCCTAATACAATTTACACTTGTCTTATGCTTGTATTACACACTGAAAAGTAAGAAAAAACTAACAGCTTTAGTTGGCAGGAGTTATTTCAGGATATAATGTGCAGCCGTTCTCAAAGTGGAGTCTGCGGACCACCAATGCTCCTTGAAGGGGGTCCAGAGGGTGCCCAGTAAAATGAAAGATAGTTAAATTATGCACTTATTTGCTCATTATATGAGAATGTGTAAGGGTGGCTGCTTTGATTAGAGAATTTTTATTTGTGACACTAAATCATAACAAGAAACATCTTGCGGGGGAGGGGGAGGGTGGGGTACCTTAGAACAAAAGCAAAAGTTCACTAAACCCAAAGTTATGTCAAAAGCCCATGCAACTGATATAATTTACAGTAAAACACAGTGCACAGTTTATAGAAGTACATTATCCCTGAATGCAGTGATATAGACCCTTTTCACAGCAGACATTGTCACAGCAGGAAACGCACAGGTGTTACTAATAACATTAACAATGGTTTTGTTCCATTCAAATGTCCCAGTAAACCATGAAAGTGTGACAGTGAGCCAGCACGCACAAACCAGATCCCTGACACTGAAGCAGCTAAAGGGAATTCAGCCATCATTAATTAAAAGATCCTCTCCAGACATGTTTTAAGACATATAAAAATACTCTGCTTGGAATAATAATGTGTGTCCGATATGTTTTTTTCCACAAAAAAGGTGCAATTACCACGTTAAAATGTGGAGTAAAGTAACATTGTCTCCTTCTCTTGAATGATCCAGAACCTATAAATATGCTTTTTTTCATTTAAAAAGTGTAACTGCTGGATGCAAGATGTCTTCAGTGGAGACTTCAAGTTCCACATGTCACATTTAGGGAAGTTTCTTATTGGACCAGGATTCGCTTCCAAACTAGTTGTGATGTCACAAATCATGCTCACGCCTTAAACTCAGATTTAAGGTTAGCACAGAGAAACTCTCCACTTTCAGTAGCTGAATATTTTTAAAAAAAACAGCCTTCTAGTGACAAACTATGCACATACATCATTTTGCACAGTGGAGCTCAAACATCCAACTGGAGGAACAAGAAGAAAAACACATTTTTGAGTGAGCGAGTGAGTGAGTGAGTAATTATTTATTGCCTGTGTTTTTCTTACTGTGTCATTGTGTCAAAATGTCTTTCGTGAAAAAGGCGTTTCTGGATCTGAAGTCAATAATGGAGACAAGACCCTTCACATAAGAGACACAGGGGGTTTCCCTGCGCTAGGTGACGCTGTCCCAGTGCACTTGACTCCATGTGGTTCCCTGCAGCAGGCGCTCCTCCGCTGCGACAGGGGGCGCTGTGCTGCAGGCCGGGCGGAGAAGCGCAGTAGGTGGGGGTTTTGTTCCCGGAGCTCCGCGGTGCGCTGTCCACTTCAGCACCACAAGCAGAGCGGAGGCAGCGAGGAGGGACACAAGAAGCGGCTCAACATCAGCACCAGCACCGACCCGACTCCAAAATACTGAAAAATACCCGGTAGAAACGCCCACTCCTCCGAGGCAGAAGACTGCAGAAAAGGTAAGAGTTTTGGAAGAAGCTTAAATAGGATCAAGTTGGTGGAGGCAGGGATAATAACGGGCATCACTGAAGAAGAACCAGCTCCCCTTTCCTTTCCTGGTTCATAAATACTGTATGAGCGCATTAAGGCGGTGTTTACGTTGGCTTCTTGTCCTGTTTGTGTCTCATAAATTCCTCCTGTGGTTGGTTTATAAGGAAAGAAGAGGTACACTTTATCAGCGAAGCGCTGCGCGGAGACCGTGTTTGTGCTGGCAGCCTCTCCTCGCTTTGCAGATGGTGGTGTTTTATAACTCGTCGATTTCCGTCGCTGCACTGTGGCCAGCTGCCGTTTCTTTATTCCCCCCCTGACCTAGCTGCGGGACATTTAATATCACTGTCACTGCGATGTTGTTGCCATTTTTTGTGAATTGTATTGTCTGGTTAAACCGCCTCCACTCAGTTTACACACCGTGTTCATTACCCACAGGCTACATCTTGACGAATCAGCAGGAATATATTTGTATAGCTGGTCTCACCTAAACATGTAGGTGATAGTTATCTGACACTAGATGTACTGACTTTTGTTTACATAGATGGTTTGTTATAAGCTGGATGGTCTTGGTATTGAACACTTTGAGTGTTTTTGTAAATAGAGAAAAGATGAAAAATCATCTGGCGCTGCACTGTTGTGTCAGATTAAAGGGCTGTATTATTCAATCCAGTTTTATTATCAAGTACAATTAGATCTATTTTTTTTAAATGACTCACAGACACATTATTTAGATGATGTTGATGATCTTTTTTATAATTGGCAGGGTTCATTTGGTGTCATTTTATTAACAATGTGTGAATCCTCTGTGTGCTGGTGGGCTAAAAGTGTCAGGTCTCAGGAGCAGCCAAACTGTGAATTGTTTGTAAATATTTCCTGATGCACAAAACTGTGCACTGAGGGAATATTTACAACTTCTGGTTAATTTGAAACTTTGATAAAAGCAGAAAGAGAAAAAGGGAAGATGTTGTAAATTATTGTTGTTGTTTTTTTTTAAAGATAAAAACATAAATTTAACTTCTCTGCTGTGATGCTTCTGCAGTGTATGAGATCCCTTGGACATCCCTCCAAGAACTGTATTAATTCATTCTATAATATATGATATAACAAATATCAAAAGAAATTCTATTTGAATATAGCGACACAAGAGGAGATTGTAATTCATTAGATTTCACACAGTACATCCCTGCAGTGGGGACCTTAGTTTTAGTGCCTGCAGCTCTGGCCTGTCTCCTAATAAATTAATTTCTACTGAAAATATTGAAGCTAGAGCTGGAACGATTAGTCGTTTAATCCATTTGTTGTTTTACAGACACTTACTCTGCATCTATTTTGATAATCAATTCTATTGAATCAACAATCAATAGTCATTTTTCTAAGCAAACGTGATTTTTTCCAGCTTCTCAAATGTGAGGATTTTCTGCTTTTCTCTCTTTTACTTCACATTTTTTAACTATTTTTTTTTAAATTTATAAACCAAACAATCAATTGATTATTTGCGAAAATACTGTGCAGATAATTGTTAGCTGCAGCCCCAGTTGATGACAAAACCCCCACAATCCACTGTGCTGCTGCAAATTGCATGATGATGTACAGCTGTGTGACAAAATTCACAAATGCCTACTGCAGTTCATGCCGACATAGCCAATGACTGTTTGGCTCAGTCCTTCTGAACACCTTGTGAATCAGTAATCAGTTTGTGACATGCTGCTTGGGTTAAAAAGGAAAAGTCAGCGGGAGCTGTGTGAGTGACAGGGCCAGTGACAGTGCTGACCAAATACTCAGCTGCACGGGACTTGAGCACAACTGTGCAAACTAAAAAAAAACAAACAAACAAACAAACAAAGTGTATCTTGGAAAGCAGTCTTCCATTTTGTCACAGCGCTGCTGCTGGTGAGATAGGCCCAGGTGAGGTAAGAGGCTGATAGAGGGATTAGCTTGTATTAGGATGTGGCTGCTCATAGAGGTGTGAGAGAAATGTCAATCACTCCCGCTATATCTTCCCCTGCCGTCTGTCTCTCAGCCTCTTTCTCTACAAAGCATCTGTCTAGTGCTTGCTCTACATTCACATTGTTCCTAGATGAGCCGTGATACCCCCAAGCCACCCCCCCCACCCCTGCATCTCCAGTGGTCCTCCTTGCTGTCCTTCGTCACCACATGCGACCACTGTCAGTGCATGCCTCCCTGCGCTCTCCTCTCCTCTCATCCCGCTGGCAGACACACACACCGCTCCTCCTCCTGTCCTACTTCCGTCTTCTTCAGCTCTCCTGAAGGGCGAAGCCGCTGTCGGTGGTGCCTCGAGGGGGAAGAGAGGGACAGTTTGAACCGGGGTAAAAGGTAGCTTTTTCAGGCAAGTAGCATTTACCAAGTGTCAAAGCGCAATAGCCAGACATCGTCTCTCAATGTGGTCCGATCGTGTGTTCAAAAGAAACACAACACGTACAAATTGCGGCAAATGTTAGCGGCACAGCAGGGGTGTCTCTGCTTATTCAAAGAAAGCAACGCCAGATAGACTCAGATCTGCAAGAAAACAGGAAAATCAGCCTGAAACATTAGTGTTTGATTCTCCTTGAATCTGCTCTTCAGCCTGCTGGGTGAGGACTGTAGCCAGGCTGTATGGTTTCACTGCAGGTGGTAATTCCTTTATGTTTTATTTAAAAGGCTTGTCAGTCTGTGTTCCCGTCTCAAATCCAAATCCACTTATGGCATAGTCAGAGTCAAGTTCTGCTTCTGTATCATTTGGGTGGAGTGAATTTGAAGTGTCTTTTTAAGAAACTTTAAGAGTTGCGTTTTCTTTCGGCAAATTTTTGATCATGGTGATCAGAGGAGGAGATTGAACAGGCATTCAGACGCCTTCTCCATGCATTACAAAGATATTTGATACATTTCATACTAAAAAGAAGCTTAAATTTGTCAAATTTAATTACTTGGATTTGTAAAGCATACTGGTTTTTGTTCCCTTAGTTGTTTTCTGCACTGCTTTTAAATTATTTGACTGTTTTTTTTTTTGTTGTTGTTGTTGTTTTTTTACCCCGTCGCACCATTTTGTAGCTCTCTCTTTTTCTCATTATGTAGTCACAGTGTGTTCATGATTGATGGTTACTATAATGACTAACTGTAAATGATCTCTTACAGATGCATGAACAAAGCAAATAAGTATGTGTTATTATAACCAAATTCCCAAATATCCCTCTTTGCTGTAACTAAGACAAAATGAAATGTACAGAAAGTCAAATTAAACTCGACTAGACAGGCCCGGCTATTACAACATGGACTTAAACAACACATGATACTAGATTAAAAAATGGATGGAGGAAGGTTGGACAAAGCAGAAAATTTGCATATGATTTTAAGATCACACCATTTATTACAATCACTTCAGTTTTTTTTAATTAGATCTATATTTGTGACATTTTTATAAATGTGTTTACCTACTTTAGCTTAAAAATAACACCAGAAAGAAGTCTAACAGAAATAAAAGTGTGATCACTCGCACATGTTTCACAGACATGACTGCTGATGATGATAATATTTTCACAGTTATCACAGCCGTCAGTGGTGGCCTAAATGTTAGAGAAGTGGGGGGCTTGTGACTGGAGGTTCACCGGTTCAATATTCCGGACCACGCAGGATAAATCTGGGTGGGAAAAGTGAAGAAGCAGCGTTTGCCCCTCCCTCATTACCACCACGGAGGTGCTTTTGAGGAAGGCCTTTAACCCGGATCAGATCAGACTGTGGTTGTCCAGGTGTGAATGTGAAAAAGAGAGCATTGCTCTCAGAAACTCCCTTGAAAAAATAAAGGTTAAAAAAACAGAACAAAACAATTAATTTGTATAGGTTGAAACAAACGCAGTGATTTATTTATTCCTGGCAAGCACTACTGGAGACATCCTGAAGCTGTAACCTCCAACCATCTTGTACTTCAAGAATTTTTAGCAGCTGATAGAGATCAATACCCGGCACACTCTACACTGGCTGCAGTCCTTGAGAGGCTGTTATGTTGCTGTGAGGTGTTGTCGCAGTCTCTAACCTGCAGCCCACTCACAGGCACAATGCAGCACCTTCCTCTCTTAAGGTTACCTGAGATTAATTATCCCCGTAAGCAAATCCCCATTCCCACCCCCGCTCCAGGCTTCTCAGCGGGGCCTGTGTCACAGCGCTCAGGATGACAAAATAGCATGCCACTCTTCCCATGTTAAAGCGCATCCATTTTTAATCCTCCTCCTTTGAGTACACACACACAAACAGACAAGCACAAACAGGCACACACACACACTCGCTGGCTGAGTTTGTTTGTGATTTTTTATCCCATTTCTCACAATCTTGCAGCGCAACACAAGTATCATTGTGTGTGCGTGTGTGTGTGTGTGTATGTGTGTTTTCAATTTTATTTATATTATATTTTTTATTTCCATTGCTTGGTGAGGCAATACTCAACTCACCGCGGGAGGTTGTATTATTTTTGTTCCATTCTGCATCCCTGTGAGACTGAGGTAGCTCACACAGCAACCACAACAAATCCTGGAAGTGTAAAGTATGACTCATCTTGATAACCAGATCAGACTGAATCTCTTGTATGCTGACAAAGATTAAGCGCGATACTGTACATCCATTTAGAGCCCTCCTCTCCTCTCACGTCCTCTTGAAATCACGCTTGACATTCAGAGGTAATTAAGTTCTTCTTTCGATAGTTTGGATTGGAGTTCTGTCCGTCTGTAATGTAACTTCAGGTTTGAGGTCAGCCTCCCACCGTGGAAAGCATTTAAGCTACTTGGAAGATCAAGAGAACGCCTTCTTCATCTTCTGATCAAAGGGAGCTTAGCCCCAGATTCATCCTCATCAAGAGGCAGAAAAACATTAGATAACATTTAGATCAAGGACTGAAACTGAATAATTCAACCCAACTTTTTTTTTTTTTTTTTTTGTGGGTTTGGGGGGGTGTTTCTAATGAACTTTGTCCTCTAATTAATTCATTATTATAATTAATTAATTAATTAATACTAATACAATTTATTTGTACTGCACTTTTCATTCATAGTGAAGCTGAAGTGCTACAGTATTTTAGCCTTATTATTATCCATTTAAATCAGTGCGTTCTTCTGTACCAGACAGACATGTTTTCTGTCAGATGTGGAGTTTGCGCGCATGTGAATGTGAGTTTAAGTGTGTGTGTTTGGGCAATAGATGTGTGATTAAAAAAAAAAGACACATGAAACTGCATTATTGAAGTCAAACAGTCATGAGAAACGGCCACAAGTCGGCCCCCGTTTGAAGCTGTCACCCAGTTACTGCTCAAAGGCCACTGTTTGGCTGCTTGTTAGCCATCTTTGGACTGTGTGTGTGTATGTGTGTGTGTGTGTGTGTGTGTGTGTGGTACTGTCCCCTAGGGATCCCCTTCCTCTATCCCACTGACTTCAGAGGTGCTTTGAAGTCCTTCCTCAGAGGAGAGGTGAAGGGGAGGGAAGAGAGACATAGAGAGAGAAACTGAGACAAAGAGGGATGGGGGGAGGGTCGAATGAGAACAGTGAGAAATGCTTCATTTTTATTCCCGTACTCGCTCTGCTCATCGCCGAGCCTTTTCCCTCATAATGTGAAAATGATGTCATAGGCTGCACAGTGTGTTTGACATGGCAAAGCGTAGCGGCGTTGCTGAGGTGAGTACGAAATCACGGGAGAGAGCGACCGGTCGATGCGGGGAGAGCTCCGTGTTAGGAATTTACAGCATATTAGGGTGGTCATGTAGCTCCTCTCGGTCATCTAATGAATAATGGAGGGGATCAGTGTCTAGTTCCATCAGGTGATCTGGGTGTACTTTTCAGGAGCGCCGTGTGTGTTTACGTGTGTGTGTGAGAAGAATGGAGAGGCGCAATGAGAGCAGCTGCTGCATCTAACACACCCTCAATACAAAACCATCTGCCATGCTGACTCCAGAGGAACCAATGCACACACACACACACACACACACACACACACACACACATCCTCCCATATTCTCTCTTAAGCAAACACCACCACACATACAAGCTAAAAACAATACACTCTGTTTTCTACTGCAAAAATATTGCAGTTTTTAAACACACATAATTGTTTTAATGAGGATAACATGAGTAAAATGATAAAGATGCATGTTTTTCTCTAAAATTAGGCCTGTGTGAAACATTGGTTTTAAGCTACTTTGTAATAGCAGCAGTGTTTTCTTATATGAGGTCAGGAGAACAACGCTTCTGATTTTGCAATGATGTGGCAAAAAAGAAACATAAGCTAATTAACCTCTGTGTGTGAAAACCGCAGACATTAATGACTGAACTATGTTTTAATGAAGAAGTTTGCTTTCTCCAAAAGCCGCAAAAGAAAAGAAGAAATTTAAATTAGGACCCGAAAGACTTGAGCTCTTCAGCTCTGCCGCAAGAGATTTACAGACACACAATCGCAAAATACACAGAAATGCTTGGTGATGCTTTGTTGCATACACCCGTGCTGTGAAGGCAGGTGTTAGTTGTTTAAGGAATGATTATTTTTGTTTCTTAGCGCTCCTTCAAAAGCCTACTGAGTCCCATTGCAGCGATAGGCGCGGTAGATAAAGGAAAAAAAAGAGAGTGGGAGAAATGATCCTCTCAGCAGCCCATCCAGAGCTGTCATAATCCTGAGTGGGTGAGGTGGTGGAGAGGATCGGGCAAAGATAAGATGATGACTCAGGGAGCGGCTCTCACATGAGGAAATGAGACAGAGACTCAATAACGGCTTTTTTGGTGAATTGCTAACCTCTCTGTTGCTCATTAAAATCAGTATTTACACGGGTAAACTAATATAATCCACAGCTAGCCTCTGCTCGCAATTTAAATGGTCTATTTGAATCATGTTGAATCTCAATATCATTTATTTGGATCACGTACAGTCATTTGAATAAACATCAGTTTAATTGCTCTGGATAAACAGTGCTGTCAGTGGGTGCGTGCGATGAGTGACAATGGCTCATCCTGAGTGAAACCAGCAGATGACAAAATGTCATCAGTGCCGAGCTGCGCCGCGTGGCACAATTCCATTTATTTACCCCAGAGAGATGGGAAAAAGGCCAAGGACGTGGAGGAATAAAAGCAGGAAAAGGTGATGCTGTGAGCAAAACCAGTGCTGAAAAGATGAATGCAGTCTCTGACCTTTTCCATCTTTTCTTCGCAGAGCATACTGGGAATTTATATCAGTCCTGGCTGCTGCAGTCGCCGCGCCGCCTTCCGCTATTTAGAGCGGGCCAGACCTAAAATAACAGTTTGTTCCCTTTATCCTCAGCTCAGAGCTGGTGCACTGGTGGATACATTTAGTAGATTGGCCTCGGTATAAAATCTATACAGGTGCTTAGTTTTGAGTTACACTGTTATTTCTGTCTTTATAGTCAGAATGTTCAAAAATCAGAGCTCATCAATCAGAGCTGTCAGAGTCATACAGCTGTTATAGGAGAGGGGATGAATCAATCATGCTCTCTCTCTATGGTTATGTAAAATCGTGTGTATGTGTGTGAATGTGGTAATGTCTCTCTCTCCAGAGCTCGGTGTTTTTATTGCCTTTGTGCGTGTCTGATTGGACGATGATCCATCTGATGCCCCCACAGCCAGACTTATGAGCAAATGGCTTTTGTAAATAATAAATAACCTGTTAAACAGAAAGACCAGAGGACCAGCGTGTGTATTATTCACAGCAGCTTGAGTTTTACTTTACCTTTGATTGCCCTCATAACTTAGATTATTGGCCAAACACCACCTGCGCACTATTGCACCCAACAGTGTAACATCACCTGCTGTATAATATTCTCTCATCCGTCTCTCTCACTGTCATGTTCCCTTGATCGCTTCCCAATTTAGTCATGGACCGCTTTCCTTAAGCAAGACATTTTTTAGCATCTAACTAGGTGAGAAACTATTCCTTTTTTATTTCTGTCACAGCACGACGCTGTTCTGGTGACATAGCGCTGGCAGCTGTATTAATATTTTCTAATGTTTTTTTTGGCAGCAGGCACCAGATAAATTAGGCAAATCAAGTCACTCACAATAGATGCACTGCACACAAAGACACAAAGGCAGAGAACATCCCTTGTTTGTAAAATCACATCCATAACATGTGCTTTCAGTGTTTAAGGGCAGAGACTGATAGAGCCTAACCTGGCTGTACCACTCACACAGCAGGGTAGCCTAAGTGTGTCTATGATAACTATCCTCTTCTAAGAGAGAGTTTACGGGTAATGGACATGAATAGTGGATAGTGAATTATATAAAAGCTGTATCAGACAGTGTCTGTCAGGCACAGTCACAGCCTGTGAATTCAAACCTGATATTGGACTGATATGCAATATTCACCGAGCTCTAGCTCCTGCTTGACAGACTCCCTCAGTGGAAAATCCACAACCTGTTTTGAGAATAAGCAGTACAACAGATTGGTCTACAATTGTTGGAGCATGTAGTGTTTTATTCGAAATGTTATAAAGAAGCTTTACTGTCACTTATAGCCAGTTAATACAACATTAAATGATTTTATTCTAAGAACCCTTTAGCAGCATGAATGTCACATGGGGAATCAAGCTCTGATTTAAAGGTACCCTGTGAAGTTTTTGACCTCTAGCAGCACTTTGGAGCAATTTTTGTGTGAGCTGGTCCTGATTTTGCACATTTGGACGGGTGACATGATACATATTCCTGCCAATGATTTCACACTACTCCAGTGATAGACAGGTGGTGCTGGCACGCCAAGAAATGCAGCAATGCGCCAGCAAAGGCAGGCAAGAAGACAACAGCAAGCTAATAAATATGAATGTAAACAAATGTTTAGCAAGTAAGGAAA
The DNA here is from genome assembly GCA_038419695.1 of Scomberomorus guttatus. Classification (NCBI taxonomy): domain Eukaryota; kingdom Metazoa; phylum Chordata; class Actinopteri; order Scombriformes; family Scombridae; genus Scomberomorus; species Scomberomorus guttatus. The sequence goes on from CM076460.1 coordinate 7,617,248, forward strand.
TGCAAGGAAACACACAATGTGTTTTGGTAAGTCACACTGAATTTAAACATAACTTTTGTTATACTTTTGAAAACTTAACTTGGCACCTTTAAATCTGCACACTAGTCCAGTTTCCATCCAAACGTTTTGTTGTGTGAATATCAGTTGTTGGGTGCATCAAGATAAATGGTAGCTCTAATTCTCCAGTCCAGTTCTATTAAACCATTGCAGAAGAAGAGGATGTAATGAGATGATGTAATTAAAAGAACCTCAAATGGTGGAAAACCATGTGTTAATGTGAATGTGAATGTATTAATTTGAGGATTGTGTGCAGCTATTTTTCTTCTCTTCAGTGGAGCGAAAGCTTGAGTGACATTTAAGTCACATGCTTTAAGTACGTCATGATTTATTTGCTAAGTCAGTTTCCATTGCACTTTGTCACATTTTGTTTTTTAGCGACACAGCTTTTCCACCTCAGCCAAGTGTACACACACACTGTCCAAGATTTCCAGCATTTCCAGCAGGTTTTTTAATGCACAAATTGAAAATGCGCATAAAAACAGGCAGATGGAATCGCACTTACTGTCATGAAGGTTAGGTGTAAATGGAGAGTGTGAGAAGCTGTGTGTCTTCTTGTCGGTTGAGGGAAATGATGTCATATGTGCGGCTGGTTAGCTGAGTATTCTGCAGACATGTTAAAGCGTCTCTTCTGCTAAAGGGCGCATTAGGCATGGCAAAGTAACACATCACTGCTGTCAATAGCGGACATCCTCTCTACATCTCGTACTGTCACCTCCTTTTATGTCTCCAAATCTCTGTCACCACTTGGATCAAGTAACCACAAGCAATTAGTCAGACTAATTGTATCCAATTAAGAAAAGCATCGGCAGCATGGGAGGCCTGTTCATCAGACCTCTGAAAGGAAAATTGCTGCCACCATCAGCAAGATTCTGTCTAGGTTAGCAGTGATTGTACTGGTTTACAAAGAAATCTGTACCTGCAAATACTGACCTGTGTAATGCAGTAACCAGACAAATACAAATTTTCTTCTTCGTCAGCAGTAAAATCTGCCTTGTTTCTATCACCACAATATATAATTTTTCTTTTACAGCATTTGCAAACAGCTCGATTCACCTTTTACACTCCAAAATGACATCAGAACTTGGACTGAACCTGAGCAGATGCTGCTTGAAGTTAAAGCTCAGCTGCTGTATCATTATTCTGTTTGTTTCTTTGTGCTTCCCCATGTGTGCACACTCTTTAATAAAAGAAGTATATGTGTTGTTTCAGCTCACCTTCAGAGTAGTTTTAGCAGCTTTATTAACAGTAAAAACAATTGCATGCCTCATATATGCAGACTACAAAATCTATCCTGGAGCTATTATGCTTTTATGAAAATCATAAAGTAAAACAATTGCATTCTGTAGCTGAATCAACGTTTCTTTCCATCCCCACTCCCTGCCCAAAGTGTTTATAGTCATATTTTAGGGAGCTACAGTCTGCTAGTAACGACTGAATAATAAAATAAAAATGAACAATATACTGTTGAAATCCTGCAGGTATGGTTGTGGCTTTGCCTGCAGGAATTCAACAGTATATTGAATTGCTGTCATTTTGGAAGAGTGATTAGATCTTCCAAAATGTTCCAGAGACTTTTAGTAATACTGAGTTGTGCTCTTTTATAAAACAGCAGGTACAGCAGTTCAGTAATTGGACTATTTCACAGATCAGAATTCACCAGCAGTTAGCTGATGGCTGGTAGTACTGTAATTTTCCGGTCGTGATTCAAGTCTTATATTACTTAGATTAAATTCTTAAATTAGATCAAATATGAAATGAAGAATATTAGGGGGGTTGTATGTATAAAACAGTCAGTCTACATCATGGTAATCTGTAACACAGAACTAGGCTTAATGCATCTCTCTCACCTGCATGAATTGTATATCACCGTGCTTCTAACAGGCTTTTAGCTTAACTCAAGATCTTTTATGAGCATGTTTCCATTATGAGTCACTGCCATCCTCTCCCTCTCTCTTACACACACATGCACACCCAAAGTGTAGCAGCTACTTTCTAGTGATTACTTTTTTTGCTACCATGCCACTATCAAAGTTTCCCAACCTTGATTTAGTTAGCAATTTAAACTTTTGCAATCAGTAGAATTTGCACATCAGTCATTAGTAAAATGATGCCATTTTCAGTGCCTTATGCTAATAAGGCTGATTAAACTAGATGAAATCAGTTTCCACTTATGACCACTGCCACAGCAGAAATCCTCACTTTATTGTTAAAGTAAAAAACACAAAAAAATTTTTAACTGTATGCATATAAACATTAGACTCAAGAGGGTGTAATGCAACCTTCATAATGAGCAATGCCAACTGGTAACATTAATACAAAGAGCTCAAATAAAACAGACAAAAACACACGTACAGTGAAACAGCTGTTCTGGGAGCTCGACGAGACCAAACACCAGCAGCAATTCACACAGCAGAGAGCCGGCAAACATTTATGGGCCCTGGCTGCCAATTTCTTTTTGGGAGAATGTTTGGCTTCATTGCTCCCTGTGGACTTTTGCTGGAAGAATTAGGAATGTGGACTCTGAGGTATGAGGTGAGAGGCTGTTGAGGCGCAGGGCTCCTTCGCTCTTGTTAAGTCACAAGAGCCGTGATAGCAGGCAGGAGCCTCAGAGAGAAGATGGAGATAAAGTGGCACATTTTAGTATTGCTATTGTGTTTGAGTCGGAGCATTTGTCGCTTGCAATACAGCGCCACTATTTACCACAGGGACCCACTTATATTAACCAATCTGATAAAAGAGACGCACTGACAGCCTTTCTATCTCTGAGCCTCCCAATACCCATAAAAGACCTTTTGTTGACTCACATCTTGAATGGTTGTTATTGTAAAGAGCGGCTTTCTTAGCAACAGGAAGTTACAGGCTTTATAGCTTTCTTACATCAGCATTGTAGCCCTTATAGTGCTTTGACACTCAGCAATGCTGTTATTGGCTGATAATTGTTTAGAAGCAGATATCATGTGTTCAAGGATTCACAAGGATCATAAAGAAATTTACATGTGTCTTTTAGAGAGGCACAAACATCGGATTTTTGGGTATCAGATGTGAGAATATTCAATGTATTCCTCATAAAAGGTTTTTTCTAGCTATGAGTAATTTCTTTGCTAGATAGCTCTGTATTGGCTTTCTGTCAACAAATATTTACCTAACAGGCAGAAGGAGTTTGGTGTAAATGAGATCTTTTCAAACATGAAGTCAGCTCGACCCGCATGAAATGTTGGAGTGCACTTCAACTATTTGTTCCTCTCAAAAGTCAAAGAAAAAAAGAAATTCCAGTATGTTTTTAAAGAAATACATTTCAACAACAAATGCAAGCAACCATAGCGTTGCTTTGCTGCATATTTCTGTGCAAGTACTCTTTTTGTGCAGAATAGTGTGTTTTTCAAGTGACCCTGCCCTCCTCCAGAGCTGCGCTACAAGAAAAGTGTCTGACCTTTACTCGCTCAGTGAGGGAAAGTGGCCCGTGGATGCCAGGCTGAGGCCGAATGAATTCCGCCGCCAAACTGCTCAGCACCCTGCCTGTATTTATTTTTTGTTCTGTTCCACAATAAGAACTGTCGATTTGCAGGCCTGAAGCTTGGAAAGCAGGCATGAAGCACATACGTTTCTGTAGATTTCTGTAGATTTTTCAGAGCCCTGTCAAAGACGGATATAGGTTTTCTCTAAGGATGTGTCTTTCCTCATCTGCACCTCTGCCTCTGTTTCTCATCTGTATTCTATCCTCAGTTCCCCAACCCCATCGATTAACCCCACAGTGTAGAGCAGATCTTTTGCTGGGTTTAAAGGAGTCAGCTGTCAGGGGAAATTTCATGCCCAATGCCTTTTCCATTAGGGAGAAACAGGAGAATCTACCTCCTTGGGGTTGGGGGGGGGGGGGTGTAAAAGTTGTGGCCCGTGAACCCTATTGGCTCTCTTAAAGCTCACGTTGTGAATCAGAAAGCGGCACGAGGTCACACAGCTCACCAGAGACAGATAGAAAACAACAAAGTTCAATACTCAACCTATGTGCAGCTCAGTGATGAGTATACAGTTCAAGGTGCTACGAAGCACTCAAGGCAGTGGACCCTGGCCTCCTAGCATTGACAGCTGTGCACTTGTTAAAAGAGCAGGGGTTCGTGAGGATGTTGGTCATTTATTCAGTGGCAAGCAATATGATTACCAACAGAAAGTGGGACATATGAGAGATGGACAGGATTAGAGTAAGTGAGTAAAGACAGAAATGGATCTGATCTAGTTATCTGCAGGGTAAGTGTGTTAGAATCTGACATTGAATTTCTTTTCATGCCGCAGGTTGTCTGAAATGGGGAGGAACCCGAGTCATGGTTCTGATTGGTCAGCGGGTCTGCTCCTGGCAGTGAGACTGCTGTAGTTACACACTGCTGTTTTTTGTACTTCAATCTACAAGGATAAAGCAGAGGCAACATACATGAGATTAAAGGCACAATTCTAATCATTTATGCATCTCTGACCCCTACACTCATCATTTCATCTGAGGGCAAGCCATAAAAATATAACATTTGAATCCTGGCAATAACTTTAAATAACTGCCTCATCAAAAAAAAAAAAAAAGGTGCCAAAAGACAAAGTGTGTGTCACCTTTGAAGCTATGATTAACTGCAGTAAATTGATGTAATTTGCTTGTCCTGAAACACAAGTGAGATGAAGGGTAGACAGACATTTTATTGAAGCATGTACTTTATATAAAGTCGGCTCTAGCGGCTGTGTATTTGCTGCAGAGGAGTTCTGAGGGAATGTCCTGAGTTGAGATGAGAGGATCTACAGGGTGCTCGCTTCACCGCCAGGCAGCCGGAATGACCAAAGCAGACCCCCTGTGATGCTGGATTGGAAACGGGGCCCCAGGGGAGAAGTGGGGAGTGAGTGAGAGAATGATTTAGTTTTAAGTATAGCCTTGGTATATAGTGTTCACCTTTCCATTTTCTGTATGTTTTCAATGCATTTAATCAGTTTTTGTAGGAAGGCACTGTCTGTGTACAGTAACTTCATCTGGATTTATACTTCTTTGTCAAGAGCTTATGTTGTGCCTACAGTTACAAGTTTCTGATGCTGGTAGAGACTGTCGAGAGTGGGGACATGTTGAAACAAGTTGAAAAAAGGCTCAGTTATCTCACCTTTTTCCGTAACACACATCTAGCAAAACAATTTCCACTGCTCACAGCGATCCCCGCTCTCTATCACAGTGAGTGAAACTGCATAATAACAGTGACCACACGGAACAGGGAGACCTTCCCTTCCTCACTCGTATCACAAAGTGAATGAAAGAATATAAACACAGTTACTGTGGGGAATATGATTGAAGCAGGATACGGCCCTGATCGTGATGGCGATCGTGTACCGTATGATACGTATGATTTGGGTGAAACTGAATTGAACTATAACTCAAAACCTTCACCGGAGGTGTGGAGAAGAAAATGAATCTGCTACCTTTTTGATAATCGAATAATCGTAATAAATACCAAACCAAAACCCGGCAGGTTCCAGCCTCTCAAGTGCGAGAATTTGATGCTGGTATACATGATAGAAAACTGATTTTTGGCTTTTAGACTGTTGGTCAAACAAAATAACACACTTGAAGACAACACCTTGGGATGTAGGGAAATTATAACATTTTTCACTATTTACTGATATTTTATAGACAAATCAATTAATTGAGAAACTAATTAGTAGATTAATTGATAATGAAAATAATTGTTATGTGCAGCTTTATAAGAAAATAACACTGACAACTGAATTTAGTTTTCTAATTTTCTATTATTAATAATGTTTTAATGAAAAATAAAGCTGATTAATAAAGCTTTTTCACACCAGCTATAATCAAATGTGTCTGCAGTCACTCAGTACAACTTAAACCACTTGAGGACCATCATACTAGTACCTTCTGTATGTTTACTATTCTAACCTGGAGATTATGTATTTTGAGGCACTGTGCGATGTATGAGATGTCATAACGGTTGATTGGGCCGAATTTTCAAAGCGAGCCAGAAGAGCAGAAGAGACCGAGGCTCCACAGGGACTTAAGCCAGAGTGCTGGGCAGGAAACAGATGGCGATGGTGGGAGTGGGGGCGGGCGGTGCACAGATAGACGCAGTGCCTGGCCAGAGGATATTACAGCAAGCCTGGACACACTCATCCTCTGTCCCCTGCTTCCCAGGGGATTAATAAGCCCATCATAGCCACTGCCCATATGTGGAACCACTGAAGGGATGTGACACTGGGGGGGTTACTGTAACTGGTTAGCCATTTTGTCTTCTATAATGTCTCACTATAACTCAGTAATGTTGCAGATGTTTGAATCCAGTCAGCTTCACTTTGTCTCGTAATGGAGGGCAGAGGAAGAGAGTCGGACAGGAGATGAGGGCTCTGAGTTGGCCCACTGAGAGCACTAGGAAGACTGCGGCTGTTCATTATTTAGGTTATTTTTACACCAGCATGGCCAAACAGGTGGCCACACTTGTGACTAGCATAAAAAGAAGGAGGAGCACCCCCTATCTTGTGCTATTCCTCCAACCTGTCCTCCACAGAAGAAGATTTTACCCGCCACCTTGACTGAAATGGCTTTCTAACAAAGGCTCCAGCATTATGAGTAGCTGCAGCTGTGTCAGTATTGACTTTGTCTGGAGCTGTATTGGTGTTGGTGACATTTCTTGTATTCTCATATCACCTCTGGTGCGGCCTAGGGCTCCGTCTGACCTTTGAGGCGCCAAGTGGTAGCCCAGAGGAAGAGCAGCAGCCAGCTCACCTGACCTTTACGAGTGCTTTCACCGTGCCCCCGCCACCCTCTCTCCAGCCAACTCTCAGTCTGCTGGCTTCGCTAGACCCGCTAGACAGTGTCTAGTGCTGACAAGCTGGATCTGCTGCTGTCCTCGGCTCCCCAGAGAGCCTCCGCAGCCTGTCTCAAGGTATAGGCTTGCAGACAAGGATGGCAAAGGTGAGCAGACAGTGCAACTTGACTTCCAGACAGTGAAGAGAGATAGTTTTACTGCAAATAGGCCAGGGACTCCTCTCTGCTAGGCTATGTTCCATATCACTGTCACTCTGTGTGTGTGTGTGTGTGTGCATGTGTCAGTGACCAAACTTTTGAAAAAAAAAGGTTTATTTCAAGTCACAACAGCTTTCAGCCACAAAATTCCTTTGACTTGCACTTTCACAGATGCATGAATTTTAATTTTCCATATGAATCACAATTTTTGCATCGTTATCATAGTGTAATAACGTTATTGTGTGTGAAAGGGTCTTTTTGTTCTTCAGTTGAAATATCAGAGTAGGCTTAGATGAAGGTGACCTCCCAGCCGTCACTGCAGGTCCCTGGCAGGAACAAAATTAAAATCTACACAGCAACAATAACAGTCATGCTATATGAATGCAGTTCTCGCTGATGTTAACATTTAGCAACTCTGAGATGGAGAAGTGAGAAAATTAGCTTCATTAGGCCCTGATTGGCTAATTAAAATTAACTGGGATTTTCTGAAAAAGCCCATTTTCTAACCCCACTGCAGATTACATCCATAAAAAGATTGTCTTAATAACTTTAAAAGAACTTCCTGTAATGAAAGTTAGCTCATTTTAAGATAGATAACCACTTCCACTGCCCCTTACTGGTTACTTTTTCCTTATTTATCAGTTCATTTTGTACCCTGAAGTAATTCACATCTGCTTCCACTTCCCAGTCTGTGTATGAGTATACAAACTGTTGTTTGTACAGAAGCTGGGGATTATAGCAGGATGCCTCCTCTGAAAGGTGGCTTAATCCTGCTCCCAGCTTGCAGATTAGAAGCCCCTGCTTTTTGAAGATTTTACTCAATATCAGCTCCTTCCCCCGGCATGTAAACACATTTCAACACTGATTAGCCCAGAAACATTGCTTTGGAACCCACCCCCCTCTCAAAAAACACAAAAACAAAAGCAGCCTTCATGAGACATCAAAGGCGTTACTGCATTCATACATGTATGCATGTATCGTCTCTGGAGGCAGAGCGGTGGAGCCTGTGTTAATACTGCAATATTTGCTGCTTCATAGCCCTCTAGCATGCAGTCCTTTCTGACAGATGGCCAGAGGAGATGTGAAATCCGAGCTGGCAGAGAGAGGTGGGATGTCCATTGTGGCATTATGGTTTGTCTCATGTTATCTCCCTTTTGCCACGGCCAGGGCGCTTCACGCATGGCCTCCAATATGGGAGCACAGCAGACTGAGATGTAAAAGCACAGGAGCAACACAGCGAAAGAGGGAGGAGTGACCGATCTCACCTTGACAGTCTGAGGGAAGCTGCTGAAATTTTTTATTTTTTTTTTAAACTCATATCTCACCGGCGGCAGGGTCGATGCCTGTGTACGTGTTGTGTATGCACGTGTGCGCCCATCTGCGTGCCTCTCTGCAGGGCAGTGAGGTGTGCGAGAAGACGATGACAGATGGTCATCATCACTGTCAGCGACATATCTGTCAGTTTGTCCTGGTCCCCACCTCTCTCATCTTCTGAAGGATGCCTGTTTTTCTCTCAGTGAACTGAACCATAGCATGTGGTTTTTTTTTTTTCGTTTGAGGTCACTGAAGATCAGAGACGATAGGGGTGAGCTGTCTATTGACTCAGTTTTTCATCAATCAATCAGCCAATCAGTTTCTCTTTCATGGGGCCTCCTGTCTGACATTCTCTCTGAGTCTTTATCTCTCAGTCTTCTACAGTTTCCATTTTCAGTCAATATGAATGAATATGTGCCAGATTAATTCCGTCCTCACCTGTGTTTGCCTTCCAAGGCCGTTTTGGTAGTTTTTGTCTGCACAGGCAGATCCAATTTAAAGCTTTGCGTTTTTCAGTGAAAGCCATTACTGAGAAATCCTGTCAAAACAGGGCTTTTTGCAGGTTGACCTTGATTCAGTGGACGCTATCTGTCCTCTGATGTTAGTTAATCACTGTGTCTCCTTGCTTTGAAGAGAATGTTTCCTTATCGTGACAGGCAGTGGACCTGTCAGCGATTGTGGAGGGGGAAAAAAAAAAAAGATGCCGACCGAGGGCCAAAAATATCGGGAAAAATGACAAAACCTTTCCTAATCACTCTCCCGCCGTGCAGCATCAGACAGCGTTCCTGTCAGCAATCTCAGTGCGGTCCCGGTGGACGCCCTCCATTTCTCCATCTCTACACATACAGAGTAGATATATACTGTATGTACAGGCTACGAATGCAGGGAGGGAAGAAGGCGCAGTGCAGGACTCTCAATCCTGTCCCACCGCTGTGAATGAACTGCACATATACGAGGGTTGAGAGATCAGAAAGTAGGAGGAGAGAGGTAGATTTGTGCGTGTGTTATCTTTGCGAGGAGAAGGGCACTATGTGACAGGAGACACAGTGTACTCTCTGAAAAGCCTCCCCCAGTGACACTTGTTCCCTCTCATATCTGTGTCTGGTCTATTATTGTCGTGGAGGCCGGCGTCAGCCAGCAGCAGGGCCTCAATCTATATATCACCAGCCGACATCTCTAATTGGAGCATGCATGCAAATTACACCCATGTTTATTCTTATAGATGATAACATCCACAAGCAGACAGCCGTGAAATAGAAACCTTTACGCTAGGTCAGGCTGGTCATCTCCGGAGAATTTCAATGGACAGGTTAGACCCTGTGTTTATTGCAAGTAATTGGCACACAGGTAAGCCTTATTGATTCAAACTGAGGGACTTCTACTACCAAAAGAACCACCAGTACTAGACCAGCATTTTGAACATCATTCTCAAACAACCACAAATCAATTACTAGGTTTTTATGGAGGGGCAGATGACCAAAAATAAAATTGGCCAACCTACAAAGAAAGAAGGAGTTAGGGGGGCTATTAGTGCCCAATTTTAAATTGCATTTCCAAGCTCTTACCTTTCATCCCTTAATAAATTGGTTTAATGGTAATACTTCAAGTCCATGGCTCAATATCAAGAGGAATTTGATGGCCCCAGTTCCATTAAATGACAAATGGTTTACAGGTCTTTCTGTTAGACAATGTAGACTGTACGGTCTGATAATAGTGTTTGCAATTCAAAATTTGCAGAGAATAGAAACGATATATAATTGGAAATCTAAATGGCATGTTAACACACTAATATTTTATAACAGCTTATGAAAGTCTGGAGGACAATATTTTATCTAACCTCAATGGTATAATTCAGGTATACATAGTTTAGGAAACATTATGAATGATACTGGTTTAAGAAGCTTTCAGGGTTTGAGAGAAACATACAAATTGTCAACCAACTCCTTTTTTCTATATTTACAATTACGTTCTGCAATACAGGCTGCAAGTATTTTGAGTGACAGACAACCTATTACTCATCCAATAATGGATTTAATTAAGAAACTATCAGGATTAACTAAGGGAAATGTCTCTTTAATTTATAACACTTTGTTACACAGACCCCATTAGCGATATGGATGGATATGGAATATGGAATAAAGACTGCTCTGAATCATTTATAGACCAGAGGTTGAAGGAATGCCTCTTGTTCTTCACAAAATCCAAATCATAATCTAACAAACCTGAACTTCATATGTATATCAAACTTATTTGACACCAAAGCAGCATTTTATGATGAATATAACTACTTCTCCAAACTGTACCGTATGTGATTTGAATAAAATTTGGACTGGGAACAAAAAATATATTTAATTTGTTTTATTACTTCCTGTTTTATTTATTTACCTGTCTATCAGTGTCTTGGTATACCTATATGTTATTGACAGAGGTTACTTGTTGATGTATGCCTGCAAGCCTTGCGGAGAATAAAATTGGTCACAAAAAAACCCCCCAAAAAACAACCACAATCAAATAAATGACAGTTGCAGCTACATTCAGACAGTTGCCTCATGATTCCACGAGCCACACATAGTCCAGAGCAGACTTTAATGGACTCACATTTTGCCCTCTGTCTTTTCTTTCCCTTGAAGATGGAATGAAGCCTCCGCAGTGTGCTCGATTTATAAAAGTGCTACTGTCCAAATTAATTTGAAATGGAATGTCGGGGTTGCCTTGGAGACACAGTGAGGCAGAAGCCTGCCATTGTAACTCACCTGAGCTGTTATAGGAGAGGCCGCCTCTGCGTTTGGAGAAATGAAAGAGTCATTCATTGTGGGTTGAGGTGAAGAGGCTGAATAATAAAGGAACATAGTTAGAATTTGTCATTGCCATTTATTTGTCAAGGCTTATATATATTTACAAACCCCTGCTGTATTTTACAACTGAACACAGTGTGCCTGAGGGTTACACACTCAGACACACATTCAAACCTATAACACATAGGTTACAGAATATTCATAACAGAATATTATGGTTCATTATTTAAAGCAGTGGTTCCAAACTTTTTGGCTTGTGACCCCTTGTCACTACTTTCAAATATCTACCAGTTGTTGTGTTACTATTTCAACCACCGACTGATTTTATTTGCCGTGTTCGAATCATTTTAGAGTCCAGAAGAAGTCGGTGCAGGAAAGAAATCTTTATCTATTAAAAATATTTTTTCTGCTTTCCTCTCCTCATCTTGCGACCTCTGAGATTTATCTTGCAGGCTTGAACCACTGATTTAAAGGATCATGCCAGTAGTTTTAAATGTTTTAGACCGTTACTAAAAAATCACCACTACGTAACTGTACATCGCAGGTCATCATTTAGCATGCTCCTTTGTTTTAAAAATGTTAATGTACTACAGCCATTCTAGACATCCATTAGTTTCCATCCATCGCCATTATGGTATGGTATGAAAACCAATTAGGAAAGTCTTGATTGAATTACACTCAAAAATGTAAAACTCTATAGGATACATTGGAAAATGGTCAGCAGAAAAGTTAAGTGCTTAAAGAGCTCAAAGTTGCAAACACATATGGTTCTTTGAGAAAGTAAAGGAATGAATTTGTGCTGAACAATGTGCTGATGAAAGAGGTCTGCCTAATGAATCATATAGTGCCCATTCTAATGAGTTTATTGTTGGTGTGTTCTTTCTTGTTGCTGTACTGTAGCTGTATCTCACCACTCTTCAGGCTTCTCTGCTCTCCAGCTAAGAAACTTTATTCTAATTAAGCGGAAATGCAAGTTCAGCTTGTTAGAAAGCGAGCACCAGTCAAAATCTGTCTTCAGTGGCTTGTCGATGTTCCGGATGTCACAGTGTTGCAGCCTCACCTCGACTTGCCGAGCATCTACAGTGTGCACTTGTCCCCATCTTACTGGCTTGTCTCACTGTTATCCAATTAACTAGCTACAGCACGGAGGCAGCTCTGAAGGTTGTTGTTTAATTATAAAAGGCATTGTGTAAACGGCCCCCGTCAATACAATTCCAACAGTACTGCAAAGAGCAATAAATCTTGTTCTCTGAATGTGTTTCATTGGAAACGATTGTTCTTACTCTGCTTTTGATTCGCTTTTTTTCTCCCAAGCTGGCATTTACTTTTCCTCCCTTTCCCATTAAATTGTTCCATCTTCTGTAGCAAACCTCTCTCTCATGTGCGGTCTTTGTCTCGTTTAGCACACAGTATGCTTCTCCATCATCCTCTCTTTTCTCTATCTGGAACAGCCTGGTGGACCATCTGCAGCCAGAGAGTCTGACAATAATACAGTATGTTGTGCTTGTGCAACTTTGTATCTTTGGCCAGTGGGCCCACTGATCCTCAGCCAGTGTGGCACTAACCTTCTTAATAGCTGCTTTCATCTCCCTCTTTCTACTTTTTTTTTTGTGTTAAACTGTCTTTAGAGAGTTGGAAGAAGACAAAAACCGCATCTGATTTGCGTGCAGGCTCACGGCTCAAGAGCCCTTGGCTGACAGCTGTGAATACCATGACTCAGAGGACAAGCCAATAGCTCTTCCTTTTTATGATGTCTGATTCGCCCACTGAGCAGGTCCACAGCAGCCATCGGGGGAAAATCTGTGTGTGCCTCAAATGAAATGAATGGCATTTCAGTAATGGGAATAAATAGCTACTGTAGCAACACACACAAAGCATAATTATGGCTACTGTTGTATGTTTTAATATTGGTACAGTGATAAACAATAGTCGTCAGATATTGTCTGTGCCTTTAATCACTCTTTTGTTCAATCATATCAGTGCTGTATTCAATCCTCCAGACCTGCTGATTGTCTTATTGTCTTTTTTTAAATACATAATGGAGATATATTCTTTCCTTTTTCAAAAAATGTTGGAGATCGCGGTGCCCAGTGCAGCACTTTCTCAGCGTCTTCACAGACTGTCCGTTGATGGATGGTGTATGGTTGCCCTTGTCTAACCTAAAACCCACCACCAATTTTTCTTTCTTCTTCCTCCCACTATTTTAAGCTCTGACTGTGGAGCACTGTTCACACAGGAGGTCCATCATAACCGCTGTGACATGACTGAGCAGCCCATGAGGACAGTGCAATATGAGAATTTAATATACTTTATAGTATAGTATACAGGGTCTATAGGAGGGGTCTATCACTGTCATGAGTCTAGGTTCAATGACAAAATATTATGTGCTGAGGTGGTTCCAGATGTTTAAACATGTATATAATGTAGCTTTGTATTCTTTACTAATCAAAAGTCAGCATTAACTGTTTTTAACCACACTAAACACATCAGCCTGGAAATGTCAACTGAATTGTGTTTAATGTATTGATGTTTCATAATTATGATTGTCTTCCACCTGCTTAACTGGTTATTTTTTGAGCGTGTAAACATGTTAGAAGGCCAAGAAACCATCTAATTAGTCTGTACAGGAGATAGTGGTACATATGGACATGGCACATAAGGCTGGAGCTATAAATACAAATGTGGCATCTCAGTCAACATGCCAGACTTAATAAGGACTGAAATGCATTGTTGGCTGTGCTCCATTTGGAGTCATATGTTATATTCAATCAGCAGATTAATACGAATAGTACAATCTTACTCGTCTGCGAGGAAATTGAACTGTGGATGTGTCTTTTGTCATGTGTCGTGTGTTTGTCATAGAAGATGTTCTGACATGTCACAGTAGGAAAAGCACAGGTGTAAATTACAAAATTAATGATAGCTGAATCCCATTTAGCGGCTTTGTGCTTATAGAATAGTACTAATAGAATTGAGCCATCATTAATATTATTAGTAACACCTGTGCTTCTCCTACTCAGACGTACAACAGCCTTACCACCACCCAACATCCTACAGACATGTCCTCAGCATTATAACAGTGCGGCTCTATGAACTTTAGTCCAGCCTAAAATATCTCAACAACTATTGGATGGATAGCCATGACATTGAACAGACATTCATGCTCCCCAGAGGACAAAGCCTCCTAACTTTGATGATTTCGTTAATTTTCCTCTAGTGTCACCATGAGGTTGACATTTTGCTGTTAGGTTTGGTGAAATGTCTCGACAATTGTTGGATGGATTGCCATGAAATTTGGGTCAGACATTCCTGCTCCCCCTCAGGATGAATTGTTATACCTTTGATGATATTTTAACTTTTCATCTAGCACCATCATCTGGTCAAAATTTGAATTGGTCCAAAATTAATGACCAAATACCTGCAAAATTTAGCAGTACGTTGTGTTTAGTGCTACAGTATTTGGCAAATGTTAGCATGCTAACACGCTAAGATTATGAACATGGTAATCATTATACCTGCTAAAGCTAGCATGCTGATGTTAGCATTTAGCTCAAAGCACCGCTGTGCCAAACAGAGCCGCTAGCATGGCTATAGACTCTTAGTCTTGTTCTTGTCTAAGAATGATAACTATGGACTTTTAAAGGCAGTAATTCTGATACTACTGAGAGAAAATAACGGATTATGGTGATTTTAATAACCACGTATTAATGTATGTTAAGACCAATGTGTTCTCTTCATTTTAATAGTAAAATGGCAAAAATGTAGATTATATAATGGCTTTACTTCTGTATTTGGCTAGCTACTTGAAAGTGAATGATATGTTAATAGTGTTAGGAGCAAAAGCCCTCATACTATATAACAGGAAGTTGAAATGGACTGGCTGCTGCCTGAACATTTTACCATGTCAGTAAATAACTATAATTGCTGCTCATATTCACCACTGATTATAACAAAGCTCTGTATCATAGTTTGTTGCTTTCTTAATGATGATGACATTTTAACACAGTTTAAGAAACTCATGTTTTGTTTTGTTTTTGGTACAAAGGGGTTAATCTAAATAGAAAAATTTATAATTTATAACATAAAATGGCTTTGAATCTCAATAACCAGTCCTTTTACATCCCAACTGTTATAATTTTAGATGTAAAAGTGCTCTTTGAAACAAAAGAGAAGCAAAACCAATAAACACGGCAAGAATTCTTTTGGCCTTGTGCCTTCTCATCTGTCCTTGACTCTCTTCTGTCAGTGTAAGTATAAGTGAGGGATCGGTACATGTCACTCTTCACTTAATTAACTACTAGGCTGTACAGTATCTTGTGGTTTCACACTGTTCTGCCTTCATGCCACATGCATAATTATATATTACATAATAATGGTAGAAGACTAAGACTTAAAATCAAACAGAGAGTGAACTTTATAACTATGTAATTCTACTAAATGAAGAATTTTTAGTCAAGCAAAAAATTACCTGATGATAATCAGGTCATCATGCTGATCACTATGGCTCCAAACTGCCAATTTTGCACTGACAAATGAGAAATGTCTTGAATCGCTTTCTTTCCATTTTCACTAATCAGCCAGAAACATTTAGGTTGGAACATTTGAACTAAAACAAACAAAACTGGGTGTTAGCTTGTAGAGAACTAATAACAACATCATTTGGTTCACTCGCCTGGAGCTAAGTGACAGAGAGCCTGAATCCCCTGTGTAATTAACCAGAGGTTTGAGCTCATGACTCATCAGCCTGCATGATTTCTGTTATGCATAAAGCTGTGTGATGGCAGTTGATGGCCGCTGGCTGCTGGTGATTACAATCCTGGAAAGGTGTAGGCAGCAAACCTGTATTTAGAATCAACCCATTGGCAGCACCTAGCAAAACAACACCTTTGTAAACTCCTGACAACTTTTATTCCGATGGGAAATGAAAAGGGGCATTGTCAGAGAGTTTGAGCGATTCTGTTGTTGTTGTTATTTTGCTATGAGTGGTCGAAGGTGGTTGTTAGCCAGCGTTGTTATGTGGGATGAAAGTGGGTAGAAGTGAAGGTTCTTTGTGCAGAAGCTTCAGAGGGATGTCCCCGCAGTCCAGGGGTGATTGCAGTCAGGGAATGAACGTCTGCTGGTAACTGACAGGCATCACTTTGTATCAGGAAGCTGATCGCCCTGCGCTCCAGAGTGCTGTGTCAATTAAAGAGCAGCAGCGCAGGTAGGTGGAAAAGAGGACAGCCTCATTTCTTTGCTGCAGCAGTCTGGAGATTGGCTTCAGATTGCTGCAGGCACCGACTCTATTCAGCCAACTCTCTCTTTGACTGGCTCAATCACCTACACACAGCAGGCAGGCGGATAAGAAAAATATTTCATCCATACCAGTACCATGTCTTCTGATGCTCTCAAAGCATGCAGTGTTAAAACCTGATTAAATAGGTGGAGTATGGTGGAATATTGTGAGAATAGTTCACTGTTTTTAAATAACTGACTAGAACCTGACCTGCAAATGCATGTAAAAAAGTGCTTTCACGTTTGTGTTTGCAAGTGTACATTTCTCTGGGGCTGTTCACCCTGATGACTCCTCAGTGACCCTTTGAGGAGGAACCTCAAAGCCACTTTAATCCACCCTATGCCCAGAGCAGGCCGGTCCTACTAACTTTTTAAATTGGGGTTTTCTTTGAAGCTGACCGTGCCATGGATGTTTTGAGCTAGAAGTGCTCCATCATCCTTGCCTCTCTGAGAGACCTTCATGGAAACTTTCCCATTCTGTCTGAGCCAGAAGTTGCGGCTCATTTTGATCCTTAATATACAGGACGTGATAATTTCATGGAAATATTTATGAGTGAATAATTGTAGCTGATGGGTTTTTTGAAGAGTTTAGCTATTGGAGAATGATAGTTCAGAAAGAGGGCAATACATGGAATAAAAATAATGATTGGAGACCATGTTTGTACAAAAGTTCTTGCTGGTGTGGTGATGAGCTCATTTAAACCTTGCATGTCTGCTGGACGTTTGATAAATTCTATAATGGATGGTTGGTTTGAATGGAGAGTGCATGGGGCGGGGTAATCTCCAGATGGCTCTCTGACATTCTCAGCATGAGAAAGAGACAGGGAGGGAAAGTGGACACAGTTGAGGAAATTGCTCTTATCTCTATCCTTGGATGAAAAAAGGTGATTTTTTTTTCCTGAAATTTCACTGTCCAATTTCTGCTGTCCTCTGAGTAAGATGAACAGTCACATGGAGAAGTTTTACTGAAGTTTTACTGAAGCATCATTTTATCCGTCTGGGATTGAATTGCAATTTAGAGAGAAAGAGGGTAATGTATTGCCTCCGCTCCCTTTTGCTTCTCATTCTCAAAATGCAATAAGACTCCAAACTGAGTTTGGAAAGAGGCTTTCAATACCATGCAGCATTTTGTCGCAGTTCAATTTTCAGCAGACTCTCAACAGCACACTATGGTAGTATCAGAGAAAAAAAACTGCTTTGTTGGCTAAAAGAACATTGAAGCTTATAGCAGTAAACAAAGGCCAAACCAGTAGATGAAATCTGAAATGCAACTTAAGTTCTTCAGTATCTGCTGAGTAAGCAAGGTCACATGATAGAGGCTGAATCCATTAATGCACTCAACATGGACTATACTGGAGTATCTCAAAGAAAAGGCTAACCTTTTAGTTTTGTGACTGAAGTTCTGTCTTCTCCACACATGTGGCTCTGGGGGGAAAAGTCAGACAGCACTTTTAATGAGATTCAATTCAATTCAATTTTATTTATATAACGCCAAATTACAACAGAAGTAGACTGTACTCTTTAATTTACAGAGACCCAACATTCCCCCATGAGCAAGCACTTGGCAACAGCAGCAAGGAAAAACTCCCCTTTAACAGGAAGAAACCTCGAGCAGAACCGGGCTCTAGGTGGGCGGCCATCTGCCTTGACCGGTTGGGTTGAGAGAGAAAAAGGGAGGGGGAGAGAGGAGAGAGAGACATAGAGAAGCACAGCAACAACAATAATAACAATAACAACAGTAATAATAATAGAAATATGACTAATAATAATAATAGTAGGCATGGGCATCAAGCAGGACCACAGCAGCACGGGGTCCGCAACCATGACTCACGGAAGCTCATGATCCATAACTAGGCTGTCCACGACCATGATCCATAGGAACCTGTGAGACAAGAAAGCACAAAAACTCAGAGGAAGAAGTCAAATTAGTAACATGCATTAACTCTACTCTACGGAACTCTATGGTCAGTTTATGTAAATTGTACTCCCAGGACAGCAGGGCTATTATTCTGTAACTGAAGTGGCTGTGTGGCAGATTTGGAAAAAGTTTGAAATGCTATAGAAACATATAAGGATTCTGTAGAACAGACACGTTCAGGTACGTAGGCCTTTCCCTCACACATGGAAAACAACAAATCGTTTGACACATTACTTTATGGTTGTGTTATACAAAATAGCAAGTAGTAGTTCAGGTATTTTCGCTTTCAAAGCACAAGTTGCACTACCATATCATATATACAGTATTACAAAAGGCTGCAGGTCACAACTTTGAGGCTTCCAAACTTGAATTATGTTAAAATTACCTTAATAAGCTACACCTGTCTACTTCATATTATTTTTCTGCACTCATTCATTCATTCTTTTAGTATTCTCAGTTTGTGTCTTCATGACAGAACATATTGTATGTTCTGGCTCCGAATTCTGCTCAGCGTTTGCACTGACGAGGATGTTTTGTTGTGTGTAGTGTTCTGACAGGCAAGGACTGACTCAGACATCGATTTTAACATAATTCACAGACTGACTCCACAACCTCACTTCCTGTTTGGCAGCTGAATGAGTTTGGGCTCCTGACACTCCAACTTCTTTGAACTATAATTCTACACTTTTAAGACTTGAAAGTTTTAAGCTAAGTGGACAAGTAGCCAAAGGTTGTGGATGGTTTTTGCAATTTCTCATATCTGGTGGATCCACTCTACCTCTGCCTGCTCTCTCTGCTGCGCATGAATCAGCCTAAGCAAGTGACAAGGACAATCTGGATCGACAAGGCCCCAGGGGAACTCTTCAGTGTTTAAAATCCATCCATCACAATTTCAACAGCGGGGAAGCATGTCCCATAGCAGTAATAAAAAAAACATCACTAATGATGAGGACTATGTCTCTGTGGAGACCATGAGAGAGATGATGGAACAGCAGTTATTCTATGCGGAAATGCTTAACAGACAAGAGACGAACTTCATGTCCATCACCAAGATGATGCTGGAATTACAACTACTAGAATTGATGGAATCATGAAAGAGCTGCAGGAGGTCAAATCCAGCCTTCGGTTCTCTTAAGCCCAAATTGATGACTTGAGAGAGATGAAGAAGAAAGTTGGTTCATTTGAATCACAACTGCAGTCTCTGTCCTCGGATACAAGACAATGCCTATGAGTCTTGGTCAGATACTGAACAGAAGGTCAGAGAGTTTTTGAACAACAAACTGAAAATTGATCCAAAGTCTATTTAAATTTAAAGAGCACCCTGCACTGGAAATGTGAAACAGAACTCTGGAAAAGCAAGACCAATTGTAGTGAAATTCTTAGGTACAAAGACAAAGAACTCATACTTGCCAAGGCGAGAGCTCACCTCAAGATCATTACAACTTATGTAAATGAGGACTGCTCTGAATTGCTAAGGAAGAAGAGAGCAGACCTCATTCCAGCAATGAAACAGGCCAGGGAACAAGGAAATTATGCTGTCATTAACTACGACAGACTGGTAGTTAAACCACGAAAGCCTCAGCAGATGACAGAAACCACACAGTATGAGTGAATCTGTGCCAGCAGGATCCCAATACATGTGGTGACTACTTTTTAACATGTTTTTTCTCCCTACCAAACTATCATGACATCATCTCCACCCAAGCAGTCTGACACCTTTTACCAAAACTTCCCTACATCAGTTTCTGGCATATTACACTGACGTATATGCTCAAGCAAATGGACCTTTTAATAGACCACTTTTCCAATACTTTCCGACAATCAGAAAGTGAATCTCGGGACTCAACAACATTGAACATTTTATATAATAATGACCCTGACACAAACTGTTTTGCTCAACTGAAACAAGTCTCATTCGGAATATCTGATTACTGCCGTGAGAATGAATTTAAATCCTCTGTTGACCTCCAAAAAATGAAGATTGACTTTTCCCTTCTACATATCAATGTTCGCAGTCTGCCAAAAAACTATGATACTTTATGCCTTTGTTTGACCGACCTCGCCTTCTCTTTCAACGCAACAGGGCTAACTGATACTTGGTTGACTAAAGACAATGCTGATTTATATGAATTTGACAACTATAAGCATATATATAGATGCTGAAACGACCAAATGGGTGGGGGTGTCTCCTTATATCTCAACCCTAGCCTGATCTATAAAGAAAGACATGGCATTGAAAAGTATTTCACACTTTCTGCTGAGGCTGTGATTGTTGAAACCAGCCAGACCATTATTGCATGTGTCTATAGACGACCTAGCTCTAGTTTGTCTGTATTCAATGCTGACTTAGCAAATGTTCTTGATATTATTTTTAAAGAAAGGAAAAACTGCTGTTTAATGGGTGATCTAAATATCAATATCGTAAACCACAAGAATAATAATTTAATTGAGGACTTTATTGACACAATATACTCTCATTATTTTCATCCTATGATCGCAGTACCAACCAGAGTGACTTCTGCCACCCTGATAGACAATATCTTTACAAATGTTTTGGGTAAGAACATGAATTCAGGAGTTCTGTGTATGGATATTGCTGATCATTGTCTGATCTTTCTAATAACATTCAAGGTACATAAGCCTACATTTACACTGGTTCCTAAATATAAGAACCTATAATGAAGCAAATATAGCAAGGTTTGGATTATGAATATGGCTTGTTTTTTTGTTGTCATTATTTATGTTTATATTCTTCTTTATCTTTCTTGTCTTATGAAAACTCTAAGCCATATTACATAAGTGTATACTCTTAGTCTGTTAATGATAGTGTTTTTGTATACTTGCATGTGTGTGTGTGTGTGTCTTATGACAATGACTGATTCATTATACTTATGTAATATAATTGTTTATGGGATGCATTGTTGTCAAGTGCTATGCTAAATTATGTCTCCATTTTTACTATGTCTACACTTAATGATAGATACATTCCAATTGTGTATTCTACATTGCTGTAATTATTTCCTATAATATGCTGCCTGGAGAATGCCACTTTTCAAGCCCCCGGAGAGTTTTTAGGCAATTCTCCTTCACATTCCCTTGCAAATTATATTATATTGTATCTTTTTTTTTTAGATGTTTTTGTAAATAAAGAAACGAAACAAAGACACGAAACGAAACATAGACCTGAGTCCATCGCTCCCCTGCCAGTGACCCCACTAATTGCATCAGAAGCAGTCCTATGCTAATCGCTTCTCCCCTGAGACCCTGCACAGTAACACAACACATGGCAACACATGGCAACACGGTGGCGTTTATGAGTTTGAGCGGTGTGACTGTAGTTGTGCCACGAGCCAGCTGGAGCAGACGTAAACCAGCTGAAGAGAGATTAAAAAAAAAAACACAGTTTGATCCCGGAGGAGCAAAGGAGGGCGAACTATTCAAAGCCCTGTTCTGAGTTCGAGAGTGTGTTCCTCCGGATTGTCAGCCCACAGCTGAACCGTGTGCCAGGATGAGCCCAGATGTCACCTTATAGACAGCAGCTCTGTCTTCCTCTGTGGTGACTTGCAGTATTTCTGTCAAAAATGGGACAGGAGCTGGTTTATTTCTGTCACACTGTGTCTCTGAGGTTGCCAAGGATGTTTCTCCACCAAAGGCCAAAATTGTTCTCTGTATCATCGCCTCACTCTGTATCTCTCCCATACCACTCATTAGTTCAGAGTATGTTGATACGAGCCATTTTATCATCCTGTTTGTGTTATTCACTTGGCTCCAAATGATGCATAAAGTGGTTCTTGCTAGTAGCACATGAAAGTGTAGTTTTTGCAGAGTTTTGCATCTGAGAGAGGAGCCATTTGCAGTTCTAAATGGTATCACTGGAATCCTTTAGCGACATCAACCAGGCTCCAGAAGTTGTTCCCTCCTCTCCTTTAGCTTTCTCTTTCTCCCAGATAGAGCAGAAATCTCTCTCAACTAAAGCTGCACTCTTATGAGCTCTGTGATGCAGCTCCCCAAAGCACCAACAGAAAAGTAAATGAAGCACTTCACAGAAACTGCTCATTCTGTTGTGGGTATGACTCTAAACCGATCTCTCTTTAATAAAGGCAGATAAACAGTGGGCTGTGCCTGGGCATAAATTTACCAAACTAGAGCAGCTGTTTGATTAAAATATGCCTCAACTGTCTATAAAATATATAACAATAATAATAATAATAACATATATATAAAAGTTTATTGATATTGTAGTATTTAGTATGTCTTGCTGTGGCATGCTTAATCATAGGAGCATACGTATCAGGTTCCGCTCAGATCCAACCATATTCATTTATATACAGCAGAGCGAGAGAAATTTGGCATCAAAACTTTTGATCCCGTTTAAACTTCAAACACGACTAGCTCTGCCCTCCTTTGTATTACCATTCCTCAGACCTCTGCTGTTCATTCTGTATGCACCTTCCATCCAGCTACGATTAAAAAAGAAAAAATAGTTGAGGCTGCTTGTTTTCTGGCACCCAACAGCAATCCAACGTGCCTGGAATGAAGACAGCTGACCTTGGGAGAGCTAAACACATCCTCTGGGTGCCAAAGTGCTAAAAACAAAACACAAGCTTCCAGCCAAAGGGCAGATTATTTTGGAGGAAAGGTGTGATGTAAAGCGTGCAGGAGATAGGAGACAGCGGGAGAGGGGGAACTTTAGTGAACGCTCTTGGGAACAGTCAGTTAGAGCAGATACAGTCAGGTTTTTAAGACATGTGCACATGAAGTATATCACCTACTTCGACTCATAATATTTCTCTTTTTACAAGGGGGAAAAAAGTTTGAGCGATAGCCACCCAGGATGTTTTGTCAGCTACTCTCTGCCAGTCTCAGCCAAGGTCAGGCCCCCTGTTACTGCCACCCTACAATCATGGTCGAGCTGAAGCCACAGCTGAGTGAAATCCAATCATTGGAGCTTTTGTGCACAACATAGAGTGACCTAGCATGCTATGATATAGGGGCAAAGGGTGAGAGTGGGAGAGAGAGGCAGAGAGAGCTGGCCTTAAGTGAGGTAAACGCCTCCAAAGAGACCAGTCCCGCTTCTCTGCTTTTTTTCTTCCGAGTGTGGCAGGTGAAATGGAATCCACTTAAACAAGCCTAAGATCTTCTTAGGCCCAACAGAAATTGAAGCATGCTGTTGTTTTGTGTGCTTTTACACTGTAATTGCAAAGTCAGATCCATTAACCTTTCAACATGATAAGATGGTAGTAAAATTATTCCCGTAATGAAGCTAGATTGTTGCAGTAGCCAGCAGTAATGCAGCATTTCTTAAGAGACATCTTTACCTTCCTTATTGATGTTATGTCAGTGTAATGGCTGATATACAAATCAATGTAGTGCAGCCTGTAGTCAACCACCAGCCTATACTGCTTGTGTCTGATACCCAGTATTCATTTAAAACTACAAAGAACATTTTTTAGAATAAAAAAATCACATACTGAGTGTGTTCTCTCTCTCCTAGTAATATGTACAGTGCTGTATCTGCAGTATTTACATTAATAGGTCTGCCGAGACTGAATGTACAGATGGCTGTACATATGTTCTGTACTGAAAGTGCACTGCTGTGTGAATTCACCATGTAAGAAAACTGCACTGTGAAAACATACTGTATAAAGACTGAGCAGCATGTTTTCCACAATACAGTAGTACATTGCTAAACTCTTCCCCCCTCGATACCATTGACAGTGATTGTATTGATTGTCATAAGTATTGATAGTTGATACCTAGTTTCAGTGTTTCATCTTGTGATTGGTAGTGGTGGAGGAAGTACTCAGATCCTTTACTTCTGTAAAAATACAGTACAATAATTTAAAAATACTCTATTACAAGTAAAAGTAAGTTTATTCAAAATCCTACATATATATATATTACATATTATCATATACAGTATGATATTATTAGATTGTTTGATGCATCAATGCACAAGCAGCATTTTAAAGGATAGGTTCAGGTCTGTCTTAATACTATACTAACATGCCAATATGTAGGTGGAAATGGATCTTGGTTGTGTAACATTTCCTTCTTTCCATACTGAGCCTGAAGCTGTTTCCTTGTTCTGAGCAAAAATGCATTCCAAAGTTCAGCTGCAGCTAAAATTAAGGTTCTGCTGTCTGAGTTAGCAAAACCGAGTCAGTATCTTCCAAAGTTACAGTCTGTTAAGTACGAAATTTCCCTTTTTGTTTCCCCTGAATGTTCCTTGCCAAGCTGCGGCGGAGGGTTGCATTTTAGTAGTTGTGTGTAAGTTTTTTCGATGTTACCCATCCTTATATACAGTACCAGTCAAAAGTTTGGACACACTTACTCATTAAAGTGAACGGGAAGGTGTCCAAACTTTTGACTGGTACTGTATATACAGTTAAGTAGTTTTGTCCAGTAGTTCCCAACCCAGGGGTTAGGCTCCTCCAAATGCTCACATGGGTAGGAAAGAAGAAAAATCACATTTCTGCTACACAGATTTGTATTATCTTAGCTTTTTAAAATAAAATACTTGATTGTTTTAGCTTGTTGAGCCTCGACCAGTTATTTAAAGATCCCCTCCAGACATGTTTCAAGACATACAGTATAAATTGTATAATAGTTTGTGTCTGATATGGTTTTTCTAAGGTTTTTTTTAAAAAGAAATCTACTCCATTTAACTGCTGGATGCAAGATGTAACAGTGTATGTAATGTGATGTCACAAATCAGGCTCGTAGGTTTCCCTCTTCAGCTGATGAATATGAAAACAGCCTTCTAGCGTCAAGCTCTGCACATACATCATTCTGCACAGTGAAGCTCAAACATCTAACTGAAGTAACAACAAGCAAAACACATTTTGTTGAGTGGAGGGGGACTTTAAATGAAACCATCTTTAGGGAGTTTAGAGGCTAAATTTCTCTTTTGTAGAACTGCTAACAACTTCTACACATCTGAAACAGGATAAGGCGTCCCATTTACTCCAAGTAAATGTGCTTTCTACCACTTTCTACCACTAGTAATTGGTTTATAATGCCACATTTCATATCTGGCAATTATATTTATGTTCTCACTGCAATTAAATGAAAACAAAAAACAGTGCATTGCAAATTGCAATATAAATATTGTCATAGTAAATATGTTAAATAGGTTTTTCTCATCAGTACAATTTGTGTTGGTGATAGATTATATTACTAACCGAATCGTTTCATTACAAACAGGAAATCATTGACCTGCTTTCTGCTTTCATTTTTCCCAATTTGGGAGCCTCTGAAGTTGATTCCTTGTGTAAATTAGCCTCTGATGATGAAGGCGTTCAGCTGGTAATCTATCCATCTAAAGAGGTAGACGGGCAAAATAATCGAATATCCCAAAAGAGAGCAGCTCACAGGGGCTACAGAGTGTTGTACAAATGATGGCATTGACTTTTTGATAATGATATATTTAGATAAAATCCCCTGTGGAAAAAAAGAAATAAAAATCACTATAATCACACTGTGGCTTAAGTCCAGGCAATCCCCTCTCTCATTAGCCTAATGCAACATTAGATTCCTAATGACACTAAGATTTTTTCACTGTGTGGCCACGGTGAATGTTATCCTTATTAATTGAGCTTTAAGTGCGCAATCCATCTACGGTATGTATCAGATGAGTCAGCCCTGTGTGGGCTACCAGAAACCACATATTTGAGAGATCATGATGCTCGTATGGAAATAACAGCAAGCCTTCAACATTTGCTTAGGGCACATTCACTCTGATTGGGTGTTATTTTACTCTGCGGGCTTGTTTTGTTGTATAAGGTGTGATGTCAGCAGAACACGGGCTGCAGTGCCGACACAGCAGCGGCATCCAATCAAGCAGACAGCGCGGGCAAAGGTTAAGAACAGACAACAGGAACCATCTTCTCTCACTCGATGGAGAGAAGGAACGAGGTGACGGCTCTTATTTCTAACGGCCATTAGTGTCATTGCTCCAAAATGGAATATTGAATGTTCAAGTACACATTATAACTGATGGTGACACTCAGTGCATGTGGCAAGACAACTTCACTTGGCATAATGACTAATTACCAACAGTGTTTGTTGGGATGTGACAGTCTGGCACGCCCTTGCAATAATAGCAGAGGAGGTTGGTGCCACCATTAATGCAGCAGCTCCAGATAACCTTCAGTCCCTGTAGAGGACTCGCACACAATTAAAGTGCGTGCTCTGCTGTCTTATCAGCTCACTGACAAGTCTCCCTTTCTGCTCTGATTTTTTTCATTACACAATTAAATGATTTAGTTGTTTTAACTTGAAAGAGAACAGATTTTTTGCATCCCTCCCCCTTCCCCTTGGGAACAAAAGGAAAGGCAGTGGAATGATGCATTAGTATAATGAGACGGCTCTATAGTTACAGCATGGATTTAACACAGACTGAGGCTTGGCCTGCAGCTTTGGACTCCCACATCTGGTGTGGTGGAGAATTTCATTTGAGATGGGAGGGACCCTTCCTGCAGATTTCCCGATGATGTCTTCATTTTGTTTAAGCTTATTACAGCTAAATTTCAAACAGCCTCTCATGTTGGGACGGGTGCACATAGTGAAAATCGTGGGGGTTTTTACCTGGAGCAACCCAGTGGCCAAGACATGATGTCCGGCACAAATGTGATTAGATGTGGTTCTCCCCTCTGGCTGAAAGATCCAGACCTAAGCAGTCCAGCTCAAGCTTTCACAGCCACTGACCAGCTGGTTTAATTAAAACAAACTGGAAGGGCAAGAAGCAGGAAGGACCATGTTTCTGCTCTGACATTTCGGCTTAATTAATAGAAAACAAGGTTGTATAAATTTACTTCATTCCAAGCTCATACCGGAAGCCTTTGTGGTGTTCCTGTCTACCTGAATGTCATTTCAAGTCTGTTTTGATAGATGAGAGCCTTTCTCCCTTCTACAGTGCCGCTTTGTGATGAGCGTGTGCAGATGAGAGACTGCTGTCACGGAATATCAAGTGCTGATTTACTGTATAATAGATTCAGTGACGATGCCTCCTGCTGTCCTGCCACCTGTTCTGTCAGCCGAGAGTCGTGTCGCTATGCACAGATCCACGGCTCGTTTACCAGCGAGCAGCACTTCAAAAACAAGCATATCGCTATTAACCAGTCAAAGACTTCCAGAAACCCGCACAAATGGAGAGAACCGCCTGCCTGCATGGCACAAGCCGCTTGCACACTCACAACATTTAGATAAAATAAGTCGGGATAAGATGTGCCTGTGGTCCTGCAGGTTTGTCCGTCCAGCTTCAGTGTCATCGGCTTTGCCATGTGCGACAGTGATGAAGTGCCTCAGCTGGGCTTGTTTGGCTCCTCAGTGAAAAATGAAGCCATTAGTTGTAGAGGGAGAGGAGCGGTGCTGGCCAGCCGAGGCTCCTGGGCACGTGAAGGCCTTCCCCTCTTCCCGCATGTTTTTCACGCTGGCCCTAACAGGACAATCCATCTTCATCAGAGCCCAGTCCATGCAGCACTTGTACAAGATGACTTTTTATTCACCAAAATGTCAACCTCATCATTTCATCAGCAAACGGGCCAGAACCTGAAAAGTCATAAAAGTCAAAAACAAAGAATGCATTCAGGGTTGATACGATTTTGAAGATGAACACTTTACACATTCTCCACTGTCGCCTGTTTTGTTGCTATACACGTCTCCCAGTCTGTGTCGTTAAGCTGCTTAGTATCTACACTCCCATCCTCCTTTCACTCTCATGATGTATGTATGGTATACAATCATTATTGGTTTACAGCTTCAATTTGGTCCAGGAGATGAGAGAATTTTATACAGGAATTCAACTCTCACTCTCTCCCCCCTAACCTGCCTGTGGGCACTACTGGGCTGTTGACTCATGGAGCAGACACTGCTGCCAGCGCTGTCGCTAGCAATGCATGTCTAAATGTACTCAGGATCCAAAGTATGTGTGTGTGTGTGTGTGTGCGCGTGTATACAGTATGATGATGTGTGTGAGTGTTTGCAAAGGGTACTGCTCATCTCAGGCAGAAACGCTGCAGCCTGTCCAGAGATATTAACATCATCAGCTCACCTTTCAGTGTGTATTGTTCAGTATCTAACTGTTTGTGGCTTGCTGTCTGTCCAAATACAATTTTGTACAAACAAAATGTGGGTGTGTATGAGTGGAAAGATTTGGTAGCTGTTGGCAGCTTTGTGGTTGTCAAATGGGAGTCCAGGGACCATAAAGAGTCCTTCATGGGATTCTACACAGTCTTCAAAATGAAAAATATCCTATGTTTCTATTTTATTTTACTAAATGTGTACCTTGTGTATAAGAATAATTCACTCTCACTAATATAAGCAGTGCATAGAATTGAGTACTAAACTGACAACCAAAATCCTCCCCAATGAGGGTTCTTGGAAAAATTGGATGTTAAATCATTAACATGAAATGAGACTCTCTAAGACTGCCAAAATTCATTGGACTGCGTAGTGTTCAGCTGACAATTTCTCTTCATCATCTGTGTCTCCACAGAGTACAGTCATCATGTACGATGCGGCGAGGGTGCCATCCCCTAAGGATGGTGCAAACGGGATGGCCCAGCCGGTGGTCCCTGGAGCAGGAGCAGGAACAGCTGCAGGATCAGGAGGGCCAACGCCAACGCCGACCGCAGTCCTACAAGCTAAAACTGAAGAAGGACAGCCAGATACAGAAGAGGACGAGGAGCCCAAAGTGGAGCCAGTCTTGGTGAAAAAGCCATACAGAGAGATCCTTGACCATGAGAGGAAGAGGAGGGTCGAGCTCAAATGCATGGAGCTCCAAGAGATGATGGAGGAGCAGGGGTAAGTAGATGGGATGAGCACAAAAACCTCTAAGGGGCACTGAATAAATGTTGTTTCAACGAGCAAGCACTCCAGCTGCACTGGGTGTTTGATGTCATCTGTCATTACTGTTTTGAGAGGAACGGTAGTTGTTTATCTTTTCTTTACAATTCAGTTAGTGGGGAGCTGGTTGGAGTGCGAGCCATGAAAGCTTTCTCAGTATAGCAGAGAACTTGACATTGACAGGTATGTACCTGTAGGGGTGTAGAGTTCACAAGCTGTACCAAAACATTACATTCTAAATCTGTTGCCTGCCAAAAGTCATTTTCATTGCAATATTGAGAAGAAGAAAAAAACAAGCCCCTGCAGAGGGGTGTAGGATGTGTGTGTGTGTAAAGGGGGTGTGCTTTTGTTAAGAAATGGTGCGTAGCAGCTGTGTTTGGGCCATTTGGAGCAACATCGTATGGAAATGGGTTGGAATCAGGACGAATATGTTATCAGTAGTTGTGCTAGCTGCCTTTTTTTTCATTCCCTTTCAGTGCCTTCTTATATGATTCTCTGATAATTATGTGATGGAGAGAGCAGTGAGGAACAAATATGCCACAAATTAAACCAAATGTCCTCATGTGGGTGGTACAGAAAGGCCACAACTGAGTATATTAAATACATTTGGTCTGAAGATAGCACATTAGGTCAGTGTGATGCTCTGCTCCTAAGATAACTGTTTCCCAGAATAAGAAATAGTTCAGTATTAGGTGAAGAGTCAGAGAGAACCATCAGGACACTTCGGGGGACCATTTTGCCCCCCATTTAACATAATTGGCAGTGTTCACAATCAGCAACTCAGTGAAGGATCATGTTGTCACTGCTCTGGTGACTCCTGCTTGCTGGTTGGGCGCTTGCAGAGAAGCAGGCTGGGAAACTATATGTAGCAGAGGTCTACATCGTCCCCTGGCCAACAGTGGGAGTTAGCCGGGAACCACGGTGTGCTGAGAATTTGACCTTCGAAACTGTGAGAAAGAAGTAGATGCAGAAACGTTGTGATTAAAAATAAGTCTTCAATCTTATGCATTCAAGCTTTTGAATAAATTCTCCACTACTATACAATACACTACTCAAAGGGAAATATTGTACTTTCTACTCCACTACACTTATTTGACAGCTTTAGTTACTTTTCAGATGAAGATCTGACACAATGGATGATATTACAAGCTTTTAAAATACAACACATTGTTAAAGATGAAACCAATGGTTTCTTACAAAAAGCAGTGTGTAGTCGGGATCACATTTCAGATGTCTATGAGTTGTTAACAGCTCCACCAAATAGTGATTTTCACATGGTTTCATTTCAATAAAAAATGTTCAAATGATCCAATATTTCACAAAAAATCAAAGATTAGAGAAAAAGTCCAAAAACTGAAAACAGATTTGTGTATCAGAACTGTCATATATAATAATATATATATGTCAGAGGGACCATACAAGTACTTTTACTTTAATACTTTAACTACATTTTGCTGATAATACTTATGTACTTTTACTTAAGTAGAATTTTCCATGCAGGACTTTTACTTGTAATGGAGTATTTTTACATTGAAGATTGTAGAAGCACCAAATCCTAGTAATCCCTAGAACCAAGATTGCACCATGTAGCTTTGTCATGAATTACATCAGCGACACACATTTCACTTCACAGATGAAAATGCCACACATGCACACAAACACACAAACACTATTTCCAGGGTTCATACATGGAGATACATGCAGATTCATACATCAGCAGTGACCTTTTATGCTTCACAGTCTTGTGCGTGTCACCAATGCAGCATTACTCATCCCTGACGTTGCTACATATTTGCAGCCAACACTTGAACTTTGCATTAACGGCCTTATCCTCAAGTAATGGTTATTAGTGTGGTTGCCATAGAGACAGTCAAGGAAGAACACAGGCCAGCCCGGCTTAGTCTGTTTCATTAGCATGATACATGTCCTCCAGCACAAAGTTAGGAAGAGCTCAGTGCATACTAACACTGTGGTGACTGCAGTCGGCCCAAATCTACAATCCTGGGGCTTCTCTCAGGCTGATCTGCGCACACACACACACACACATGCGCACACACACACAATACTGCTTGAATAACCACAGCTTGCAGGCAAACTCCAGGCTAGCTGAGACTGTAATGCTGAGTTCTATGAAGCTCACATCCCCACTGATACCTTGTGACATGTTATTCACATCACATTCGTCATTTATAGAAAGCAGTCTAATCCTTAATAGATTAGGGAGGGGTGATTTAATTGAATAAAGGGCAAGCTAATTAGTGAGTTTTTAATTTTCTTTATGAGAGCTAGATACGAGAGGTGACTTGAACATTAGTATTAGCATCACAGTTAACCATTAGACTGTAAATGCACTGTGCGAACCCAGCTAACAGCTAGCGTTAGGATTAGCTTCACCATCTTGTCCAAATATGGTCACTTCTGGCTCCAAAAAATCCAAGATGGCAACAGTCAAAATGCAAATTCAAGGGTTCAAAACATGGATGTGTTATAAGAGCTGGATAGGGCTCTCCCGCTCAGCCTTGCAGCCAATCTTTCCCAGTGGCCACTTGCGGTATTGCAGTGAAAAATCCCATAGACTACCATTGTAAAAGAGACGTCAACTATGTGTCTTTGTATTGTGAATTTTTGATCCATGGAGGTTTTATAGTTGTAAAACTTTCCTCGAGCCAAGAAAAGTGAATTAAAAATCTGTCACATCATCACAATGTAAAGTTATTGACCAGGAAGTCGCGGGCTGGCCAGTGGGGGAAACACTACTGCGCATATTCAGTGGGCCGCACAATGCGGAAGCAAACCTGGAAGCTAGAAACTTTTTTGGCATATGCGCCAGCCGAGCAATTCTTATTGGATTGAATGTGCACCATTTTTGGTCCAGTATCCAGCTCTTATAATACATCCATGGTTCAAAACAGGAGTCCACAAACCAATGGGTGACATCACGGTGGCTACGTTGATTATTTTTTTTACAGTCTATGATTACTTCCCTTTTCTTCCACTCGTTTTTCTCCCTGTCCCTCCTTCCCTGAGCATGACTGGGCTTGTCAGGCAGTGGGTGCTCATTAAGACTGCAGGGCTATGACAGATTGATGTAGCTGAACAGAAACTGCTGGACTTTACAAAAAAAAAGAGAGAAAGAGGGGTGTGCACTGCTGCCATCTGTCAGGGTCCCTCATCTCCTGGCCTGCAGTAGACATAGTTGCTCCTGGTTTGAGAGTAATGTAAAAGAGTCGTGATGTCTAGTGGAACAGTGCAGAGGCAGGCAGTTGCTCAGCTAATGATGACAGAATACAAGGAGACCAGACACCCGTGCTGACCAGCTCCACTCACTCATCAGATGGCACAGGCCCGGCTGGCAGACCGTCGTACTTGAAGGACGGCAACCACTCAGCCTCTGGGCGGACTCGAGTCATCTTGTTAAGCTATAATAAAAGCAGACTCTCATTTGCCAGCTTGGCTCAGCACATCTCCCCCTGCCTCTCCAATTTCTAATGTGCCTCTTTAAATGAGAGAGTGTGTGTGCATGTGTACAGGATTAAGGGATAGAGCGGGGGATGAAACACAGGGACAGAGAGGGGGAGCAATGCCAGGCATTAGACACAATTAAGATGGTGGCTGGAGTCTGTTTTCATTTGTTGTGGATTTAAGCCAGTGGGCTTGGCCTCCACGTCACCCCCCGAGTCCCCATGCTGACTGAGGCCTCGGTGAAGGATTAGGCCGGGGGTGGGGTGGGGCAGATTGGCAGACACTCCCCTCCTCCCTTTACATACAGCCCCCCAACCCAGCTGTGCTCTTCTCTTGAGATAAGACCAGGATAAATAGTCTGTCATGAGTGATGGCCTCACCCTGGGAGCCAATTAGACGGGCTCAGCAATTAAAGGAGTCTGTTCATTTAAGCCATCCAAGGCCTGGCAGCATCCCCCATTCATCAAGGCATTGACTCCGCTGCTGCAGGGGACATTGCCCCTTTATGTATGTAAAGCCTTCACACAAAGTTCCTGGTAAAATACTGGGATAACCTTTCAGGCACCGCTTGTGATTTTCATTATTCACACATGCAGCTACATTCAGGGAACGTTGCCGGAATAGATGGTGCAATGAACAGTCCAGCAGATGGCAGTAATGCAACACTTAACGATGCCAACCGCCATAAAACTCAACAGAAGAAGAAGAAGATGGGACAAGGCCGGATGTACATTTATGCTCTCTTACAAGACGTCTCTTAAAAGCCCCCAGGAAGCGCACCGGGCTTTGAAGCCAATTTGACATAGTGGCCAAACCGTAGAATTACAACTTCCACGTCTGACAGGGGCCCAAAAAGCATTTTTACCGTCCACAATCTTGGAAAAAAGGGAGCAGCTGTAAAACGGTGGATACATTTTTTGGAGCGTCACAACCCCTGCGAAATGACTTGTTTCACTATCAGAAATTGGTCTATTCGGTCCAATAACATTTGAAAAGTCTAGAAGAGCCGCACGATTGAATTATTTTATCCCATTCAAGTAAGATTCAAGTTAGAGGGCGGAGAGCTAAAGTTAGCTGGCTCAGCCAGCGGAAGTCTCTGGTGCACATGCTCTATGGGCGCATCGGGCCCATAGAGCACATGACTCCATGCAGGAAATGTTCCTCAACATTTCAGGGATAGACTGCATGTGTGAACAGTGCTTAAGATGGCCTGAAATTTACATACATTGAGCCATTTATACATGGAGCTCATCTGTCTGGGAGAGCTGGAGGCATGATCTGTGAGAGTAGCTCTTGGAACAAAATCCAAAATCACGCTGCATGTACTGAATGTTTCAACAAATGCCTACACCTCTAGTTTTCAGCAAGTTTGGCAACCTCATGATAGCATAGCTCACTGACTGATTTCAAGCTCAAGGGCTGCTCTGTATGCAAGGGTCCAGACTCTATTTCAGGGGTGTTTTTCCTCACTAATTGAGGCATAATGATCGTGCATGATTTGAGCTCCTGTGGTGTCTAAGCCTTTTTCCGGCTCTCTAATGAGCTCTCTTCGTGGCACCTCACTCAGTCTAAACTGCAGGCAGCACGAGGCTCCCTTTATACACATATGTCGTCATGCATGCACACAGACAAAGGTTGGCTTCAGAGCGGCAAAAAGATGATATTGTCCATCCACAACAAAATGTGTGTTCAGTCTTCCTTATGCATGCATGAAACTATGTTTAGCAGCAACGGTGAATGTATTTTAAAGAAGAGGAAGATATTGCTGTTCCTGCTTCACCAAGCAGAAAAATTAGATGTGCATATGTGTATTGAAAAATTTATATCTGTTGTTTTTAAATGGAGCAGAGAGGTGTAGCCTGGCACAAGCAAAAAAAGACAACATAACACAAGGATACATAAATGAATTTGCACATTATAAGGGCGTAGAAGTAAATTATTTTCAAGACAGAACAGTCTGCGCTGAATTGGAAAGAAGTTTATAGGTTTATAGCTGAGGGCTGAATAGCTGCATTTTGGTCGCTGCTGCTGTGGTATTGCTTTAGTAACATGTGCAGTGAGACTTTTTGAATTGCAAGAGATGTGAGTAGCTGTGATCTTATTAGCAGAGATGCTCTCAGAGCCTCTGAGGCCAGAGCAAATAACTATCTCTGCTCTGATAGAGGTTTCCCTGCAAGCCAAAGCCTGCGTCAGAAGACATAAGACGATTAGCCTGTGTCCTGAAAGACGGCTGGAAATGGGAGGGAAAGCATCTCAGCAGGAGAATGACCCATTTTATACATTGTCAAGCCAATATAGCAGGTCCCATTGTAGACAGAACAGCTTAAAATACTGTTGTTACAGGAGGTCTTAGAGAAGATGAGCAATCACAAAGAGTAGCAATGGCAGTGCAGATTGTGCTGCTCTACCCATTGATCTGCTAACAGTGTGGGGCAGGGGCAAAGGTGGCTTTATATAGTGAGAGACAGGTGAACTTTCTTTTCTACTCTTTCTGTCTGGCCCCTCTACTATCTGTTATCTAACCAGAAAATCTATGACTGTAAAGTACATCAATTTAAAATCCTCTTCACCTGAGAGTTAAACCATTTCACTGTCGCACTCGGTAGGTCGTTTTAATTCTGCCCCTGAAATAGAAATGTGGGGGTGTTCGGGTTTGTCTTCCCGTGTTCCCAGTGCCATTCAATCTTACTAACTACATTGGCCTCCCTTTGCCTCTTTGTACTCTTTGCAGCGGGATTGATGGCTGCAGCGTTTCACAGGTGCACAGCAGTGCCTGGGGACGACTTGTGGAAAAAGCTCTTCAGACATCAAACACGGAGACACACGCAAACACACACCCACACGTACAGGCGCGTCCTCATCAAATCGATGACTATCGGCGTAAGGACGGTCTCTGGGCCACAACTATTCATTTTCCAGGATCGTGAGTTAATGGGGGGAATCTGTGGGCGCTCGGAGCTGTCTAATTACTCCAATCAAGTTCTTTAATCGTGGTGATTTTTCACGGCTGGGGGTGGCGGGGAGCCCCTCGCTCTGATCAATATCCCCTGTCTCTCTCTCCGCCCAAATCACTGGGACTTTGCATGCTGCAGGCAATGGGCCTGGTCTAAATGGCTTTCATTTGGCTCCACTCAGCTAAACTCACACACACACACACGCACACACACCTAAATAAATGAAAATACACAAGTACCGTGCTCAGTTTAAATGTGCAGAGGAGAGATGTGTTGTTTCACTGTACTCATCCTAATAGCTTCTGACAAACATCCAATATGTGGCCATTTACACAGATTGACTCAGCACTCACTATGGATTTCTTCCTAACTTCTTTAAACGCAACTCAAAAGTCTGGCCACAATGAAAGAAAGAGTTTATAGTCTCACATGAATAAGGGCTTCTTCCTTTAAACCTCTTTTTCTCCATAGATTTTATCTGTATGTGAACCTGCCAACCATTCGCCAGGTTCCTGCAGGCATTCAGGTGCTGTGAGGGATTCTTCTGGCCCATACTTCTAAACCCCAGGCTCTTTGTTAAAGCAGCACCACTGCTGGGTATACACTCTCTGACTTTGTTTAGTAGGCTAGACCGATCAAAAAGAACCCAACTTTGGCGTGCTTCATGCTGCAAAGCTGTGCTGAGCTTCAGAATCAAGCAATTCAGTGGGAGGACAGATAGAGAGAGAGAGAGAGATGGCAAAGATGAGGAGAAAGAGAAGCAGAAAGAGGTGGTGGAGATTCTGTGGGTCATCTGTCAACAGAGGCTTTAGCTCCACAGGTTCTCACCCCTGTTTTCTTGCTTTAGCTGGAATGTCAACAGAGATAGCTGCAGGCGCTGACATCCTCACCATCATCAGCACAATGTGAAGGAAAGAGCGCTACAGCCCTGGCGTCTGTTTGAACCAGGTCTCCTTTTCTGAGCCTTCTCAACCTTTTACCTATTGTACACCCTTCGTCAATCCACAACAGACAGCTGAAAGCATGCAGCGGCTGCTGTGGAGTTGTCAGGAAGCCGCTAACGTATGGTGATGGGTGCCGCACCATGCATGGAAAGCCATGAATATAAATTGTGTGTTTGTGGCCTCCATTGTGCTGAGTTGACAGCTGCTGGGCTGAGAGATTGCCTTACAACAGGACCTGATGGTGCTGTCACACTGGCTGGGCCATCTTCTAGTTATTTCAGTTCTCCATCACACTTCTCCTAATCTCTTTCTCCGCACTGTCAATGCACTGATAGCACCCAGCTCAGAATACACGGTATCAGCTGCTCTATTTAATCTGAGAAAAGCAAACACTCCTCAGACAAATGCCATTTCCACGCTGAAATGAGTCTCTGGTTAATTTACAATCCAGTTTGCAGAATTGGTCCTGCCTTGAGCTGCAGTCAAAGAGAGAAACTCAGTTGCTAAGTAAGAGTGTATGTTTCAGCACTGACTGATGGACAGTTCCCCTGTACTTTTACCTATTGCGAGTGGATCCCATGTCCCAGATGTTATCTCTTATTAATAAAAGGAAAATGAACTACATAGTCCAAAATTATAATTATCCACATATGTTCTGGTGTTGTTTTTCATGGTTTGGGCTCCTGTAGGTCTTTTAATTTCAAAGAAGGGCAATTATATATTAGACAATAGTGTGTTTTCAACTTTGTGGCAGCAGTTTGAGGACGGCCCTTTCCTGTTTCAACATGACAGTGCCCCGCTGTACGAAGCCAGGTCTGTACAGGAATAGTTTTCTATTAAGCTGGTTAAATTTGTAAACTTTTCCTCTCCGTTTAAGCCCTCTATTCAGACTAAAACGTTGCTTTTGTTGCCCCAAAACAGCTTTACCGAAAACAGTCTCCAGAGTGTATCAGGCCATGAAATAATGCCTTGGTCAGCTAAGTTGTGTCTAAGATTAAACTGTTTTTGTATTGATCAAGTGCTTTTCTGTGGGCAGAGATATCCTCTATACATTGTGAATTTGGTTACAAGTAGTGATTCTCTATCTGAACATACTGCCACATCCCAGACACCCCTCACACACGCTGTTGTTGTTGAATTTGATATCAACATTACAGTATATTATTAATGGTAGAGGCTTCCAGTCAGTCTGCGATGTCTGGCTCCCGGCCACACTTTCACAGCTTTATTAATTCTCTCCCTCCCTCCTCTCTCCTCCTCCTCCTCCTCCTCTCTATCCTTCATGTTTCTCTGCCTCTGTAGCTCATTACAGCTCATTACTACAGCCAGAGCAGAATGTGGAGAGATGGTGTGAGGATGATGGTGAATACACCAGGAGATCAGCTCTGTGTACAGCGCACTGAAGAGGCCATGTGCTGACCTGCATGTCAATCCTTTGAGAATCTGTAGAATAGAGCAGGACAGAAGTTACTTTATTCTCTGAGTCACACTTATTCAGACAGTCTGGTTGAATTATTACTATCTCCCATGCAGAGCTCTCACCACTCTTACAGCAGCAAGCCTGTCATCAGAGGCTGTTACTTGTGTTATTCACAAAACTGGGAGCCCAAAGCTGTATGTATAAAAGACTGTGTGTGTAGGAGTGTTTGATACATACATTATGTTCTGCACCAAATCTCAATAAAACCATTTTGATGTTCTGCTGTTGCACCCACTGACAGCCACAATGTACCTGAAAATGAAAAAAGACAGATCTTCTCATTGAGAAATGAGTATGACTATAAATCTACAGTGTGACACAGTCATTTCTTCCGTGTGCCACCGCAGCAGTCCGCAGTATTCTGTCTGTGTCAGCTTGTTGGAAGCTCTTCACGCTGCCCCAACAGCTACTCTCAACTCAGCGAGTTACAGCGCTCGCTCACAGAATAAAACATTACATGCAGTCAGGTTCAGAACAAGAAACCCGCTGGGGTTGGGAGAGGTTGTCAGTGAGTCATCATAATATACATCATTTGGCTGAGTGTAATTTTTGGTCAGGACACGATCAGGGGACGGTCTTCGGACTCTGTGCTGCCTGTGTGATAGCAGGGGAATGACATGGCTCCTACACAAGCATATGGAAAATGTGACTGATGACAATTAGCTTTGACAGTGCCCCCGCTGCTGCTTGAATTTGCAGTATGTTCATAGGCTTTTACATGGTCTCCGCTTAACTCTGAATGTGTGTGTGTGTCTTCATGTCCATCCTCAGGTACACAGAGGAAGAGATTCGACAGAAAGTGAGCACATTCAGACAAATGCTGATGGACAAAGAGGGCGTCATCACCAGAGAGGGCCCAGACACACAACCAGTGTAAGTTACCAGACGGGTTTGATATCAGTAACGTGTGCATGCATGGTGTTTCACCTTTCCTCCTTTTTTGTCCATTATTTTCTCCCTCTTGTTGCTTCTCCCTCAAAGTTTTTTACAGCAACTTTTTAGGAAACACATAGAGTTTTGTATCCTTGATGATAAATTAATTAAAAATGAATATAAATGCTTTATGATATATGACACTAAACAAACTAGAAAGCAATAAATATCAGTGCAAGCAGAAATTGATTTTAAAAGAGGTTGTGAGAAATGGCCTGCCAGCCTGTTAATGTCTTCAGGCAGACAAAGAATATTGACCATAATTGCAAAAGTGCAATATATTTTCATTTGAATCTTTGACTTTTGACCGATGATGCCTTCCCCTGAATACACAAGGAGTGGTTAAACCTTGGTGCTTTGAAAATAATCAGTAGCATTTTTAAGTCTATTCTAAACTCTGCTGGAAGCCAATGAGGCAAAGATTGGCATGATAATTGTCAATTTGTTTAGCATTAAGCCTCGCTCTAGCTTTGAGCGTGAGCTGGGAGGAAGAATGTCTCATCGGAGGCACGCATAGATGGAATTAAAGGAATCAAAAAGAGATTAATGGTTGTATAGTCTCCGTCCAGATCACAGAAAGACACGCACCTACTCAGAAAGGCCACAGCATCAGCTGTCAAAAACATGAGACACAGCAACAGCGGGATGTAGGCGTGGCAGCCCTCCTGAGTTAGTCCGTCATACCGTATGTGTGAATGATGCAAAAGGCAGTGTGGTGGTGGTGATGCGACCTGCTGTCTGTGAACTAATGACTGGTAATGACGCTGATGCTTCCTGTCTCACAGACCAGACTAATGATTCTCCCTCTTCTGCACCTCAGCCAGTGTCTGACATTTAACCAGCGCACGCTGAATAGAGGAGGCAGGCTGCAGAGTTATAGAGGATGCTTATGTACAGTAGAATGAGTAAAAGAAACATTTGTGGCCCAGAGAGAAAAAATTATATAGCTACAGAAAGTTCTGTTTGTTTTGCTTTTCGCATTAGTTCACTCTCAAGGGCACTTCTGAGTCAATTTGGGATGTCAGAGCTTGCCTCAAATTTCGCAACACTCCCTCTCCAGAAAGGCCTTGATGTGGAAAATTGAAGAAGGCTGTAATTTGCAGAGTTGTTATCCTCCCAGCTCTCCCCACCCCAACACTCACCCAGGCCTTACACACACACACACACACACACACACAACTACAGACCTCTGTCTGAAGTAATCAACCCCCCGCTGACCAACACTGTGATTTTACAAGCGAAGTGTCTAAATCTGATATGATAGCAAGCTTATTATAATTAACCTGCGGGTTGGCCTTGGGGTAAAACTGCACTATAGGCCCTAACTGACCGACTCCCTCAATACTCACTGCCACAGGGAATACGCAGATGAACGATCCCCCGCATTAATATGTAATGCAATAGGGGACCCTCACATCAGTTAACGTGGGCTCAGGAGAGCCTCACTCACTATGGTAAACAGCATGCATGTGATCTCATATTAATAGCTAGGTTGTCTCACAGCACTCCCAGTCTCTGAAACTAAGGCCTTGGTTTATTTCTTTTTTACTTTTCATTTAACTGGCTTTGACATTAGATATTTTGATTTACGTGACTTGCCTGAGCAAAGTTGGTTTTAGTAACTGAAAATGAAAACTGAAGAACAAACAAATCAAGTTGTTTTTAATGAACTTTTTTAATGGTGTTACAAATGTGTAAGAAACCACTGTAAAATAAAGAACCACACCATGCTACTATCATTTTATTCTGTGCCCAGTAGCTGTTAATTTCAGCTTAATTTAGGTATTAAAACTGATGCTACTCAATTTAAAGCAACAACACTAAGAGTCTATGCTAGTGGCTCTGTGAGGCTGTTGTTAGGCACAGTTGTGCTTTGAGCTAAATGCTGAAACTGAAAATACAGTAGATATACAAAAGATGTAGATATAGATATGTAGATTTTCTAAATGATAGGAGGCTCCATCATGACCTCAAATATACTGCTGCCTTCAGTGTGTTTGAGTTTGCTCAGCTGGGAGGTTTTATTCAGATGCCATCTTTTCCACGGGGACTGGTACTATTGACAGGCTAGGCCCCTCAGCTGCAGCTTAATACTCCTACACACTAGCAATAAACAGCCAGCAGTAAGCATGGATGTGCCAGCTCATAACTCTGTTTACCGATGTCCCACATTGATTTCCTGCAGAAAGGATGGGAACGCAGAGCGAGAGAAGGAATGCGGCGTGTAAAGCCTCTCTGAGCCGTTCAGACTTACACACCTAGGCTGCCTGATCAGAGCGAGATCAATGGAGGAGCTGACCCTGGGCTTTACAGAGCCATTCAATATCTGATAAAATGCAGACGTTTCTTCATCAGCAAATAGAAATATATTTTATTTCAACAAAAATGGATCTACTATTGGACTAGCGCAGATATCTAATCAGTGTGCATCCAGAACATGAAGGTTTTTTCCCCTGTAATCACAGAATTGATCAGCTCAGCTTAAACTCCCAACACAGTCAATCCTTCATCTTAATATGACCACCATAAACTAGCTACTAGACTGCCCCCACCCTCATACTGAGGAGTAATCAATCCGAACTCCACCTACCTCCTCCCAGAATAACAAACTATAACTCTCTGCAGCAATAGAAATATATCTGGGCCTTCAGTGGCTGAGTGACTGTCTGAGAGGGGATATGAATGAGCTGCACTACTTTGTGCTGCAGCCCTGAGGAGGGCCTTGGCCATAGCCCATTACTGCCAAGTTCCAGGGACAGAGGCTGAATTAGGAGAGCCTCCTGCCTCACCAGGGTACCATTAAGAACAGGGACACTCACTCATCTGCCTAACAGGGACGCCGTCTTGATCGCAACCAGGCTGGACAGATGTCCCCGACATATTGGAGGATGTCATCATTTAAAAGATTAGAGAGAGGATGGGGAATTAGTTGATTTATTGCAATGACTCAGCGTGGGGGCCACTACATAGTTTCAATTGTTGCTAATTGCTCTTTTTGGCAGTACACTACAGTACAGAGTGCTAGGAAAAAGGCACAAAGACTGGCAGCTAAAAAACAACTTGTCATTTTTGAAAGGCCAAATGCAAGCGTGTCACCATCCCATGACTTTTCTAAATTAGCTCGGCTGTGTTCTAAAATAATAAACTCCTCATGCTTACTTAAACACCTTACGGCAGGGACACATGAATACTGTATGATTTGGGACCAAGTTGTAGCGAGACTGTTCCAGTCCAGGTCAGTTGGTGTTGACAGTCAGCATAAAATCACATAGTTATATGTAAAGACTCTAATCTGAAGTCTTCAAATCCAGTCACTGCTAGTCATTCCCATGCAGCTTTTGTTTAAATATGTTTGATATTTGCAACTAACATTGTCGACCAATGTCGTCACTTGTGTGTCACTTGAGACGTACCGGTACAAGAACACACAGTACTTGATGTTATTCGTTCAGTGTGTTGTCCAGTGTAATTACCCCTTCCTGACTGTCAAAGTCCTCAGGTTTGTCCCAAGCAGTAGCTGTTTATTTTTACTCAAAATGTTTCCTAATTGTGTCCCTTTCCAACATGATGTTCTTCCTTTTTGTAGTGATAAAGTGAGTGCTATTAACCCGCTGCTTGATCTGAAATGCCATCTTGTCTACTGTTCATGACATTCTAACCTAATAGAGCTGAAGTTAACACTCTCAGTTACTCTCATGTGAACTGTGTCACACCCACACTGCCTACAGTTGTTTACTTCTCTCCTCAATTGATTCTGTTCTCTGAGACTGTCGTTTATGTTGCTCAAATTCAAATTAACATGATTTCTGTAATGCAAGTTTATTCATCAGAGCCGGTGTGGAGCTCACACACTGTGTGTATGTGTGTGGAAGGGGCTGTCATTGTGAAGCGCAGTTATTTTGCTGGTATTTGGCATTCCTGTGTGCCCAGTGGTGCTCAGCCAATTAAGGGCTCTGTTGCCTCGTCTCTTCCTAACAAACCGTCAGGCCTGTGCCCCGTTCAAATCCGCTACAGACACTCTCCTTGCAGAAACTTTACACCACTTACTTTGTCTGCCCCTCCTCTCTACCCTGATTCGATGTAAAATTCACTCTGATAGTGGGCTCCATGTTTGTTTGATCTCCTTACTAGCGATGCACTCTCCTTTGCTTTATTACATTTTTGTATGTGTCTTCGTCTCATTACTCCTGCCTGTAT
Organism: Scomberomorus guttatus; assembly: GCA_038419695.1. Taxonomy (NCBI): domain Eukaryota; kingdom Metazoa; phylum Chordata; class Actinopteri; order Scombriformes; family Scombridae; genus Scomberomorus; species Scomberomorus guttatus. The sequence goes on from CM076460.1 coordinate 7,660,421, forward strand.
TTATCTCTCTTACTAATGGAGGATGCTTAGGTAGTCATCAGGGTTATGTCATTGTTACTCTAATTCAAATAACCTCTACATATACTGTATTTCCATATGCTGCATCTCTATGTAAAAACTACTAGAGCATTACCTGTTGGGTTTGCAGTGGTGGATAGTAACTAAGTACTTTTACTCAAGTACTGTACTTAAGTAAAATTTTGAGGTACTTGTACTTTACTTGAGTATTTCCTTTTTATGCTACTTTATACTTCCACTTCACTACATTTCAGAGGGAAATATTGTACTTTCTACTCCACTACATTTATTTCAGATGAAGATTTGACACAATGGATAATATAACAAGCTTTTAAAATACACATTGTTAAAGATGAAACCAGTGGTTTCCAACCTTTTTGGCTTTAACGTCTTACATAAAGCAGTGTGTAGTCAGGGTCACATTTCAGATGTCTATGAGTTGTTAACAGCTCTACCAAATAGTGATTTTTCCCTCTAAACTTCTCACATGGTTTCATTTCAATAAATGTTCAAATGATCCAATATTTCACCCAAAATCAAAGATTAGAGAAAAAGTCCAAAAACTGATCAGAATTACTATCAGAATTTTTCTTTCTTCTTTCCTCTCCCATTAATCATCTCATGACCCCTCAGATTTATCTGGTGACCCTTTGGAGGGGCCCGACCCCTAGGTTGAGAACCACTGGACTAAACTAGCTAACTGTATATAAAGTAGTTCAAACTAGCTCCACCTCCAGCAGCTACAACAGTAACATGCTGCTTACACACTGATGCTTCAGTATTAATAATCTAATGATGTCATATATAATAATATATCAGTCACAAGGGAGTACTTTTACTTATGTAGACTTTTTTTACTAGTATTTTTACATTGCTGTATTGGTACTTTTACTTAACCTATTCAGATCCCCCGACCATTCCAATGGACATAACTTTTCTAAGATGTAAAGATCTATGATTACTAATATCTGACTCCACCCAAATGCACAGACTAATTTGATTGGATGTCTATAAGCCAATCAGTGTTCCACATCATCTGGGTGCAGTAGAGCCACACCCCTCATTTTTAGCAAGCATGGCCGACTGTGAGGCACAATTTAATCTATTAATCATATTGTTAAAGTACATAATTTGTGTTTAAACTGTGTTTAAAGTAAACATGAGATGTTATATTATATATAATATGCCAAAATATATGAAAGATATATAGCTTTTACTAAAAATCCATTCATTGGAATGGTCGGGGATCTGAATGTTTGTTAGAATAATACAAAATATATATGCAACGTGTTTTAAAGCATCACTTTATTCATTGATATGAGCTAACCATTCATGAAAATAATGTTTTTTGTTGAGAAAAGGTCTCTTAAGATTTTTTTATTGTCATTTTTACTACAGGTGGTTTCTCACATTCAAATTCTCTGTCCATTGGAATGGACAGAAAAATAACACATAATAAAGTATTTTAATATTTTTTTATTGCTAATGATTCACGAGTGCATTTAGTAGAGTAGAAATCCACCATTACAATATTTTTTTGTGTTTGGAACATAATTGGGTTCTGCAGTGCAGAACCTTTACATATAAATGAACATCAGTTACATTCAAGCCCTTGACAAATGAGTTCACACACTGCTGATTAAGCCTATCACCACCAGATAAATCTCTCTGTATTTCACAGTATACCTGAGTTTTTAATCTGGTGTTGGGTTTGACATTCCCATGCTGGCCGGATGAATGCATACTGCGCGTGCTCTATGGGCAGAGCATGCACACCAGAGACTTCCGCCAGCCGAGTGTCTAACTTCTGGTTAGCTCTCTGCTATCTTGAAATGGGATAAAATCATTTAATCATGCGGCTCTTCTAGACTTTCCGAGTGTTACTGGATCAAATTCTGATTTCGCGGGGGTCATTTCGCGGGGGTTGTGACACTCAAAATCAATTAATCCACTGTTTTACAGCCGCAACAGTAGCAACAGAGTAGGCTACGGCGGCACCTATGATGTAAGCATGTGTCGACAGTGTTTTTGTAATTACTCTCACTGCCAGAAGGGGGAGACAAAAGTCTTGCGCTCCAGCTTTAAGTAAAGGATCTGAATACTCCTTCCACCATTGTGGGTTTATAACGATAGTAGGAAGAGTTAAGGTCAGAGAGATGGGACTGTATCAGGCAAAATGATGGTGTTTTTTTTTTTATCAGTTTCTTAAAATCTTGTGGAGCCATCAGGGTCAGATCTGCTGGATCAGAGGAGGGAAGAGGTAAGGGGGTAGTGAGGCAGGGAGGATTAGGGAGGAAGCTGCTGCCATCTGTCTGTATATAGAATACAGTATGTGTGACAAACAAGTAAGAAGGTATGAATCACACAATTTGAGCTGTAAGTGTGAGAGATGATATCCTCACTGCTGGGGTGAGGGAAGATTACAAATGTGAGTACACAGTATAGTAAAGTATGGTACACCCAAGTCTTACCCAACTTAGGTGACAGGTGGTTATGTGGAGACAAATTCTTTACTCATTACAACAATATTTTTTGACATTTCTGTTTTTTAGTTAAATATCTCAACAACTATTGGTTGGTTTGCCATGTAATATGTGCCTTCCCCAGGATAAATTGTGATAATTTTGGTGATCCTCTGACCTAACATCTAGCAGCATCATCAGATCAAAATTTATATTTGTCCAATACTTTGGTTTATGTCCAAATACCTGCAAAACTAATGACATTCCCATCAGCCTAAGCCATTTACATAAGGATTTGTATCCCTGTTTTAAGAAAGAACAGTCAAATGGTGTTATTAACTGGTGTGATGGACCGCAACAAGACACCACTTAAAATTGCGTGTTTGGTCTCATGCAATATGTATTTTAAGGCGTTCCTGTTCAGAGGCGCAAAATATGGGAGGAGGGCATGGAAATTTATACAAATACCCTTCGCACCTGATTTATCACTGCAGACTAAACACTCTGGCAGAGAAACATACGTCTGGAATTTAACACCCGAGAAAATCAGGTGTAAAATCTGCGGCACTGTTTTAATGAACACACAGAAACAGTGAAAGAGAGAGAGTGAAACACAAATTGAAAGATGCATTTTGATAAATGATCTAGTCAAAGGAGTTTAAGAGTTTAACAAAAGTAATTCAATCACTGCTGTTTTCTTTGAGCTGACACACACACACACACACACACACACACACACACATATATTCCACATTTCTGACCCTCAGCTCTTGTGTTTTCAGGGTCAACCACCTGCACTATCAGCCTGACGAGTATGAAGAGGACCCTGAATTGGTTGGCTATGAAGATGGAGACTATGCCCATGATTACCACAGTGACAACAGGTCAAACACATTTTTAAACACACACACACAGACACACACACACACACACACTGTATCATGGTGATGTGTTGACCAGCTCTTCACCCTTCAAGTGGTTAATTAAATCACCCATCTATCATCCCCTTCACGTGGCCTTTGGGTGTTTACTTTGATAATATCCATAAAGATAAAACTGGTCTCAGGATAAAAATGCACGTACTCGGAGATAAACACCCACTCATTATTTACTGTATGTTTTGAAAAGCATAATGCAGATGGTCATTTAGATTGTGCTTCCTGCATTTGTCACTTCACAGAAAAGATTTAATAAGTGTAATTTCCCAGAAAGCGATTTCCTGTTTCCATTGTAAGGTATATTGCTCAAATATTGTGTGCTATTGCAGACTGAATTAAGGAAATGAGAAAATAGACACTTATCGCCTTGTTATCAACACGACAGAAAATAACTATAATCAAAATTTCATTCTTTCTGAAGATTATTATAATAACAATCACTTTCAAATCATTTCTGCCTTTCTCCCCCTCAATCTCACTCTCGGTCTCGCTCTCCCTCTTGTTCTCCCTTTCTGCGGCCAATTCAGAATGAAGAGGAAATCAAGCAGCTCTCCATCCCCTCGTCCAAAGAAAAGGAAGAAGAAGAAATCTGGCCGCCGAAGGAGTCGGTGAGTGGAAGCGGCCTCTGCTGATGAAGTGGTTCAATTTTTCTTCCCCCCCCCCCCCCCCCCCCCCCCCCCCCCAGGCTCATTGGGAGAATAATTACGCTGCGATTCTGTGAAACAGGATTCCAATTATTTTGGTGTGAATTTTGCGAACGAGCCATCAGAAACTGCAATTGTGGAGAGTGGGAAAAAACAATCTGTAGGGAATGATTAGTGAAGCACAATCTCATCTTCTGTTTTCTTTTGACAAGGTCAGCAACAGAAACAGAGAGAGTGTGAAGGAAAAGTTACAGTGGTGCTAAAGAGAAGAAAGAATGAAAAGAAGGGAAAGGCAGAGAGATGAATTGAACAAAAAGAGGCCTGTAAGAAAAATCTGCTGAGCTACTATCAGATGACACCTTTGCTAACAATGATCCCCACTGAGGTGTAATGTAATGTAACACAATGATGAAAACAAAACACAAAATTTAGCGGCAATCTGAGGTTTGCAAATGTGTCTCCTCCTCTCCATCCATTAGGTTTGGCAGCTCGTCACCCACTCGCAGAGAGAAGAAGAAAAAGAGTGGGAAGAAACACAAACGCGACAGGTGAGTGTGTGTGTGTGTGTGTGTGAGCGTCATCAGCGACATGTCATCACAGGAAAGATCAACTCTGGCTTTTCAAGGGTTTGTCAACTCACAGCGATGGATGTTCAGAGGTGTAGACACACTTTTGATGTTTCACTTATCGGAAACATAAAGTACATAACGTGAATAAATGCACACAGAGAGATGTTGCCCTTTTCTTTTATTATGGACGATATTTCACGCTTTTTCTCTATGTTGGTTACATTGTTCTCTTGTATTTCTTTGCCTGTTGTGGCAGAAAAGAAGCAAAGGAAGGAAGGAATGAAGAAAAGGGAATGGAAGGAATGCAGGAAAAGAAGAAATATAGAAGAAAGAAAGAGAATGCAGAAAGAGATCGAGAGCAAACAAAAGGAAGGGAGGAAGGAAAGAAAGAAAGACAAGAAACAAAAGAAAGGGAAGAAGGAAAGGAAGAAAGACATGAATAAATTGGAGGGGAAGATGTAAAGGAGGAAAAATTTGAAGAAAAAGGAAGGGAAGAGGGGAATGGAAAGACAGAAAGAAAAATATAGAAGGGAAGAGGCGTTAGGGAAAGAGCTCATCAACAAATACTTGCGCAATGCCTTCAGATATCATAATGACAATAAGCAATTGTGGAGTGCCCTCCTCCTCCAATTTCTCCGTCTTCCGCTTGACTCGGGGGGAGTGAGGCTAAATGTGTTGCTCTAATAACCCAGCCTGTACGGGGGCGCGCAACACAAGAAAAATGAGCCTCTCACCAAATTGCCGAGCATCACTGCACCGCCCCGCTCTTGTTTCCCACCTCTCATCCATCCACGCACATCCGAGTCCCCCTCGTCCTCTCTCCTCCTCATCCCCACCCAACCCCACGCCTCCCTACCAGCCTCACACCAAAGCTGCTCTGCATTGCAGGTACTGTTGATATATGAATAATGTATGGGTGAGGCAGAGGGGAACAGCAACTGGGGTTCCTCCCCAGGGACAGCCTCCCTTGATGATAGTCTCCCTTTTAAGGTGTATGTTAGCATTGGGGGAGGGGGGGGGGGGCCTGCGATCCTGCCACGATAAAATTCATACCACTGCTTGTTTGTAATATACAACTAACTTTAAAGTAATAGCTCCAGCTTGGGCTCATGCACATTTGGATGCATATTCATCTCACATGGGGGCATATACTGTACCATCCATGTGCTTGCAGTAGAGGGTGGGGTGAGGGATTTAGCAGAGCTGGTGTGTGAGAGAGGAGAAGAATAATGAGCTCTCCAGAACAACACCTCATATATCGCATAGTCCCCAGTTGATTCCTCCAGTGGGGAAACATGGGCTGCTACTGAGGCCACAGCTCTAAGTCACATATCAGCCACATACATTACTGTGACAGCTTTATTACTCCTCTTTCAGTGAGCCACAGTGAATCGCACTTTGCGCTGCCGCTCCCTCCCACTCCACTGCATGCTGTAGGTGTGTAAAACAGCAGGGGAGATGTAGGGCTCTTCAGGAAAATAGCAACAACTCTCATAGACCAGTCTGACTAATCACCATGGAAACTGCAATGAGGGTGAAAGTGATACAGAGGTGATGTGTCAGTCGAACACTGAGGACTGAGGAATGGCCGTCCTCCCCATCATTATACTCAGTGCGTGGTTAAAGGGGGAACTGGCACTGAATCTCAGCATCGACATTTATTATTCCTGCTTTATCGCGGGAAGCAGCATCTTCTAGAACCGGAATTTTTTTTAAAAATAAGCGCATCCAGCACGCAACTGGAGAAAGCTGGCTGCGAGAGCTCCCTGTGGACGTCCCTGCACATATGGATGTACAGTATATGCATGTATTTCAGATTGGTTAGCAATGAGGGAGCTCACATGCACATCATTAAAAGTGCAGAAATACATGCTGAAATATTCCATTTAGGAGTTGGCACATGAAAATACACGATCCTCCTTCTGTTCACAGTAACTTGAACATGCTCATATTCTGTGACAAAACAAAGACTTTGACTGGTAGCTGTAGACTTCCGCTGCTTTGTGTCTCTGTGTATTTGTAACATTTAGAATGCTTGAGTACGTAGAGCCGTATTTGTCATCAAAATGTGCACAGATATTAATAGTTCAAATTACCTCACCCGGAATATGAACTATTATCTGTACAGTCAGTGTAAACACACTGCTGCTAAATAAAGCTCCACTGCATTGGAAGTTTACTCACCTTCACTGACTTTATGTAGTTGATATTCTTTAGAGAGTATGAAAATATGGAAATAAGAATATGGAAAAATATGACAAAAGTGGCGCACAGATCGCTGACAGCACAGATAAGTGTTTGTGTTCAGTCTCTTGGATTCTTTCTTTTTTAAAACAACACCTTTGATTCCATAGAATTTATTCCAAGAAGCAGGTTTACAGAGTTATACAGATAACGTGCAACGTGGATTGATGCAAAAATACCTTTTCTTGGTAAAAGATACATTTTGAAAAAGTTATCTGGATAATTCAGTAAACCTCCCTCTTGGAGCTGGTCCCGTCATAACATATATAACACATATCATGTGATATCATCACTACAATGACTGCGGTGTGTTTATTTTTGTAGATCTGCCTCTGGCTCCAGGAAAAAGAGGAGATACAGGTGTGTGTGAAACATGATCACCACAGTTAACAACATTGTTCACAAAGGTGTACATCAAAGCATTATGCTGTGTTTTCTTGTGTCCTTATTGACCAAACTGCTATCTGCATACTGTTTGTCCAAAATACAATGCAATCCATGTGGGTGAGCATGGAGCACAATGAGCTTTTTTTTTTTTTTTTTTACAAAGGGAATGCATATTATCTATGCTTTAATGTCCACATCTTCATTATCCTACATATTACTTTTGTTTCAGATCGGGCAGCCCAAAGAACAAACACAAAGACAAGAACAAACAGAAAAAAAGGTGAGACACATAGAATCACTCCCTGGAAAATCTGTAATGCCATTAATGTGAAGCTGACAGAAAAAAATACTGTATATGTCTGGTTTTTGTTATTATATATATGTAGTATAACAAAGTTACGCATTCAGTGAAAGAAACTAATGGTACATAGTTTGCAATGTGTTCAACACAATTTCTCTTCTGCACACAGTACAACAAATAGTAAACAATAGTCTCAGTTCTAAACAATGAGTACAATTGGAATCACGTTCGGTCTCTCATAAATTTATATTGGTATTTTACACCTATTATCTCAGCTCAGACTCACAGAGAATGTTAAAGAGTGTAAAGCAGCGAGTGCATCTTATAAGCATTATGTGTGACTTCAACACAATTTCCATGCCATACATTGCACCCTGTCCTAATTAGAATATATATTGAAAGTGTTTGGCAGTGCATGAATTGCTTTACATATCATGAGATTGACTACTGAGCTCGCTGTGGCATGTGTGTCCCTGTGATGTATGCGTACATACCCACGGCTTTGTATGTGTGTGTGGTTTGTTCGTCAATTTGTCGCCATCTATCAGGTCCCCTGGTGAGACCCCCAGTAGGAGTTCACAGCGTCAAGGCAGCTGCTGTAGCTCCCGTAGCGCCTCCCTGTCCTCCACTCGGAGCACATCCAAATCACCCACCAGGTAGACTCCTCCACACACACATACACACATGTGCATACAGTAACTGGATGGTAAATGGACTGCATTTATATAGCACTTTTCTAGTCTACCGACCACTCAAAGCGCTTTACAACACATTCTCACCGGAACAATTTGGAGTTCAGTATCTTGTCTAAGGACACTTCAATATGCAGGTGAGGAGCCGGTGATCGAACCACCGACCTTCTGATCAGTGAACGACCCGCTCTACCTCCTGAGCCACAGCCGCCTCCAGTGCACACATATACTTAGTTTTTACTGATATTTCTCTACTGGCTGTGGAGCGGTTGCCCTGGTGATTGTCAGTCTCGCTCTCTTTTATTTTTCAGTACTCCAGGGATAGATTAGGATACAAATGGGGCTCCTCAGCATGTTTTATAATAACCCCCATTAAATGACTGTGATATCTCACTCTGCACTTATATAGTTTGATGAAAAAAATATTGGTAGCACTGTAAGATGTTTCATGTTGCACGGAACATTAGGGCTTATTTTTCCATGTTAAAATCTGTGTGTTCAATTCAGCTGAAATTTCCTGGTTTCTGATCCACATCAGTTTTCTTGGATGCTGGTTGGAACATCTTACTGTACCTTATTTGGTCTTTTTTAAAGGTATTAAAAGCATTGTTCCCCAGGAAGCACATTGGCTGTGGTTTACATAGTGTGTCGCTGTGTGGCTTTGCTCTTTCAGACTGAACTCCAAGCACAAGACAGACGGGCAAAAGGCGTCCGGCACCTCGCTGTCCCCGGGCCCTAACAGTCCTACCGCCTGGCACAATGGGGACCACACCCAGCGAAGCCGAAACGGCAAGGCCGGCAGACTCAACCACGTCGAGGGCGAGAAGGGGCACGATGTATGTAATCTCCTCTATTTTGCTCCCACACACCCACCCTCCCCCCACCCACTCCAATGGTATCTACCACAGTCTACAAATGAGTTACAACCTGGTCTTTGTGTTGGTTGACATGAATTCTCATCTTCTTTGATGTTGAAAGATTTGTTTTCATTCTTTTATCAGTTATTCTTAGGTTATAGGCCAGTTTTTACTATTAATAATATTATTTTTGACGTCTAAAAGACACTCCTGTCCTGTGTAAAACTTGCCGCTCCTACTGCTTTGTTTCTGGTTCTCTTTGACTCCTCTGCCATCTTGTTTTTTTGTTTGTTCTTGTTGTGTGCCGGCAACAGAGGGAGGGAGCAAAGAGAAGAAGTTTCTAGAGTTTCTGTTCGGCACACATGCTCTGAGTCAGAGCGCAGCATTAGCATACAGCACCTCGGAAGGAAATATGAGCCACACAGGCACATGATGTTTCCAAATGAATGAGCAAAAAGATGTGTTGTTTCTTCCGAGCGGGTGCCTGCTGAGGCGTAAGATAAATAAAAAAGTTGAGCCAGGCGCAGGTATGACTACTTCAAACATTTGCTCCCCCCCTAAAGGTCCAGGTCCGTAAAGAAATATCAAAGCAAAATGTGTCTGTCAGGAATGAAAACTTCTAAGTTATACTGCAGATAAAGGCTTAATTAGTGTTGCCAGAGTCACAATCAGAAGCCTGCTTTAAAGAGATAGCAATCTGCAATTCCTCCTTGAACCGACTAATCCAATTACTTAAAGGTCCAATGTGTAGAATTTAGTGGCATCTAGCAGAATGGACTTGGCAGAAATGGAATATAATATTCATACGTGTGTTTTAATTAGTGTATAATCACATGAACCTAAGAATCATGTTTTCGTTACCTTAGAATGAGCCCTTTACATCTACATAGGGAGCCTTTTGCATTTTCCGCAGCCGCTGTAGCTTCTCCTACACACTTGGAAGGGAAGTGGGGGGGGTATTCAGTTGGTTGCAATCTGCAACCACACCACTAGATGCCTCTAAATCCTACACACTGCACCTTTAATGGGAAGTCTTCTTTTGGCATTCAAGCATGCCAAAATGAATTGTAACAAAATATGCCCAAAATAAGGTGCAGCTCACCATTCCAAGTACTGTCTCAGCCGTTTCTGCTGGGGTGAACTGTGTCCTTGAGCTGACTGAACTGAATCCATATCATGTCAAAACAGAGACCCTCTGAGCAATAACTGGGTTACAACTGCTCTTGAAATCAAAAACAACACCGCATGCTGTCCACAACAGGCTCCCTAAAGCGTAGAGTGTTATAAATCATACACATACTCCTCTCTGTTCAACAGAGAACTGTTCTTTGTTTGTTTTGGATGATTTGAAAATAATCATTTCTGAAAGACACTGCCTGTGATGAGTTTTAAATCACTTTCTGCTATTAAGGAAACAACATTTCGCTTCCATACTGTAAATGGATCTTTGGAGCTACAGTAGGATGACATCCATTATGTTGCGATAAAACAATAGACATTACTTAGACCAAAAGGATTGCTTGTGAAATATTTTTTTTCCTGCTGAATAAGCACCTAAATGGGCTGCAAACACCCTGTAAACACTCACTCCAGAGAACTGAAGTAGCACTGCTGTCTTCTATTTTCTACTCCAGCTTGCATGTGTCTATGAGGTCTCATCTGATCTCTCTCTCTCTCTGCTTGTTTCATTCATTACTGTTTCCTTTTTTTCCCTTAATCAATTTAAGTGGTATTTACCCATGAATAAATGCCCAAATCTCTCTGTCTCGTTTACATAAAAAGCACTCAAATGCTTTGGAACTGGACCAAGTAGGTTAACTGGGTATGTGTAATAGTTTCTTCTTGTCAATACAGTTGTCTTTCTCTCAAACACATGCTCTGCTCAGTGATAGATCCTCTTCTCCTCCAGGCGTCCAACAGCTCCTGCCAAACCACCAGGGGTTAAACACGCTCCTCTCTACTGCTTTACTTTACCATGTCGATGTGCATGTTGCCTCTAGGTGGCAGTATCTTTTGTGACCCTGACGTTTTTCGTTTCTACTCTGTGTGTTCAGGCCAGTGAGAGGTCTGTTTGATCATGAGCCATTCAGTTGGGATGTAGTGAAAGAGGAGCGTTATAATTGGCTCTGGTTCTTTTTTTTAAGCAGCATCTTTCTAGCCTAAGGTGATGTTGCCACTCTTGTTAATCCACCAAAAGCTGAAATATTTGTTTCATAATAATCCTCACACAGAAATCTTTGCATAGGAGGATGGTTATGTGTGAAAGATGCTGGATCCAAGTTTGACTTTACTGCAGCAGTTGTGTGGTTTAGCGAATGTTCCGGTTCAGTTTGTGTTCCTGTAGTTGTCCTCTAGCTCCATCTGGGACTGTTTCATCTCAAGACAGTCCAGGATGCTTCACATGGAAAAGCTGTGTGCTGTTCTTTATCACAGGTGGGCAAAGTTATCCAGACAAACTGACAAGTTGTTAGTTGCTCTTGAAAAAATGAAACATGGTGCCAGAAAACAATTTCGATAAAGTGTAAAGTTTAAGTTCAACTTTATTTGTCATTTGTACAGAATAACACATCATCTGTATGATGAAACACTTAAGATGAGGCTCGGGACAGTACTGCAGGCAAAAGTAATAATACACAATAACGAATAAGGAATTGACAGTAGATAAAGGAACCAGTGTATACATAAATAAATGGTAGGTTTAGTAAAAAAAAATTAGATGCTATGGAGTATATACAGATGAAAATAGTAGTACAAATAATGTGCATGGCCATTAAAGTTACGAGTGCAGTCTGTTAAAAATCTTAGTTGTGCAGCTTGTCCAAGTTTGTTTCTTTTGAGTGTGGGGCTCCATGCTGCCCCTTGTGGCCAATGGAGGAGGGGAGACATCCATTACAACTGTGGACTTACGATCATATTTGCAATGGGTGTTAACTGTTGTCCAGCCACACGGAGCAGTGATGGGCCCATTATGGCCTGGTGCACCAGAATGTGGCGGAGAAGATGCCGCACTCAAACACTTACATAGACAAGTTATCGAAAGTGTTTTCTAAGACCATGTTTTGTTTTGTTTTTTCAAAAAAGACTGCTTTATATAGGAGGATTAATGGGTTGGTTTGGTAAAAACACATTTCGTTAACTTTCCCACCTCTGACAAAAAAGCAGCACACTGCTGCTTCCCAAAGCTCTTCCATAGGAAACATCAGGGATGCTGCACCCTACACAGTGGATGAGACAGTCCCAAACTGGGCTACTCGTCCTCTTGCTCATTTTATATTAATGGATGTTTTCAAACTCTTCAAACACTAGTACATGGACTCTTTAAATGAACTAGGACAACTCACACATTTATTAACATGATTGTTATTTTAAAGGGACCCAAGCCATTTTGAATATAAGCTCCCTCATCACGTTTAAACAGCAGATTTGACAAAGCACCCTAAGGCTGCGTCTTACCGTACCTGAGTTTATGGTGATAAATAAATCCAAAAGATTGCCTGGAAGAAAGCTGGGCTTACATCCAAACAGGAGTAGAGATGTGCTGCTATTGAAGAAGACCCAGGCCAGAATGTGACTGGGGTCCCTTTCAAATGTGCCGACTCTCTAGTTGTCCATCTTAGCAGTGACTGCCCCCTCCGACACTCTTCCCCCCCCTCCCCCCCTCCTCTCCTACCTGTTCATCTGTGTCATATGTGACTCACGTCTCACTCTTGTTGTCCTGGCATTTTTCTTCCCACATATCTTTCACATCTGCCAGCTCTGCATGCCCCTCCCCCCTTCCTCCCCCCCCCCCCTCCTCCCTTCTAGCTACTCTACTCTACATGGATGTCCACTAATATGATAATTAACTCTATCCGCTTACCTCTATCCCCCACCCCCACCCCCCGTTTTGATACAAATATGGCTGCATTTGTACAAGCGAAAAAGACAAAGCAAATCATGTAGTTTATAGATTCATCCTTTGTTTCTAATTTTAGTTTGATTTGAATTCCATCTGGATTTTTTATTTTCCTCCCCTATTTTCTTTTTACTTTTTGGTTTGTTTATTTCTCCTTAGTCTCTGGACACAATATGTAGCTTTGATACTAAAAGAGGTCATTGTCTTTTTCCCATTTCGCTGCGGAGAACATTCCTTTCTCCTTTTTTCTTTTTTTCTTTCTTTCCTTTTTTTTGTTGATATTGCATACGTGTCACTGATTGAAATGGAAGGTAGGTAATGCTTTGCCTACGCACGTGATCTTTATGCAGATGAGAATGTGACAAGCACCCTAGCCTGAGTGACGTCAATGTTTCTCTCTCTCTCTTTCTCTCTCTCTCTCTCTTTCTGTTGTTTATCAGTGGTCTTCAAACAAATTAATTTACTTCATCAATTATGATTTGACTCTTGAAGATTGGATTACTTAGAGCTCTGGTTTTTCTCTTTCCTCCTTAACTTCATTCTGAAGTCCAGTATCCCGCTCTATCTTCCAGGTCCATTTCTCTCTCCACTTTTCTTTTCTTTCTGTTTTTGGTAGAATGCATTCCTGTTTGTCCAGCATCTCTCTGTTTGTTGGTGAATTAGTACATTCGTCTTATGATTTTCACCATATTTCCACGACTGTTTCTAACAACTGTCATAAGCACCAGTGGTTGTGTGTTTTCTTATTATACCGCTTTAGTCGTCTTCTCTCTAGTGGAGAATGGCTCTTCTCTCCGCAAGGATCAGCCGGTGCTTTTGCTGTATCTTACATTACGAAGCAGCTCAGACAGCACATGATAATGCATGCGGAAGAGCCAGCTGTATTTGGTTTCATACAAAACGCCTTTCGGAGACTTGCCCTCTTTTTATGACCTGCTTAAAATGAGCAGTGTGTAACTGTGCATCACTGGTTTCAGTCCCTAAACTCATATTTAATCACTTATCCAAGTTCTGTTTTTGTTGATGCTTAAAATGGAGACTTGGAATATATTTTCAATCCACCATACACAGATTAAAGGATAAGGTTAGTATGTTTTTCTCACTGTCAACAAATCATTTGAAAAGACCAAAAATGTGTTATTGTGTCTGTCAATACTTTACAATTTCCTTATCTTGTCTGTGGCACTCAGTCTCAAGCCAATTCATTCCTGTTGAAGACATAGTATTTTAAAAACTCACAAAAAAAATTTAAACAAAGCTAAGAGTCTACAGTCATGCTAACAGTTCTGTGAGGCTGTTCTTGTGGCACAGCGGTGCTTTGAGCTAAATGCTAACATTAACATGCAAACATGCTTACAGTGACAATGCTAACATACTATTGTTTATCTCATATATATGTTTACCATGTTCATGATCTTAGTTTAGTGTATTAGCATGCTAGTATTTGCTAATTAGCACTAATCACAAAGTACAGATGAGGCTGATGTGAGTGTCAAGAGTTTTACAGGTATTGATAAGAAACCAAAGTATTGGACAAACTGAAATGTTCACCTGATGATGACGCTAGCTGAAAAGTCAGAGGATCATCAAAATGATTGCAGTTCATCCTGAGGGGGGAATAACTGTGTGTACCAAATTTCATAGCAATCCATCCAATAGTTATCAAGACATTTCACTAAAAACCCAAAATGCCAACCACCTGGTGGTGCTAGAGGAAATCATCAAAGTCATTAGGATCCATCGTCTTTGGACCATGAATGCCTGTACAAATTCATAGCAATTCATCCAATAGTTGTCAAGATATTTTTGTCTGGACCAAAGTGGTGTACCAACCAACATGGCTATCCCTAGAGCCATGCTAGCGGCTTGAGATAAAGCTAATTTCCTAAAACAGCTGGACATTGTACTTTTTAGCAAAGGTCACTCAAATTGTTAATAGTGCATTTGTTGGGGACTATTTTCAGCTGCAGATTAATATACATTTGGTACTTATATTGCCAATTTTCATGAAGGAACGTCACCCACTCTGTGTTCTACAGCACAGAGGAATACACACAGTAGGATCAATTCATTGTTGATCATGGTCTCTTCATGAGATTTTTTGACAATAAGAAAAACACAGCCTGCCTTATACTTCAAGACGGGGATCATTTTGAAAACTGCTAGCTTCAAGATAATGTAGTCTATTCAGGACTTTGAAAGTAGCTTTTCACTTTAAAATGCCAAAGGATCCAATCACATTCTTATTGTTTAGGCAGTGAGATGCAATTTCACTGACCAAATGCTTTTTCAGGGCTGTTAAATGAGTCAATTCCCCTTACAAAATAAGTCCCGACTGCCATTAAATGAACCCAAATCAATCTCAGTAATAACATAACACTCACTGGTGTTATGTAGCAAAAACTCCCTGGAACTACATTAAAAGAAACTTGCTATTGTAACAACCTTGAATGTCCTGTATCAAGGAGTTTGTAGCCAGTAAAAGCTGAGGTAGTTAGCCTGTAAACGTGTCAGGCAGTGAAATAAAACTGTGGAAGATAATTCACAGAGAGAAAAAAGGTTAAGAAAATACCTTTAACTCTCACCAGCCAGTTGCTCTCTGATGTTTAGGAAGGTGACTGGGCCCAGAGGATTTACTCTCTGTGTGAGGGATTCCCTGCACATTGTGGTTTTCCTCTTTGCTTTTGAGTTCTTTTCCATTGATTTCCATGCATTGTCTCATGAGTCACTGGCAGGGAAGGGTTTTGTGTCTTTTTCTCTTGCATTTTGTGAATCTAATGATGCACTTATGTTGCCCCACTTTTCCCTTTTCTTCATACCTTACCTACTAAAGGAGGGAATACCACTTTATTGGTAAGTGGATGTTAACCAGAAGGGAGTTAAACAAGAGTAACCATTAAAAAAAACAAAGAAAATGGGTCGCTGTTCACATCTCAGCAATTGTCTTCAGGAAAAAAAAAAATCCAGAAAGAGAAAATTGAGTAGCAGACGATTTGTTTTCTGATTCGATTGATTCAATAATTGTGATCTTTATTTTGTTCCTTCCATTTCTGTGATGTTCCGTCAAGTTGTCTTCTCTTTCTGTTTTGTTTCATTTTTTTTAACCATTACTAAAAAACTCAAGAAGTCCTCTTTTTCTACTCTACAAAATCTGTAGCTCTGTACTTTCTGCCTCTGCTCTTAAACTTATTTGGTTCACAGTTTTTTTTATTTTTTCCCTCTCTTCCTCCTCTTCCTAGTTTCTTTTTTTTGTTTGTTTTTGCGATTATGATTTCTTCAACTCATTATGGTTTTGCATGCCAAGTATTGCATGCGCTGCACCATAGAGGACTATCTATAAGCCATATGGAGAAAACCTAGATCTTTTTCTTTTAGATGTTTACCTTCTTTTGGCAAGTACACCGTAGCACTCAATCACCAACCTGGAAACACTCTAATGCTCTTTTTGTCCTTTTTTTCTTTTTTTTTTTCTTTTTTTCCTTTGTTGGTCATCATTTCTCTACAGAAGCTCCGTCTGCTGACTGCTGGCTCTGCAAGCATCCAGTCCACTCTGCTGAGAGAGCACAAGCTCCACAGCGCCCCCAGCAGGAGCCAAACAGGACAGATGTGCGCAGCAGGAGAGGCTGGGAGTGTGGACAGCAGGAACACAGCTGTAGGGAGCTCCGTAACCCAGGCGTCAGGGAGGAGAGGGAGCCAGAGAGGCCAGAATAAGAGCCCCCACTCCCCTGCTAACAGCAGCGACTCGGCCCACTCCCAGCATAACCATACTCACAGAGGGAGAAACTCCCGTCACCAGAGAAAGTAAGCACAAACACCTTCATGTGTCTCTCACTGTAGGAGCCTACATTTTCAGGCTCTTATCACTGCTGGAATTTTCCACTTTAGCCTAGCCATTGAATTATTATTATTAGAGAACTATTTGACATTTCCTGCATTTAGTAACTTAGTATACTGCCAATTACCCCAGGACAAAAGGTGGCCATTCTTCCAAGCGTCACCACCGCTCTAGTCGGGGGCAGGCGCACCACCGGAGCCCATCAGCATCTCCAGGACGCCACTCACACACGTCGGGCAGGAAGAAAGAGGAGACTCGGAGCAAACAGAACCTCCGGCAACGCAGCAGCTCCTGGAGTAGCGGGCGTTCATCCTCTGCCTCCAGAGACAGAGGCCCCAGCAAGGCCAAGTCCCCACACAACAGACAAAACAACTCCAGGTAAACCCCCCCCCCTTGTCACACTTATTTTTCATTCTCATGTGCTTTGTTGTTGCTGCTCTGACGGTGTTCTTTGTGTCGCGCAGAGAGAGGGACAGTCCGAACCGCTCTGACACCGACAGCCGGGCTCGCCGCCGCTCTCGCAGCTACTCACCCATTCGCAAAAGGAGAAGAGATTCACCCAGCTTCATGGAGGCGCGCAGGATCACCAGGTAACACAGCTGTCTATAAACACCTCCTGATGTTTTTAAAATTTTCCATTTCAACATACATTTATTCACAACTTGTGTGGACCTTCCTCCAGCAGAACACCGGAGCAATGCAGGCTCTCATGAGAGACTCTGTCAGTCTGTCATAGTGTGTCTGACAGGTTTGAATTTATGTTCAGCTTTTTTATGTCTGGAATTAACAGCACTTAAATATGACACACTTTAATGTACATTACACTCAGCACTTAAAACATAATTCTAATTTTAAGTGTAATTTTACAGCTGTGCACTCATGATGGGGCAAAAGTCGTTCTGTTATAACTTCAAATTACAACAATGTCAAGCAAACGCAATAAAATGAGGGGAGTTGTTCCTGCTGTAACTCACAAGGGTAAATTTTAAGAACCATGTTAGGATCCATTAAATCTTTTCTGCAAGTAAAAATGAAAACCTGCCAAAGCAAATGGATGTGATGGTTACACAGCAAGAGACACCAAGGCTGATGTTAATGTTCAGTTTGTGAAAACAAATCACAAAACTATGACCAACAGTGTCAGAACTAACTGTCTGTAAATGTAAAACTTAGAAGATGAATTAAATACGTGACTTGAGCCATGTTGATTTTCCATAGAAATTAAATACTTTCCCTGTTAAAAACTGCATTGTTAGATTCATCAGTGAATTCCGCTCATTTATAAATTCCACATTTAGCTAGATATTAATGTATTTATATATTAACATTAATTATAACAGTATATTGCTTTTTTAAAACATGACGTTAAAATAAGAGAACACAGTAATAAAAAAATCAATACAGAAATCAAATATGGTTGAAGGATTATATGTATTGATTCATCTCCATGGATTTAGTCTGTTTGATATCTTTATGTGTTGATTTACTGATTTGTTTGATATTATTGTGCTATTAAATAATCAATGAATTGCTTTATAACCTTTTACAAGTCTGCAGTTCTGTATTTTGTATCCTCCTCTGCTGATGAAAACATGTTTGAATTAGACTTAACATATCTGCAGTCATCAAAGCTTTTTACAAAACTATCTTAATAGTGAACTGGCTTCTTATGATTCTTATGATTTCATCATTTTATCTTTTCCCCACAGAAACTTCTTTGAGGCTTGTAATCGATTATTAAAAACATAAAAAGAAAAGCTCACACGTCCCTGTGAAGTGTTTCTGTGGCGTTAAAAATGACTCGCCGTGTCACCTCTGTGCCCTCTCATAAAAGTGCAAATAGACATGGGTGAAATGTGTGTACTTTGTCATCTTTCACTCCAATACTAAAGGTCCTGATGCCAAGACAACGGGAGGCTGCTGCTGAACTGAGCTGCTGGCTAGTTACCCTGGTAACAGTTGCCGTGCAGCAGGACCCTGCGAGTCTGACTCCAGAAGCTTGCCTGAACAGCAAAACCATCAGAGCTCCCCAGAGTAAACCTGGCCTCCTCCTGTTTCTTTTTTCCCCTGTCCTCTCTCCCTCCTCCTTCATCTCCTTCCTGATATTTACACAAATAAACCAACTCTAAAAGCTACACCCCACTGCGGTTATGCACTAATGTTGTAACACAGGGATACAGAGATTAAAACGCTATCAAGGTTTGTTTAAGTGCATATCTCCCTATTGCACCGGCTGTGGACTCCCATGGCAGATATATTGTAGAATACAAGGCTAAAGAGTTATCTACAATGCTGCTGAAATGACTTGTAGCAGCAGGGACACCTTGATAGCGTTCATCTCTATCCACACTGTTGACTGTTGATTTGTCTGGGTGTTGGCCTCCACTGTGAAGAAGAAGTTCTTTTGGGAGCTAACAGCTAATTACCTTACAGGAAGCACTTCCAGGGTGGCTATTAACAAGGCAATCTAAGTGCTTAAACTAACCACATGCATTTCTCTGCTATGTGTATGTGTGCGACTGTAGTGTGTGTGTGTGTGTGTGTGGTTGAACAGCTAGGACTTTTTTAACCCACATAGCTGCTCTCTTTCAGATCCTGTACTGATCATAATTCTGCCACCTCTGTAACCTAACACTGATTTGCTGTCATCCAACCAAATCTTTTCTTAATACATCATGTGTGTTGACATCAGCATCAGATAAATGCCTGAAGATGCTGCTGACACTAACTCGTCAAACAGTCTTTGTCTGACGTTAACACCCTCTCTCTTGTCCCCCCCCAGCGCTCGGAAGCGGCCAATCCCGTACTACCGGCCCAGTCCCTCATCATCCAGTGACGACAGCAGCCCCTCGCGGTCCAGTCGCAGCCGTAGCCGCAGCTACAGCAGCTACAGCCGCAGCAGAAGCCACAGCCGCAGCCACAACCGAAGCCACAGCAGGAGCCGGAGTCGAAGCTGGAGCCGCAGCCAGAGCCGGAGCTGGAGCCGCAGCAGGAGCCGCTCCCGCAGCCACCACAGTTACTACAGCCGCAGCAGCTACGACAGCCCCGGCTTCTGAGCGGAACACAGCACAGAAAGGGAAACAAAGAAACAAGCAGAGAAGAAGTTCAAATTTACTGTGCTCCGGTTCAGTCATTATCTATCTCTAACAAGCCCTTGACAGTGCCCACACTGCTGTACAGTCCAGGGGGCCCAAACTCCTCGACCCCAGACCATTATCTCTCTCTAATGCAGAGCTCAGATCAAAGAGGAGAAATGTATTTTGATATAGCACATTACTATGATATTGGGTGTCACTGTTCATGTCTTCACATACAAGGAAATGGGTTATCACATGTCGAAAATTAATTTGGTAGAGCCCAAAGAACAAATCTCGCTGTATGTTAGCACTTTCTTTCTCTTCTTCCACAAAGCAACCAAAAATGAATTCATTAAAAACATGAAAACTATATACTATATAAATGTATATATCTTAAAAATAGGAGCTGAGTAGAAGACAAAAAGAGGACACATCAATGGTAAACATACTGTACATGTCAGAAAATTTGACCTTTTTTTTGTTGTTGTTTTTCCTTCTCATCATGTAATCATCTCCCAAAGACTTCTGTTTCAATGAAGCACACAGATCAACAAAAGTGAGAACAAAAGAGAAGTCGGCGGATGAAGTAGGAAGCAAAAAAAGAAGGAACTTTTTTTATGATAAGAATTGTATTGTATAGGTTTGTCTGTATAGATGTAACTTTTAAGTTCTGGCTTTGTAAACTATGCACTGTATATTCCATATAGTTTGAAGAGGTTTGTTTGACGGCAACCTAGCATGATGCATCAAGGGGAGACTTGCTGCTCGTAGTAAAGGTGCCAGGGTGCATCTGTGCTCCCCTCTGACCTATACAGTATGTCAGCCGCCTGCATACAGAGGTGAATGGGATGAGGGGGTGGGGGGTGGGGGGGTGGGCGGGGTTCAAGGGAGGGTGTATTATGTACTTTTACTCTCTTCCCTGTTTAAATGATTATGTTGATTCTGCTAATCCTGACGTGCTGTGTGAGAATGTGTGTGTGTGAGTGTGTGCGCATGTGAGTGTGTGTGACTTGTACCTCCTCTGCAATGACCAAGGAGTTAATTATTTATGTGTGCTCCACTGTAGCCTGCAACTAAGGCCGCAGTATGGTACTGTACAGGAAAACTGTCTGCAAAAGTCTCCATGCACACGTTTGTGTTGACCACAGCTATTTGTGAATACACTGTATTTATTTCTTATTTATTGGGGTTATTTATTATTTAATTTATTTAACTGTTTATGATTTCGCCTTGAGCTGTAAAGCAGTTGGATCATGCTTTGAAGATGAGATTGCTGCAGATGTATTCCCATTTGAAAATGTACTCTATGTGTCCATGTTTTACCCAGAATAGTTTTTTGAATGTGGCGAAGGCTTATGTTGACTGTCAGGTTAGTGAGCAGGATGTAAAATCACTGCTGTGTGTTTATAAAGCTCTGGTTTTAGCCAGTGGAATGGAGTCTTCGCCTACAGTCACTCCCACGACTGCTGTTATGGCATCCCGGTCTATTGTAATGGTTCATTATAATGCAAGCTATTGTGGCTCTGCCTGTATGGAGAAGCGAGGGATCAGATTTTTTCATCTGTTCTCATGACAAAGCCTCCAGCAGAACCAAAACATCTCCCTCCACAGAGCGGAGAGTCCATTATTCTACTCTACTGTATGTTTCCAGCCACCGCATACTCTAATCCCTTGTATAATGGGCCACAGCGTGTTTCTGTCAGAGGTCCCCTGGTTACCAGCTTCAAGAGGAGACTATATGTGATGTTACTTAGAGCAGAGACACCAGCAGGCTCTGTAAAGCCTCCTCTGTCTACAGTTTCAGTAGTAGGGTAAACAAACTGGCGATACAATCAGGGATCACCTTAAGTCTTCCTAACCATTCGTCATGTCACTCGCACAGTGTTGCATTCCCAGTATAACCTACTATGATACTCTGCAAACCTGTTAATTTAATTCAAGTATAGCATTGCTCCTTTGGTTCTACAAGTCATTCTTTGTAGTGTACAAGTTATTATACCTGACAATAAACAAAAACAAATGGGGAAATCATCAAATTCTCCTGTTGTTCTTTTTCTATAAGAGTTCATTGTTTGTAGAGAGCAGGTGCAGGTGTTGTGCATTTATCTGCCTGCAGATGGCAATAACGAGAACCTTCCAGTACCTGATAGACACGACTGAAAACCTGAAACCTCCCAAAAAATTAACCAGAATGTTCCCCAGCTCCCCAACCTGATGGGAGGGTGTGGTCTATTTTAAGTCCTGAGTGTGGACATATCAACACCAGCTGCTGTGACGTACTGTAACTCTTTGGAATTACATTTTTCTCAAGGGCTCTAGAGAATGAATTTGAATGACTTAATCAATGAAATATATCTCAACATCTTTGGCACATTTTGTACAGACATTCATGGTTCCTAAGCTATCCTAATGACTTTTGTCACTTTACCTCCATCATGAGATTGACATTGTTTTTTATGGAAATATACTGTATATTTATTTATTTAGTGAACTATTGGATGGATGGCCATGAAATTTGGTACTGACACTCATGGTCCCCAGAGGATGAATTTTAATAACTTTGATTGACTTTTCATCTAGTGCCATCATTTGGTCAAAATGTAATTTTATCCAATACTATTATGACCAAATATACCTGCAAAACTGATGACATTCTCATCAGGGAACACCTGTAGGTGTACTTTGTGTTAGTAAATATTCACATGCTAACATGCTAAAATAAGATGGTGAAAATGGTGAACATCAGCATGCTAGCATTATCATTGTGAGCATCTTTGCATCAATAGACCCTTTTAACAGCAGACATTTTGACAGGAAAAGCACAGGTGGAATTAATAACATTACTGATGGCTGCGTTCCCTTTAGGTGAGCCAGTTCCAGGGCTCTGGTATTGTGCGTGCTCACCAAGCAGCAACTACCATGGCTTGAGGCTGAAGCCAGTGCAGAAGTACCTTAAAGGACCAGTGTGTATGATTTAGTGGCATCTGGCAGTGAGGTTGCAGATTGCAACCAACTGAATACCCCTCACCACACCCACCCCTTCCAAGCATGTAGGAGAACCTATGGTTTCCGCAAAAGCGGAAAACAGTAAAGGCCCTCTCTAGAGCCAGTGTTTGGTTTGTCCATTTTGGGCTACTGTAGAAACATGGTGGTCCAACATGCTGGGCTCCGTGGAAGGGGACCCACTCCCTATGTAGAGATAAAGGGCTCATACTGGTGAGCCTGGTGAGGTTCTACATACTGGACTGGACCTTTAAAGTGCTACTGACGGCCGCTAGAACTGACTCCTATTCAAAAAGCCTAGACTTCTCTCTAGAAGTACTAAGCCAACAATTCAGCGAGTCATTATGGTCTCGATCTCTAAATTCAAGCCCTCTAATAAGTGTGCTGGTGATCATTTTGGAAATTATTGCTCCGTTATTAAGATTTGAAGACTTATAGTAACTTTGATGTCTGCTGTATGGGCGCTGATTGACAGCTGTGATTGACAGTCGGCTCACCTGCTGCTCCCCCCAGCTCCGGGACTCGCACTGAGTCGGACTATTGTTGCAATATTTCACTAAGTTTAATGTTATTTGATTACGATACCTGTGGAAGCTAAGCGGCCATCATGGATTACACCACTGTCTGACTTCTTGGACATTAACTGTTACTCCAAAAGCTGTTGACCAATGGGCATGTACGCCTGTACCACCTGCCCACACAAAAGCTTTGTAAACTGTAAACTGGAGGAGCAAAACTGAAAAAAATACACCAAAAGAGATAATTCAATCAGTGATATTTTCATTCATTCTCAAATGTTTTGTTAGGTTCTAGGGATATTTTGTCCAATAATACTGAAGCAAATCTAATCCAACATACCTCCTGCCAACAGTGACACTGAAGGAAAAAAAAGTTTGATTGCAACTCCAAGGAGTCTGTGGGAGACTGTGAACCCCTGACTCACGTCATAGTTGGATCCTATAAGCGCAGGGTGACAGGGTGCAATGCAGGAGCCCTTTACTAATGCAGAACATCTCATGAGAGTGCCAGTTGCGAACACATCTGTGACATACAAATAAAGCCAGAGACAGCAGCAATAAAAGTCTGTCAGGCTGTCGGTAGCTTTGAGGAACCAGAGTTTATTAATTCCCCGCTGGTGACGTTAATAACATGCAGGGCTGCAGAAGAAGCCACTGCACAGATCTGATACAGTAACAGACAATTGTGAATATTGTGGTAATTACATGTAGACCAAAGTGTGTTTGTCAGTTCTTATACTGTTTCCTCCTGTGTGTCATTATTTCATAAAGGACCTGAGGATGAATCTTGAAATTCGGTGAAGTAATATTATAAAACTTTTTGTCTTTTAAACCTTCAATAGTGTATTTGTGTTTGTATTTATGGGTGTGTGCGTGTAATGTTCATTTGCATTCACGTCACAAACTGATGACATACGACTGTGTATTTAATATGAGGCTGATAATAGTATATCACATCATGTCATGGCCGGACACAGCCATGTTACAAACAGCATGTTATGTATGTGCGCAGCAGGCGTCTGACTTCCCAGCAGCCTCCCAGATTCTTCTAGCTGTTTGGGACGTCCAGAGAGCGGAGGGGTGGGGGTGGAGGGGTGGGGGTATTACACACAGCATGAGGGAGGAAGGTTTAACAGTGCACTGCTCAGCTGTCACTGGGGAGGGCCTTCCTGTTGGATTCCATTTAGGTGCTACGTCTGCCACAAATAGATATTCTAGTACCTTCCATAAATATGTTGGGGGTGTGAACTGGGGGGGGGCTTGAGTCAGAAAGGAGGGCTCTGTTGACTGGGGTGGTGTCAGTGTGTATAAAAGCCCTCAGCTGAGAGGCAGACAGTACGTTGGGAAAACATTGTCAGAGAGGCCAAAGGGCTCTTCATCTACAGCAACACGACTCTTCAGCCTAAAAACACAGCAGCCATGACAGAGAGACGTATTCCTTTCACCCTGATGCGCACCCCGAGCTGGGACCCATTCCGTGACTGGCACCAGAGCCGTATCTTCGACCAGGCCTTCGGCATGCCGGCCCTGCCTGAGGACTTTGCCACATTCCCCAGCACCCACTGGCCAGGGTACGTGCGGCCCTCCATCCTGGCTCCGGACATGAGCCTCATGATGCCCCACACCCCCATGATGTACCCCGGTGCCATGATGCCCCAGCAAGCTCGTGTCCTGTCCCGCCAGATGAGCAGCGGCGTATCAGAGATCAAGCAGACCCAAGACAACTGGAAGGTGTCCCTGGATGTCAACCATTTCTCACCAGAGGAGCTGGTGGTGAAGACCAAGGACGGTGTGGTGGAAATCACTGGTGAGCCCTCATTTCTCCTTCACTGATCCCCTGTTTGTACTGCATTGTTACCTACTGCATGCTGATTTAAGTATTTTCATAACCTCACACCCTAAAAACATTAAGTGTATTAAGGCAATCCACTCTCAGAAAAAGCCAGTCTAACAGTAATGTGATAGCACCTAAAAATGTGATTACATACAGATACATACAGATACACTGACAGGTACTTAACATAATGTCTTATTGTGTGTACTTAGGTTTGTGTTTTTTCCTGTAAAACAGGAACTGCTATACTACCAAATAAAAAAGGCAGGAAACCTTCTTGCTGGGTCAAACACAAGGCAGATGCATTGCTGCAGAGTTACGTAATATCTTGAGACAATATAATGAGTTCCAGCACACTCAAGGGCAGGTGCTGTTGGATGCACGCCTGCTAGATGCAAAACAATATGCAATTCAACACGTGGGAGTCGACTTTAACAGCAGCCCAGAGATAAAAACACAGTGCAAAAACGACTTCTTGTGCGTCTCTGCTTGTGAAGGACCAAAGCAAAATAACCTGAAGGAAGTGTAGAATGGATCATATAATAGCTTAGCTCTTTGAAGCCATGAGCTCCTTTTTTCTCCCAGTCAGACTCAGCCTCACTGTCTGCCATTTCACAAAGCATCATGCTCTTAGAGTGAAGAATTTGAGGAAGGGATTTAGCCGTGACTCACCCAGTATGTCTGCTACTTTAAAAGGACTGCTGGATCTTGTTCACGATCCGGGGTCTGACTATGGCCAGTACCTCACTGCTGAGAGACTGGACATAGTCAGAAACACCAAAGATAAACAAAGCTCAGGATTCAGTCCAAGTGGAATTTGCCACCTCGTGTTTCTCATTTGTCACAAGCGAACAAGGATGATATGTTTAAAAATGATATCATCAGCTTTAGTGAAGAACACATAAATCTCTTTATGCTACAGCCCTCTCCTCATTATTCTTCATGCATACTCACAAATAAGGACCCTTAATGTAGTTGTTGAAAAAGTTTGTGCTCGTCCCAGCCGGACACACACTCACGCTGACAATCTCGTCCCGTTGAAAGGTGGACAGCTCCCCTGAGGAACTGCACTTTTATTTGCCTGTTGTCATAACAAACTGTATAGAGCCAGAATGAAGGCCAATGTTCCAACATCACAGCCAGGCATCTGAGTGCCTCTGAGAGACTGACAGGTGATTAAGACTGGTGACACGGCTGTGGTTACATGGGTACGTTAGGAGATGTACGAGATAAAAATAGCACCACAAAGGCCTCTGTAAACACAAAACACTGTCATTGAACCGTATTCAATCCTGTGTGTATGCTAGACATACAGTACTAGAGATATTAACATTTCGGGACATTTTGGAAAATACACTGATTTACTATCTTGGTAAGAGGTAGAGGAGAAGGTTAATACCATTCTCATGTCTGTACAGAAAATATGAAGCTAGAGCCAGGAGCTGGTTAGCTTAGCTTAGCATAAAGACTGGAAACAGGGGGAAACAGCTAACCTGGTTCTGTCCAAAGTTAATAAAATCTACCTACTAGCATTTCTACATGTTGTTTTTACACTTCAGCTTTTGTGTGGTTTAAGTGAGATATAATGTGTTTATTGGTGAGCTTTAGAGGTGCTGGTAGACAGGTCTTGTTACCTTAAGCTAACTGTCTGCTGCAGATGGCTTATAGCAAGCAAGAAAACTGCAAGAAAACAGCAAGAAAGTGAATAAGCATATTTCCCAAGGTGTTGAACTGTTGCTTAAAGTATCTACATTTTGGCTTTGTATCTGATATACAGTATATGATACTTATGGAGACTGGAGATTGTATATTGGCTACACCTGTGCATTACCTGCTTTGACAAGACAAAGTGTCTGCCTTGAAGAAAACCTACTGAACATGACAAAATACTGAATCTAGTTTAGTTTGATTGTTAAACAATGCAATCAAGCTTCATTTTAAGTGAGTTATGATAGTTATGATAACAGTTATAAGGTATAATAGTTCACACACCTGCTACAGTTTTAAACTGTGTGTGTGTGCGTGTGTGTGTGTGTGAAGTGAGCCATAGGCTATATTTGCATTAAGTATGTTTATGCAATGCTAAAAGTGGAGCGTACCAATATGGAATTGTCAGGGATATGAGGTATAAAATTATTAACGTACTCACAGCTGTACAACACCATGCAGTCATTCCCTACACTAATGCTGTATTCATGGGCTCGAGCAGTTTCTGCAACCCCTCTCACATGTGATATGCATTTTAAAAATACATACCGTACAAGATGTTTTCTTGCAGAATTGGTGCATCATAATTCATTCTTTTTGTTATAACTTAAGGTGAATGTATCTTTTCTGTGTCCATAGGCAAGCATGAGGAGAGGAAGGACGAGCATGGTTTTGTGTCCAGAACCTTCACCAGGAAATACACGTAAGTTTTAAAATGTATTAATTATTATCAAAGAATAAGCCTGTGTAATAAAAATTTTACCCACATTAGTTTTGATCACTTTTTACAAGAATGTTGTCCAGTTAATGAAAGGAAGCTACTGCCCATACGATATGTCAACAACTCACTTCAAAACTTTCCAAATTCATGACTAAAAATCGATTTGTTTCGGCTGTTTGATGATGGCTTTGCAGTGAACTTTCATGGAGGAAATGCATTCCTCAGGCTGGCTCCAGATGCCTGTGATTCTCTTATCATGGCTTTGCTGACGTGAGTCTCTTTAGTTTTGGGTTGTACCGGCCTGTATAGGGCTGGCTGCTGCTGATAGCTGGATTTCATGCTCTGAAAAGCAGCAGCAGTAGCAGCCTCCACCTCCTAGCGTTCAGCCCTCCTCTGTCTGAGTTTTTAACTTAATAGGGCTCTGCTGCCATCCAGGGGCCGCAGCACACACTGAGAATACAAACTGGCATCTGATTTTATCCCATCAAGCGTTGTTTGGGCATTGACATTTAAGTCAGTCTTTGTTTAGGTAGTGGCAGTAATGCTTTTTTTCATCAAGACTGGTACTATTTGTAAATTCACTGCAGTGGATTGTTAAATTTATAACCTAACGGTGTTGTATTGCTCCCCTGCAGCCTCCCCTCTAACACTGATGTTGAGAAGGTGACCTCCTCCCTGTCTCCTGAGGGGGTGCTGACCGTGGAGGCTCCTTTGATCAAACAGGCCATCGAGTCCTCCGAGACCACAATACCTGTCAACGTGGACAACAAAAGTGGTGTGGTGAAGAAGTAGAAAGAAAAGCAGCACACTGCCCCACCAACCCCCCACCCACACCCACACACACAAATAAATAGACTTTGACAAACTGCTTCTAGAAAGGTGAGGCAGCAACTTTTTGCCTTCTCAGATGTAAGCGCTCGACCTAAGGCAGGCTCACAAGCGAGGGGTTGCCCTTGCTTTTCTCTCTGGTAATGAGCCAACCCCAGCTGAGTGCACTGTGTAAACACATCTGCACCAGTGCCATATGTCTGCTCTTTCTGCGGTAATTACACTCTTCATCTGAATGTAGGAAATCTCAGCTTAGCCCCGCTCACAGTCTTCTCTCTATCCCTCACTTACACACACACACACCTTCCTCATTTCTGTTGAGAAAATTCCCTTTCATGCCTCTCCAGACACTAAAAACAACAGCAAAGCGGACTGTAATAGCAGTGATCTTGTAAATTAAGGAGCCAAGGTCCCAGGAGAGCGTACACACCACCCTACTGTAAGTGCTGGACTAGAAATAGACTGGTTTCATCTGCAATAGCTTTTGGAAACAAACTATTCAGTCACGCAAACAGAGAATAAAGAACAAACAACATACTTACTGTCTTTTTCTCTCTTATTTAAGTTACAAACTCTGCTGTATATTTGCATGCTGGTAACATGACATCAGTGGTCTTCCTCCTCTTCATGGAGGTAGGATACTGAAGCAGCTACTGTGAGCTGTGAAAGGTCTGGCAACAAAAAGATAGTAGCTAAATAGAAATGCTAAGCCTGTTAATGTTGCGGTATCTTATGCTAAATTATTCATCTGATGGTCATCCATGCAAAAGAGAACAAGTGAAACATGTCAGTGCCCATGAGTGAAAATTAACGTTTGTAATTTTTACATTGATCCCTACACAGTGCCAGACTACACCAAGTTTTATTAAAATTGCAACTATAGTTAATTACACTGCCCCCATTCGGGCAATCAGTGTACATCTAAAGGAGTACAATTAAGTTTTTACAAATCAATTCTCATCCAGTGACCTTCAGCAGACAGGACTCATTCAGTGCAGGTGGGATGTGAGACTGATGGTGTGGGTCTGTACTTAATGAAGTGGAGAAAAACTGGTAAATGGTTGTTATATGAGATGGGTGTCAAATGTACAGCGAAAAAAAGCAATTTCGGCCCTGTATCTGCACTGTAATGTGTCATAACGCCCAAAATTGCATAATTCCATCATACAGAATGTCTGATAAATTATTCATGCCCAGATAGATACATAATTGATGGAGATTTGCTCTCTACTTTTGACTGAGCAAGGTCATTTAAAACAATTGCACCAGGCATGGGTATAGAGTCTGCTGGAACCAGAAGTTGTGAGTGTATGATACTGGAGGTACAACCAATTATTATTTTATTACTGATTAAAATCTATGGATACTTTTTAGCCACGCTATCAGCTGGGGATAGCAGGGTCTGTTGGTTGGTCCACCACTTTGGTCCAGACTGAAATATCTCAACAACTACTGGATGGACTGCCATGAAATTTTGTACAGACATTCATGTTCCCAAGAGAATGGATCAAACTGACTTTGATGAACCTCTGACTTTTCATCTAGTGTCACCATGAGGTTGATGTTTGTGTTTTTTTATGAGTGAAATGTCTCAACAACTATTGTCTGGATTGCCATGAAGTTTGGTACAAAATTGTAATACCTGCAAACCTAATGACATTCATCAGCCTCAGTTGTACTTTGTGTTTAGTGCTAATTAGCAACTGAACACTAACACACTAAAACTCAGACTAAGAGAAAAATGATACCTGCTAAACATTAGCATGTTAGTCATTGTGAGCATGTTAGCATGCTGACATTAGCATTTAACCCAAAGCATTGCTGTGACTGAGTCCGGCCTCACAGAGCTGCTAGCATGGATGTAAACTCCTAGTCTTGTCGATAAATCATAAATCATAAAATTTATAAATAATGTGTATCACAAACTGCCAAAAATCCAGAGCCTTTAGGAAAATAGTGCTGGTGCAGTTATGAATGTACTGTATTTTTGCTGCATTTTTGAGGCATAGCTACCACTCTACACAAACTCTGGTTTTTATCACTTCCATGATGCATTAAGAGTTACATAACTCTTGTGCCTTAAGCACTGATTCAGTTCTTAAATCTCCTTTCATTAGATATTTATGTGCCAATCTGAAAAATTGAAATTCTAAAGCAATGTCCCTGGTTTAAAGGTAATTATGTTATTAAAGGAGAGACACTTCCATCAAGATATGTCTTTTAAACAACACCAAACACCTAGATTGAGAGATTTTCATAACATCTTGCACATTTTCAAAAGGTTAGAATGTGTATTATGACACATATAGGTAGAGAAACACACACGATTAGGATATAAGTGGAGGAACTAGGCCAGGGGCAGCATTTGAAAATTACATCAGAGCTGTACATTAACAACCCATATCAGCTGAGGGCAGTGCTGAAATCAATACACTGTACAGCTGCAAGTTTGAAGCTAATACCACATGAACTTTTGTTAATGCTCTCCAGCTAATCACCAGTCACGGCAGGATGAAATGAAAGATGTAGCAGCACAACTGGTGACATTCTCAGTGGCTGGTTGTTTTCATCACTTCTTTTTCTTCCTCTCAGTCAACTTCCAGTCATTCATGTTGCATGCCTGCCCACTAATGCACATACTAACTCTACTCCTGACTCCGAAGCTGCAGGGGAGATCTATTTATAGAGCACTCTGCTATGCACTGAGCCTCCAGCATGTTGTATAGTTTCACAGGGTAGATAGCAGACATGAACTTGTGCTTTTTTTTCTCCTACGGCTCCAGACCTGTAGTGACTAATAGGCTGCTTATCTGCTATCATTAGCTTGATGTCAGCCGTTTCTACAACATTTGACTGTTTAATACACACAATAAAATAGAGTGTGTGTGAGAGATTTCTAAACATCTGCCAAAATAGATCTATTTGCTTAACAGCACATGCATTTGTATGTATGCAATATCATATGTATTCTGCTACACAGTTAACTTAGCAGAGACTCTGTTAGAAAAGCCTTTTATGGAAGCCTGGCAGACACTGACTTAAGCCAAGGAATCAGTCTCTAAACCACTTAGCATTTCCACTTTTCCTCTTCCATGAGTCACCATTTCCTTCCAGTTTAATGCAGGCCTAAATTATTCATGCCAATCCCCATCAATCCAGGAGATATCCAGTCCTTAAACCAAGGAAGTGCCTCTTGTGAAGCCCTGTTAGCTACAAGCCTGCTGATAGGACTCCTCTCAGATCTCTCCATCCTCTCTGCACTCAGGTCATCAGACTGAAGAGGTCTGGCTTTTCCAAAGACCTTCTCGGGTGATCTTGAAATGTAGCGGGCACAGATATTTTTAAAGAGGAAACGTAACTAAGGTGAATCTCGGGAGGAAATAGAAAGAAATCAACCAAATGAAACATCTTTTTAATATGCCTTGTTGACAGCAGACGTTTTGACTTGTCATAGCAGGAAAAGCACAGGTGTTACTAATGACATTAACGATGGCTCTGTTCTATTTAAGTGTCCCAGTACGCCATGACAGTGAGTCAGCATGCACAATACCAGGAGCCTGAAACTGAGGCAGCTACAGTACATGGCCATCGTTCATTTTATTTTGTGCTTTTCCTCCTATGACATGTCAAAATGTGGCTGTGAAAACAGCTTACAGTTAATATGTCATTTTAGGACAAAACACTTTTAATATATGGTAACCTCAAATGGTCATGGTCGACAGTGAGAAATGTATGATTTTTTCAGCTTAATGTTATTTGCATTTTTTATCTTCTGGGATTGCACTGCTGCTCTGTTTCCATTGTGATTTATTGGACTGAAATCATATTCCACCAACTGTGAATTAAAACAAAGACAAAGCCTGCCTTGTGTGTGTGTTACATACACAACCCCTCACTGAGTGAAACATTGCTGTCACTGCTCAAAGAGTTTGACAGTGATGGTGACAACTGGTGGTGATGGTAATTTGCACCAAGACAAATGTAATTTGGCACAATACACTGTGTTCTTTGATAAGACCTGCTGATACAATGTTACTACAGTAGAAATACTGTACATGTATGGATCAAAGTCCAACCCTTATGAAGTGAAACAACAATAACAGCTGAGGATCAGAGAGGGGTTTGCAAGCAATAAATTATTCTCCCACAAGACAGACAGCGCAAACACAACACAAACCACTTATTGATAAGTTTTTCATCAAATACCATATGATCATTATAAACAGAGCTGATTAATGGTCATTTTATCCCTGCTTCATGCACTTTGTTGCAGAATACAGAATTAAAAATGCATGTACACCAAACATCTGCATCCTTCATTCAAAATTCTTCAGCAAATCAATGAGCTGGTCAGATGGTGCGTGTGAGGGATGGGAGGGCTCCAGCTACTGTGGTGGAGCTTAATTACACACTCATCCCTCCACCATTTACTATCTGATAGATAGACTGCAGGCCAGGTTAAAGTTAAATTTTACCACCCACAAAAGCATTTAATTACATATGCAAACAAAACTGCAATAAATCTTACTCTGTAGTGTGAACCTTCATCTTAAATGCTAAGCTGGTAACCATCTCTACAGCTAACTCTAACTGGGCCAATGCACACTCAAGAAATGTTGAAATTTGTTTCTTAATCACAAAAGATGAACTGTAGATGTACAGAAGGTCTGATATCTTCAGTGAGTGCAGGCTGGAGACTTCTGTGCAGCACTGATGAGAGCAGGTGGTGGGCTTTTTTCTGCTTAGCAACAGATCGGGATTGGCTGGTGACAACACCTTAGACCGGGGCTCGTCCAATCATAGGGCCAGAGAGTTGATTGCCTTTCAACCAATTTGCACTCACCAGCTGTTTTCAATAATGAGTTCTCCATCTGATTAATGGTGTTAATTAGAGAAATTGTTGCTCTTGATTGCCATCAATTTCCAGCGTTTCAGTCATTCTTGATTATTCATCATGATTCTTATTATTCATTTGATTAGACTGATTCATTGTGCTCAAAGACAAAGATGGTTTAGTTATTTCAGTTGACTTACCTGCATGGAAATGTATACATTTAATGAGAAATTTTTACATGTAAGATCAGTATAATTGTTGACACCTGTTCTTGGCCCAGTTTGATAGTCATTATTTTATGAACCATGCAAAAGACTGATGGATTCACTTGAGACTTTAATACATTCTTCAGATGATAGCTATTTATTCCAGTTCAACATTACCAATAGAATAGTAATCAAGGCCTTGAATATATGAGGAATCTGTCCCATTCATTCTCAGAGATGATCTGCATTTTGACTAAAACTGTCTTTGTTGCAAGTTCTTTAATGGTGCCACATTTCTGCCATCTAGAAGTAGCTGAGCCTCATCTTTATCGGGGATGGTCGGTCGATTTGTCCACCACATTGGTCCAGACTGAAATATCTCAACAATTATTGGATGGATTGCTGTGAAATTTTTTACAGACATACACAGGCAAACTTTTCACTTATCCAGTAAAATATCTTAACATCTACTTGGCAAACAGTTTTGTATAGATATTCATGGTTTACAGATGATGTACCTTAATGATTTTGGTGATCCCCTGACTTTTCCTCTTCCTCCCGCCACCATGAGGTTGATATCTGTGGTTTTGAGTGAAATGTCTTGACAACTATTGCATGAATTGTCATGAAATTGGGTGCATGAATTGTAATTGTAATTGTAATAACTTCGGTGATACTCTGACATTTCATTTAGCGCCATCATCGGGTCAAAATTTCAATTTGTCCAATAACTAATGACATTCCATCAGCCTCAATTGTACTTTATTGTAATGCTAATTAGCAAATGTTAGCATACTAACCCATTAAACTAAGATGGTGAACATGGTAAACATTATACCTACTAAATGTGAGCATGTTAGCTGACGATAGCATTTAGGTTAAAGCCAAGTTGTGCCTAAGTACAGCCTCACAAAGCCACTAACATGGCTGTAAAATCTTTTATTAGAGACACAAACTGAACCACAACACTACTCGCGTCATGTTCCCCATGAAACAACATTCGCTTAAGATTTTAAAAAATGCAAAGTCTCTTTTCGATGTGTAGAATAATTCATGATTTGATGAACCAATGCTATTTTGCACCCATAGGAGAATACGGTGAGTATCATCTGTGGATTACAGTATCTACCCTGTATTCTTGGCAATCTTCACTTCTTGCAATGAATTAAGAATTTAAGTAAATTGATTATGATACATACTTTTTCAGGTATGGTATTCCATTTTCATTGTTTCTTGAATCCAGTCAAGCACTGAGCAACATAAGAGATATCAGCACAGGAATTACTTAATTTTGGAAACATCTGTAAGCAAAAATGCAAAATGGAGGAAAACAGAAGTCAATCGAGGTTTATCACAGACTCACTGATTAATGTATTATCAGGTTAGTGCAGCAGCGTCCTCCATTTGAACAGGTCACAGTTCATGTCAAAGAATGACATCTGATAGCTTGATGAGGTAAGCATTTAATGAGCTTTTAAAGAGAGATCCTCATGAGTCTGAGACACATACAGAGGAAATAGAAATTCTTTTTTTTTTATGAATTATAGTGTCTTCATGGCCAAAAGCTAAATAAAAAGGCTAAAAATAGGATACTATTTAGTAATTTAGTAAGTAACTAACTAATAGGATATAACATCTATTTTGCTATCTATACCAAAGTGGTAGGAGGTCAAAAAAGTGAAGCCAATGCGGAAGTGCCTTAAAACTGCATTCTCTCTAATGGCCAGCAGGGGGAGATTCCACTGGCTAATTGTATGGAAGTTTATGAGAAAATGAACCTACTTCACGTTTGATTTATTACCTCAGTGAAGCGTTTCCTAATAGGTTTATGGTCTCAATCACTAGTTTCAAGTCTTCTTCAATACGGCATGATGTTCATTTTGTAAATTATGGTCCCATTTAGAGTAAAATAGACGATGAAACAGGGTATGCTTTAGGGCGTGGCTACGTTGTGATTGACAAGTT
This sequence comes from Scomberomorus guttatus, assembly GCA_038419695.1. Lineage (NCBI taxonomy): Eukaryota > Metazoa > Chordata > Actinopteri > Scombriformes > Scombridae > Scomberomorus > Scomberomorus guttatus. The sequence goes on from CM076460.1 coordinate 7,695,956, forward strand.
GCTACCACGGCGACAACGTTGGTTATGTAACGTAACCATGGCGTAACCCCAGATTCACAGAGTATAGGCGTAGCCGTAGCCATCGTTATTTCAGTGTGTTTTCAGTTCATGAAAGTTAATTGTAACATTTTGGTCGCCTAAAAAGTCTTGTTCAGCGTGTGGTTGTACTAAAAGACCCTCTAAGGAGTCGGATGTCCAGTTTTACCGGTAAGTACATTTTGTTCTAATGGTTTTAAGCCTGTTTTTCGCTAGCGAAAATTAGCATTAGCATAATCACAGTTAATCATAGACTGTAAATGCACCGTGCTAACCAAGCTAGCAGCTAGCGTTAGGTTCAGCTCTACCTTCTCGTCGAATATGGTCACTTCTGGCTCCAAAAATCCAAGATGGCGAGGGTCAAAATGCAAACTCGAGGCTTCAAAACCATCCATGTTCAAAATGGGAGTCCACCATGAATGTATTATAAGAGCTGGATACAGCGCCGTTGCTCAGCCTTGCAGCCAATGTTTCCCAGTAGTCACTCGTGTTATAGAAGGGAAAAATCCCACTGCGGCCCAAAAAGCATTTTCTCCATAGACCACCATTGTAAAAGAGATGTCTGTAAAACTGAAAACACCTTGAACTGCAAACAGGATCAAGTATGACTCTTTCTATTATGAATTTATGATCCATGGAGGCTTTATATTTGTAAAACTTTCCTCGAGCCAAAAGAAGGGATTTACTGTAAAAAAAAAAAAAATCTGACCACAATGTAAAGTCTATGGGCCGAGTGGGAACTGGCGGGCAGGGCCAGCAGGAGAAACACTACTGAGCATATTCAGTGGGCTGCATATCACTGGAATTAAACACTGAAGCTAGAAACTATTTATCTTATAATCATGCTTAAAATACATCCACGGAGTCCACAAACCAATGGGTAAAGTCACGGTGGTTACGACCATTATTTTTTACAGTCTATGATCTATATCTGTGTATTTTCCTCTTTTCCCTGTCTTTGTAGGAGATAGATAGTTAACCATTTAATGGTCTTATATACCGTCTGTTAGAGCACAATTTGAATTCTGATTTCTTAATGAAAAACTTGCCATCTCTCACACTTAGTTGAAATATGTTAGACCCCCTCCTCCAAAAAAATCACCATGGTGCACCGCAGTAAAACAGTGTTGTAAGGATAATCCTATATGTATGTATAAATAGCTAAATGGTGCACTATTTTAGAACCGAATTGACCACCAAGTGTCCTTACTGAAACATGAAATGCTTCACCTTTGTTGTACTGACTGAACAGTGGTTGGTGTGTTTTTCACGCAGTTGAATTAATGACAGTTTTCAGTGTAAGTCAGCTACAGAAGTCTTTTACTGCACTACAAAACATTCCCCTCATGGTCCTGTGAGACGTTATTTAACAGAATTTAGTTGTTTAATACATCAAATGTAGTCAGGAAAATTTTGCAATGTTTTATTATTTAATAATACCTACTGTATTTCAGTTATCATTATTTGCTTGTGTGACTGCCAATGTACTAATAAATCCGAGTACACCTAAAACTTTTAACACACTCGCTAACACTGTCAAATATCACAAGCCAATATGTTTTGGGTTTTTTCGTCACCCTTACCAAGAATTGCATGTCACCATACTGATGTCCGTAACAGATCAATTTATTGTTAACAATCACTGTTTTGGTATAGCGTACTTCAGCAAATGGAGTAAAGAAAACACAGATTAAAATAAGGTCTAGCTAACAATCGCAATAAAAAGAAATAAATAGAAAATAATCTGATTAAGGTCTAGTAATTCCATGTTCATATGAATACATAACATCTACAGTATAAGTTAATAAATTGAAGCTACTGTATAAATACATCACCAGCATGCACAATATTGTATTATGGAGAATATTGGAGCAGTTATCATCTTACACTGAAGAAACAGTATAATAGGCAAGTGCATTTCTTGACCAATAAGAAACCGAAGACAAAGTAAATCCACAATTTTCAAATCTGCTTTTAGAGCTTCCACTTAACATTGCATGTGCTCCGCCCAAAAATTATACGTAGTTCACTAATCAACTCTGTGGTTCCAGGTGCCATTTCAGAGATCCTACTGATTGTTATGAAGATAGCATAATTGGAGAATAAGGGTGGACTCATGATAATTTCCCATCACCACATTTTTTAAAAAGAGGTTCAATTTCCATTTTTATCTTGCTATCTGAATTTTGTCAAATCGTTTCCTCCAAAGGCGCCAATAGAAGTTGTAGTAACGACAATACTGACGAAGAAGAATTAGGTGTCCAAAAACAGTTAATTTATTTAATAAAGCACATCAGCACATGAGAGGGACAAGCTGCACTAAGTTTACTTTATGAATTTGTATTTTTAGTTACAGTATGACTGTGTGACTGAGCTGGACACACACCTGACACAAAGCAAAACAAAAACATATTTTTCTTAAATGTTATCTTCGATAACAGAGACAACCTGCTTTTCACTCGACGATCGTAGTGTGGTGCAACTAAAGATGCCGCGTTGGTACGTTTGAAGTTACTTGATGAAGTTGGACACCCCTAAAAGCCCCGTCTTCACCTCTGTAACCCGTCTGCTCTCTCACTCGCTCTCTCTCTCTCTGTCTTTCTCTCTCTTGCTAAGCAAGGCCGTGACATTCAAGGTTACTTTAATTTTCGTGTTGCTCAAGCATTGAACTCAATTTCTGAATGCTCCGCCCCTCAATGAATACAATAAGACACCTCAGCTTCATTTGCGCGATGAGACCAGTCTCTGCCAGTGTGAAGGCATCTTTACCCAATGGTCACACTGTGATGAATGACATACCTCTTGCTTGTAAGTGGTATTTTGGCAAATGCTGCAGAGGCTATCAAGGAGGGGGTTTCATTCTTCTTCTTTTTTTTTTTTTTTAATTGTAGGTTATTTCTCAAACTAAAATCGTCTTCCCTCCTCCTACTTTTTTTCACTTTTAATTTGTGGAAAAATAAAGAACAGCAGCCGCGTTAGTACCATCGGCTAAATTGGCCGCCGATGCTCCACTGCTCCCTCCCCCTTCCCCTTTTTTAAATTTCTAAGAACTTTTTTTACTATTATTATTATTTTGTCATCATTTGTGAGCGCGCGTGTTGTGTTGTTTTGGCAGAATGAGGTTTTGGACTCTTTAGTTGTTGCCCTCTCCTCCCTCGTCGTCCTGCTGGTCGCTCGTCCACAGCGTCAAGTTGTCTCGTAGCAGCTGCATGATGAGAGTGGAGTCTTTGTAGGAGTCCTCGTTGAGGGTGTCCAGCTCGGCGATGGCGTCATCAAAGGCGGTCTTGGCCAGGTGGCACGCCTGCTCTGGGGCGTTCTGGATCTCATAGTAGAAGACGGAGTAGTTGAGAGCCAGGCCCAGGCGGATGGGGTGGGTGGGCTGCATGTGCTCCTTGCTGATCTCATGGGCCTCGCTGTAGGACTTCTCAGAGGACTCCACCACCGAGGCTCGCTTCTCCCCCGTGGCCACCTCGGCCAGGTAGCGGTAGTAGTCGCCCTTCATCTTCAGGTAGAACACCTTGCTCTCGTGCTGCGTCTCGTTGCAGTTCTTGATCAGGAAGTTGTCGAGGAGGTTGAGCACGTCCTGGCAGACGGCCTCCAGCTCCTTCTCGATCTTTTCCCGGTAGGCCCGCACCATCTCGATCTTCTTCTCGTTACCATCGGCCGACGTCTTCTGCTCAATGCTGGAGATGACGCGCCAGGATGAACGCCTTGCCCCAACCACGTTCTTATAGGCCACAGAGAGCAGGTTCCTCTCCTCATTGGATAGTGCTTCATTAAGCTCTGTGACCTGAGAAGGAGAGAAAAAGAAGAATATGCACACATTAGCATTTGTTTTTTTTAAAAAGTAGTAGCAACAGTAGTAGAACCAGAGATAACGTCTTTTTTATTTCACACATTTTTCTTCCTTGTCAAAACCTGGCACCTACATTACCCACAATGCAACTCACAGTTGGGTTGGAGATGCGGGTGTGTTATGCTAATAGCAGCTAACGTAGCCTTGGGTTGCTAGCTTCAAGCAGAGATGAGGAGCAGGCTACAGAGGTCTGGTAACCTCACTTCTTTCTAACCCCACACCCCCAGATTTTTTTAATTTTTAAAGTTTACTTCAGCTCCACCTGACACTGACTCAAGTGACATCACTTGAGGGAAGTCATCAGATTTCACACACCTCCCTCTAGAGCCACAAAAGGCTTTATACAACTATTTTCACATATGCAGTAGTTCTCCACATGAAAAACTGTAAAAAAAACAAAAAAAACCAGTGGATTTCCTTTTTAATTTACTGATTTCCATTAAAATTCAACAGCTGATAATATGTTAATATTTTAACAGTCAAACCACAGCAATCACAAGATGATGTAAACAACTTCGGGAAAGAAGGACAAAAGGTTCAGATCTGCAAATGGTCACAGATGGCTCCGGACAAACTCGACTACACCCGAGGCAACGGCCACTGCATCCAGCAGGGTGAGCCACTCCTCCATCACCCTGACATCACCCTCTGAAGTGACTGCTGATTGGCTGTTCTCAGCTCTGAAAGCTTGTTTTGTTGTGTTTTGACAGGCCTGTGTCTGGCTGAAGGATTTAATCCTTTATACCCCACTGGGACTGTGCAGCAGAGGCATCTTTACAGACCTTTTCTCAGTATAAAGCCTGTTGTTACTTTCTTTTTCAGCACCGAATTCTATTCCATGAGCATATCAAAGCAGGGGGCCCCGGCCGATCACGTGGAACAGCTTTTCACAATGCCTTTACTGAAGGCAATATCGGTCAACATAAAACTACATTCTGGGTTTAAAACTGATGGGACTGTGCTGGTATTACTTGTATTTAAATGAAAAAAAATCAAGCTTGCTTGATTAAGCTGCTTTGCTTTTTACTGTAATGCCCCAGAAACAACAAAAATGATAAAGTGACTGCTGAAAAAACACCTGTTAGTTGGGTTTAACCTTTTGTTCACAAGACACACTTTGTAAACCTAAAAATCCATGTTATAGACGCCTGCTCCTTACTTAGTGTTGGTATTACTGGTACAGTCATTTGTCATTTATAAATTAAGCAACATTTGGATTGACCTGACATTAATCCAGATTCTAAAATTTAAGCACTTTTCATTGACAAGAACTGCTTCTTTTTCTGTCGACAGCCATTCATCCTCTTTGAGGCTGTATTTAGGCACTGCAGTGCTTTAGCTAACTGCTAAAATTAGCACTAGACACAACGCACATCTGAGTCTGATGGGAATGTAATTTGTTTTGCAGGTATTTAGTCATAAAGCAAAGTATCAGACTAATTAACAAATTTTGACCTGTTGATGGTGCTAGATTTAAGACCAAGGGATCACTTAAGTTGTTACAATTCATCCTGCAGAAGACCATGAACATCTGTGGAAGATTTCATAACAGTCCATCCAATAGTTGTAAAAACATTTCACTCAAAACCACAAGTTAACCTTATAGTGGTGCTGGAGGAAAAGCCAGGGGATCACCAAAGTCATTATGCTTCATCCTCTGGGGACCATGAATGTCTGTACAAAATGTCATATTTTTTTGTTGCACTACAGCTAAACATGCTTTGCTATTTGCATGTATTATCTTATTAGTCTCCCCCTATCCACCAATGTGGGGTCACCCTCTGTTGCCACAGTGTTGAACATTCAATTGGTAGGGTGCATGCAGCATCCTCAACACATGGGGGAGCATCAGTGTCTTGCTCAAGGACACAATGGAAAACTTAAACCTGTGACCTTTGAGGTGTACCACAGTCAGCATGAGCTAGCAGCTGTGTCACTCTGCTTTAGCTTGCCTGCAGAGACACAGAGTAGCTGTTAATCTCCTTTCCCGGTTGTTACTACAGACTCTAATGATGTAAACTTATGACTAATCATGTGTTCATCTGATAAACTCATTCTCAGCATGCATAAGTCTGTACATGCATCTCCTCCCATCTTTCACTGCCATTCTTTGCTCTTCGTCAGAAAGCAACAGTTCTATTCAACAGACCTGACCATCCTTCTTCAATAAGATTACTTCAACTGTAAAAGAGAGGGAGGGGAGGGCAAAGAGCAATCTGATGATGCAATCTCCTGTTACCATGGCGACTGCAAAATCTGCTTTGTTTGTGGGAGCCATACTCTCTCTGCTGGAGACACTGGCCACAAGCTGCTAATGGCATGGATGCTGACATGGCTGATGGTATGGAGAAAGCTTCAGCACCGTGTGTGGGGATAGACATTTCATATCTCACACCTTTCAGCCAACTCATACACTGGGTGTCGGCCTGAGCGATGTCACTTTTATGGCTTGGTACAGGACACAAATGATTCAAAGGCAAACAGCCGACACATGAAACATGCAAAAACCACAAGCAACCTCTTCACTGAAATCACAACATTTCTAGTGTCATATAGGGCATGGGGATGGTTGGTCTGTCTGTCTATTCAGTGCAAGATATTTTGAGTGCTACGATCAAATAGCCATTCAATTTAGTGCAGACATTCAAGGTACCCAAAGGATGATTCTAGGGCCCTATGGTTTCCATGAAGCAGAAAGTATGGACGGAATCACAGAATTTTATAATAAAAATGGAATCAACTGTAAAACACAGAATATCGTGGAAATTGCCAAAATGTGTATGCACTTTATAAAAATCAGTGTTTTCCCTGCAGCACCTAAACAACTATGCTGAGAGCCTCTAATGCGTTTTGGTATCATTTACGGCAGCTGCTGCAGCTCATGCTGCAGCTTCTGTCCTCTGATGTCTGAGGGCAGGGATCTGCGGTAAAACCTGGAGTGGACGTTTGAGTTGTGTTTATTTTATATATAACTGAACTGATTTGGGGTTGTGGCGAAAACAAAATGGACTCTTTACTGAGTGGATTGAACTCAGACTGTGGGACGAGTTACGTACACACACACCAGTGTTGCTTTGCTTACTTGATTTAATACACCTATTGAAAACTGAATTTAGTCGTGGTCTATTTGTTTTCGCAGTACTGGTTTTTGGTGACGTATATTTCATTGCTACTTGATATTTGCTTTATTGTTTTCTATGGTTTGACAGAGATATTTTATTATTATTTTATAATTATTACTTGTCAGACGTGACTCTTCATTTAAGACAGTCAAACCCGCTACAAAACACACACACACACACACACACACACACACACACACACACACACACACAGTCATGTCGATGAGGCCCTCTGACATGGCTTAGTCATCCAAAAAACTGAGGAATTTGACACTAACAGCTAAATTTAGAGCAGAGCAATGTCCAAACTATAAGCCTCGTTTTGCCAGTGTTATTTTGTTATCATTATTTTTTTATGGCGCACAGTGCGATTACTCACAAAAATGTGAAGGATTACTTCAGGCCATAGCTCTTACATATCTGTTTCACTTCTTCATGCTAACGTCTGAGTGTACTGTGTATTGAAGCACTTTCTTTGATTAAAAAATAGGGCAATGTCGTGTTGCATCATTACAAATTGAATCTATGATTCAATTTTGAATACTTTCTTATTGAATTTTGGAAATTTTATTCATCCACCACATGATTAAGACACTCTTTCTGGTGACAAAATGCTTAAATCAGAACAGAATTCAGGAAAATTAACATAGAATTTGGGAAAAAATGTAAACAGATTTCATAGAGCCCTAGATGATTGTGGTCGTTGCACCAGCTGTTTGTAAGTTGAAGTTCAGCCTAGTTATATGTAAGTGTTTATTAAGTGGAGATTTACGCATCACTAAATTAACTAGTTCTTACATAGAAATTAGTTGTTATTAAATATTTATACCTACTAACTGCTGAAATATGTATTTCAGCAGGTATGCAGATATAAATAAAACAAAGTCATACCAACATTCACAAAGGATTAGCAGTTAAGTTTATATTAGCTTTTGGCCAATAAAACAACTGGTGCGACCCAGTCCAGAGGATGAAGGTCTCTCATGTCTCAAAATCTAAAAGGCCATGAAATGTACTAAAAAACCACCAACGCCCGACAGCATCTCTGCCCATTTCAGGCATTAATGACCACTTTCCTCAGGCGACACCCAAAGACCAAATGATTGGTCCAAAAGGTAACTAAAGGCCAGACTGCCATGAAATCTGCATGTGGACTCATGCTTCTGAGAGGAGGCATCCTTTGAATTTGGTTATCCAATGTCAAGCTTTATATTTTTTGTCACCTTATGATCGAGGCTCTAACAGCTAAACCATCAGAATGCTTCTTGTTCCATAATTTGCATTGTAATGAACAGTACAGCCTCTAGAGGGCCACAAGCATGCCTGTAGACTTTTGTGATTGTTCACTAAGGAGTGGCTCTACACAAGGCGTTGTAAATTTTACAGCTCTCATAAATAAAATAACCTCTGTACTGGAAGAGTATGAACTAAGACAAACAATAAAATGACATCCGTTATGTAATGAGCCCACTTACAAGCCCAGAAAAAAGTCGCCCTGCACACCCCATTAGACATTCCTGGAGCACAGCGCCAGCCTCATCTCTATACTCTCTATGCCTCAGCCCATTAAATTGCAATTAGCGTGAACGAGGATCTGACCTACAGCAAATGCAACCAGCAGAGTGGATCAGCGCTGGAGCAACAGAGAGGTCAGAAAAACAAGGCCTAAACAACCCGTCTGTAAAAACATGGCTGCCTTTGTTTCAGAAGGCTGCAGGGTGAGCAGAAAGCCCTGACGGAAGCTGCGGTGCAGGGATGACAATAGGGCTCTGTCTACCCATAAAGCTCATCAATCGCGCCTGCTCTCTCGTGACTCATCCTTACACAAGGCAGTCAAACTTCCAAACAACTGAGTGTTAATACAAACAAAGGCCAGGAAGGACAATCAATAACTTCCTCTTTGACAGCTCTCCGCATAGCCATTAATATCCACAGGAGAGACACAGTAAGAGGGGAGAGTGAGAGGATATGTTGGGCCGAAGTAGAGGCTGCGTTGGAACTGAATGGCCGCCACCTTACATTTCCATTTACTGTGATACAATTCACATAATGAAAGCTTGCCACGGTCCCACAGCTCCCCATTTTTCTCCCTGCTCCACGCTTTCCTTCTGTCTTTCCTTTGCTCATTTGCTCTCACTCCCCGCTCCCCACTCCCTCACTCCTAATCTGATGTGACAACCCCCGTGCCGACCCTCTTTCAGGCAGCCGAGCACAAAGGCGCTGTGGACTACCTGACGTCACTGGCGGTGTGAATAGGGCTAGCTGGTTTAGCCACAAAGAGCCCCGTGCAAAGAAAAGGGGGATGCAAGTGAGGCAGTGTGTGTCTTAGTAATGGTGGTGGAGAGGGAGCTTCAAGTAGTTCTTTGTTGCCACATATGACTGTAGTTTTTCTTGGATTATAGGTGATGTGCGTATCCAGAAATAAACCACATCAAGGGGTTTATCACTCGAAAGGAGTGAGAAAGATGTGTAGACCAAATTAAGCTTACTGGGCTGGTATAAAGAGAGTTCTCTGCAAAGAAAGGAAACTATACAATGTGACCAAAAAGTACAAGTAAAAACTAATCCCTACTACATGCTGGCACGTGTATCAAATATTACTGTGAGTAAGTACTGACTTTAAAACAATAAGATGGGTGTACAAACCCAGATTTTTTCCTGCTTAGCTGTAGCAAAGTCAGATGTGTTTTCTGCCTCTGAGGTCAAAGGTGAGTTATGATAGCACCTCCTATTCATTTGTATGACAGCACAGAAAAATTGCATTTGATTTGATTTAGAGATAATTGCGGGTAAAGCGTCGGCTCCGGTATGGAGTCTTGCGGGTTTGCAAAATTGGACCTATGCAGGACTCTGACTTGTAGTATTACTAACAATTCAAGTACTGAGAGTATTGGATAATTATACTACTAATACTACATTATATTTTTAGGGTTGGTGCATCTTCTAGGTACCCAGACCTTGTCAAAATCGCTCTCTTCTTTCTTTCCAGGTCTAATAACCCTGCAAACTCATTTAGGGACTTGATATCCCAAACAAATAACCCTCATCATGACGCTGAAGCAATAAAGCAACAACTTCAACCGTTCTTTTATAAACATGAAATGTAGCATCAAGTGACATTTCACTCTATGAAGTACGAGGAAGAAACAATAAACACAAGAACATAACCATGATTAAAATAGGAAAGACACTAAAAAAATATTATTTGCAAGCTAGAAAGGTCTGCAGATGTAGTAGTCAGTAAAGCCTGAAATTCTTTATAAACTCATTATAAGGACGGTAGTACGGTGTCCTCATTTGCCCCAGTGTCAAAATCCTCGCTGAACATCTTGGTTTTACCTGGAAAGTATTGAAAAGAAAACCAAAGAACCCCTCCCTCCCCCACTTCCCATCACTTGAACTCACTTCATGCTGCTTGTCTGTATGAATTTTGCCTAATGAAGGTCTGAGGACCCAAACGTCATGTTAGTTCTTAGGTTTTCTTTTTGAGTCTTTGATCCCACGCACCTGTCACTAAGATTTTACAGTGTGCAAGAACTTTTTTGAAATTACAACCTGGTAAGCATGCTACCATGCTATCTTAACTGTCACATCGACCTACTCGTTCACTGTGTTACTGAAGGAATTGAACACTGAGGAGCAATCGTGTCAATTATTATTTGACAATTATCACTTAATAACAACTGTCTGAGGAGCTGGGCTTTAACACTTTGCAAAAGCAACAGTGCGAGTGACGTGCGAGTTCTAACACCCAGATTGTAGCCCAAGCATCGCTGCATGTCATATAGGCCGCTACTAACTTGACAACAGGCCAAAATTAAATTTATCTGTTGTGTGCTCTCTGCAAGCTGCAAGAGCACTTGCGAGGGAAGACGCTCCACTCTGTACAATGACGAGTAAACTGAGTGTTTTTGTAGTTCCAACAAGACCCACAGAGTGACAAGTCTTCTCAAGTAGAACGATGGAGCTTGGCACGCCCTGGTAGACTACTGTCACTGTCCAATGGAGGCATAAAATTTAACTGATCAAGCTGATCGCGTCACATCTATTTCCATATCAATAATGGAAGCTTACCAATGTGATACGTTTTGAACCAGGACCTCCAGTATTTGGGATAAAGTAGCTGCGAAAAATAAGGTTTGCCAAATGTAGGAGGCAGATACATATTTAATCATCACTGCATGTATTCTGCTGCTACGTATGTATATGATGATTTTTACTTTGTATTCTATGCAGCCACAAAAACGTCTTTCAGGATCCTAACTTCTATCTTATCTACATTTCTACTTGTAGCTTGGGTGTGCCCTGACTTGATCAGTACATCGCTAGTTGCAAAGGAACTAATTTAGTGAAATTCTCCAAAATGACATTTTAACTGTGGGTGGTGATATTTGTTGAGTAATGTGTTTTGTAAGAATAATATCCTAAAAGCAGACACCAGTCTGTACATGTTGTCCCACTCCGCTCTAAGAGGACATTTGCAGTACCCAAGAAAAAGGAGCTACTGTACATCAATGTGCTCTACTTTATTCCTTTTTTTAACTACAAGTGCAGGTCAGAGTAGATGTGTGTATGTAATAATGCAGTTTAGTATAATGCATTAATGCGCAAGCACTCCTTGACAGTGAGTCAGCAAAAGGCAAAGTAGGCATGATATTAGCAAATGATGCTTCAAGTTAGTTAAGTACTGTTACTGTAACTTAGAGGGGAATGTCACTCAATGTAACTCTGCACATATTGCTGCAAATGTAATAGTGGCTCTTACAGTAGATGTTGTGACATGAACCTGATTAGTGTGTGTAGGTGGCTAACGTGTGTGACTCACCACTGAGTCAAAACTCATTAGGGGACATCCTGAAATGTCCTGGGATGACATCGGTCACATTCGTCATCGGATTCAGGTTTAACAATATGTTCATACCTCAGAAATGCAGAAGACTGATGCTTCCTGTGCTAAAAAATGAGGAGGAGGAGGATGAACTAGAAAACTGGAAATGGTGACTGAGAGAAGACGGGCATTTTCTGGGGCTATAACCCCATTTCCTAGTTTAGCACACTGATTGTAGCAGTTATTATCTAAAATGAAGCTCATCATAAGTGTCAAATCCACATCATGCCATATTTTGAGTCTATCAATCTCATTTGATCTTGAAGATACCCTACAGTTATAGTTATTGAGTGATTTTCAAAGGAAATATGAAATATAAGTGTTCCGGTCATGTACTTTATTAGAAAAGGAGAATGAGGGGTAATATCCAAAAGTTACAGTGGCGTGTCATGTCCAGTCCAAATTACATAAATACATGATGGGTTACACATTTAATTCTTTTTACTGTTTTTTTTCTATCCCACACCCACCTTCTTCCACAAGATTTCCAACCATTACCGTCTCTCCCGTAGATTAAGCAGTGAGAAATCAGAGTGGATAAAAAACACTATGGATCAAGTCCATGTTTCTCTACTACTTTATGTTGTTTCCCATAGCAACAGCTGGAGTGTCAGACTTCCGAGTGGCAGCGACATTTGTTTACAGATCCGATGTGGACGGCGATTTTAATAAACGTTATTGAGCTTTTAGGGAAATTTATGTAACCACCTACACGAGAAACTGAAATGTTATTGAGATGTCCAATAACAACAGCCACACCCGTACCATTTGTGTTGTGTCCTGCGGGACCTGCAGGATCACTCACTACTGGGACAGAGCATATTGCCTTTATGTTTCTGTGTGGAAAACCCAGCGTTTAAACAAATAAACATCTTTTTTTTTCAGCTCATCAGGCTTGTATGTTGTCTATCTGTTAGGTATCTTAAAATAATTAAAATGAAGGCGGTTGGATAATTAGCGTTTCTGTCAAACAGTTTCTTTTATCCAACACAGCACTTGTATGGTCAGTACACATAAAAAGAAGTACATATAATGCATGGAGCAGTGCAGTACAATGCATCTGTTAATGTACTGAATGGACTTCCATGAGAGAATAATGTATTCAGTCCATTAAGTGTGATCGCAGCCTTGGCTGTCTGTACCATGCACTTCCTGAGACAAAGAAGTAAGCTCTCCAACAGCGTGTGTGTGTGTGTGTGTGTGTGTGTGTATGTATGTGTGTGTGTGTGTTATTCAAAACTAATTCAAAATACTGGAGTCAAATCAGCAAAAAATACTGGCTACTGCTACACTGACGTAGAAATGAATAGTAGAGATAGGAAAGATTTCCATGTTTATGACATTCAAGCGTTTACGTCATCTGATAATTTAATATAAGTTGTGTGATGGTTGTGTGAGGGTTAAAAATACTGTGTAATGACCATGTGGTACTGTATCCTCTAACTTTGGGTTTAATCACCCTGCACGCAGAACTCTTGCTGACACATAGTAAAGACATCTACAGTATATTTGTTTGACTTTCAGGCTTTCAGAAAAATCTGTGATTTTCAGTTGTAATTACAACTTGGATGTTTGTGTGAACAGTATTTACAAGTCAGAAACTGGTAATCACAGTAATCCTGAGGCCAAATTAGGGAATATTATTAGAGGAAATTAGACAATAGTACAGCTGAATTATAATTTTGGATGAATTCTTTAGTGGTTTGGTTTGGTTCTATGACGGGACAACACTGTATAAACTGTAGAGCAGGACAAAAACTGTGTCTTGGCTGCTTTTGCTGGGACTTAAGATGTAATACCTCTTTCAGACCAGCACCATGAAATGGATTAAACCCACATCTGTGGTTGGCTGAATGGGCAAAGTGCATCATCCAAAATGGTTTCTTGATCCTCCTCCCAACCTGGGCAGAACGTGAGCTGGACACTGCCCACTTTTGATGAACAGGAAGGGTTTGTCAGCTAATATTTTGAACATTTGTGCATGATTTGGCTAGTTTAAAAAAAAGACATAGGGAGAGGAAGCCTGAGAGAGAATCAACTGAAACTACACTGTCATTGTGTGCTTACTTTCTGTAATTCTGTGGTTCGTATGGAGTTCAGTGGCAGACTGAAGTCTCTGTGAACAGTGACGCTCAGGGATTAACCTGTGAAAGTAGTCCCATATGAATCGGGTCAAACACAGGTTGAACACGAGTTCAATACAGTGCAATATACCTGGGTTTGTATGAGAGGGCTATGAGCTTTGTGTGGTTCGTGAGGAGTCAAACATTTGATTTTGCTGCTTTAAAAGCTTTAAGGAATAACCTGACATTTAGTTTTTTCCTCTTCACTGAACACTTGTCTCCTTGTGGGAATAATAAATAGTTCAAGGTTTTCCCAAAAATGGCAGGTTTGGGTTTTTTTCTGTTCCGCAAACCAAGAAGCTGCAAGTCGCAACCTACACTGAAAAGGGGAAAAAATTAGAAAGCTAAAATTCAAAATGTCAAAGTATCCTTTTAACAGATCCTCTCCAAGCATTGGTATACTGGCTGCCTACAAGGCAGAAAAACACAATCAAAAATCTCAATAAATGCATATAAAATGCAAAGTGAATGTACTAACATGCATAAAGCCCGGTGTGGTCTTTTGAGGGGTACTGGTGAAAAACCTTACACTAAAATCTGCATATTGCTTTATTAAATACATTTTTAGGTCAGCTTTAGAGAATTAACCTTTTACTATATGAAAAGGTTGAGGCAGTGTGCCCATGTGGATACTATGATGTAACAGTTTCATTAGATATGCATGCTACAGTATAGTACTGAGATCTTTCTGCATGAATACTTAGAAGTAACATATAACTGCACAACCTTACAAAGCAAACACGCTAATTCCTCATCAGCAGTGCGCTGTACTAGAACAGGCTTTTAGAATATATACTGCTTTAAAATACAGTAGCTCAGTTCAGAGTACTGCTGTATACTGCACAGTACAGATCTTTGCAACAAATGACTGCAAACACTAACGAGTGGTTACAGTCAGTGGAGTGTTTCAGGATGGATGTGGAAACCGATGAGTCAGGAAATATTAGATTCCAAGAAATGGACCATACTTTGAGATGTGTGATTCTGATAACATGCGCAGGTGTTCGTTTTGTGAGTTAAATGGGGCGTAAGTCAAATAGACAATGGCGCAAATCAGTTTTGTGAGGACATCATTGTGTTAGAGAGTATTTGGGAGTCTGACGTTTGAGTTGCTAGGAGATTCATTAATAATACTTTATTGTATTGAGAAAGCTGCACAAATTTTATTTTTTGTGAATGTCTTTGGCCTTTGACGTCCCCTTTTGAATAAAATATAATCAGGAGCATTTATTGGAACAACTTTAAAAACTCACTTTTGGTTCACGTTTTTTTTTTCTTTCCATCTAGAAGTCTAGGATTTCAATTTAATTTTTTCTGATTCTTTGTCCAAGGCTAATAAAATCACAAAATATTTTGCAGGCAACTGGGTCTGCATCACTCACAGCTGTCCCCGACAGACAGAAAGAGGACAAGCAGAATTTAACGCTGCTCTCAAATCTGTGATGTCACACATAGCTCCTAAAGATGAATTTAGAGAAACATGGGAGAGCTGATAATGACTCTGTGAGAGGAGTACAATGATTTTGATATAAAAATGCAGGCAAATAATATAAAATAGCACTAGATTACTGTTACTGAATATAAAACCTTGCTTTTTTTTATCTCTAGCTCCCAAATAAAAGAAAATATAGTCCCAGATAAAAAAGAATAACTTCTGTGTTTTTCAGTAAAGATGATTTCACTTTGTCCCTGATATATTCTTTAAGAAACGAGGAACTACATTATTGATGCTGTAAAAATATAGCTGATGGTGAGACATGCTGTTCTGATATCTCCTGTAATCTTATGAGGCCATTGTGTGAAAATCGTTGTCTGTGATCCGAGTGATTTGGTCTCGT
This sequence comes from Scomberomorus guttatus, assembly GCA_038419695.1. Classification (NCBI taxonomy): domain Eukaryota; kingdom Metazoa; phylum Chordata; class Actinopteri; order Scombriformes; family Scombridae; genus Scomberomorus; species Scomberomorus guttatus. The sequence goes on from CM076460.1 coordinate 7,711,819, forward strand.
TGCCACCGGGCGGTTACCATGTCTGCAGTGGCAAGGGATTCCCCTCAGATGATGGGCGAGGCAGCAGACACACCCCGCTGCCCAGTGCTGCAGAGAGACTGGCTGGGTGAGGGGCAGCTCTCTCTGACTCGGCATAAATGGGAAGGGGTGGAGCCGGGGCCCCCTGTGGCATTATCACTACAGTGAGTGGCCTTTAAACACGCCGACACCTTACTTGTTGACTTTTGGAGTGCGGAAAAAGTAGCTTCTACTAATCCTGCTTTCACCACCATTAGACACAACCACTTCCCTGTGCGGCCTGGGCTCACATGATGTCGACCGGCCTTGTTCACAAAAGCAAACAGATGTCACTCTTAGACAAAATCTGAACTACCTTCTATGCCCATTTTTAGAGGAATATTATAGAAATATGGCACCAAAACTACTAGTATCTGAATATAAAAGTAAAATAGATAGTAAAGGCTACTACAGCATCACTAGGAAGTCACTATGAGTAACCACATACACAGTATGAACCCCTGCATGGATATTGTAGCCATTCTCTTGAATAAAGGAGAGTGGGCCTCCTCACACAGCTCCACATTCCTTCACCTCTCCTGACAAACTGCCCTTTTCCTCTATGATTTTGTTGTCCTGATAGTTGTGATATTGTGAGAGAGCACCTTTGTGAAGCTGTGGTGAAAAGCAGCACTAGTGAAATGGTGCACTACGGGTGGGCCTGTGCTGCATCTTGGCAGATGCTGCGGCACGCCTCTGTGTGGGAACCAGGACGCAGGGATGCGGTTGCTACACAGCATCGATTAACACAGCAGTCCGCCATGCTACAGTTTGCAAGGGGGCAAAAAAAAACAAAAACTACCATTTGCTGCAATATGACATCTACGGAGCTTTCTGGAAATCTGTCCGTCCACCAACACCCACGTCTGAAAGGTGAACGCTTCGTATTTTGTGCGCTGCTTCTGCGCAAATCGATTGCGATCAACCTTCAGCCAACATTGCTGCTTCCCAATGCGCCAAACGCGAGGACACCTGCCTGGTTGTTCCTCCTCGTCAAGCCAAAGAAAACTGGTATTTCACACTCAATCGATGCCTCATTATTTCGTGCTCAGCATCATGCAAACCGGAACACGACCATCAGCGCAGCCTACGATGTCCCCTCTCATCATCATGGTACCACCTAGCTCGTCCTCTGCTGCTCAGTTATGCGCATCTTTCGACGTGAACATTTTAACACTCTTTCATTATGATGCAGACACATAATTTAAACCCAAGTCTTCTCGCTGTCAGGGGCTGTTTGTGTGCTTTATTTGCCCGGCTCCTCTCACTGCCAGGCAGTACAGAAAGGAGCCAGGCGAAAGGCACCGCCCCAAGATCAAACAGTCCGCATTTCAGACAGCCAAACCCGCCGCAGCACACCCGAACACCGCCGGCTGATTCACCGCAAAATTAGAGATTTACAGTCGGGCCTCAGACTATCAAAACTATTAACCGGCACACCTCTGACATGTATGGAAACGAATGAAATGTGAACCTAGGCTTTACAGGCCTTGCAGTCCTGTTCAAAATGATGTTGCCCAAATCGTATTATAACAGTATTTTATCACGCTCACAGTTATGCATTTCTCATGAATGTTGTCTTTAATCATAAGTTTCATACACCAACTTTATGTGGCTTATTCGGTTAAGTCAAAAAGCCTGTATGTGCTCTGACTAACACAGAGGCTCAGTCCCTTGTCTGCGTATTACTGCCCTAAATGCTATGATAGCTCGCTTTCTCTCTCTCACACACACACACACATACACATATATCGATGAGGCTATTGATAATAAAACTAGTCCCAAAGAGAAAAGGTCATTACAGAAGAAGCTTACTTACCGATTTCATGGCAGCTGCCATATCATCATACCTCTCTGCCTGCTCGGCCAGCCTGGCTTTCTGCACCAGTTGCTCGCGGTCTACCATTGTTAAATCTGTGTGTGTTGCTGTCCTATGTGTCCCGAGCTAAAAATCGTAATGTGAATGTGTTAATGCGGAGTAACGGTAGCGGCTCCTCTCGCTGCAGCTGCTGCCTGCTGTCTGTGTGCCTGCCGACGGGACACCCCTCCCCCTCCGAGCACTTTCCCTCGGTTGTGTCACCACCCAAAAAGGCGTGTCTTCACCGAGTGATGTAACGACCCTGGCAGCCCGCAGAGCTGGACGGTGTAGCCTATTGCCCTGCAGGGTTTGGACTTCAAATGTCAAAAGGAAAAGTGGTTTATTTTACTATAATATGTCTGTAATATGACACTGTACTACTCGCTCACATGCCAAATGCAAAGCTTGACTACCAAACCGGGCAAGGGGGCAACTATCCTGGACCCCAGACCACCAGGGGCCCCCAAAGGCCAAACCTTTACTGTGTTGCTTTGTCATGATACAATTTAAAGGTCCCCACCAGACATGTTTCAAGATACATAAAAATACTACTGCTTTGAATAATAATTTGTGTCTGACATGGTTTTACCACCAAATAAAGTTAATTTACCTAATTAAAATCCTCAAAATGACATCTACCCTTTCTCTTACATTGAGAAATCCAGATTCTATGAATATACAAACATATTTCATTTCAAAAGTTGAACTGCTGGACATAAGATGTCTCCTACTTCACTGTAAAGTCCATTCTCAGTGTCTGTGCACTGGAAGCTTCAAGCTTCCACATCCCATTTGTGTAGGTATTACATTGGACCACATTTGACCCTAAGTGGTTGTGATGTCACAAATCCTGCTCCTTTGTACACACCTTACACTCAGATTTAAGTTGAGCTCAGAGAAACTTTCCCCCTCCAGCAGATGAATGTGATAATAGTCTCCTAGTGTCAAACTCTGCACATTCTGCACAGTGAAGCTCAAACATCCAAGAGAGGTAACAATGAGCAAGACATATTTTTGAATATATGGGAATATATAGCACAATACCAGCTAATATGATAAGGATCTCTTGGTAGGTCCTGCTTTATTACCTGATCTTGAATCTTGAATTGAGTCTATCTTTAAGACATCCACTATTTCAGCTGATATTATTCTTACATTATTTTCAATCAATTTGTGTTTAATCAGATTACCACACAGCAAACCTCATGTAATATTCCAGGATAGGAATACTGCACACAGTGCGCAGAGAGGGGGCCCTGCAGATAATTTCTGCCCAGGGGCCACTTATCATGTTTATCCGGACATGTCCTAGTGCTGCCATGTCCAACTCGTATTGAAATAAGATTATCCACTGTAACACAAGATAATGTTCTACCTACTACATAATACGTTATGTAAAAGTGAACTAGGAGAGGCCATATATCACAGTGATTGCAGGGGTTCCCTGTGAGCACTGGAAGCCCTGTAGCTATAGGACAGCGGTATCTGTGACAGGTAATATTTAAATAAGAATACGCATTTCACATATAAGTTTTATAATAAGGAATATAGTCAGTGAAACAATTTTCTGTTTTCATGTCCGATTGGCTGAGTCACTCAGCAAAGCAGAGAGCAGCTCATATCTTATGTTTGACATTCCTGCAGCTGTCGCTTGGCAGAAGAAATGCAAACCAATTATCATTTAAAAGCTAAAGATAATTATAGCTTTTAAAATATTTAAACATTTTGCAAGTTCTAGTGCTGTTTTTTAAAGATATCAATGTATAATAACATCTTAAGAATATATACATTGAATACTGTTTGTTTTTATATAATATGTTTGTGAAACTACTCTTGTAACCATGTTAGTATTTCTGGTGATAGTAGTGATTGTTGGTATGAAGCACCATATTGAAACTGAAGTGCTGATTCATTTTATCATGAGTCATCCAATACAAACACGCCCTCTTAGGCCATTCTGTTTCCCTGTCCCTGTAGACACTGGATGCTTCTGAGATTGATCAATCAGCTCCACTTTTACTAATGAGACTGGCAGATTATGGGAAGCCATTTAGCTTCTTTTTTTCTGCTTACAGTATTCATAATAGGTGTGCAGATATCTGTAGCTAATTTATGAATCAAAATGTCACCTTAAATACTGTATCTCAAATCATATTTTACTTATGCAAAATGCTTATTTAAGATGATAATTTAATCTCTAATGTCAGTTAGATTAATAAGATTAAGGTTACTTTTGCCATTAAACTGTATGAAACCTCCTGTTACAGATATCTACTCTTCAGGTTTGACTATCTGAAATGCACATGTACCTCCATGTAAGTGGTGACTTGTCATAACTCAATTCAAGATGCTATATAAGCTTCATTCTGACTGTAATGAAACATACTGTATGTTTCAGTTAATTTAAGAGATTTAGATTATTATTTTGATATCTAAAAGTACAGTAGTTTACCACAATAATTGAAGTTAGTTATAATTTGTGCATGTCTTGAATTGAAGTTGACTAATCAAAACTAAAAGAAGAAACTTTGTATTTCAATTTTGCTTTAACCAAAACCGATAAACCTCTTGTGTATTCAGAATTCATTTTATTAACTTTAATGCAGTATGCATTAAGATCTGACATCTTTTTTGATGTCACTGTTGATGTTATTATATAGACTGTTTACAGTTCATACTGAGACTATGTAACACAGTTTAGCTGCTAAAGCCTTACTTGGTCGGGTGTGACCAGTAGCTTATTGTGGCTAATATTAGCCAATGGTAGCAAGTTTAAAATTGCTATGTAACTGACATTACTGAATCAGTTTAATGACATTATGGCTAGTCACAACTTTTACTACTGTTACACTACATTTTAGCATCTACCATCATTCTGTAACTGTCACTTGTGGCCACAGTGAACATACTGTGTGATGTTACATGGACTAACTAAGCTAACATTAGCTCAACAATTAGCTTGTTTGTATTATATGGAAGGTTTTAAGGGCCGAAACTAAATATATAAATACATAAATAATTATATAATAAATGCTTAAATAAATAAACAAACATATAACTATATAATAAATTGCTTTAAAAATGAATAAATAACTATATAATTTAATGCTTTATAAATATATAATTGTAAAATACAATGCTTAAATAAATGAATAAATAAATACTTGTGTAATGTAATGCTTAATTGTCACCATAAATAAATAAATCACAAATTAAATGAATTAATAATGTAATGTATTCATTTATTCATTTGTATATTAATTCATTTATTCGCATATTTATTTATCCATTTATAATTTTATTTATTTATGTATTTATATATTCTTTTATTTATCCATAGTGTAATTTGCTGCCGCGAAATAAATAAATGTGTCAACTTCATCCATCAAAAGTCAGGGGACGGGTTAAAGCCTCTGACTGGTGAAAGAACAGTATTACAGACCCTGCGCAGGATTTCATTAAGATCCGCACCAGGTGCTGCCATCTTGAAAGCAGTAGATTCAAGTTCAACCCAATGACTGTATATAAAATTCATTGATTCCTCTCTGTTTTCACACCAAATATATATCATATACTGAAAAATAAGCACATTTATTTTGTCATATGTAAATGATTATTAGTTACATTTATTTATATGATGGTTTACAGAACACATGTAACACATAATTTATTTGTCAATGGAGAGATATATATCCACAAGATATAACACATATTTGTGGGGATGGTTCTGTTTTCTTGAATTCTTGTCTTTTTTTTCCCATTTATATTTCTATTTGTTTCATGACACATATTTGTGTAGCTAAATTTCACAAAAATGACTCCCTTTGATGGCCTTCCTCCGGCATACCTCACTTAAATCATTACAATAACATGCACAGTAAATATTTTAATCTCAGGGCAAAAAAGAGAGACAGACAGTTAAAATATTTGTTTTTCTTTGTTTATCAAATAAAAAACTGTGTACATTGTATTTTGTATCATATATTTATTTATAAAGTGCTTAATAGGCATAGATAGTTATAGTATGTAATCATATATTGTCATATTAGTTATTTTGTATGTTGTTGGTGGTGGAGTATTCCTTCAGCAATGTGAAAGCTGTTATTTACATAATGTATACAAGTCCCAGGTTGGTACGCCCACTTCCAATTCATGGCGAAGGTGGGAGTGTGGTTCTGTTGAAATCACGACAGTGAGCAGGTGACGCCAGCATCTTCAGAGTGGTCACAGTTGTGCACATTCCAGGATATATGGGAGCACTGCTGCAGGGAGGCCTCCGTACCGCTGCACTTGAGATTGTCCAGCAGGATTGTTCCTGTGCCAGGCCCAAAGTAAGCTTCTCCCCGAGCTGCCGTGGCCTCCCCGCAGCCGAGCTGACGGCACACAACCTGTGCGTCAGGGAGGTCCCAAGCGTCATCGCACACTGTGCCCCATCCAGAATTTAAGTACATCTCTACCCGACCCTCACAGCTGTGCTGGCCATCCACCAGCCTCACCCTTCCTACAAAAACAAAGAGGAGTCTTACACACACACACGAAAAAGGAAAACGTGAAGTGGTGTCGTGCTAGTTGAAGATTTATTTGACCTACCTTCAGTGGGTGGTGCGGTGGTGGTGGGCATCCTTTCTGTTACTCTAGAGTCACGTGCGAGTCCAATGTTGAGCATAAAAGCTAGGGGAAGCAGAGGAAAACAAAAAAAAACTGAGTGTCTCACTGTGTACCACTTCTGTGTACCACGCATACTCAGGAAATATCAGTTCACAAAAGCATTAGCAGGGCTGTCTTCCTTATATTTACTGCAGTGATCAATATAGACTGTAGTAAAAAGCCAATTACTTTTTTCATTCTTTTATGATCATGATACTGAGACACGCTTTGCAGCAAAATTGTTGAGCAATTTCAGCAACTATTTTGATGTCAGAGTTTCAATGCTTATATCCTCATTGTCATAAATAGATTATACCCACTTTGCCAATTCTAATTTCCTCCTGAGAGCAGTATTACTCGAGCACTGATAAAACATGCTGCTGTTAGAAATCAAAGGTATAATCATATTTCGCTATCAAGCTGAATGGTGTGCTGTAAGTAAAGGGAAGTCTGTATGTGCTTTTGATTTAGCCTCAAAGAACTGAAATTTGGCCTGGAGGCAAGCAGTGACGTTGATGTGCCTTGACTCATCCACTGTATTTTTCATGCTCTCTGGGCTGTCTCCTCCTCAGAGTACAACAGTCATACATTGCAATGGGACAGCTCAGCAGGGCGGGCATAGATGTTTTCAGTAGAAGCGATGACTTACTGTAAGATATTTGTGTGATTATGTAGATACAGATATTCCCTACCGTATGTGCAGTACTGCATATGTGCATGTCATGAATGTACGCCTAATGTAGCCCTGCTTTGGCCCCACATTATGTCAGAGGTGTCCAGTCAAGTCTTACGTGCGCAGATAACTCCAGCATCCTCATGATGGCCACAGTTGTGCTGACCCCAGCCCAGGTGGAAGCACTGGGACAGCTCCAGTTCGTTGCCATTACATTCCACATTGTCGAGCAGGATCGGACCCGAACCATAGCCGAAGTAGGCCTGAGACTTGGCCGCGATAGCCAAGCCACAACCAAGCTGCCTGCACACCACGTTGGCGTTGGGCATGTCCCAATCGTCGTCACACACCGTTCCCCAAACATTTCTGTAGAGGACCTCCACACGACCCTGGCAGCTACTATTTCCATTCACCACACGAATGGCTGGCTTGTCTGCACAGGGATAAATAGACAGGTACATTATTGCAATTTAGAGTAGACGTGTGCTTTCCAATCTGTTTGGCTGATATTTGCATATAAGGCAGTATAACTAGCTGAGTCTATGTTGATGGCGCCTTTGAATTTTAGGATTTACTGTGCTTGTGTTTACAAAGGAGAAATCAGTTTAATATTGTTACCTTTTGTCTGGGCAGTCGTGGTAACAGTTGTTGTACTTTGGGTGACTGCAACTACCCCAGTTGTTGCTAGAGGGAAAATGTGACACGTGACAAAATTACCTTACAAAACACCAAACTAACTGTCACACTATAATCATGATGGTGTTAGTCTGCTGTGTACCACAATATCTTATGGCGTTGTACAGCACTGACACATTTAAACACTATCAGGGAGAAATGGCTCACCCTGTTGGTCATTTGGCAAAAGTGCAAATTTCATTTTTACTGCGAAAGAAAAATGATCCAGACAAGCTGATGCAGGGCAGGCAGACCAACAGATATTGTGTGTACACATTAAGTTATATACAAACAATATACCTGCAGTGTCCTGTGTAGGCCAGATTAATCTCGGGCCTCCAGTGGGAGTGTTCACCACAGGAGATGCAGTAGTGGATCCTGAACCTGGGTAGATGATAGACATAAAAGTGATTTTATATGTACACTACAACCACTAATATTACCATTTCCACTAATACTAGTGGTACCTCTGTTACTAACACTAATACCCAAACCTCCACTATACTACTGCCATTATCAACTCTCCTCCTCCTTTTTCTTCTACAACTAGAAAAAGCAGACTTTAACTATCATTACTTCATTTTTACTTAATGACTTAATTCCCCTAAAGGATCACAGTGTGATCTTATATTTTTTTACCCAGTGGGGGAATGTAACTAAGTAGATTTACTAAAATACTGTACTTAAGTACAAATCTGAAGTACTTGAACTTCTACTCCACCACATTTCAGAGGGAACTATTGTATTTGTATTTATTTCACAGTCATAGTTACTATTTACTTTTACAAATTCAGATTTTACAGTACATTGTTATAGAATACGCTACTCAACTACAAAAAATTGGCTCCATCTTGACCAACAACAACTTTTACTGTTGATACTTTAAGTACATTTTGCTGATAAAACAAGTACTTTTACTTGCGACTTTTTACTTGTGATATGATGTATTTTTACTGTGTGGTATCATACCTTTACTCAAGTAAAGGATCTGAATACTTCTTCTACATAAACTGACTATTATTCTTTGTTACCTTTTATTATTCTCTGGATTACTGTACTGCTGAAATTAGTGCACCTCTGTCTATAATCAGTATTTCCAATAGCCACTGATATTACCACTGGTATTACAACACTTGCTAATAATAACAAGACCACACACCATCAGCAGTAAAGATTATAGACAAAAAAGATATAAACAGTGATAAACTGTTGTATTTTTGAGATATTTGTTTGTATAATAAAATTAAAATGCCTGTTTAACATCAGTATTGCTGTGTCTGTGCATATACCATGACTGAGAGCAGCGTACCAGTGCAGGTGACTCCAGCATCCTCGTGATGGCCACAGTTGTGGTTTCCCCAGCCCAGGCTATTGCATTTAGACAGCTGCTGCTCGTTGCCATGGCAGTTGACATTGTCCAGAAGAATCAGGCCAGTCCCGTAGCCAAAGTAGGAGTTGGTGTGTGCCGAGACAGCGCGGCCGCAGCCTATCTGCTGGCACACTACGTCGGCATCATTATTGCCCCAGTCATCATCACACACTGTCCCCCAGCTTCCCTGGTAGTACACCTCTACCCGGCCCTGGCAGGAGTTCAGTCCACCCACCAGACGGATGGTGCCATCTCCTAAACCGAGAAGGAGAGGTTTATAAGGACTGGTGTTTTAAGACACTGTAGGTAGGATTTATGTTAATGTCAACCTTTAAATGTTTCTGAGCTAGGATTTGCGTGTGAGAAAATGATAGTGATACAGAGAAAGGAGAAGGGTGTGGGCCTGTAAAAGACATGCAGTGGTTCCAGAGAAAAAAGCAGGAGAGTTAAGGTGAACATCTAATATTGCACTAAGTACAGATGTTGTCATTTTATGCCTTGGGTCTGACAAAAAACGCGCCTTTAATAGAGACAATAGGTATTCTCATGTGTCCATCATTTACAAATGCTCTTCACCTGAAAGTAAGCCATGAATCTGGGAGGCTTCCTCGCATTCCCAGCGGGATTCATGACAGCCTCTTGAGAATCACCTAGATACGTCATATGTAAACTAAATTTGATACTCTGTGTCTCATGATCCACTTGGGATTGAAGAGAAAAAAAAACAACACGGTGACCACAACAAAGGCCAACCCAGGAAACAATAGGGGCGGCCTGGAATTCAGGAGCCCTTTGAGCTGTATTGTGTATTTCCCCTGGAGATGTTCAAAAGATACTTTCCACTGAGCTGTGTCTTTGATGTCCAGCACAATTTTTGACAGTTTATCAAAACAGAGATAAAATTACTCCTCTGTTAAAAAATGTATTGAACATACCAGTGCGATCAGTGTCATGTCTGCTCTGAATGTGTGTGTGTGTATCTTTCATTACTTAATGACACCTGCCCTAACATCCGGCATGCCACCTGTGATTGTGAAAATAGATTATAATTATTATATAATTATTATCATCAAATACAGAAAAGCTGGCCTCAAGTTTAATTCCCCTGACAAATAAAGTATTTCCTTAGAATCCTGTAAAGCTGAGAAATTTTTATTTGCATTAGAATGAGAAGTGTACACTTATTCAGTGGAGAAACCATGTAGCATCTGTCCATCAACCTTTTTGCAAATCAGCCTGATGGCACTGTTCCATTTTTGGACGTTGAGGACTCATTTAATCAGCTCTGTTCACTAAAGAGTAATGCCAAATATCGCTGTGGTTTGTGTTTTCCAAAAGGTGCATTTAATGCTGAATCTAATGCTTACGTAAACAGTAAGAAAACTTAGTTGGTCAAAGGTCATCTCCAAGGACTTTAATAAGTTGCATACTGTGGTTTCATTATTGTCTACACATCTTGTTTACATACAGTAAGTATTAATTTATCTCATATTTCTCAGTATCTCAAAATGATCAAGAGTACTTTGAATGTGTTTCAGAAAACTCAAAATCTGGACCATTTTTAAACGTTTATTTTTTTACTGTAAAGACAAATTTACCTCTGTGACCTCTCAGGTTGGCAGATGACCAGTCTCATTTAGATGAAAGCAGTGAGCACTTACCTAAACCTGCATTCCTGGAGGACGGTGTAGTGAGATCCCCGAAACCTTTTGCCCCCACTACTGATGGTTCTAGCAGCAGGAGAAACATGAAAAAGAAGCAGGAATATTAGTTACTCTCTCTCCTCTTTTCTAACCAAAGTTACACACATAAGAGATGATTGTTCCAGCTAAAGGTTATATTAAAGGCTTTACCTCTGCAGGTAACAGCCACGTCCTCATAGTGGTAACAGTTGTGGATGCCCCAGCCCAGACTGTTGCACTGACTGAGGTCTGTCTCACTTCCTTTGCAGTCCACATTATCCAGCAGGATGAGCCCTGAGCCCTGACCAAACTGAGAGCTGCTGCCGACCGCCACCGCCACACCGCAGCCCAGCTGCCGACACACCACTTTGGCATCCACCATGTCCCAGTCGTCATCACACACTGTGCCCCATGTATCATTGTAGCGCACCTCCACGCGACCCTCACACCTGTTACGTCCATTCACCAGTTGCACTTTGGGGGAGGGGGGGGGGGGAGGAAATCATATCTGTCAGGGCTTCTCTCTGTCATATTTGTTAGTCCTTTCTCTCTCTTTGAGTGAAGTGGGGATGTTCCTTTTTCTCTGGTTATGTTTGTGCCACATAAACTGAGGCTCATAAAGGCTTTAGTCTTTGAGGCATTGTATCAGAAGAGAAGGGAAGAGAAGCGAAGACTGGCTTGGCTCTAATGTAATGACGGTTAATTGGAAGAAAAAAAAAACATCCTTCTGGAATAAGTCTAATCCTGCCAAGTTAAGGCACACAGTAAGCCACATGACTCCCTGGAATTGAGTGAGGTGGATGCAGGAGGGTGGTTACATAGAAAATAAGTCATTGAGGGGATTAGGGAAATGGAGAACTGGGAAAGTGACCTTGTTTAGAAAGCCCCAGGCACTGATCTACCTTCTGTGCTCTCTTTCACTGACACACAGCCAGCCACTGATAGGTTTTCATGACGTGGCCTGGATGCAGGCGTGTTTTTCTGAACATGAGTACATGTCTGGGGCAGGTGTGTGGAGGTGGAGGTGGAGGTAGAGGTGGAGGTGCTGTAAAGCTCATGCTTACCTTGGTACTGCGTCCTCTCGGGGGATTGCACGGTATTGGCTGAAACAGGAGAGAGGAGGGGATATGGGAGAGTGAGGGAGAGAGAGTATGGTCAAATTATTTGTTGAAAGGAGGTTCTTGGCCTTGCATAGTTACTGTACTCTATATCTACTATATCTATTTTCCTGTAACACTAGACACAGCCTGAAACCACAACAGGAGGCCTGTTTAGACCACATACTGCACCAGCAAAAGAGCTACAACAGAGATAAGTCTGCCTGTTCCTTTAATTTGGGGTTATATTTTGAAAGTGATGAACAAAATATATAAAACAAACATCAACATTGTACTAGAGCACCTCTATTTGATGCTTGTCCTTTTTATCTTGAGCAAATAAATCCAAAAGCCAATTAATGTATGAATTAAAACAAAAGTTGATGTTATTCAAGGCAAAATACAGATGATCCATGCAGGACAGAGCTATCTGCCTAAGATATAAATTTGTGAGATGTGTGTGTTTTGATGCAATCCACATTTTCCCAGGTGTCCATGAAGGCAAAGTGGAAGATGTTTCTGGGTCTGTGTAGAGGACATTCTAATTAGCTAATTAACATTAGCCTCAGGGGTGGGTAATCTGTTTATGGTGTCACATGTAGGTTACACTGTGGTTTATATTCTGGGGAGACATAGTTCTTATTCTTTGGAGGATCAGAATACTTAAATATCACTTACTGGATACAGCCCGTCTGTTTATTTTCATGTCTCCTGTAATAAGAATACAACAAATGTCAGTCAGGCAAACATTTAGATATCTGCTGGATCTATTAAGAGACAGAACTAATAAGCTGGTGTCAGCACATTTGGATAAATTGTTCCATGTATTTGTTGATCCATAAAGTCCAGTGAGTGGAAATCGATTCTCGCTTCAAAACAGCTGCAGGGCTCGCAGCCAGCTACTGTACCACCGGTAAACACAGAGCCGACAGTAACTGTGGACACAAAAGCCCTCATCTACAGGGAGTTCACTTGCAGGTACACCCGGTTCTCCAGCATTATTAAAGCCTCAAACATGTGGTTAAGCACTGACACATAAGAAATCTTCTCATGTGTCAATTGTTTTTCAGTTTAGGGCAGTGTTAATCTTTCCTCCTATCCCACGAGAATATCAAAATATCTCTAAATCAAAATTAATTTAGTCAGCTATGGAGGGGCCAACAAAATGATATTTATAAACTACTAATCTGAAAAAAGTTTAAAAAGTAAAATTTATTTTTAAAAAAAAAATGTTACAGCAGTATATGATAGCTTTAAATAAAGCTTTGGAATCAGTTTCATTCTTCATACCTCTGGTCCTGAGCCAGAGTATGAAAAATTACCCCCTTTAGGAAATAATATACTTTAATAAGCATCTATCTGACACCTGCCATTGAGCACTTGAAACAAGTGCAACTAAACTTTTAAGGCCTATTATTGTCCCATATATATTTCACATTGTTCACTATAATAATGATAATCCCAAACAAACCCAAATTTAACTCCCAATTTTACTGTAGCCATTTTGAGAAAATGAAACATGATGCTATTACTTCATCAGTGCAAATTTAATTTAATTAAATGCTGAGTTTACTCTTATATCTCCAGTCTTTTCATTAAACTCTTGTATGTCCCATTTCTGCAATATAGACCCAAATATAGAAAAATATATTTTTAAACTGATTTTAAAAAGTGATTTTCTGATCGCATGTAGTGTTTTGTCCAGCAGAAAGCTCAACTCGGAGTGGCCTTCAGCTGTTTTTGGTCAAATCTCACACGGCACCCTTCACTCCAACCCCTCCGTACCCACTCACCGAGTCGCAGCAGCACGCTGAGGGTCACCAAGACGAGGGATCCCAGAAAGGACACCAGGAGCCAGACGGCCGGGTTCCAGCACCTGTACTCGCTCTCCACCACACGCTGGCCTCGCATGGCTGCCTGACTGACCATCCGCCTGCAAACACACACACGCGCACACACAAACACACACGCACACTCTCAGTCTCTCTCTCTCTCTAGGGGTCTCTACTACTACAGAACAATCACTGCTCTTTATCCTGGTTCAGTGTAGCCTAATTATAATATTGGATTGTTTTCTCTGATGGAGCCTGCAGCTGTTGTGATGGTGCTGTAGTAGGTATTGATGGCAGTCTGAGGTCAGTGTAGTTCAAAAAGAAATAATTTCCAGAGATTATGTGAAGCGCATGGCTGACTTTGTCTATAGTGAGTGATGATGACAACACTTCTCAACCGATTAAACATAAAATCATCGCACTTTCCCAGACATACTGCTGCCGTTATCAATAAAATATCAGGAACAGTGAGTCGAGTTCCGTTGCTGTTTTGTAAGCACAAAATGGCTGCTGTGCACCAACCTGGCAGCAGGTAACAGAGGCCACAATAAGCTGATGATGGTAAGAGCAGAGGAAGCTTAGTTTGCAGGTTTCCCAGCGACAACATCAGCTGGGGATGGGGGAGGCAGGCTTGTGTTACAGATAGATGTAGAGGTAGGCACCTGTGTTGTAGTTTTGGATATGCAAGGGGGATTTCCTTGAGACAAAGAATATTGGGGATTCACTGACGATCACTCACTAATCAGAGCTAGATAGGACTGTAGGCAGACACTGAATACCCATCATTCTTCTCAGGTGAGAAAGTGGGGATGACAATTATCAAATACTGAAAGAGGATGCATTATAACCTATACTATAATGTGAGGATGTGGTTGAACAAACACAAAATGTCACATTTTTAACATACAATGCCAAAAGAAAAAGCAAAAAAGTGTGTTCTAAAACTTCTGTGGGGACGTTATGACTGTCAGTCATTGTACCTGGAGGGATCAGGAGTGTACAGCGACTGAATTTCACATTTCATATATGCTTTTAAAGAAACCCCCCCCCAGCACAGTGATATCTTCGCATGTATTTAGAAGCATGTTGTCATTAAGAGACCACAGTGTGTGGCTCAGCCTTGGCTTATTTGTCTTTTCGCTCATACAGAATTCCCCCTGACCTTACACTGGAATGTGTATTAGGGGATGATGAGGGGAGAATTTGATATTGGCCCCTCGAGATAGTGGACATTCCGGGCCCAGGGGGCACAAAAAGACATTTCTGCTTTCTGTGGTCCCCATCGTCAGGCATAAACGCTGCTTCCTGCAATCTGTCACTAGAACCCTCCAAAACGCTTAGGCACCTGATGACACTGCAGGGGCGCCTCTCGTCTCCTTGGAGAGCAGGAGGCAGGAGGAAGAGGAAGAAGGAGGGGGGTTGTTCAAATCTTGAGCCACTGTACTGTATACATACAGTTATCTTCAGCTCAGGTAAATTTAACACAGTGTCACGCAGCCTTTGTGGTAGATTTTGAGCCGTTAGTGGCACAACAACACGAAACAACAGCCAAAGAAACAGCTCTGGACAGATACATTTTCATCCAGGTCTGGTCTTGCGTTGTCTCAATAGGTGCTGTGCAGAAGGCCAGAGGCCCACAGAGAGATCATTGTGTCCAATTGGGAGGTGGGGATTTTAACACCAGCACAGCGCTCAAGACCCGCGGCTGTCTCATTCGCAGACTGTACTAACAAACCACTCGAAACTCCAGGACAAATGGCTCAGTTATGGAGGATGAAAAATAATCTAGTCCCCAATGTTGTGTTTTTCAATACTCCATTCATAGTAGGATGTAGCGCAGATCCGCTGGGGAATAATGTTGCCTTTTGTGTCAGCTCTGCTTCCCCTCCCTTCTCACTTCCCTGTGCTGAGAAATAGCTGAAAGATCTCGGCCCCACAAAAATACCCCTTAATGCCTGAGATAAACCAGAGAATAACGCTGTCAGTCACTTCAACGGGGAGAATTTTGTGCCATTTAACCTGAGAATCAATGCATTTGTCAGCATGCGTATCTGGCTGTAGCCCTTTTATGAGCAATACACGGCAAAGTCGGTTTAGTTTTTGTGACAAAATATAACAGAGACGAAGAGACGAGAGAAGAAAGACATCTTTTTGAAAATATGCCCTTGTTCAATGACACTGAGAAAATAATTAATAGAATCTGAACGTTTCGACACTGTATTATCTTAATTTGTAAATTGGCTTTGTAACAACACTGTACAGTATGAAGATCTTAATTAACCTCTGTCCCTGAGGGTCAACCTTGTAACATTATATAGAGTTATAGAGAAAACAACTTCAATTACAGAGAAAGGCTGCATTGAAAGATATAATCATATACACTGATTTATCACAGATAATGACTATTTACATATTAAAATATAACAAATACAGAGGCATAAAGAAAAATCAACTCAGTATTTAGAAAAATACATACCTGTTGTGAAAGTATTTATCTTCACCAACAAAAAAAAATAGAATAAAAAATAAATAGAAATAAAATAGGTTTCCTCCAGAAAAAAACTAAAACAAATTGTCCTCAGAGCTCAAGTAGCAAGCAGCTTAATTCCACAAGTAACACAGAAACTTTGTGTAGAAATAGAGACAGGAAACTCTAGCATCCATCCAGCGCTACGTGTTTTAGGTCTTTCATCTCCTTAACCCTGCTTGACTATAAGTACCTGGCTTCAGTGACAGAGATTATGTAAAAACAATAAATACCACAGCATTGTATGTTAATATTCTAACGCCCTGTACCCGTCTATGTTTAAAAGAAGCAGGAGGGGCAAACAGACAAAAAAAAAAAAAAAAAGACAATGAAAGCTAACCCTTCATTGGTACCCCTGCATCTCCAGTTTCAGGTAGCGCTCACAGAAGGTGCGGTCCTGCTCATCTCTGCACACACTCACAGCAAGAGAGACAGGGCTGTGGCTCAGAGCCTGTGTGTGTGTGTGTGTGTGTGTGTGTGTGTGTGTGTGTGTGTGTGTGTGTGTGTGTGTGTGTGTGTGTGGACCTTCCCTCACAGAAACACTCTGAAGCAAAAGACGATTATGAGGCAATGAAAATTTTATTAAATCGCTCTCAAAGTTGTGCACAGTAGTTCCTACAACGTTTTCAAGTTTTTACAAATCAACAGAATACTGATGACAGACGAGTGCTGCTGGATCCACAGCAGTGGACTGAAAAGACAAAGCAAAGCAAATCAAACATGAACATATTAGCTGAGTGCTTAATAATGCAGCTCCGGCCAACTTTTTGTTTTAATCTTTGTCAGAAGACTCAGTGTGGGAGTCAGTATGCTGCACTTGACCGATGAAAGTTCCTACCGCACCTCAAAAATCTCTCATCAGCTGAATGAACATACTGTACCAGTGCAGTGGTTTGCTGGAAGATTGTTATAATCTTCATGTGTACTCTATGTATTACACTCTATGTATTAATGTCTCCTCCTTTTTCATTCCAGCATAGGCTACTCATTATGTGTGTCAATGTGTTTATGTTTCAGACATATGAGATATTCTATAGTTCTTTCACTTGCATGTCTCCTTATGAGGAAAAGCCTGGGGCCTCTTTGAGATGTGCAGCAGACTAATAGCAATTGCTTCCAAACACTAATCCTTCCTGAGCCGCAGCGAAACGTGCAGGCTGTCCGTGGCCATTGTTAGGGTTTTCAAGGACCACTTCAGGGCTCCTTCCTGTGGTGTCACCCGAATTGGTGGTGGAGCCAAAATATGGGGATTGAGTTACGCTAAACCTTAATCTTCTGGAAACCCCCAGGATCAGATTGAGAAAACACACACCAGACAGCCAAAGTTACAGATCTACTTCTTTTTGTGTTTCCGAACTTTTTCTTTACTGAAGAACTAGTGAAGCTGTTAACTTGCCACCTTAAAACAAGTTATTTTTAAGGTGGGAAGCTGGCAGATATGATTACGAATATGTGTATGTGTGATTTTGAGTCAGCAAACTATGTAGCACTGAGGACAATGGCTAGTATCTGAGCCCAAATAGTATTAGTAGTAGTTCCCATAAATATACTAGCCATTATTGAGTAATTAGCATTAGCTAATTTCCTGCTTTAAGTCTGAAATATTTAAAGCTGCATTAATTGATTATTTGACCATTTGAAAGTAGCAGAAA
Organism: Scomberomorus guttatus; assembly: GCA_038419695.1. Lineage (NCBI taxonomy): Eukaryota > Metazoa > Chordata > Actinopteri > Scombriformes > Scombridae > Scomberomorus > Scomberomorus guttatus. The sequence continues at coordinate 7,729,888 of CM076460.1, forward strand.
CAAGCTGTAAACACAAACCTGACATATTATTACCTTAAGTTGCTATATTGAACTCATTAGCAAACAGTACTTACACAGCAGATATAGTACAATGTTAGCATTCATTTTGAGTCATGTCTCTGCCACCTGATGAATGTAAGACCAATATTCACTTTAAGCCAGGAGAGTGAATGTTTTTTGCCTCTGCCAACTCGTGAGGGAAATATCTGGCTCTTTAGTCACTAAATGCTACACATACAGTATGTTCACCAGCTAGTCGCTAACTTTGTCTGCTGTTTGGTGCTGGGCAGGCAGCACACAATCAGTTTGTTAGAGCTGATTTGTTTAAAATTGCTGCCTGCTGCTACTGCTGGAAACTATGCAGATGAGAGCTGTGGGAGTGAATCTAAACAGTAAAGGTGAAGGCCGTAAAACCAAAACAATGAGCTGAAAGTTGCTAACACGCTCCACAGAACTGAGGGAACTGCTGAGTCAGGTGATAATTTGTAACTATGAGCTTGAGGGGTTTGTAACTATGAGCAACTCCTTTCAAATACAAGTCATCCGATCCGTTGTTAATATAAAAGTATTAATTACAGCCGCTTTAAAATTATATGAAATTAACCATTAACCAAACAAATGAAACAATGAAACAGAAATCTTCTAAAATGTCACTTTACACTTAACAATTAAGTACCTGGAAAATATTGGGCTACAGCACAACTTGATTCCAGTAAATTACAGAGAATCATGTAAAATGTTGTGTACTTTATAATAAATGTAATACTACAGTAACAGTACTAAATGTAATAAATAAAGGTTGTAGACTTACTGTACCACACTCATTACCAGCCACTTGATCCTTATTAATCAATACCTGAGAAAATACAAAATGTGAAGCAAAAAGATTCAGCACATTACAATATGCCCCAGAGGTACTAATAAATGTATAACGCCAGGGTAGAGCAAAAGACCGTTTCTTTTTTTTTCATGGCTTTTCTCTCTACAGCAACATAGAAACATTGCCAATGTATTAAACTCACAGTGACCACGGTAATGATTTTTATTGATTGATGATTCAGAATTTTTCTTTACTGTTAAAGTGTTTCGTCTTTGCTGATGTCTCCTCCTATATAAAAGCCACATATGCAGCAGTCCCAGTTGATGTGTAATCTACAGGTGACATCCCTCTCCCAGTCTGGGCCAGCATGTGTTGGAAGGTTCACGTGTCACTGACTGGATGTTGTTGAACACATTTTACAAGGATTCCCAGCTGTGTTAAGACATACAATGATGGGGAGATGGTCACCAGTGATTAGCTGCAGAACAAAATGACCTGGCTGATCTATGGCTGTGACTGTGAGTAAAAGCCCTCCTGAGCTTTGAAAAGAAAGCTCTTTGTTAGATTGATGACTACATTATTTTGTCACTTGGTTCTCACGCTGGTGTTTCTTCTTTATATTGTTAATGTTTGAGTCTGATTTTTTGTAGAATCAGCTTATGTTAAAGTCATAAGGTTCATTAACCAGCTTTGCCTGTGGCTAAGTAACCTGTTTGCGCTGGTCTATGCTAGAATTAATAGGGCTAAGATGGAAAAAATAAACAAAGTTATTCCATACAAAAGGCCTGAAAGAAGAAAAGGTTCAAGGAAGACCAGCCTTGTAATCTCCCAGTTGAGTTTCAGGGCAGAGATACACAATATGAGCAAACGGGTTATTCTCAGGAAGGAGATGTCTTGTCAGTGTGTTGATGATTTGGTGAGGTCAGCTATTGTGCATGTTCTCGGGGTCTACAGTGTTTTACATAACTCAGAGATATGTAAAGGGCAGCAGGTTCATAGATCACCCACGGTTCTGTCATGTTTCCATTGCTCTCAAAGATATGGGTTGTCTAAACGCTTTTGTTCCCAAGTTATGAGGGTCTTGGATTTGAAATTGACACAAATAGTACAGTGTCACACCCTGACACCTTTGTCTTTGGACAGTTATTCAAAGTGGGTCATGAAGACAAGTAGTATACTGTATCACAGGTGGTGACAACTGTGACACACTTCACTAATATCATACACACGTCAAGACTTGGAATTCATTCCTATTAATAGTATAGTATTGCCTGTAATTCTTACATTCCTTAATTAGAAATTAATGAAAGCAGTAAACTTTATTAATGAAATATATGCTCAATAATAAACTTCATCTAACTTGTATTAAAGATTTCAGCAACCCAATGCTGCAGGTATTTTACATAACCTCGGGGATATTATGCTCATTAAAAGCAGTAAGAAAATACCAAGATTATCATTTGAAGTCCTGTGTGCCATACAAATAGTGCAGCATAGTGCCAATGCATAACAGGATGCACACTGAGTCACAATGAAAAACGGAGACTCAAATGTCTTGGAAATAGAGGAGTGTAAGACAGCACTATACCTGCCTCTGGTTATTTGGCTTGTGTGAATGAAAACAGTTTAGAGGTTTTACTTGAAATGTAATTCCAGTACAAATTTTCGGACAGTAATACATTGTGTAGATTTAAAGCTAATCTCAAAAAAGATACATGGCCACAAAAGATATTCTTTTTCTATTCTTGCAGAAGATCAGATTAGACCAGATGAAACACCATGAGTTTGGGGATGGTTGGTCACACATCAGAGAAGCAGAGGATTAGATAAGAAGAAGGCAGTATTAAAAGGAACGCATTTCAAACAAAGGTTATTATATTGTGGATTGTATATATATATTATCCAATATATTATAAAATGAACAGGAATATGTACAAAAGTGAGTCAGGCCGTGCAAATTGGGGTTCTTAGTATTCACAAATCATCATACTGACAGGTGTCCAAAAATACAAAAGCCATATTTACTGTATATGAGCATATAGGTGCACAGATACAGTACCAGTAAACATTTGGACACGCTTTCTCCTTTTAAGTGAATGGGAAGGTGCTAAATGATTAAGGGATTGAGATTTTTGCAGCACATTTTGGTCTCCCTCTCTGTGTTTCTGTCTCTTGTCTGTCTGCCACACGTGAGAAGACAGAGATGGGAATGAGAGAGGGAGCGGCCCAAGGACACCCTGATAACAGAGAGTGGTATGTTGAATCTCTCTCTTTCTATTCGTCTCTGTCTATTTCACCCTCACAGGGAACAAAACCCTCAGAAATGCTGTCAACTATACTGCACTTCATGCATTACTGATGTTACAGACATAATACAAAAATACAGAGGGAAGATTCAGGCTTATTCTCTGCTTATACAAATGCCAGTGATCAGACATGGTATGCTTTGCCTCTTTGATGGATTTCGGCAACATGATAGTGAAAAGGTATGTAGCATACCTCTGAGGATTTATACATTTCAATATCATTGCCTTTGCCAAATAATGGAATCACAGGAAGCTTTTTATCAAGGTCTCCGGTATCATATTAAACAGTGCATTCCTGTTGATTAAATCCTCACGTGCAGACAAAAAGTGAGATATAACACTGGGATGATAGTAATAGTAGCAATTGTACATTAGATGAAATGCAGCACATAACTGTAAAAATATTACTATGACCAGAGTGTACAGTAAGCATAAAAGGGTAAATACAAGGTAAGATGGTACCTATTTCTCAGCCATCTGATAACATGATAAAGTGACGAGGAGTCAGGGCTTTTAAAAAACCCAACAAGGTGTCATGGTGATGTCTGCACAGTCTTCCTTTACCACCACCTACAGACTTTCTCTTCCTCCCCAGTCTCTGCTTGTACTTGGAACTTTCTGGACCATGCTGCTATCCCCTACCTGTCCACTAGTTGCCCCTGTTGAGTGTTCTTCCCCGGCCTCCTGATTAGCCACTTTCCCTGCACACCTGTTCCTCATTTCCTAATTAGCTCTCCTTGGTGTATTTATAGACCCTGGGCCTGTTTCCTCTGTTTAGTTGACAGCATATCTTTACTGTTATAGTTTTAAGCCATTTCTGAGTCCTTTAACTTGTCGTTTAACTGAAGTTTTTTGACATCTTGTGTGTCTGCTAGGTGTCTCTGTGGGCCTGACTTCTAACTTTGATTTATTACACCTATTTTCAGCCCAACCTGCTGTGTGCTGTGTCTGCTTTTTCCTCTTTCCTGTTTTCTAGTTGTCCAAAATGGTGCACGCCACAAGTATTTCTCTTTCATAAACACTTTGCACACATCTGACATTGCACTGAAAATATACAATAAAAGTGTAGATAAGATATGATGAATGAAAACAATGGCTGACAGAAAGTTCAGTGTTAATATGGCAAATTCCCGGAAGATTGGATTCCACATACTACACAGCAGACCTTTTGACTTGTAATTAGAATTCAGTCATCATTAATTTTATCATTGACACCTGTGTTTTTCCTGCTGTGACATGTCAAAATGTTGCAGATACTTGATGTACAATTGGTTATACAATCAGATATTTCTTCCTAAGGGTAGATATTTAATGACAGGGGTTACCTTTTCAAGGGAACTTATTATAGCAGGTTTATAAAATTGTGTTTTTCTTCCACAGGACACCAGTTTCATAAAATTACATCCTTCCTCCCAGGTATCATAATTATACTGGATTCATAAGATTGCATTCTTCTCCACAGGACATATAAATATATTGGTCTATTTACCCTAAAGACACATGCATATATTTATCAAAACAAAAACAAAAAAAGAAAGAAAAGAATGCAGTGTAGCCTATATGGCACTTTGGACAGTGATTTGACTTGTAAGAATTATTAAAATGATGACACCTTTGTATGATAAATCATAGGATGATCCAATACAATTGACCTCAGATGGAAGTGCCAAATTGTATTCATAAAGTATGTACAGGCTATAGCAGGTAAATGTATGAGCCTTAACAAATCAGCACTAGCAGCCCGTGACCACTAGTGGTCATCCATCTCACACAAATTACATGGTTGTTGCCTTCATAGACTATCGGTAATAACAGAAATCCAGAGATACACCGCTGAAAACTAATTACATTGCAATTTCTCTCCTCGTTCTGTTGTTGCAGCACAATGCAAACCCTTTACGTTTGACTTTCAAAATTCACATGATCTATTTTCCTGGTACTGCTAGTGATAGCCATTGAAACACTCGATAAGCCGCACAGTATTACAGCAGGGCGAAGTGGACTTGAAGGCAGCACTGCTCCTGGACTGTCCAGCAGGCAGAGTGACGGTGTTTGCGTGTGTGACACGGTGCCTGACAGATAAACAAACCCCTTCTTGCATGGCTCTATGGACCTTTTAATAACTAACCTTATCACTGTCAGCGTTGCTAAATAGCTCATTTTGATGTCGAGAAAACAACCTTGGTTAAAAGAAGACGACTCCATTGATGAAAAGTTAAATACATTGGTTGTATCCGCTGAGAGGTGAGTTTTGATACAAGTTGTGCCTAGAAAACTTACCGTTAAGCTAACGTTGGCTAACAAGACGCAGTAGCTAGTAGCCAGGACTTATTCTAGCTCCAATATGCAGAGCGTTATTCATGTTATTAAATAGCGTTACCTATATCAGCAACAGCTACCTGACCATTTGCTAATAACAAGTAAGCTAGTTAATTAGCCGAAGTCCCCATCCTCTTTGTAATATGAACCGTGCCCCGACGCCCATATGGGCACCGCTATGTTGAGCTAGTGATGGGTAAAACTGGCTAACGTTACAGCTAACAGTGATGTGCTGTTTGTGCTTGTGGAAGTTCACCGGTTCACTTGTTGCATCCTCAGCTGAGCGTTAGGCTCCTGCTCCTAAACATAAGCTCCATTAATCGTATGTCATAATGAGTAAACTGACAGCGTGTCTGTTTAACGGCGGGACCATGTTGGAAATTGTGTTAGTGTTTTCACTTTAAAACGTTGTCCCTTGGAACTTTGTTTTTTGTGTCTGTTCATCCATAAATAAAATCAATCTTTTAATCAAATCAGTTCTGCCATACATGGACATCTGTCCATTGAGCCAGGTTTAGCTGGAACAAATGAAAAACATTCATAGTTTCCTTGGTAAGGTATCTGTAATGAACCATTTCATTACAGATATCAAGATGTATATCTACAGTTATTGCTACAGACTCCCTTCCTCCCCACTCCAGAGACAAATTGTTTCTCCATTTATAACAAAAAAATCACAAGATTTCATTGAAGTATTCATTGTGGTTGCTTTCTTAAATCTCTTCAGAGTGCTGCCCTTTTTTTTCCCTGAATCCTCCCACTAACAGAGAGGAGTCATCACTGCTTTCACCATGCTAGACACTTTGCATTTCTTGTTAATACATTCATCTGTAACACTTGAAAATACCTGACCATATCTCCATTTCTCTCACATCCTCCACTGTCTCATCCTTCCAGTGATCTGGTGTGACAATTGCATGCTGCATGTCAGATAACTACCCATCACCCTCCTGCACCAGTTCTGGTGCATGGCCCTTCTTTAGAAATGAATGAGTCTCGCCCTTCCTTGCATGTTGTGCTGTGAATGTGGCATCATGAGGAAAGACAGGGATAACCCTCTGGCACTGTCCCCCAAGAAACCATGCCAGGGCCAGACGGACTATGGACGAGAGCTAGAGAGGCTGCGTGCTGATTTGGAAGCGGAGAAGAGCCGCACACTGCGGGCCCGCCGACACCTCTGTGTGGAGATAAGGCACCTGCGGGAAGAAGCAGAGAGGAAGCAGCAGAGGGCTTTGAGGGAGCTGACGGCCAGGCGTGGCTGCCAAAAGGACTGGCACTCCAACAGACCCTGGCGTCTGCTGGCTAAGGAGGTGAACATTGAAGACATTGGACAATACAGTAACATTGATTCCACAGGGAAAGAGGCTTCTTGTTTGATCAGCGGAGAAACGTATACAAAGCTGGAGCAGTTGCTGCTGACACTGTATGAAAAGATAAATGGTGAGCAGGGAGTCTATAAATTGCATCACAGACAGGAATTTGAGCTAGAAAAGGCCTTCTTCCTCTGCCACCTGCTAGAGGGCCATGAAAGACAGGGGAGGCAGAGTGCAGGACACCCCAGCTACATTTCTAAAAGCCTTTCAAGAAAACTAACGCAAGACAGAAGCAACTTCTGTCAGACGAGGCCTCGCCTAATCTACTCTAGGGCCTCGCTACAGAGATCCCAGAGTGCTTCCCTCTCACCGAGGAAGAAAACCAAACAAGATCCACAAAAGCAGCCATTAGGCCGGGACTTGGTTGCAGCTGACCCCTGCACCACGGCTGCAGTAGTGGACACCTGTTGGAGCAGCTCTCTGAGTATTTGTCACCCTCCAAACGCTCCCCATGCAGGCTGGGACGACCAGCCCCCCTACTGCGCTGAGTCCTCTGGGTCAGACGAGTCATCGCCCTCCAAATGCATGGACAGAAACATGGAGGTGAGCAGCTTCATATTTCCAAATGAATCTTTGACCTTTTTTCACTAGTTGTTCATTCAGAAAGTGCATAAATGTGCACTGAATATATACAATATGTTAGTGGCAATTATGGAGTGGAAGTATAGTCTATTACACTCCTCTTTGGTGGTCTACTATGAAACCCTAATTGGTTTGTAACAATACAATATTTTTGACTATATATGTATAAACTATATTGCACTTTTGTTATGGAGGAAGTTGATTGTCAAAAAAATCAAGATGACAAATTAGATCATAACATACATTTTTTGACATGTGAGTTAACAGACAGTGGACACACATCTTTCAACTTTGCACTTTTAAAAGGAAAACATGACTTCCAAGTGTCTTGTGTTTAATATACAAAATATAATATACATCATAATAATGAACATCTTGATCAATATAGATATTAACTTCATGTTTTTTTCATTATTATACCTAAATGCATAGAATATAGATGTAAACCTAGGCTTATTAGTTTGCCACCACTGTAATAATACAGGAAGGTAACGTCACAGAAACAGACCTGCTAACTAGCACCATGATCATCAAGGCAGCAGCACACAACAAAGCATGTGTATGTAAGTATGTAAACCATATTCATTGCAAATTGATATCAATTACCATTTTCATCAATAGATCTTTATACCAGTGGGGTCAAAACTTGTTCCAGGAGTTGGTGTGGACTGAGGATCACACAGTCCACATTATATACAAAACTGAAACCATTTATGCTATCATTACCAACTTTGTCTTCTTATTAGTAGTTTTTGCACATCAAATTGCCTCAATCAAGCGCAGAAAGCGTGTAACTGATTCCCCCTTATTTGAGCTAAGCTTAGCGTGGGACACTATTCTCAAGACCAGACAGTTTTGTAAAAAGGCAGCAGTGGTAGTGGTGTGTTTCCAGTAATTAGACACTACTAAAACTCTACTATGACAAAAAGGAGAACCAAATGCTAGCTTATGTCGCAGCCTTATTTGTAGCCATTTTGATGCAGGATATTTGAAAAGCATTTAACATGACTGGTGCGGTATGGTGTAAAATACATTTGTGAATATCAGTGGTTGTCAGAGAAGGTAAATACTGCATGATGAGAGCAGAGAGGAGGGGTTAGCATGTGCACATGGATCTGTTTGTGCCTCTTGTTTGGGTGGAAGAAGTGGGTCAGTGTGCTTCTGTCGCTTAAATTTTGGATCAAGTTTTCATATGAAATTTAATAATTAATCAAAGCTTGAACTGTGTCTAAACAGCAATACCCACTTGCCCAGCGTCATGGTTGCTTCATGTTTCTTGCACAGCACTTCTAAGGCATCACCTTTGGTATCATAGCAACTCTGGCATCAGGGTCAAGTCAATTTTTTAAGTGTATTAAAATGTGAATCACTTTCAAAACAAGAATGGACTGGCTTATGCCTGTTTCTTTTAATCATGCATTGTCTTTTGAAGGTGTCTACTGTAATTCATGGTAGCTGTTGTCTGGTTATATTTTCATTCCATTTAGTTTGCCGCCTTTTTGTATTTCTGAATAGCTAAATAATGAAAGTTTGATTTTCCAAGTTAAATATGATACTGTACCTGAAAAAATGTAGATATGCAGTTCACTAAGATAAACATATTTATTATAAACCCATTAAAAACTTAACTTATTAGATTTTCACAAAATTAAGTGATAGTAGAATATTTAACAGTGAGGAAACAGTCCTACATTTGTATTTTGGCCATACTGACTTCTTCTTGGTGTGTTTGATTTGTAAATGGTGAATAGGATTTTGTGATTATCTTAATTGCCATTCCATAAAATGCAAATTTGCTTGAATCAATAATAATATAATATATATTATATATTAATATAATATAATATATATTAAAAAAATCAGTGTATAAATCTGCTGTTGTAGCGGAAAGATGTGGTGATGCTGTAACAATAGTCAGCTGACAACTATTAGTTTGCTGTTTGGCTTTTTGCAAAATCCGAAATGATGTTTCAGAGGTGCTCCTCCCTGTCCTAATTTAATGAAGAACATTTCATGTCAGATGTATTTGACCAGCAGCCCGCTCTTCAGTCAGGCTGCAGACAGGGAGACACTGTCAAAATATGTCAGTGTGACAGGATGTCAATACCACTGAGCCATGATGGACCAGGATAAAGCTCATTTCTGTGCACAGCATATGCTGTTTGACATGCACTGGGTTATGCTGACCGGATGTTTTTCATTGTTTTATGCTCAGTGAGGTTTTTTTTATATTTACTGTAAGTGTGCTGTGTACAACGTGTGATATGTGCACTCACTGATGGCGGTGGTCATGTGTGCGGCAGTTGTCTCACCTGTTCTTTACTTTTCTGGTTGTTTTGCAGTCAGCACCTCTGTTCCCAACAAGGGTGCAAATTTAAACTGTGAGAGGAGCTGAAGCAGAATAGAAACAGTATTCAGCAGAGTTCATGTCAGAGTTGCTTTTGAGTCTTAAGGCTACTAAAGTCATGGTCTTGTGAGCGCACTGTAATTAATAATGGAATAGACTGAAACTGTTAAATCCAGTAAAGGAAACGTTCTTCAGGCACTCTTGGGCAGAACAAGAAGTTATATTAAGAGACTTTATTTAGTCAGACAGGGTAAAATAAGAAGCTCATGTCTGTGAGAGACAGGGAATATGCATGAGCTGGTTAAGGCTTCTCCGCTATTATTTTTATTTTTTTGGCCTGTCTTTTAAAATCAATCCCTTTCCCCAGTGTTACTGATTGCACATACAGTGCATGCCTCTCTTGAACAGTAAAATGGGGATGATGGACAGTTAATGGAATTTAAATGTAACAATTTTAGTATTGGCTGCACTGGCAGCGCACCAGAATGCAGAAACCAGGGCAAAACGTCTGTTTTTGACTTTGCTGCACTCAGCCATGGATTTTCAGTGACCTTTAAAAGAACAGAAGGCAGACTGTTGCACGACATCAAAGCAACCACACTCTAAAACTTCAGCAAGCTGTGTGACTGGAACAAAGCAGTCAGAAAGTATTAAAATATATTTTGACCTTTTGTAGATGATGGAGAATAGGCTGGATAAAAGGTGTTAAGAGTGAAACTTGAGATAAATCTGTCCCTACATTTTACTTATTGTGACGGCGGGCATTATGAACCCACTGCTCAGACCGTACTCAGGCTGCTACTTTTAATCTTGTCATATTTAGCTGGAGTTGTGATCCAGATTTTGTTTAAAGAGTAATCTTTTGCACCATTACCTACTGCTTTAAAGTAATTAAAAAAAAAAAAGTTTATATTTAAGATTCAACTGAAGGATTAATGCCTAGTACACAAAAACAAAAAGCTGCCATGGCAGGTTAAACTACTACATCATCAGTAACACTCATTATCTCGTCAGATATCTAATTTGTTTCTCTGATGTACAACTGCAGTAAAACATTAGAATTAGTCTGGACTGGACACACTTGTTCCTCTGCCTGCCTCCTGCAGCCTCCCTGTGTTGCAGTGTGTACTGCCTCTTGAACAATCAATAGGGAGCCAACATCATTCCAGCGTCATCTCCATGGAAACGAGCTCTAGTCGCTGTAATGATTGGGCCCTGACTCAAAGCCTGCCTTTTTGTGATAGGACGATGGAAGCAGTCCTCCCTACCCCCCTCCTCTCAGCGACACTCACCGTCTTACACACACACACATTTTTCCCTTTCGTCCTCTTTCTTCACCTTTATGGCGCTGTAACCAAGATGGGATTAAGCAGGCTGTCGTGTCTTATTGCATCGGGATGAATGCAATAAGATACAGCAGCATCAATGAAGACGGACTCCCAGCTGAAGAGTCAAAATGCAGCACACATCTCAGCCCTACTGAGAGGACGGGGACTGGAGTGGAAACCTGTTAGTTAGATCGCTCTCTTGTTTTTTTTGTTTTTTTTTTCCCTATTGCACATCTCTTCTTGTTTGCTATTTCAGTTTGGGCCTACATGCAGTGTTTCAGCGTTACGTAGGATAAGAAGTGGTTGGTGACTGGTCTGTCTTTTCTCTTTTCTGGACAAGTACCCGTGACAAACCCCCCTCAGACGACAGAGCGGTAAGGCATGAAGAAACAGCCTATATCAGTACAGTGGGCAGGACTCTCTAAATACTAATCACAGTCTGCTCCAGAATGCTAACAGAACGATGACATTCATTAAATCACCGTCAGAAGCCAAGGGCGAAAATATGTAATATCCCTTTGGAGCTGATTGTCCTCATTTTGGAAGACGTCACCGTGCAGAGAGAGAAGGTACTTTACAACTGGTTTATCTGTAACTGGTTTTGTGTCGGATATGGAACAGTATAGTATAATAGTGCTGTTTTGTCAGCTTAAGCTTTACTGGGATTTATAAATTTATGAGGCTTGTTGTTGGGTCACTAACAACCATGGCGACTACAGCCCTTTGCTTGATTTCAGACACGTTGACTTACCTGTGAAAAACACTTCTGTTTATGAACTGTTGACAAGGGGACTACAGTGACATCTTTATTATTCTCAGTCAACCTGCCACAGCTGATCCATGTAATTCTCCTCCGACAAATGAAAAGCCTGCGATGGCAGGGTCTTGGCTGGGCACCTCATTTGATCATATTGATCCCATCTGTGCTGTTTGACTTTGGTAGAGAGTGATGTATGACCTGTGCACTCGGCCTGAGCAGCCCGAGCCTGCATCGGCACACACAGAGATGGAGAGCCGTGAGGAAGCCGAAGCTCCAGGACGAACACAGCAGGAGTTGAAGAGGTCGGAAGAGCAGGGTGATAAGCAACATGGGCTCTTGGACAAGGCAGGCCCAACCACGGCTAGTATCACTTCAACATCGTTGTTAGGAAAGCGGCACCACTCACTTTATGCGAACCTCAATGGTTTTGAAGCGGAAGGCATATGTAAGGTAGGTGTGGAACATTTTTGTGTCTTCTTGTACCGTTCCCAATGGTTGACAAAGCATGAAGAAGTTTGGGGCACTGAGACATGTGACAGACGTCTTGTACTCCTGTATACAGTATATATTGTTTGGTTCTTAATAGTCTATGAATCATAAAGAGCAGAGGAATCTAAATGTAGCTGAAAGTGACAGGACTATCCAGAGTTAGTTATACACTGTTACAGTTTTAAGCAGATAGTTGGATTATCATCTGCACTGGGTTACAGTGATTGCACCCTACAAACATTGAACATGTGTGTGTAGCACATTATCTTGACACTTTATCTGGGACAGTGCTGTAGCTGCTGTAGTTGAAGCAGTGGGTTGGCATTGTGCTGACCTATAGTGACCTTGTCCCTAATTTCACACCTCTGCATATCCTGTTAGGAAACAGAAGATCCAATTAATGGTAACCAACTGAAAATCAATAGGGAATCCATGAGATTTTCATGTAACTGATGGATGCTTGTACAGCTTTTACCGAGAGAAACATCATTGTAAGGTACTGTCAGAATAACTCGCTTAAATGACTCCAGTTAGCTAACAGAAGACATCTTCTAAATGTCCTAACAACAAATAAAATACATCAATTCAAAAACATCTGGAACATCTGGAATAATTGATCATGAGTGGTTTAACTGGTCCAAACACAGTTAGTAGATACTGTATAAAGGATGCAGATAGTGACATGGTCCATCCTAGACTGTCAAGAGCAACACATGAAGGCAGCTGAATCAACCTGAGCCATGTTGAGCTGAACTTTGAGTAAAAACCATTTCATTTATTTTCTCTACAGTGTCTTTCCATGTTGTGTTTATAGTTGACTGTTAAATTTGGAGTTAGCATCACTTGAAGCTAATTTGAATCATACAGTACATTGCTTGGAATGCCAGTGGCCAATAGTTGTCTGCATTTTTGGACTACATTTTTATTTGTACTATAACATATAATACAGCATGTATTTACCACCAACTCTTCCATAATATGAATATTATGGAAGAGTTGGTAGTAAATACATGCTGTATTATATGTTATCCATGTATCCAATGTATCCATTGTTGAGATAGAATTTTGTCATTTAAGCATGCCGGTGATCTTTGTGCAACACTACCTGCTGGCTTCCCCACCCCCGCCACTTCATTACCCCATCACCACAATCACAGTTTAGTAAAAAACCTTAATGAACTGTCAAAACACAACCTGGAAGAAGCTCCATGGCCACAGACACTGAGAGGCAGCATTATTAAGTGATGCATTAGAAATAATTATTGGGCCATTTCAGACCAGTGGGGGTCGGCAGTTGTGTTTTTCAGCAGGGGGCTGTCAGTCTTAGATTATTGTTTATAATTACACCATTATTTGCTGTGGGGGTACTATGATCGTCCTTTTGTTTCCTTATCACCAGTTCCACCCATAAGTGATGACTCTGTGTGTGTGTGTGTGTGTGTGTGTGTGTGTGTGTGTGTGTGTGTGTGTGTGTGTGTGTGTGTGGCAGGATGAGTTTTTATAAGAACATAATGATTATCTATTGTCCTCTAGAACAAGAGTAAAACACAAATGCAAGAAGAGCAGGTATTGTACAGCAGAAGGAAAGTGGGTGAAAATATAGCTGGAAAAATATATCATGTTCAGCAAAATCCCACATGACTTGACTGGGTTATAAATAGAATATAAAGAAAGATGGCTGGTTTTAATAATAATAATAACTTGTATAGCACCTTTCATACAAAAAAATGCAGCTCAAAGTGCTTTACAACTAAAGAAATTAAGTGCTTTACATCAAGAAAGACATAAACGGCATAAAATGAACATAAAAACATGTAAATGTACATAAGAGTTTTATTTCTGGATCACCATGATTCAGTGTGGCTTGGCCCAAAAAGCAGAACGATTTTTACTTTTTTGTGCTTTCATTGTATTCCACATAAAGGTTTTTTTCCACCCTCAAATTTTTAAATACTATCTGAAAATCCCACACATATTTGAGACAGGTTGAAAAAAGTAATGATTAGCCTTCATTCAGTATACTTTATTCTGCTGTGGCTAAAAGGATAGGTGGAACTGTCATAGGACAAAAAAATCTTGTGTGAGCCAGGATGAAAATGTTATGTTTGTGTACATATTGATAGCTGCCTGGTATCAGTTTTACACTGTCATTTAGAACCATTATAGAAAACAGTCTGTAAGTACAAATTACATAAAGCAGTTGTCATTGTCAGTCTTTCCACTTCATGGAAGAAAGAAGCATGATTGCTCTGAAGGCTAATGAGCTTGTTGACTGTGTGGTCCTCTGTGATCCACACTCTTCAACACCTGTCTGGATACCATATGGCTGCCTGTCTAATGATTGTTGGGTTTACACACTGTGAGTTCCAAATGGAGCTACAAATAGGTGCTAAATCTCTCCACTGAAGACAGTTATTTTTTTCTGATTGACCCTGTATTTAGCTGTGATCGCACCCTGTGGTCATGAAGCTAAGGCCAGGCTAGCACAGTCTGAGATTCTTTGGAAGTGGTCTTTTGTTCAGTGTTGTACAGTATAAAGACCTTTGCCCCAGGTTTTGACAAAAGTATTGTCTTAATTTATAACACATCGGTACTGTAATGATAGCATGTATTTATTTACTTTCTCTGCAGGGGCTTGGAATCTTGGTACCTTAAACTCACACAGTTTTATTCCCGTGGCTGCCAAATTTGTCAATGAAAACAGTTATTTTGGAGTCATCAGCAATGTCTGGTTAAGCGGTTTGATTTGGAGAATGTGCAAGGGTGTGCAAGCATGTTTCAGCCTTGACATCATGCTGAAGTTACTAATTTATTATATAAGGAGTGCTGCTGTTCACACAAGGAATACTTTTACCTCAAGTAATCCAGTCAGCAGAGGCATTTCCTCCCATGTGAAATAATCCAAACATAAGAGTACTTGTCACTCTTACACTGTCAGCAGTGGTTTTGTAGCCTGTAAATAAAGGCTTTGCTACCTTGTTAACATGTCACTTCCCCTGCTGTGGTGGCATAACTGATGCTCAGCAAAAATTCCAGAGAGCTATTTTATACTACTCAAAGCAGCTCCACAACGAGTATAGTGGGTGGGTTTCCTCACACAAACCAAACACGTGCAGGTCAAGTGAATTGAAGACTAGGTGTGAATGTGTTAATCTGTCTATTAGCTCCTCATTAGGGAGGTGACATTATGTTTGACGCACTGATGCCAGCCTTGCAGGTCACCACTGACCCAGTTTGTACCTGTGGGAGAACAGAAAGTGGAGCGGTGCATCTGTCTAGCAGACCTGATAGTCCGATTTTACCATCACTTTGCCCGTAATTTTCTGACATTAATCACAAATCTCGAAGAGGACATATTTCCTGCCATCGCTGTAGAGTCTTTGTGAGTCTTTATTGTTCTGCCCCTTGATGATGAGCATAGCATTTGTGTTAGACAGACATTTATAAGGGTGGCTCTGGCTCTGTTCACTATTTCTTTTTCAGCATATTTTTTGAACATTTCATTTAATATTCCAGATAAAATAAGCAACATTTTTTGCTAATGTATTCCTATTGCAGATTCTATATGGCTCCTTTTAGCCACAGTGTTCTGCTTTTTTTTTTATTGGCCGTCTATGTTATGACTTGTGAATAATTGATAGAGGAGTGTGAGGGTAATCTCTGGAGTATTGGTCTCTCACCATATCCCAGCCCAAACATCACTGTCTGGCTGCAAGGAGAAACAGACTCGCTCTCTGGAACAGGGGTCAGACAGGGCTGTCCCATTCACTTGCAGTCACTTCTATACCATATGCTGTCTTGTATCTGGGATGTACAGAATACACCCTGTAGATCTGATCTTTTGGCATTTATTCCACAGTGTAAAAGACTGAAATGTGACAAAGGCTTGGAAGCTCTCACAAAGCACTGTTGAAAATGAAAATGTAACGCTATGATTTTTGTAATATAAGAAAATGCTCTTTACCACTGTAGCGGCTCTTTAGTATGTATCCACCATCATACTGTAAGAACATCATTTCCATATCTTTCACATGGCAGGAGCAAGGAAATATATATATATATATAATATACTATATCATAGTCATTCTTATGAACAACTCAAATCCAGCCTCCATTATCTGTCTCTTCTTATCCTTACCGATCACATTTGCGCCTTAACCTTTAATCACCAAATGGGAAAATGTCCCATTGCCCATTGATTGATTTCCATTTTCCTCTCATCGCTAAACCTCCTGCTAATACTTTCATTAAATTAAATTATGACACCTAATTCATTGTGAGAACAATGGCATAGATTTTTGTGACCAATTTTTCCATCTTGTATATATACCTGCATATAATCTCATCACAAATGCACACTAGATGTTTCAACATCTCTGTCTCAGGTCTTTAGGATATTGAAAAGACATTTTTTTAAATGCTGTACCCACCCACCCCTTAGGCCCTATACCTATACCCATTTACTGCAAAAAGGAGAAACAAATAAGTAAACCCAAGTAGTTAAAAGTATACTATGCAGGATTTTTCTATAAAAAAAAAAAACAATGTACAGACTAATACAAAATAATCCCTCTCAATCATCCCTTATGACCCACTAGAAGTGTGTGGCAGTGTATGTATCTGCAGAGACTCTGCCCTCTGCCTGTATTTTCTTATTTTCATATTATTTTGCTGTGATCGGGACGCTTCTGGCCGTCAACCTTTGGGCAGTGGGTGTGTAGCATACAGCCAGTAACCACACACAGGGTGGGAGGTCGGCACTCGTAGCGTAGCAACCAGGTTACATCACTGTCTCCGTCTCTCTCCTCTGCTCCGCTCTGCTCTCTGTCTCTGTGTCATGGATGTATAGTGAGCTGCAGGTCTGTGTGTCTGCTTGACCAAGGGCGGGGCTGAGCTACACACACGCAGAGCAGAGAGGCCACAGCGGACAGGATGAAGCACATTCACACAAAATCTGGCACCTTCCCACAGGGCTGTGCGGAGGCGTGGGCGTGTTTATTTGTGCTTTAGAACATAACCGCTGTGAAGCATTCAGAAAATAACGTTTTATTTATCTGCTTCATGGCTTTGTTCTTGCCAGTGCCGCTCGCTCTCTTCATTCACTCTGTAGCTCACTCGACCACCACTGCTCTCCCTCTCTCTCGCATGTGCTAGTCGAGCTGGGGAGGAGGGGCCAATTTTGAATGCTGTGTTTACAAACACCAACTGACAAATCCTGCACAGTATACCTTTAAATGTTTTTGTAGTTATATGATGGGATATACTTTGTGTTACAGCTCTGTCATCTGCCGTTAGTGGTAGCATTTCTTTATTCACCTGTTTTGCACCTGCAGGGTTTGCCTTCGTAGAGACTTATGTTCAGAGGGGGCTATTCCTCCTCATGTTTATATTCGCTGGCCTGCATCCAGACTTCTACGTATTTGCCGTTCTCCAAGAGCTCTCTGCTGTCGGTGACATTTGGACGCTGCTAAGATTAAACCTATGATTACCTGTTTTCTCTCACAATGGAAAATACTTTTTGCCTGGAGGAAGAAAGGGAGACTCATTTCGTTGAACCACTGAATGTCAAGAAAGGTCACTTGGGCCTTTTATTACTGAAGTGCCTCTACCAGAGGTACATTGAATGTGACTAGTAAAGGTTTTTTTTGTGGAACACTGTAATACTGCTTAGACTTTTGAGTAGTGCTACAGTGTTGTCAGAGACTTATTGACTGTCTTGACCCTCTGCTGTCCTATCTTAGACTGTGTGTGTGTGTGTGTGTGTGTGTGTGTGTGTGTGTGTGTGTGTGTGTGTGTGTGTGTGTGTGTTTTGTTAATGGTTCTGTCTGGAAACTAACCTCCAAGCCTGCTCGGTCCCATGTTCTAAATATATTGAATAAATCTGCCTCATGGCTAAGCCTACTTCTAGATCATGATATCAACATGATCTCTATAGAGAAATGAATCTATTTACATTAGTATACCTCTGTAAATAACAATGATTTAGCATATTGGCACAGGACTGAAGGATGGAAATTCTGAAAATGGCCCCAGATATTTCCAGTGTGGAAACAAATTGGGAATTTCCATCCACACTGGAAATATCGGGGGCCATTTTTCAGCTCTTTATCACGAGCTCTGGGTGATGAGATGCTGGCTGGGGAAAACTGCAGTGATGACAGTGACAGAGTAGGAGGAGTGATTTTTGGCAACATCAAGAGTGGCGACAAGGTCCTTGTGGGGCTGGTTGGACGCATTTTTTCAATTAATTTTAGGTACTTCCATTTCTGGCTGAGTGCATTGGAGCTTGCGGAGGTCAGTCCAATCTGTAGAATGGAAATGGCCAAATGTTGTGCCCATATTTGTCATTTGCTCACTTTGATTGTTTTCATCAAAGCTCCAGTTAACAAAGGCTGTCACATGTACCTTTTTAATCCACTGCACAGATACCAGCAAAATACCTAAGTGCTATGTGATTCCATTGTAGATTTGCTTAAATACTGCCTCTTTTCCCAATTATGATGACTGATGTGGTTTTAAATATTCAGTAAAGCCATTTGTAAGTGTGTCTATTGTGCTAGACCACATATTAAGTTGTTGCTGGTGTGATAGCGGGGGGTTGAGGGGCTTGTTTGCATATGCAATTTTCCATGACAGGATTAAGGGTTATATTCTTCTGAAGCTCTCAGGGTTTGGCCTGTGGAGGGTAGGGGGAGAAACAAATCATCTCCACCACATTCTGTCTCCCTTCTATTCATTTTTCTGCTGACACTGCACCAAATGGAATATTTTGGCGACCCCTTCCTTCTGTCCGTCTTTTGAGTTTTAAAAGGCCAGATGTTCTCTGCATGTCTAACACCTTATTAAGCCCTTCGAGGCTCGGGAAATGATGACATTTTTATTTGTGGACTATGAGATGATGAGGCAGCCATGCTAGTGTGGATTTTACTAACTGTGTTGGTAGGTCAGCATTGTAATGGCTTTGTAAGAAAGAAGCTTGAGACAGCTCCAAGCCATAATAGAGACCAGCTCTCAAGGCTGATGGCTTGTGCTGTCATAATTAATGTTAACTTGCGTACAATTACCGAGCATTACAGATGCTAAAACATAACTACCATGTCTTCCATGCCGATTTCTTCACTCGCATCAAGTGTAAAATCACTAATGGCGTAACAGATGAATTAGCCCATTGCTTCATGAGATACATAATGACATCTGAATGCATCATGACTTCCGAGTCTAATGGTTAGAAATCCCTGGATGTACATTGGATTGTTCATACCACATATGTGCTGAAATGTCATCTTATATTTTTAACATGTGGAAGGGAAAAGACACTAACAAGCATTTCTAGGCAGTGCATTTTATTTTTCCACAACCTCACCCAGAAGACGTTTGTATGAGCGGTGGTAGAGGTAGATTGCTGGATGCCTGAGGGGACTAAAGGGGTGTCTTGTGTTGGCTCTTTGTTCTCTAACGCCGTAATCTGTCACCGTCAGGTACCCCTGGGGAGATGAGTCGTGATAAATACAGCAGGGGATTTGAGAGGACACTTAAGAGGGCTTCTTCATGACTTATATATGAGTGTAGGGAGAAAGCTGCTGTTAATAAAATACCTCGGGCCACAAACTGCTTTTTCATGTGCTTTGCGGTTCTTTACTTGTGTAGTTTTTAAGAGATATTTTTCTGCTTTGTTTGAGATCATTGTAGATTGCTGCCTCCCTGTTTCTCAACCCTAACAATGGTTTTGCAATGCCACCGATTTCAAATTATCTTAAGCATTGCCATAGCCTACTTTTTTGACCCATGAATTACATGGATATTGCTACTTTGACCATAGTAATTAGTACAAAACACAAGCTTGGAAAGGGTGTATTGCAAAAATAATATGTAGTAGATAATTGGAGACAAACATTTCTGAGCATTCTTGTTAATGGGATTTAGGCAACACGAGAGCCAACATGACTACAGGTGTAGGAGATCAAAAACATTAATTATTTTACTTTTTTCATGTCTTTTAAGGATGTTTGATGGCAGAGTAGTTCAAGAAACCTCATTAGAAAACCACTGATGTTGTAGGAGACAGATAAAGAGAGTCATTGATTTGGCTCTAAATTGTAACACCTCACCAATATTGTGAAGCTGTTAGTATCCATTTCAGTGGAAGAGCGGCTATTCCCAGTCTGTAGTTTGTCTGTTTCTTGCCTCTGCTGGTAAGTAATACCTCCAATTTGCAGTCACAACATACCATCCATACATCTTCCTGTAGACGCCGATCTAATGTGCATGTGTGGAACGTGGACTCCAGAAAGTAAACAGAACTACTACGTGTACGTGTTGTCCGTAGCTGTACGTGTATGCGTCTGCTTGGGAGTATATTCAGACCTTAAGACTATGTTGAGGAGTCATATCTCTGACCGTGTGGTGTTGGAGGTATGTTTGTATGGCAGCAGACCTTTCCCTTTCCATTATTGCCGGGAGCAGACAAGGCCTGAATTAATTAATGCACATTTTCAGATTCAGCAGACTGCCTCCTTCATACCGATCCTCTGAGTGACTCTGCTGAATGAAGCTCAGCAGCAGGGTCTTACAGATTTTGCACCGTGCTTTTATAAAATTGTAACGGTAGTTTGCTTAAAACCCAAAGTAAAAAAATTGTTGAGATGATTGTGACCCGACTCCAGAAGCTTTCACATTAATTTTATTTGACAAACTTCAGAACTCTTAACTCAAATTAAAAATACAGTCTTATGCATCTCTGAAAGAGGCTGCCTTCAGTATTAGTAGCACTGAGACACAGTTGCAACTGTATATTATCCTTTTTTCCATCCAGACCTAGCCAACAATAAGCTTTATGCTGTTTCTGTGGAAATGGTAGAAGAGCATTGGCAACCAACTAAACCAGTGTAAATAAAGGTTTTCATATTTTTCAAGCCCCAGTCCACAATTGGTATAATTACTGGTGAAATGATGTATTGCTTTAGTAGTAGACCCTGTAATTGCAGTAATACAGACTGTATGGACTTTGGCTGAAATGATACACCAATTGCAGATTTGAGCTCTAATAATGCCACTTCAGTCATCATGTCTAACAAAGAGTTAACAATGGCAAGCGTGTGTTTGTGTGCGTGTGCGCCATGTGTGCATGTCTGTGTCTTTGTCTCGCAGTCTCCTTAGAGGCTTATAGTGGGGGATTTCTGGCTGTCAGCTAAAAATGCTGATGTTGGTGTTTCTGTGAAACCAGACTGTAGACATTTCCATACGCCATACAAATGCTAGCTGAGGATTCCAGACAAAGGATAATCTGGTTGTGTGACCTTATGAATATTTAAGAATAAGCCCCCGTACAATTAATGATCTTTTCTAATCGTTGTTGATTTACATTTATAGTCAACATTTCCTGCATTTGTATTTTTTCTGCTTTTATCTTTGCCAAATATATACTTATTAATACTGCAAGCATATATGCCTAGCATTGCCATTTTTTTACATTTTTGCCAAACAGTAAGAAGCCCTTCAAATGTTCCTTTTAACATCTTTCCTACTATGGTACACAAAATAGCTGAATGAATCAATTAAATGCAAAACACAGGGAAGTTCCCTTTATGTAGTGGTAACAAAACAAGCACTTTGAAGCTATGAGAACAGAAGAAGTTTTGGCATATTGTAGCTCCTACATGAGCTCTGGTCTGTGTGTTCTCGCTCCGTCATGATGCATGTTTCAATAGCACTAGTAGAGTAATTAAAATACACTCCTTTTTTTGCAGTTAATGACTTGCTTATTTAATTTTGAACTTTCCTTTCAACCACACTTACTGATATTATGCATATGAGCAGCTGTCTAAGCTCCAGATAAGACTTATACAAAGAGAGTCAGTTTAATATGATGTTTTCAATAGACTGGGTTCTGCCTATTATTTTTCTTGTGTCTGTGTTGCTTCTCTACTTTAGAGCTTGCAATGAAACGCACAAGAAAGGGATGAATTCCAGAAAACCCTTAGCCACTTTGATTCAGACCCTTAGAGGCATATAAAACAAGCAACTGACCCAGATAATCAAGAGTCAATATCGCCGGCCCTCTTTACGAAGCTCAGTCTTGTCAGTGTCAGCTTGTTGTTAGCAATGTAAGTAATGCATGTGGATAATTAGTAGCAAATCTCTTGTGAAGTTTAAAGGTGTAAGAGTGTAGAATTTAGTGGCGTCTAGCCGAAACGGACTTGGCAGAAATGGAATATAATATTCATAAGTATGTTTTAATTAGTGTATAATCACCTAAAATAAGAATCATTGTGTTTCCGTTTGCAAAGAACAAAGGCGTTGTTGTTTTTAACCGGCAGGAGGCAGCAAAGCACTTTCTGTGCCTATTCTGCCAGAAATTAAAAAATATTGCCAGAGAATCCATCTTGGCTGTTGTTGTGTCTTCTTCTTGTTGTGTCACACTTTAATATGACGCCGCTGGAGTGCAAATGAGTATGTACTTCAGCTTACACAGAGGACATCATTTGAATAGGCGGTCCTTCAGTGTGGCCCAGGACACATTCTCGTACACACTGCTAAAAGAATGTGGCCATATGCGGTCCAGACCACCTCCGAATGTGGTCTGAGCGATCGGATCTCAGTGTGTCCTCAATGGGTCTTGGGTGCATTCACACCTGTACTTAGATCTGTCCTCTTGTGATCAGATCACCCAAGATGCATTTTAATGCCAGGATGTGAACAGGGCCAAAGTGTAGTCACTTTCACAAGTGGAACCTGCAACATTGTTGGGTTCAGTTATCTGGATTGAATAGTGGTTTTTGTCTTTCACACACACAGATCCCCCATACAAATTATATGTCAGTGATTCTGTAGTGTCACTCTTCATTCATTTTTTTCTGTGGCTCCTGCCAGCATTTTTTGGATTTAAGTGCATCATGTGTTAGTGTGAAAGCTGTTTAATACATCTAAAAGTATGACTTTCTTTGTAATAATCTGAAAAGCCCAAAGAGATTCCTCTTCAAAGCACTAGAAAAGTTGATAAAAAACTGATTTGGATGCCATAGAAGTTATTCTCAGCATAAAATATCTCACACACCAGCAATCAGTAAAGACGTAAAACTCTCATCCACTCTGCTTTTATCAGCTGTGTTGCACTAGAAATCACACAGCAAAATCAGTGTAACAGGGCTATGATAGGAATGGGCAATTTTGGCTGTAACTGCGTAATTCATTTTCTGTTCTGCTTAATCATGTCTTAAAAGTGAGCGTGAACACATTCCCATTTAGACAAATGAAACTTGGCATTTGAGATAAATTCTACCTTAAGTTATAAATGCAAGAAAAAATCCCAGTTTCACAGTCAAATAGAATCATTTGTTTTTGCTTATCAGTAGCTATAATGATACATTTTTTGTTTAAACAGTTGCCATCTACAGTACATAATGGTGTTTTCTAGACCCTGCAGGCTGTTGACAGTATCACTATGGTGACTGTCAGTATGTGTTTTATGATCAAGACTCCCTTCAGTTATCTGCTTGTATCCACAATTATTATAGACAGATTCAAACAGAGCATAGGGAGATCCAGCAGGCTCCATTAGGCCAGTCTGCCCTGCCCAAGGCTCAGACTCTACTGACAGACGTTTGTGTAGAGACCCCTGCCCTCTTGCTACTGAGTTACATCTGCCTCGCTTACTGAGCCAGGCCCATGTGAAAACAGCACTGCTGTGAGAGAGGAGAACTGGCTGAATGCTAATACTCTGGCCTTGAGTGGACCTTGCCACCTGCAGCCCTTTTCTGTGGCAGCAAGAGCAGTGTGTTTTTAGTGTAAGAAGCCAGCATTACCTCATGCCTACAGAAAACATCCGTTGTATTTCAGTATGATTCCCAGGGAACAATCACGAGACATGGACCGACTCCAAGATCATTAGAATTAGAATGGAGGCAGGCGGAGGCTGAGTTCACTTTGGCTGGCCTTCCTCTGAGGTGATTGATTGGGCTTCAGCATCGTCGTCCTGAGAGGAAGACTGGGACATTGGGACCAGCTGACTCTTCTAACTGATGGCAAAATAACTCTCAAGGACACAAAGGTTCGTCTGAGAGCTGAGGCTGACTCTCTTTGAGCCATTAAAGAATCTGTGCTGTGTAAAGCTGTTTTTTCCGTTTTTTCCAGTAACCTCTCCTCAGCTTCAATCTAAAAAAAGTAATTTAGGCTGCAACAGTTTCTGCCTAGTGTTTGTGTGCCACTTCAGAGACATTTGGTGATGTTATTATAAAGTGTAAGCTGTGTCCTTTGCTATTGGCTTGATGTAACATACTTTTATCAGTGTACCACTCACTAACAATGCTCACTAACTGCTGCATTATGAAGTCTTTACATCCAGTTTTTAGTATATTTCTGCCACTCATGTAACATAGGACTTGCTGTAGTTTGAAGGTTTATTTCAGTTTGTTTCAGTTACATTTCTATTCTTACCTTTACCTAAAAGGGTACAGAATATCTCCATACTCAAGCACAGACACATGATGGTAGATTGCACAATGGTTTTCCTGTCCTCAAGAGAAAAACACGCTTTATTCCAATATAAGAAACCCATTTTTATCTTCAGATTTGGTGCCAGTTGTTCCACATTTAAAAGTACTGCTGCTGCTTCATGTCAAAAAAAATTCCACTGGCATTCAAACATTCCTGTTTAAGCGTATGGAATTTTAAGAATTTTCTAGATATTCCTACTTAGAGCATCTGAAAATATGTAATAGTAAACTAACTCTGTATCTCTTAACATTACAGTGCATCAGATAAATCAAACCAAGACAGTTGAATAATCAGCATCCATGTGTCCCTGAAAAGTTCATGTATCATCAACAAAGCAAATAGGTTTTTATAACAAGCTGTGTGCAGTTGTGTGCAATTTCTCTATGTGTCCTACTACATCATCTAAAGTGAATGCGGAGATGCTCATATGCTGTATTATAGGGTTAGGATGTTTGTCTGTGAGCGTGTTCACCATTTGATAAACTAGTGACCTAACCACAGTGATTTCCTGTCTTTAACCTCAAATCCTGCATGTGAGCCTTCTCAGGAAAAAGAGCGAGCAGGAAATAAATGGAGAGTAGCAACTTTTTCAATTTGTAAAAATAAAAGCACCAAAAATGTTTGTAATTTCTGAGACATTACAGCATCAAGAGTGGAAAATAAGCAGGACCTATAAAAATGTTATGACATTTTACTTCAGGCAGCTCTCTTGCTTGTTCTAACAATTTATTTTTTACTTTATAATCTTTGTGTGAAATGGTCTAATAGTTTCAGTAGTTTTCATGCACCAGAATATGTCATTGATTTGACAAAATGTTATCTTGTGTTTTTTCTGGTGTCAAGCTGTGTCCAAAGAGGACACTCATGTTTAAGGAGAATGTTCTTGCAGACTCAATGCCTGTATTGATTATACATGTCGTCCATGAAGCATCTTTTCTTGCCTACAGTGACAAGTAGTGATCACATCTTTGCTTCGACTGCAATGTTTTCACACCTAATTTAGACAGTATTGGGAATTCACTAAAACGTGCACTTATTTTGGGAAGCAGCGGTGGGACCGGCCGTCACTAAGTGATATAATATTTGTAGCTGCATGGGCTCTATTGTGTCCCTTGACTATCTCAAATTTCTGCCAGTTTGATATGAAGGTTTGTGCAGAATAATATATATTATATGTAATATGATATGTATATATATGTTTATTTTTCTATGCTGCTTATTCAGTAGTTTTCATTTTTTTTATCATTTTCCTCACCAGATGATGTGTTATTTTTTTAGCCAGAAGTCAAAATATTGTGTGTATGGTTTTACCTGGAAAACATATGGTCATTCTGGCACTAGTTTGTTAACCACTGGCTGCATATTCAGAGAGGATATCCAATATTATTATGAGAATAGTATTGGAGGATGAACACATAGGAGCCTCAGCTGCTGGGTTAGTAAACAGCTGGTCATTAGTGTTGACTTAATAACAGGTACTGTACAGTAATATTTAAAAACCCTCCAGGGAGCCATCAGATCGCCCATCATCTGCAGTTACCAAGACAACATAATCTCACAGGCACTAACATAATGTCACAGGATGATGGTCACGTGATTTTTATACCACACCATGTCATCAGGTTTGATATAACATTAGTGTTTGTGCTGTTACAAAAGTGTCATTGTGGCAGAGGGTTATTTCAGGTCAGTAATGAGATCCCTGGAGTATTATGGAGACATAATGGGACACATTTAAACAGGTTTGCTGGTGTTTCACATGTGGAGCCATCTGTGTGCTTTTGTCATGCTGAGTTATGTAGTCTGCCACAGTTTAGTCTCACACTTGGAGAGACACTTTCCTTACTCATTTATTCACCTCTCTATGTGTGCTGCAGTAGCTGGCGGTAGAGACATGCAGGCTGTTTCACAGTCAAGAGTCAAAGTCAAGCTGATCACAGGTAACACCAGGCAGTGTTACTTCTCTCAACAGTTAATTGCTTTCTCATCATACATTAGCAGCCAAAGTCAGTCTAGGTGATTGGTTTGTTGAATGTGTTTTACACTGAGGACAAACCCTCCCCTTACGTCAAGCCTATCTGTTCACCCCGTCTGCCCATCTGCTCTCACTGAAGCATTGCATTCATGTGTGCCAGGTCTACTGTCAGCTCTTGACCCTGAGCCCCAGACCTCATTTAGAGCATCCCTGACACAGAGGCAGGGTGGTATCGTTTCCATGCAAACTACAGACCAAACTGAGGTCTCCACCACTTGCAGGCTTCCTCCACATGAACGATAAACACTCATGACAGCCTTGATCACCACATTGACTATCTGTCACATTGACTGTCTGCCACATCCACCGCTGATTTGTCCAGCTGTCCTTTCACTAAGAGCTCACAAAATAACAAGCTTATTTGTCTAACAAATGACTATTAAACTTTATTATGTGTATTTGTTTCAGTACATGGTTGCAATCTTGGAATATACAGTGTGTTTCTGAGGATCTTCGATATCCTTTTTGAATTCTTTCTCTGTAAACAAACAACTGTTGTCACAGTCCATCACCCTAAGGTGCAGGTTGCAGACACAGCAGACCCGAAGCCTGGGACAAATCATCAATTTCACTAATTTGGCTACCCTATTAACATGCTAATGTTTGGACATGTGGTCATTATTAGAGCATCAGAGAAATAGAAGTGAAGTAAGCTGAAGGTTCATCTGTCCTCACAGTGAGAAACCGAGGCATACAGCTACAGAACTAAAGTGGCTTTGGGACAATCCACTGAATGTTCTTGAGGGGGACAGCCAAAGCTCAGACTTGAAACCCACTGAAAATCTATGAGGAGACCTGGAGATGACAGTTAATTGGTGTTCCTGTCCAATTTGACAGAGCTTGAGAGGATCTGCAAGAAAGAATTACAGAAATTGCCTAAAGCCATAAAGGCACACCTAAGAGAGATCTCAGCTATGATTGCTGCCTTTGGTGGTTCTATAAAGTAGAGCATGTCATCATGAAGTGCAAGATGTAGATTGATGGCAAAAAAACTTATTTTGAATTAAATCTATAAAAGAAAAAAATGAGTTAAAAAAATTGAAAAACGTTCTGACTTCACTGTATGGGATCTCCTTTAGTCATTTTTTTTCTTGCGCCCTTACTCTCTGTCTCTCCTCCTCCACTTTCTGTAGTGCAATGTGAGTGCAGAACTCATCTTCCTCTTATGCTGAGTTAGTGTGGTATAATAAGTGTTCAGCGCCAGTCGCAGGCTGACTGAGCTGGTCTAATGAAAAGCCCATTCAGTGGGCTGTCATCTGTCAGCCACCATTAGATAGCGCTATGTAAACATTGGCTGACAGCAGAGGAAGGCTTTTCTGGTACTCGGAGATGGCACATGATTTTAGAAACACTAGAGAATTCATTTCTTAAATATTGATAAGCACTCGCTCCCTGTTTCACAAAAAAAACAGATACACTGATACTCTTGTGTGCCAGTAGTTGGTAAACCCTGCATCTGATTTTGTTTTTCAGAACGGTACTGACTATGGGTTCCTGGTACGTCAGAACTCTGAACTCTTGCGAGCTCTTGATGAGCTGGAGAAGACTTGCACCACACTGAGGGAGGAAAATGGCCTGCTGGTAAGACTAAAAATAAGAGTTTGTAGTCTTGACTGCACCTGGCCTACTTTCTAGTAGGCCACATGCACAGAAACTGAGCAAAACATCTACTGTTTATGTGCATTGTTTCAGTTTAGTCCTGTAACTTGCTCTGTTTTTTTGTTCTCTGTCATTTATTCAGTTCATAAATAGATCATTAATTTGTCAGCGTGTCAGTCTTTCCCCATCTATATTCTGAATTTCCACTGCTGGCACAGGCAGATGATATGAAACAAGGAAGCTCAATAAGCCTCCCTAAATAAATGTTTTTGTGACTCTCGTTTGGCATCGCTTTGTTAATATTTGCTGCAGGCTTTGTCTGATGATGATATTTGTTTTCCCCGTGTGTTTAGCGGAAGAGCAGCGCCCCAGAGACAGAGGAGAAGGTCAGGCGACTGAGGAGAAAGAACACAGAGCTGGCTGTTCTTGCTAAGAGGCTGGAGGAGAGGGCTCGAAAACTGCAGGAAGCCAACCTCAAAGTGGTATACCGCACAAATAAAATACCTCTAACATTTCCTCAGTGAACTGCATTGCTCTGCATGTTTGCCCTCTCTGTGACCCAAACTCTGGCAGTGACTCATTATCGAACACCACGATCCAAATCACCACATCACCATGATGTCCGGTAATGAGATGGATGGAATAGTTCAGCATGTGATGAATAGGAGCCTTGTTGAAAGATACCAGCACCCTATTGAAAAATGTAATGCATCACTAAAATGACTACAAGAAGTTTTGGAAGATTTTTTACTCATTTTATTTAACCAGGATGTCTCTTGATGTCTCTTTTATAAAAGAAATGTGGCAAAATATTTTTACATAAATCAAACTAAGAATTGAACACAACAGTCAAGAAAACCACAATTGTGCCAGTTTAAAACATTTACATTCCTCATGAAACTGAAAACTGAAAAAACTGATATGTTGGCAAAGATGGACATTGTCTTCTACAGTAGTTGCTTTGTTTTAGAACATGGCTTGCTAGTTAGACACCATCTGTACCTCTGCATAGACATACATACATACATACATAACATCTGTTTTCAGATCAAGGGATGAAAAATTAAATCAGTGTAGAAAAATTGTACACAAATGTGGTAATTCACTGTTTGAATCCCTCAGTGTATGCAGCAGTGTGTCAGAGCTAAATGAAAAAGATGAAGCCTGACAAGACAAGCAGTTACATAAAATGTGCTTTTGACTATGCAACAGCATAAAACACTGTTTACAGTTGTTTCAGCAAAATTTATGTCCATATTCCCTGACTACTTTTTAATATTAATAGTATCTGCTTATGCAGTATTTTTTGGCATATTTTTATTGACAGAATAAATTATTTCCCAGAAGATCCAAGTGTCATCACTTTTGATGAATACACAACTTAACACTTAAAAAGTATCTTGCCACAACCCACACATTGCAGGTGAAATGATCATTAAATAGGTTGATAAATGTCTAGTTTCTTAACAAATGGTGTGAACATCATGATGAAATCTAATCCAATACAATTGTATTGTATTGTAAGAGTAATCTAACTAAAAGCTGTGTGTTGCACAGTATCTCGCAGTAGTATTTGAAACATGCTTTTGACAAAACAGAGTACAGATCTCAAGTGGGAAAGAGCCCCCAGCCAAAGTCTCTCCTGAAGAGCTGCAGTAATCTAGGAAACAATTTAAGGACCACCCATCTCTGTCTTGACTCCTACTGTCCCTGGCTGCTGTGTGCACCTGTTTACCAGAGTGAGGGAGAGACCTCTCCCCTCCCCTCTCACCTCCTGCTGCTCACTGAAGGGCAGAGCAATGTAGTTCAGGTAAAATTACATTTACAAAAACTGAAAAGAAGTTTAACAGCTCTGCAGTATTTCTTGAACTATTGTGTCTTAATCTAATATAATGTGCTTCACTGCATAGTATTGCTGGCAGCCAAAGTGAGAGCCATAAACCCCTCACAAAACACAGTAGTATCCTGTCCTGTCTTACTGGGGTATGTTTATAATGCTGCCCCCTGTCTGATATTATATGATTGATCTTCTACTATAACTACTGTCCTCAGCAGGACAGAGCTGGTATGTGCAGTAGATCATTGAGGAACAGCTCTGTTTTCCCTGTACCACCTACTACCATGTAAAAGTTTACAAATTTGCAAATAAATTCATGTTCATGACAGACTTCTATAAAATGGTGATTAATGCACCATTGATATATTGTATATCTCCTTCTTGTTCTTGTACAGGTGAATGCCCCGTCACTGATGAGGCCCGGGTCAGTGGAACAGTACAAGAGGGCATTTGCCCGTCAACGAGCTCGTGACCTTGCCCAGCACGCCGATGCACTTCTGTCTAAAGACAAGGAGATTGCTGCCCTGCAGCAGGAGTGCAGAGAGCTAGAGGCACGGCTGGGCACCACTAAGGTATTTATAACACAATTCATCAGCAGCTTTACACAGCTCAGATTGAACTGTGGTTATTAATTTGGACTTTTTTTATATAGATCACTTCACTCTCCCAAGTTTTTGTTCCAGCTAACCCCATTCACCGTCCTCTACAAAGGCTCACAATGCCACAAGCTTGCCCTCTGCTGGACAACATGGGTACTGCTCATCCTAACTCCCTCCTAAGCCCGTATTACAAAGGCTGCGTCACTGCTGATGTCTAGATGACAGTGCAGGAATAGGCTGCCTTTCTAAGTGCCTGTTTTTAATTACTGTTCCAGTGACTTAAGAGCTCATTGTCCTGAATGTGAACATCTGTTGGATTTATTAATGAAGGGTTTTACAGGCTGAGCTGCATCGATCTAATGAGAATGTCTGGGGATCACATGCTCAACCTAAATGCATTTTTTACCATGTGATAACAAGGTTCAGTTTAACTTGAATTGGAAAAAAATAAATATAATGTCCAAATCAGATGACATTGATATGTTTTACTGCATTTTGTGTTTGTTTTTAGTTATACAGTGTTCCCTCTGACTGTGCTTTTAGGCCGTTACACTTACGTCTATGTAAATAATTAAAATACCAATGTGCTGAATTGATTATGCCATTGTCTTTGATGTATATGTGTCTGCATAGGGTTCCCCTTTTCCATCTGCCAGAGTGGAATTTGAGAAGCTTCTCAGGGAGTCTCAGAGGGAGGTGCTGCGGCTCCAGAGGCAGCTGTCGGTCACATCATCCAGACAGCAGCACAACCACAGTCCCGATCCCGGTGGCCCAGAGAAGCGTGAGGAAACCGAGGAGAAGCAGGAGGGGGAAGAGAAGGTAAAGTCACCCCCCCTCATATCATGTACACAGCACAGCTCTACACTGACCCCTGTTGGTCTTAAGCAGCTTTAATAACAGCAAGTGAGCCTCGTCTGTGCACACCGTAACTGACGACATCAAAGCACCTGTCATTTTGTACTTTTAGACATGAGATCAAAGTAGCAATGAAAAATGGAAGGGAAATGTTCCTCCTACTGATCTGTGTTGTGATTTTAAAAACCAAAATGATGCATAAAGCTTAAGTCAGTGCACTATGTGTTAACTATGTGATCTAGGCAAACAAACACAGACCAGATCATGGTGTCGGTACCACAGTATAGCAGGGATTATACGTTGTTTGCAAATGTAAAATGTAGCCCTAAAACTCCGTATGTTTATATTGGCATGGATGCGGTTTTGCAGTGTTATATAATGGCTTGTCGTTGGACCCGATACTAATCTGCCACAAGCCATAATGAGATGATTCCCTGTCTTGAACTTGGGCCTGATCAAAGATACCAAAGTCACACACTCTGATCCTCTCTGCATTTAATGCTGATCTCCTCCATATTCAATTCTTAGAAGCAGTTCTTACCTTCTTCACCGTAGAAGTGATGCTCAGATACTGCGTGTCTACCGCTGGCCAAAAAATTTAAAAATGCACATATTTCATGCATATATGAATAAATTACATAATGCAGGATGGACATGATTTGTAATTGTAAAATGTAGTCAGCCACATTATTGAACATCTGTAACAGAGGGGAAAATGTCATTTCTGTGAGGTTTAGGTATAATTTCTGTGTATTAATATCAGTTTAAAGCGTGTATTCTATATATGGATTTTTGTGTGTGTGTGTGTGTGTGTGTGTGTGTGTGTGTGTGTGTGTGTGTGTGTGTGTGTGTGTGTGTGTGTGTGTGTGTGTGTGTGTGTGTGTGTGTAAAATTCTGTACTGCCTTTGAAATAGAGTAAATTCTCTGCCTGTGAAGCTCAAATGAGAATGCCGATTGTGGTAATCTCTCTCGTTTGTGGGACGCACACACGCACTCACAGTGGCACGCGCACACCCAGAAAGGGGCCATGTTGTGTGAACTCTAATCCCCTCTAACAACAGAATGGTACAGTCCAGTAATCCGCTCTCTGTTGCTGTGGCAGCGGTGAGAGGGTTTTGGGTGGTAGGTAAGACTCCAGCCGCACTAAAGACTTTTCTATCTCGCCCTGCTCTGGATAACTAGCAGGCCAAGGGAAGCCTTGACGTCGCCACAGATCACACGAAAGGGGTAGGTCATCTTATGAGTTTTGTTGTCTGTGTGTGTGGGTGTCAGTGGTCCATTGCAGTTCTCCTTGGCTAACCTCATATGTGCCCGCCTGGATGTGAGCCTGAAGCCTTGCAGGACTCAAACTTGAGACTTAATGCTGAAAACGAATCAGTGTCATGACGAATCGGGAGTGTGAGAGAATTGGCTCAAGGCAGTGGGTGTTGCATTTGTGTTAGATGTATAAATGAAATTCTTTTTCTGAAAGATTATTAGTATGTTACATGCCCTGTGTTGCTATTACAATATGACTCGCAGCTAAGGGGATTTCTCTTTTAGGTCTCATAGCTGTTGTTTTTTAATATTCATTTCAGCAAATCCTGCAGTAAATCCCACCCTTGTCTGTGATGGACTGCCAGTTTCTTAGAACATTAGAAAGACGGGATATGCATGAGGCCTAGTCAAGGGCAGCCTGTCAGAAACCCAGTTTTGTAACAGTCATATTTTGGAGCTTCCAGATGTAGAATTTAGACAGACCGATTTAGTGACAGGGTGGTAGAGCGTTTGATTGGTGGACATCGATATGCTCTGTATTAAAAAGAAAATCAACGGCCAGGCCAATCCATTAAGGTGCTTTTAAAAGAAGTGATCCAGTTACCCGTTTCAGTAGTCTGCAGGGATTACACCAATGTGCTTATGGCATTCAGGGCCTGCTGAATGGGATCTGACCCTGCTTTAGTACGCATGGGCCCAGGGTGTACTTGATCCTTTAGTATACATGGACCACATCAGTGTGAAGTGTACACAATGGCATCTCATAGTGCAAAGCGGTGTGCAAGTAGAGGTGAGCTTATAAGCAAAGCCTTCTGACAAAAGCACACGCATCTGCTGTGCCCCGAACATTTATCAGCTCATGAGGACAGACTTGGCAGCATCCTCCATCAGGCCATATAGTGGTGATGACTGATATGAGTGTCTTTACTCTTTGAGCAGGAATTTCGTTTCGTCTTTATTATTCACAATAAACATTCCTTTAATATTTATTGTAAGTTTTTTATGCTTGCACCATGACTGCCATTATTTTTAGATCAACTCTGCCACATCCCTTAGACCCCAGCAGTTTAGTCCAAGTAAAGTATTCCTCACTAGAACTGAGAGACCAGCAATCACATTTTTCTAAATTTTTATCAAGCATACCAATATCATGTAAAGAACCTTTTACATCTAAAAAGAAGTTCACACATTCTCACATGCACATTTGCGAAAATCACAAGAATAGAGATGAGACAGGAGGGGGCTGTGACTGTTGCTTACTCAGATCTCACATTTCTCTCATTTTAACCAGCACCTAGTGTTCTCTGCTGTTACCTTATCTTCCACCTGCTATAAGCCAATCAAGCCAACAGACATACCAAAGTAATATGATTCCATCAGCTATAGTCTGTAAAAATCAAACTGAAAATCTGTGCTGATATGAAATAGGAAGGGAATACAGAGAGTGAGCAGAACTTGTAATGACGCTCAAATTATTCCTCAACTTTCCAGTGTTTTTGCACAATTATACACTAAATTATAATCATTGTATACTTTACTAAACAGGTATGACGGGTTAAAATACATATGTACCTCTAAGCATCATAATAATCATAACCATACATTGTCTTGTAAAATAAGAATACATGTACAAGTTGTATTCAGGGTTCAGGTGCTCCATTGGCCACAGGAGTAACATGTATTTGTATACCAAATGTGTTTAAATGCCTTGTGCTCATCACTGTGCATAAATGGCATTTACAGTGTACAGTAAGTGATCTAAATACGTACTAAATTACTATTCATTTTGAATTGTTGACATTTGGGTGATTTGCAGTAAATTTGCTTTAAATCTGATACTATTCCTTTCCATAAAACACAGCATGACACGTACTGATTGATCTATATTGTTAAATACAAGTTTAACATTGAGAAATGTATCAAAAAATGAATTCACAGTTTAAAGGATAGGATCACAAGTCTATCTTAATACACTACTCACATGCTTGTATGTGCATCGAAACAGTTTTTCTTGCAATTGTTCCTCCTGTTCCATACAAAGAAGAAATCCCTTCCAAACGCATTTCCATTGTAAGAGATGGGGGATAAACCCTGCAGTCTTTGTTCTGCATAAAAATCCATCCTAAAGTTCAGTTGAAGCCAATATTAGGCTTCAGCAGTCTGAGACAAATCAAGTAGGTTCCCACCAAAGTTACGGACTTTTTAGTTTAGAATTCCCTCTTTTTGTTTCCTCAGACAGTATTTTCTAGCTGAGCTGGGGTGGAGGGACAGTAACACAAGGAGGGAATATTGTACTAGACTGTAACTTTAGTAGGTATCTACTTAATTTGATTTGAATTTGAATTTCAAACTATATTTTGGGACGTCAGCCTGATGAGACCATTTCACAGCAGAACCAATTATTTATTATAAGAACATATTGTACAAATGTGAACAAAACCTTATTTTCACTTTTTATATTCAATCCTTAAACCACCTTCCCTGACATGTCAATGTATAAGCAAACATGTAATCATACTTGGATAATGAATTTGATACACAAATGTTTGTAACGCCAAGTCATACACAAAATTCTTGTTAATACACAGGATGACTTATTAATTTGTTGTTTATAGGATTTGCTGTTGAGGCGTTTTTTACAGACTCTAAAGAAATATTTACACATCCAATTCACATTTCTTCTGAACCAAAATCATATGAAAAAATCTGAAAAATCTGCACCCAAAAACATACATGTATGCAGAGAACTTTAATTCTCAGTAGAACCGCTTCTGTCACTGCTAAGAGATAAAATGAGGCCAACCCTCATTGTATGTGAGTGTTGAGAAATGCTGCACAGCTTTATTACCCACATTTTTGGCAAACTCTTTGGACAACAACCCCAACACATCCTCCTTCAACTCCACTTCACTGTTTCCCACATAGCTCCCACCCCTTCAGTTACCTTTTTTTGTCTGTTGTTGTTTGTTCTTCATTTTTCTGTTCAATTTCTCTGTTTTCTATTTTTTTTTTTTTTCTTAGTCGACTATTCAGAATGTAAACTCTGTTTTTACTTAACTGCGGGAACATGTAAACATTTTGTTAGTTTGTTTATTTGTTTTTTTTTATGTCGTGCACATGTGTTTGGTTTTCACACAAGGGAATAAAAATGAAAAAAATAAAAAATATATATCATATAAGCTATACAGTTTGAATGCATTTAGCTTCACACTGCACCTTGACCCAGTGAAATTACTAGTTTTGTTAAGTTAGCGTGTTGGCACATAAACCTTTTGAAATTATTCATAATAGCCTAAGCCCTGGTCTAATGCTCTCTGTGACAGTCCCTTTAGTCCTCATAGCATTGTATAAATGAGGCATTATGTAATATTCCCCCTCTGTGCCCATTCGTCAAAACGATGTTAGAATTATATCACACGTCGCCTGAACCCTGATTATGTTTGCTTTGAACTCATTGTGAGCTCTCACATTCCCTTTGCAAAAAAGATTGCCCTTTTAGGGGATTTGACACTGTAAACTAATAGTAAGGTATGTCATACTGATAATAATATGTTATCACTGTGTAGTTACATGAAAATATCTCATCTTTTTGAAAGAAAGGTAAACACAATGACTGTTTTTGCTAAGTAGGGATGTTTAATAAGGTATGAAAAGTTAAGAAAGTTAAGAAAATGAAAAGAGCTGCACAAATAGTGGAATAATGATTAAAAAGGGTGGGTTTGTTCACATTAGTTAGGGATCTTACAGTGGCTAACAACACTAATGTGTCACTCCCACCTTGGTGCATGGCTGCCGGATTGTAGCAGAGAACACACACACACAAGTGCTACAAGCTAATCAAGAATCACAAGGAGACTGATTGGTTTAACCATGACTGACCAAAGACTGACCAAAGGTGGGATTTGCCTGGATGCTGGGATCATCTGGCACGTCTGCACTTGTAATGAATGTGACAGGATCTTGAATGCCCCCCTCAAAAGGAATCAGGAAAAAATACAGCAAAGCATTTGTTTAAAGCCCTCATTCCTGTGCACTGTTTTTGTACAGGGGCCAATGGAATTAGTGCCTCCTGCTGGCCTTTCGTCACCATTACTAACACCATCTGGTCTCCTTTTCAAAAGATAAACCTGGTATAGCCTTGCTTAACTTCTCAGACTTTTCAGTTTTTTGGATGCTGAACCATCACACTGGGTTATCAACCCCATACTGAGGTCTTCTGTATCTGCCATGATTCAAGCTGTGTGAAAGGAAGAAAATCCTGCTGCATTAAGCACCTGCACATTTAACAGACAAACAAACAGATCAGTATGATGCCAGAAATCTTTTCACATGTCTAGTAGTAACACATACGATGAAATTAAAGAAAGGTTGGAAATAGATATCTTGGTGTATATAGTCTTAAATTATACCAATGAGAATCAGCTGCTTTGTAAAATGAAAGGTTGTCCTCCATAGAAGCCATTCTGCCTGTCTGTTATTGCCAGGTCACAGTTTTGTGGTTTCTTAGAATAGCGATGACTGTGCACATCAGCCAAAGGTCATTTCTTTTTTCCATTTAAGTCAGAAGTCCTCTCATATTTCAATTTCAGCCTCTACAGTATATCTCTTTTTCAACAGGACAGATTAAATGTTTTTAGGCTGAATTGTGTGTCAGTATTCAGCTGTTCCACAGTAATTGCGTGGACGATTCCCTCATGTTATATGTGCATTTCTTTATTGACTCTTTCATGACAATGCCATAATACTAAACACTGAACATAATTAGTATATGTTTATAAAATATTAAACATGCATTGCAGGTAGTTGCCAGAGAGTAATCATTTGTTATGCTACATTTTCTATATTTCTTTTCCTATTTTTTTCCATTAAAACTCTAAAATTACCAGCTAATGGAAACATTTAGTATCATGTGTTCCATTAGCTTGTAAGTTTCCGTTACAAGCTAATGAAATGATACATGATACTAAATGTTATCTTTTTTGCAAACAATCCAGTTGTTTTTTGGATATTTTTTGTACAGTATATGAATGTCTCCATGCAGTGTTCTGACAGTCCCTAGAGAAATCCTTTCTTTAAGCGGTGTGGAAACTGCGCTTCAGGTCTTAAGTGATATGTCTTTTCACGACTGACAATGTAAAGGAGA
The DNA here is from genome assembly GCA_038419695.1 of Scomberomorus guttatus. Lineage (NCBI taxonomy): Eukaryota > Metazoa > Chordata > Actinopteri > Scombriformes > Scombridae > Scomberomorus > Scomberomorus guttatus. Next base: position 7,768,029 of record CM076460.1, read on the forward strand.
GGAGAGTGTAAAGAAGAGATCCCCTTTGCAGCACGTGGCCGAGCGCCTTTGATCCTGTTATTGGGTCATGGCCTTGGCTGCACTAGCACAGTTTTACTCTGAGCATAAGTAGGTTTGCTCTAAAATTAGATGCTGATTCCTGACTCTTAACCCTTAACCAATCTCAGCCTGTCCCCCACCCACCTGGATCTCAGTCAGACGGATCATACACATTTTAAAAATAATTGTACAACAGTAATTGGTTAAGAAAAATAGCCCACTGTGAAACATTCAAGCCACTACACACAGCCCAATTAGAAAGGACAACTTCCTGCTAATGTGCTCTAGTCATGTAGCAGGTTAGAGGGATTCCCCCTGGATTATTCATTGATTGTAGTTAGACCACTGGGAAGGAGGCTTGCTGGTAATCCTTTGCTCACAGTGGGGGGTGTAATGTAAAGTATCACTGTACAGTATACCAATCATACATTTGCTCCCTTCTCCGTAGCTGGTCATGTTTTCCAAATAAGAACAGAAATGTTTTAATGCAGCATCTTGGAAAATAGCTATTCAAGAATACCTCTGTAAACGTGAGATGACTAACTTAATGATTCTCCCTGCCCCTGCCAGGTTGTAGGAGAGACCCCGTGTGTGGCATTAGATGAAGCTCCATCCAGGTGTGAGAAGACTCCCGGAGAGGAGGAGGAGTCGGGGCTGCGAGTGACGCCCCTACCGGGCCTCAGCCCGACCCCCTCCCATCAGGACGAACACACAGAGGAGCAGCACCTACATTTTCTGGTGAGTGTGTTTAGTTTTATATTGAGCTGATACTATAATACCCCTGTCATGCAGGGCAACATTCAGACAACAAGCGTGCAGCATTTTTCCATCTTAACATTTGGGGGTTTTCTTTCTGTTTGAATTACATGTATGAAATACAGTTTAATATTGCTGCTTTCATGAGGACACAATTGCTCATGAAAGCAGTTTTAATAAAATCTCTCTTAATATTATCAAATAAAATGTACCGATTAGGGTGTGTTGCTCATTGTTGCTGAAATTAGAGGGTTAGTAATGCAGAGGGTCACTTAATGTCGCTGACATTCATGAGAGTCCTACACACCTTTTAATAGCAGTAACTGCATATTGTGTCTAATTGTTGAGATCAAGCTTTGCTTTCTACTATGCATTTTCATGTGGAGCTTGAATTTAGTGGTGTGACTGTGCTGACTGCCACTGAGGGGAAAAAAACTATAGTCAGATTTGTTATGTAATGCTGGGATTATTTTGATCTTGTCCCTTGGAAACAGAAGAGTAGCACATTGGCCTTGCTGATTGTACAAGTGGGACCATATTCCCATTTAGCTCTGTATTGACTTTCTTGTTGGGATGGACATTTTAGACATTAATTGATGTTTTGTTTGTTGTTAGAGCATTGAATGTCATGGCAGATAAAATAAAAACAACTTACGGTCTCCTCACCCTTCATTGAGCCACACACATGCCATGATTGTGTTTTCATGACTGTGATCTGTATCCATCTAGGTCATATGTGAGCTACCCCCACTGCTCTCACAGATGTGTCAGCAGCGTTTTGAAAAGCTTGTACTGCATTTTTTAGTGGAGAAGGTCATAATTAATATGCAGATGTGCCACTGTATTTTCTAAGAAGTGCTGTGCTGCTTTTTAAATTCTGATCTCCAAAATGCATGTATATGGTTTGCTCAAATGCATAATTTCTGTACACTCAGCACACTCACTTCACTAAGGAGCGACAAAGTTATGAAGGGAAAGAGCAAGTATATAATTTGAATCAGAAAGTGATGTGCTGTGCATCATTACATCTGAAACTGAAGTGTGCACAGTCTGGCTGCAGGGGGAGTAATTTAATTCATTGAATTGAATTTTTTGCATTCCTAAATCCATTGTAGAGCTGATTGAATGATTAGTTGATTAATCAATTAGCTGTCCATTAAGTTGGACACACAACAAAAACTCAGTTAGCTTCACAGTCATGAGTCGACTATACAACAGAGCATCCTGGCTTGATGCACATTATTCAGGCCTGTAATGCTGTGATCGATACACACAATCAAGCAAATCAGACCACAGATTGCATTTTAATTATCCTTATTGTCTTGCTGTGTCCTCACTGGTGAGAGTACAGCATCTCTTCCAGTCAGCTACTGGTGGTCTGCAATTAGCCTGTCTGTTCTGTGGCTTCCCCCCACACAGTCACAGTGGTAATATTTGATTGAGGTCCTGTGGCAATGCTGAAATAAGCTGATTTCTCCTATACTGGTCCTGCATGTAAGCTGCATTTAGAATAATTAAAGGATGCTAAGCTTTGTAATACCTCACTGCTGTCGTATCAGAGGTCAATATGGAAACTAAAGCCAATGTATTCTGCATTGCAAATTGTAGATTAAATAGTTTATCCTTTGTCAGCAAATAATTTGTTATATTACATATTGTTTTTCATGGATTTACTTTTACACAGTATATCGGTGTTTGTTCTGGTCAAAATCATGTAAAGAAGTTGTAGTTTCAGAGCCATATCAGATTACAAAATGGAGATTCAGCGCTTTGTTATCGTTGTCGGTTCAGGAAAGTGAGCTGAGCAAGAAAAGAAAAGAATGTGAAAACCTCGAGCATGAAGTAAAGAAGCGACAGAAGAGATGTCTGGATTTGGTAAGCAATCTTCTTGCTCCAGTATTTCCTTCTCATATGCTCCCTGGCAGCCCTCCAGTCTGGTTTAAGCATTGCCATAGTGGACATAATGATGACTTGGGAGACGTGGATTTCCTCGGCTTTATCTGAACGTTGTGAACGTCTTGTGGTTTCGTAACAGGAGAGCCAGCTTGAGGATGAGCGAGGCAAAAATGAGCAACTAAAGGAGGAGGCAGATCTCCTCAGGAGGAAGGCACAGCTGCTCGACCAGGTCAGTGTCTCCCTGCCATGTCGAGCTCCTTCCTTTGTCTATTTTACCCACCAACCTAGGCCGAGCAACACAAATGGTTTGACAAACAAAATAAACCCATTGTCTTCCTTTAAACGCATCCCGTCAGTTAACCTGCTTGTCTGTGTTGTTCCTCAGACTCGGGCTGAGAATGAGGAGCTGAGGGAAGATCTCTCTGAAGTGACCGCTCAACACAATTCAGTTCTCGAGGAGAACCAGAGACTCCGTGCCAAACTGGAGAACCTAGAGCAGGTCCTAAAGGTACTGCCGGGGTCAGATATTCCATGGATTATTTTCAGTTTTACTCCTTACCATCCTACTTGTAAAGATTCTGACATTTTTCCTCTATGAACAGCATATGCGAGAGGTCGCCGAGCGAAGGCAGCAGCTGGAATTGGAACATGAGCAGGCACTGGCTATCCTTAAGTTCAAACAGGATGAAATCAAACGGTTACAGCGGGTAAGAACCACAGTCTCCTGTACACTCTTCATATTTGACAGCTTAAATCAAACCCTTACAGCCCCCATGTTGCTTTCAGCCTAATTATAGGAAATGGGGGGTTTTGTCCAGCAGGAGGCAACCTTTGGGCACCAATAAAGCATCACATTTCATCAGGGCAATTCAAACAGAGCTCACTGTGCTGTGAATTAGAATTTTTATGAGCAAACAACCAATGTTAACACTGACTTTTATGTCTTTTTAATCATCAGGCTCAGTTATTCGCCAAGAGGGAACATGAAGGAGTGGTTCAGATGCTGGAGGTGAGTTCATATTCCAGCATTGTGACTACTCAAATAAAAGATTTACATACCATGCAGTGCTTTTATTTCCATACAGTGAAGCCCTGAGTGGCTTTCAAGAGTTTAGGATGATTTACAGTACCAAAACACACACCAAGCATGAAAGATATTTAATTCTTGCCTTGTTCTTGGTTGACATAAGATGGCATGGATTATACAGTGGAATGGGCTTTTCATGCTTATCTAAACACCTGGCATTTTTGTAACACTCTTGGGCCTGGAAACGTAACCGTTTGAACAGATGGCTTCTCCGCTGCTGTGTGACGTTTACGCTTGCTCTCGGTGTGAGTGTAACACACTGTGAATTCAAAATGAATCCAGACAGCCGATGACAGTTGAAGTGCCCATCTATCTGATTGGCTGCTGATTTTGAATGACGACATTAGATCAAAAAGACTTCATTTTTCACAATTGATGACTCTGTGTATGTCTACTGTCTGTGTTCCATTTTCCACACTTTTGCATTTTGTTTACGAGAATTTGTTCCTAAATGAATTGTGTATTTTATTTTAGGAGTTGACTCAGCTTGTGTTGCGGAGGGAGCTGGTAGAGTATAGCTGCTCCTGTTTTAAAAAAATGCTCGTTTCCTTCCTCTTGCTTAGTTTCTCTCGCTTTCTGTCTCTATTTAAACCTAAAGCATCACAGGAGAAAGTCTCTTTCCCTTATGAGAGAGCCCGAGCTTTGTTGCCAAGTCAACACACTGCTTTTCCCAATCTGTTAAAAACATTTTTTCAAAGATTATAAGGAATATATATGTGTTCATTTAAAAGGCAGGTGTTGACTGCTGAGGGCCAAGAGACATTCTGGTGATGCTTGCTGACAGGATTTTATTGCCGATTGGACTCAGACTGCTGTGTTTCTACTTTATTCATATGTTTACTAAATGTTTCACAAGCATGTGTTTACTTTTGTATACCTCTTTTTCCTTTTGTGTTATTTTTTGTGCTAACCAGAATACACTGGACTGCATGCAGGTACTGTTAACCTTTAGCCTGCTTGATCCCCTGGACCAGATTTTTAATCTCTCTGTCACAAAACCCTAGCCCCTGTGCTGTAGGTAGAACCACCAAATCCCAGTTACTTTTATTTAAATTCTTCAGTGTGTGGATGTTGACAGAACAGTCTGGTTTGTACATCATTTGTGTTTTGTGCATATACTAAATTTAGAGGCAGGAGTAACTCACCTTCAGTAATTACTGTAAAACCATCTTTCATGCTTCATGTGGCCACAGAAGCCCATTTTAAATGCTGATGCCATTTTTTAGGTTATCAAAGTGTGTGTAAATCAGGCCTTTCACAGTTCCGTTCCCAGCTGCACTGAGCACAGTTATCATGCTTATCATGCTGGCTAGTTATTTGATCTCATTGTACTGAGGTTTCCTTTGTATATACCCAACACTGAGGCAGATTGCTGTGTGTTGTTGAGTATTTATAATTTATTAGCGATTGGTCTGTGTTTTAGTACATGACCACCTCAGCTCAGTGTGTGCAGCTAGATAACAGTGTAGCTAGATGACTGCAGACTAGGCTTTGCGTAGGTGAGAGCTAACAGGAAATGTTGTTCAGACAGTTTCGTGCAGAGTTTCGTGCCAGGAACCTCCCACCACAACCGGAAGTGAAATCAGCCACATATAGAAACTCAGTGGGGCTAAGACAAACCTCTGTAGTGTTCTGGCAAATAATCGTGCTGTCTAATGGCTTTGTTAAAGTGAATTCAGTGTAAGACAGAAGCACAACATATAACTTCTTATAACCTATGCTACCTATCTAACTCCGGTTACTCCAGAAAACTACCTGCCTTTATTTCCCCTCCCCTTTTCTTCCCACTGATCCTGTAATTCCTTGTAATTTGTGTTTGCAGCTTGTAACAAATGTTTCAGTTTACATGGTCTGTCTTTCAGAATTCTGACCTTACATTACAATACTTCATTTTACAATGCATTGCTTATATCTTACATCAGCAGCTGTGTATAACTGTGTAAGATCAGATGTGAAATTTTATGCATTAAACATGTGTGCACATCAATGCTAAAAAAGTTTTCCATAATACCAATAAAGTGGCTGTATAGGTATAAATGTTTTCTGCATGACACTGATAATTTATAAAGAAGCTTACCTTTATTTTGTTTTTTATTATTATTATTTACTTTTACAGGGTTAGACCCCTCCACATGACTGATGTGTTCCAATAAACTATTCGATTCATTTAAAGCAGAAATCCACCTTTAAACACAGCCCAGTGTTCACACACTACTTTACAAGCATAGTAAGCAAAGCTCAACTCACTTGTTTGTGTATTTAACAAAGCACATTGCTGTAAAGTGTGTACACAAGAAAAGTAAAGTATAGTACTTCATCACTGTTACACATGAAATGTATCACAAATTAATGATAGCCTATATGAAGGCGTTGAAAGGTGGATTTTCTTAAGTCACAGTTCATTGTTTGTTAAAATTGGGTTTTCACTGTATGTCTGTATGTTCTCCATGTTTGTTACACATTATGTGTAGTCAAAGGTACGAGACCTGGAGGAAAAATGTCGCACCCAGAGCGAACAGTTTGGCTTGCTGTCCCAAGAGTTGGAGAAGTTTCGACTGCAGGCCTCGAAGGTGGACCTTGCTGGCTCCAGCCTCCTTAACAATCCCAGCCTCTCTGTTCTGACCAACGGGGTGGGCCTGACTACAGAACGAGGTGAGTTCCACCACCACAAGCTTTGCAGTTAAGAAAATAGTAGTTGTCATGATAGATTTCTTATTGGACTGTACTTCAGAGGATTCTTTGTACTTTTTCTTGCATTAATGCTTTAAAAGGTATTTAATAACCAGGTGAACAACGGCCATGTTTCTTTGTAGAGTTTTCACAACAAAGAAATAAAGTCCAAGTGCCACTTTGACTCAAGCTATCTGTCTCTGATATAGTTAAATCATTGTTTAACCAAATACAATCAACTTTGACGGTATATAATCTTTGTTAGTGTTTTTGGATTCTTTCCGTTCCAAAAAAAATGTTATCACTAAAAGAGGAATCAACCCCTGGCACAAAGCATGACATGGGAAATATAGACCAACAGCATCAGTCCACCCATGAACAAAATGCTTTCAAAAACATTCAGATCCTTTTTTAAAACTGTCCTATCAGGGATGCAGCTGTTCAGGTTGTAGTATTTTTTGTTATGCGTAGATAATTTAGATTATTTACTCTGTATTTTCCTTTTAAACAGTAAGGGCGCATTAAATGATTGTTTTAAATACAATTATTTTCATACTAGTGTGTCTCCTTTGTTTATCAGTAAAACAAAATGAGTACAATTTCTTACATTTCAGCAATGTGTGTGTGTCACTTTTCAGCTTGTTCTACTACAACATGAATTAAAGGTGCAGGCGTTTTAAATTCCTTTTCACTGAACAAGCAACATTCTCAGAATATCCGTTATAATGTAATCCCAGCCACAGCTGCCTTAAATGAAACAACAGTCCATATCTTTACTACTGCATGTGTCCCACAGATGTATCCAACCTCTTTCTCCTACGCTGTTCATGTGTTTTAGACTGCACTGGTGGCTCATGGGATATGGTGTCTCTGAGTGAAATAGCCTTCTGGAGTCTCGAGGGAGGTGACACTCTCTCCTGCCCTGAGGGTAATGATCCGCTCGGTACTCGTTCTGTCTCCGTTACTCATGATATGTGTTGGGCACTGTCACAAAAGCACGGCATGTTCTAACCTGTCATCTCACCCACACCGTCACAGTCCAACAGTGTAATAGAGCTTGTCTGGAATTCTCACAATCACATGAGGGTCATTGCTCATGGGCTGAGGTGAGAAATGTCTCTGGACTGTGGAACCAGTTAAGCCCCTTAGCGGTGCAGGTGTGAGACAAGTTGCCACAAGGTAGTGTGAACTCTGACCTCAGACAGATGGAGGGAGGATTTTTCTCCACTGTTTAATCAGCCGGGTTCAACCTTGAGCCTCCTGCATGTCAATCAGCGACCTCACCCACCTAGCTGCTCATGGATTCAACCAGGTTACCAATGAGAGGGCTGGTGTCATCTATTAAAGTCATGGATTATGCATTATCCTCCTCCTGTCTCTCCTGCTAGATGTGGCCGCTGCACTACGGATGGGGGCCACCCCCCACGCTGCAGGGCTGTCCAGGGTGGAGCGCTCGCCTGTCAACAAGCATCGAGAGCTGCCCACCATCAGCGTCAACAAGTCAGGCTCTTCCTCCAGCAAGTCAGAGACCACACACCTCACCCCCAAGTCAGACACCCACCTCAGTCCACACAAATCAAGCCCAACACATGAGGTACCAGCCATGAGGATGTACAGTGCATCACTTGCTACTGTGCTACTCATGTCAGAATTCATACTTTTCCAGTTGTGTTTTGTTTATTATCTTTATTAACGTTGTTTGTTTTTTTAGTTCAGTTTTTTCTTATTTGCATTGCACTCCTATAACATTGTCATGAGCATTAAAAAAAAAAAAAAAAAGATCAGAATTGATGCAGCAGAACCAGAGTTATTGTTTTTTTTATTCCAAGCATTCTTCCTTGTCAAAACCTAGTGCCTACATTACTCACAATGCAACTCAACCGCTGACAGTTCAAATGGAGATTCAGGTTTGTTATGCTAGTAGCAGCTAATGTAGTCTTAAGCTGCTAGCCTCTGGCTACAGAGGTTCATCAAATTTCATGCGACTCCCTCTGGAGCTTTATACAACGTTTTCACATATGCAGTAGTATTGCCCACCCTTAAACAGACTTTGTGTAAAATCAGTGGAGTTTCCCTTTAATATCTGCTAGCCAAAATGGTTTTCTTTTTACCCGCATTTGACATTAGTGAGTATTCATTTTAAGCCTTGTTTGTAGGTTAGTGAAAACGCTCCTTTGGTCTCTTGATGTTCATTGAGTTTATGTCATTGTGCAGGACCCCTGCCTGCAGCTCCCGTGCTTTCTTTGTTTCATAGACAGGCAGATCAGTCATCAAGATTACCAAGACAGCTACGCACAAGCACATTGATTGTGTGGATTTAATGGATTAAAAAGCCCTCCTTAACCTCTCTGTCATCTCATGCGAATACATACAGTACATACAAAACGTTATTTGGATCTGCCCCCATGTTTAAGTATTTTTATTGTGCCATTTCTCCAAACAGTTAGTGTCTGGTCTTGCATAACGGACAGGTTGGTGGTCTTTTCATCTAGTCACTCGTCTGCCTACAGTTCAATAAACCTCATATTTAGTGAGATAATCCACTCGCCACTGTGGATTATGAAGGTTATACAGTAGTAGTTGTAAGTGATTATCCTTAAAAAGGTTTTCCCAGGGAGCTATAAATATACAACTTCTCTTATTGTATTGTGTGTAACCACTATGAATGGAAATCAAACTCCACATCAGGTATCAGTGTGATTCTCTACATCAACAGTGAGTCATTGATATTGACTCACTATATAACAAGAATATTGTGCACAGTATTTTTATGAGAGCAGTCATTTATGGTAGCTAATAACTAGCTCTCTAGGTCTGTATTTAAATAGATTAGTTGAGTAAAAACTGCAAACAGTCATTTATAGTCAGACACAATGGTTTCCTTTACAGTCATTCCTAACAGTCATGGCCTTTCAAGATAACAGTTTTCATATGTGTAAATGTTTACTCATTTAACACCAAATTTAATAATAACTCATCACTAGTAATCATTACTAGAAGCAGATTCTAGTATTGAGACAAATGTTGAATGTTTGAAATAACCTTCTAGATATAGTTACTGTGTTGAAAAAATAAAATAATTTTTTGTTCATTGTTTTAATTAGTATTTTAGTTTTAGAATTGCCTAAATCATTGAATCATTTTACCATCTGTTTATGATGCTCTCAGGTGGACACTGCCAGTGAAGTAGAGGAGCTGGACATTGACGTGGCCCCGGCACCTTACACAGCCAGCAGAGGAGCTGCAAAGCTTCAGGTTTTTATTGCGAGATACAGGTAAGTATTATACTAAGACAAAAGTCAACTCACCATATCAAGAGTTTGTTATTATGAGATGAAAATAACTTCCTGGTAAATTAACTTTCAACAGCTATAATCCTTATGATGGCCCCAATGACAACCCTGAAGTGGAGCTACCGCTCACTGCGGGAGAATACATCTATGTGTATGGAGACATGGATGATGACGGCTTCTATGAAGGTGAGTTTTGAGTATATTTTATTGCATCTACATTTTCATATTTCTGTCTGTACATGGTCTAGAGTATTTTACTGTGGCTGCTTTCAGGTGAGTTGATGGATGGACGGAGAGGGCTGGTCCCCTCCAACTTTGTGGAACGTGTATCGGACGACGATGTCATGAGCACTCACCATCCAGAGACAGGGGACATGTCCCACAACTCGCTGCTAGACAGCAGCCTGCACAGTGCCAGCCACCAGCATCACCTCCACATAGGCGTCAGCGCCTCAGAAAGGACAGAGGCCTCTGCTGCCTCTGGCCCTGCCTCAGCCCCCTCAGATTCAGCATCGGCCTTGGCTGTCCCAGCCCCCCTCACCAACGGCCTGGACTTGGATTTGGAGGAGGTGGGAGTGGACATTGTGCCTTACCCACGTAAGCTCACCCTCATCAAGCAGCTTGCCAAGAGCATCATCATCGGCTGGGACCCTCCGTTGGTGCCGGCTGGGTGGGGCAATGTGTGGAGCTATAATGTGTATGTGGACCAGGAGCTGCGGCTCAATGTGCCCTTCGGTTCGCAAACTAAAGCAGTTCTGGAGCGGCTAGACATAAACCTCAAGGCCTACCGTGTGTCAGTGCAGAGCCTGACAGAGAAGGGCCTCTCAGACCAGCTGCGCTGCAGCATGCTTGTTGGTCGGGACGTTTGTGTGGCGCCCACACAGCTGCGTGTGGAGAGGATCACCGCCACCTCTGCCAACCTGACCTGGCTGCCCAGCAACAGTAACTATGTGCACATTGTGTCCTTGAACGAGGAGGAGTGTGAGCTGGTGAAGGCTGGCTGCTACTCGCTGTGCCTCAATAACCTTTTGCCCAGCCTGCAGTACACAGTCAAAGTGGAGGCACGGCCGCACCGCACACCATGGGAGTTACCTGTGGAGCGACGTGAACACAGAAGCGCTACAATCACCTTCAGTACACTGATGGCAGGTCAGTATTTTATCTAATATCAGATGGTCTCAAAGGATGCAATGCTAACTACACTTACATACAGTCTATGGATCATGAATCAATAAGAATATTTTTTCCCATTAAAAATTAAATAATATCAAACATTTAAGTTGGAAAACAATAAGTTAAGAACATTTAAGACTCAGTCTTGCTCAAATATTTGATCCAGATAAGGAGTTTTGGACAACCTTTTGGAGAATCTATTAAAAATGATTATCGCAGCCTGAAACTGTAGGTCCATGAATACAGCCAATGTCATTGGGTATTTCAGATACACATATATTTTATCCACGCAGCACCCCACAGTGCCACACAGTGTGGCAATTTGAAAGTACATTATTGGCATAGAATTTATGATTCACACATATTTTAATCACAGGAAAAGAATAAAATGGCTGAGCCTAAAACATTACAAAACAGATACATGTGTACATGTTCCATCATGGAAATGTGACTCTCGCAGCAATCAGAGTGGGAGAAGTACTGCACAAGTAGCTCCTGATGATCTTCAGCACACAGTATGATACTTTTACAGTAGTAGTAGTATGAAAAAAATCACAGATATGTACTGAACTTGTAATCATCTACTAAAAATGTGTCTTTTAAGTTTTGTGTGTAAGCAAGAGATCACAGATCATATGTAGAAGCTTACCAAAGCTTTGTGTGGATGATAAGTTGACTAATTGTCTTGAATATAAATCTCACAAAAATTAAGATTTTATTTTAACCATATGCTATGTGGCCGTGGTGTTGGGGGTGATTGAAGTTTTATAGGCAGTTGCACTATTAGTATGTTCCGCATACATTGTTGAGGCGGTCACATCCACCATTAATATCAGGGGCCTGTCTGGTAGACGACTGCTCCCAAACTGTTCCTACAGTCCACTGCTGGTTCTGTCCTGCTCTTCACCTGCAGTGATATCACTTCAATGTTTGGCAGCTTCTCTTCTTCAATTAGAGCAACACAGTTACAGCTACTAATTAACCATATGTGTGGTATCCTGCAAGGTTAAGATGTAGAGGTGATTCTGAACCCCCCACACAAAGACATCAGTTTACTCATGAGAACTGCTTTTGTGAGCTGCTCTGAATTGCATTTCCTCTATTTAATAGCCAAAACACTGTGGCACTGACTGAATTCATTGTTTGTAAAGGGAAGGAAAACTGGGGACTTCATTTGTCACGACAAATTCTCTCCCACAACTTCTGATCAAGTATTCATTCTGATGACATGATTTAGAGAGAAGTAGTTGGTGTTGTCCTAATCTTGAAGTGCACTTTCCCTTGAACAAGAGTATAAAGGGAAGCTCAAAGAATTGGAATTCCATGTAAATAAAGAAACGTAATGTGTTTATTGTTCATATTTTGATGAAAGCTGAGTCATTGATGTGCTGAGTTTTTAATTCCCAACAATATGTGTGATCAGTTTGTGGTATCAACATTTTTTTTTTTTCAAGAATAAACCTTAGAGATGTGTAATTGTGATCAGTGTCATATTGAATTTGAGTTGTATTTCTCTAAATGACCATTCAAATTTCCTTAAGTTTCATGCCCACAGTCTGGGAACACAGGTATATGGTTTCTAAATTTCTGAATGTCCCTTTAGTGTATAGTATACAGTAGAGTATAGTGATTATTTCTCATCCCAATCACTGTATTTTCAATATCAGTGATTCAGTTAACTCTATATTAATATAAAAACATTGTTCTCTATTTTTTGTTTGCCACTGGCTGTGGTATTATGCTATTGATCCCTTCAGGCCCCCCTGATGCTCCTCTGGATGTCCAGCTGGAGCACGGTCCCTCCCCGGGGATTGCCCTCATCAGCTGGCTGCCGGTCACCATAGATGCTGCCGGGACCTCCAATGGAGTCCGTGTCACTGGATACACTATATATGCTGACAAGAAAAAGGTAAGACTTGAGTTTTTTCTTTTTTATAATGGAATTTAGTTTTATAATGTACAGTACATGTAACGCGGGGTTATTCCTGTTGTTCTCCTCTCCCAGGTGCTGGAGGTGTCTTCCCCAACAGCTGGCAGCGCCCTGCTGGGCCCCTCTCAGATCCAGTCCCTGCAGGCAGCTGAGGAGCTCACTGTCCGTACCATGTCTGCCCACGGGGAGTCTTGTGACTCTTTGCCAGTCAATGTGCCCTCCAAGCTGGCTGCCATCATGGCCGGCCCAGCTATCACCTCCCCAGTTGTGCCACCCCTCTCCTGCACCCCTGCAGGTCTGCCCTCACCGCCATCCTACGGGAACTCTGCTGCCAAAGTCTCAATTCTGCCCAGCACTTTACCATCAGACACACAGTTCACTGGCCTCACAGTGGAGGCTGCTGCCAACCCTCCTCATGCCCTCCACTCAGAAAATCTTCTCTCATCTGCCTCATATGTGAACGCCTGGGCCAACCCCTCATCTGCTGCTGCCATGGCTATGTATGAGGCCACATCACCTGTACCTGCCATCATCACTCCAGTGGTAATCCTCACTCTGCCATCCTCCTGGATATATGAGACACCACTTGTTTTCTAGAATAATAATTGAAAGATATTGCATTGACTATATTTCTCATCCTCAGGTTAATGTGACCTCAGCCACCATCTCAACATCTCAGCCCCCTCCTGAAGCAGCACCTGCACAAGCACCAGCATTGGCAGCAGCAGCTGTGTTGGATGAGCGCAGAGACACCGACAGCCCCGGAACGATTCGTCCTTTCCCATCTATCACAGATTTCATTGAGGACCCCAGTGCCAAGCTCGGGACCCCTGAGCGCATCCCCACACCACCCAAAGCCCCAATCGCAGACGTCCTTAACCCTCGGGACACTCTGCTCCTCCGACCCCCCAGCAATTCACCGCTAGAGTCAGAGGTGGAGGAGGAGCGAGAGAATACCCGCCTGGTGTCCATTGAGGAGTTCTTGAGACAGGACCAAGAGCCGGCGTACTGTAGGACACAGCAGGTCAGCACTGATGTATTGACACCCACCTACTAATTGCAGTAGTTTAATGAGTAAACTTTTATTTATTGATTATTGCTGAGAACTGATCTGAAAGGGGAGAAGATTCTGGGATGCCAAAATTTTTGGTTCAGCCATGTATATTTCAGTCATGTGAGCTCTTACCAAAGCGGCAAAATGTCATTATTTAACTTTATCTTTAACTTTATTATCTTACTCAATATACAACAAAATGACTAATAAAAATTTAGATTTGAACATAAATTCACAAAGTAAATTCACACTGGACAGTTTCACTCAGAATGTTGATGTATGTTTTCACAGAGTTATGGCAGAGGGCTAGTGGAGCCTCCCAGTGACTACCATGCAGACAACAGCCGTTCAGACCTGTCTGACATCCTGGAGGAGGAGGAGGAAGACCTTTACTCTGACCACCTTGGAGAGGCGCAGGCCAGGGGATACACAGTCAGAGCTAACAGGGTAAAGGAATGAGTGCAGTACATACTTTGCCTCCATATGCACCCAAATTTGCACTGGCACTTTGTGAGTTCTACTTTCGTGTGAACTACTTTTCTTTAAGTTTGTCTTGCACTGTTAAGTTCTCGTCGTGGCCTTGTTTCTTCTGTCATATTTTTGATCGTGCTTGATTGTGATTCTTTTTGTTTTTTCTTCCTCTTTCTTTCCTTTTTCCTTTCCATGGTTGCGTTGTCCTCTGCTTTCTTTGCACTTCCCTTATTTTCACTGAACAATACGATATCCCATCCCACCATCACCGACCCATTCTTGTTTGCTTTGACCTGTGGTCCTGGTAGTCATGCAAGTTGGAGCCTCCAGACAGTGATGAGGAGGTTCTTGAGAGGATCCTTAAGTTGCCTCCTCAGGTCTACCACAGCAAGCAGCTGTTCAGCATTCCCGAAGTGACAGAGGAGGAAGACAGCAGTCAAGAAGAGCCTTTACCCCACCACAGACAGCCTCAGCCCAGGCCCAGCCACCTTCACCCCAGAGACACAGAACGCCTCCACCATGGCCCCCAACATCACCCGCATCACCCTAACCCTCACCCACATGCTCCCCCTCAGCATCACCACTTCAACAGGGATCCTAGATCCCTAACCAAAGAGCCTTTACCCAGGCACGGACCGTTGCAGGTCAAGCCTAAGACGCAGCACAGGGTGCACTATGCAGACACAGTGGACACCATCAGTTATTCTGAAGAAGAAGACATGACTTTATATGAGGGTCCCACCAGCAGGCGGGTCTCAGCCCGCTGTCCTCCCCAGCTGACCCCCAACAGCAAAGAAAGAGTACTGCTCAGAGGGCTAGGGGACCGCCTTAGGAGGGAGGCCATGCTCAGGAGTCAGATGGCTGTCGCCGCAGCAGCCAACCCCGGCCATGGCCTTACCCCGCCAAGACCCTACCCAGTCAGCAAAACAGTACATACTCTGAGGTCACCTATTGGTCACGGGATGGAGATTGATGTGGAGTACGGCACAGATGACAACGAGGAGCCCGTGGAGTACAGTCCAGGGGAGGTGGTGGTGGAGCAGATGAGTTCTGAATGGTGGGTAGAGGGGGCTCAAATGGAGCACTGCAGACCCCCCAACCGCCGAGGGCCAAAGGCTGATCCACTGGTAAACGTTGCTGCGGGCCAGCCGCAATGGGTGTGTTGTCCCAGCCCCCTCTTCTCCCATGTAGCAGTGTGGATCTTCCCTTTAGTTGGTATCACTTCTCACCTCTCAGTAGACAACAACCTCCTGTTCAGTCATTATCACTGCAGTGGACAGAGGGAGGTCAGGTAGCACATTTTGGGGTATGTTTTGCTGTTACAAAATCAAGCACAATACAAGATATTATTCAGTAATAGTTGTTGAGTTGCCAAGATGCAGCCAAAAAGTGGTTGCAAAGTTTTTTATCATTACCCTGAGGCTTCAAACTGGAAAGATATACAGTATATACTGATACGATTTTGTGTCAGCCAAAGTGTAGCTGAATGTGTCCTCCCTCTGTCTGACTGCACTAATTCCTGTTACATTCAAATTCTCCTGCACCTTGTACACCACTCTGCCCTTGTCTTAAACTAGTCAGTACTGCCTTGTCATTGCCTTGTGCATTAGCTAACAGTGGATGTGTTTTGGTATGTGTCTGCTAACATCACCACAATGCAACATGTTTATGTTGAAAGAGTAGAATGTTTGGGTTTGGTGTATTTGATGAGATTTCTATCTCTACTGCAACGAGCAACAATTCAAAAAGATTATCAGTACGTGAAGTATAGATTGAGAAATATTGTTTGGAAAATGGTGTCCTCTCCTCCCTAATAGTGATTCTGTTTCTGTATTAGCTGTTCTTATTGTCTTGTTTCTTTTTCTGTATGTTGAGCAGGAGCCCAGCCAAATGCCACCAGCTGAGGCCGGTCCAGCATGGGGGCCCCAGGCAGAGCTCTCCTCTAAACCAGCGTACTTGCCGACCAGGCAATTCAAAGGTCAGAGACTCTTTCCTCTTTTGTCTTCCTGTTTCCTCCATCTCTTGTTTCTTTCCCTCTAACAACTAACATATGCAGTGGAAATGCATGAGGCGATGCTGACACACCTGTGCTTTCTGTTGGCAAACCTCCCCCTCTCTCACATGATGGTAGTCAGATTAGCACCTTGTGTTGAGGGGGGGGGGGGGGTGCTGTAGCTGCAGTGGAGAAGAGGGAGAGAGCCTGCTAAGCTGAGAACCGGCTTAACCCAAAGTGGCTTGTCATGACAGGAGGAAGTGACAGACATTAAAATAGTAACCTCGATTAGCCAGCAAAGAAACGAGCTGCAGTGTTGAACGTACAAGCCTCTCTCTTTCTCTTCTTCCTTCCACAGTCTCCCCGCACTCTTCTCTTCTCACATGTCTTAATGAGGCAAACTGCAGTTTTATTTGGCACACCTGACCTTTCTGGTATACGTATGGGAGCACAGTTGACTACACACACAAATGCATGAGCGTAAACGTGCACACAGATAAGAGGAAGGGAGCAGGGAGAAGTTCTGTCCTATCTACTCAAAAATCAGTGAGGATGTGAAAGTGTGCAAGTCGTCTGCCTGTGACTCTTGTCACAGATGGGCTGATTCTCCCTAATGAGATAGAGAACACGTCTCTTCAGTGCAGCTTAAGTCTCACTACAGCTTTTCAAATATGTCTTGCCCTGTCAAATAGGCTTCAGATGTAATGCTTTTAGTGGTGTCATACTTCATGTCTACAATGCTAAACACAGTGCCGCATGACGTACTTATGGGCTATCTTGCACAATCTGTGACATTGAACTATTAAAGCGCCTTCGATAGAATTCTTTTGTATGTTTGCTTGTGGCTGTGTCAGTAAACGCCCTCAGATTTAGATTAGAGAGTGGGTCAAACGGTGTTCCCCTCTTGTTCGGTTGCCGCAGATCATGAACGAGCGCACGTTTGTCAAACAGCTCACACAGCTTAGGATCAGTGGTTTAGCTTGATTACCTCTTTTAAGGACATGCCTGTGCTAAGCGAACACTGTTCATAGCAGCACTGCAGTTGGTGGGCAGTGGGGGAGGGGAAAGCTGCCTAGACTGTTTGCAGAGCTTTGCAAGCTGTGCATGGCTTTTCTGCAAAGTACAGTATGAGTCAAAAGTTTGGAGACACTTTATCATTCAAGGGAATGGGAAGGTGTGTCCAAACTTCTGACCGGTACTGTGTGTGTTGTGTTGAAATAATGATAGTCATTGTAATATTAGTAATAGTAAATTGTATTTCAATTTTATAAATAAAATGTTTACAAAACACATAACAAAGCATAGCAACCAAAAAATAGAGAGAGAATAATTAATTGCATGGAAAAAAAATCATAAATTTGTTTAAGAAAAAAGTTCTTAATTCTATACAAATAACTGATTCAATGCTCTCAACATTGCACTTGTCTAAACAAAAGGACGCATGAAAGGGTGAGCTGAGCCCAGGTGTTGTTTAATTATATCAATCCTGTGCCAAATGGGTATACGAAGCATATGAAGTATTGTAACCATGTAGGTGTGTGTGTGTGTGTGTGTTTCTGCAGGTGGTGTTGATTCACCAAAGATGAAAGGAGACGGTGACATACGCATCTTTGTGGCCCTCTTCCCTTATGATCCTGCCACCATGTCACCCAATCCTGATGCCGCTGATGAAGAGCTGCCCTTCACTGAAGGACAGATCATCAAAGTATGTCCACACACAGCTCAGACACTGCTGGAATAACACTGACGATCACGCATGTTTTCCTTTCAAAGCGTCTCTGAAAAGCCTCTTCAGACATGCATGTGCTGGTGACTGAACATGTCACTGTCATCTTTGTAGACAGCAGTCTGAATAGGTAGACTAATAACATTTTTGTGACATTTCCAACAAATCTGAAGCTCCTATTGATGGAAACTCTACAGCGCGCTCAAGGTTACATATGCATGTAACTGTGACCCATGTTTTAAAGCACAGAAGCCATTACTTGAACTTTTACACTCCTCTCCTCAGGTTTACGGGGATAAAGATGCAGACGGGTTCTACCGAGGGGAGTCCTGTGGTCGTCTGGGCTATGTGCCATGCAACATGGTGTCTGAGATCCAGGTGGAGGACGAGGAGACCCGGCAGCAGCTACTGCAGCAGGGCTTCTTGTCCACAGCAGCCTCCATGGAGAAGATAGGTATGTGATGCTGTCAGTCAAAGATTTACCTGTTTCAGACCAAATGACAAAGTGTGTTGTGTGTAAATCTTAATGATGTTGTCGGTTGTTAAATGTGTTCTGTTACGCTTAGAAAAGGAGTACATTTGGACATCTTTTACCAGAGGTGTAAATGTTAATGTTTTACTCATGATATCACCGCTGTTCATGTTTAAGTGGTAAGTGAAAATAGCAGCACAAGTGTTACAGAATCCAGACCTAAAAAATTTTATTATTCAGTTATTTTACTTTACTAGTTTTCAAATTGGCTATTCAGCTATGTAAAGATAATGGGCCTCATGGAAGAACAACTCGTACGAACAGATTTGTTCTTAAGTGTCAAATACTAGTGATTTAAGGTACGAATGAAATTTGCCTTTAAGGGCAAAAAATCTAATTTGAGCTGAAATCATAATGCCTTAATCTGAATGAGTTTCTAGTTTAAATATGACTCATTAATTTAAGAAACCGTTCATCAGATTTTCCAATTTACTGAGAGTTTTGTTTTTCTCGATTTCATGATTTTATTAGCATATTTCACACATCAACTTCTGCATTTCAGTAGTAAGGAAACTTTTCTCTCAATCTGTCACCTGCCTCAGGGTTTTTATGAAGGTCTCTGTCCTCTGGAGTCATCCTCTGATATAACACCTGACAGTGTAACATCACCTTCTGTAGGCTATAATACTCTCCCATGTCACATGACCGCCTCTCATATTAGTCACGGACAGCTTTTGCTTTAGAAAGACGTTTTTTAGCATCTAACTTCATATGCTCAGATGGCAGCTGTACTATTAATATTTCCTAATTGTTTTGGGTCCTTTAATACCATCATCCTACTGACACTGCTATGTTTGCTGATTTCTGACAGCAGGACTTGAAGCTCCACAATTTGAAATTCTTCTTTGGTCACATTTTTGTAAATGAAACTGGCCAATAAACGGAGCAGAACATGTAGCCTTATATGGCAATTTTAGTGGTGTCAATTATGCACTTTGGTCAGCTCTGGTTGTTTTTAAATGTGCTTTATAAATAAACTTTGATTTGATAATGATGAAATCTCATGAATGCACCCCTCCTCATAAACCTGAATTCTTCAGGTTGAAACAAGTGATTTACAATAAGTTAAGAAAGTTTGGTGAATCTGACTTGGAACACTCGTACGAACAAACCTCACAGCAAAAAGTAAGCAGGGTTTAGGATAAGAAGACGAAAATGTTCTTGTATGAGGCCCAATGTCTTGAGACATTCTAGAAATTTTTTTGCCTGCAGTCGATCTCCCGCTGGACTGTTGACTTTTTGACTCAGCAGGAAGCACAAAGAAAGACTTGAACTGCATTAAAATGGACCCAAAAATGTTCATTGTGGCATTTTATTTTATGGCTTCTGGTTCACTGTTGCTATGAAGGAACTCATAACCATCTACATATTCCCAAACACATACTGACTGCATTTTCATGCAGGTGTCTAAAACATAAACTCAAAGTGTTTGCTCGAAGGAATCAAGCTGACACTTTGCGTCTGTTTCCTGCTTTCTACCCGGAGCAGTATTTACAGATGGTTTTAACTTTTTCACTTCCACTTGTTCTCACTGCCGTGTCTGCTGCTCACTGGTTGTCATTTTTAAATTGCTCTTCACTGGCTTTTCATTGTCTCCTTGTCTGGTCTGCTTCTCTCAAAATTGCACCTGTCTTTCTTTTTGGTTCCAATTTTATTTTTTGGTTTTCCTTTCTAAAACTCCATAAAGGCACTCGCACACACGCACAGCTTCCGCGTCGCCCTGTCCCACCGCCGAAACCGAGACGGTCCAAGAAAGGTGTGTCTCGCTGCAGATTGCAGCTTCCCACCTCCCTCCTTTATTCTTTTATCTGGTTTGCTTCTCTTTCTGTCTCTTTCACTTTAGCTTCTGCTCTTTCAGTTGCTGCTTCTCACTTAGCGACCAGAGGGGATTTACTTTACTGTAGTATAGAAATCACACAGTTTCCCAGCATTATAGTCAAATACTTCCACTATGAATAGGCCCCTGCATTAGTTTCACATTCTATAACTGAGGCTTAGTATTACACTTTCTATCCTAGTTCAACAGGTTAGCTTTTTATGATTTAGATTTTTAGCCTGTGCAACAGCTTCACACCTATAAAAAGACACATGCATGAATACAGAGCCAGTCCTGTCAGCTTTCATTGGATATTCATGTAATACTATGCAGACACAGCAGCAGAATGTCACAGTAATGAATGATAATCTCAAAGAAAGTCTTTTTGCCAATATTCTGCTCCTGTGTCACAAATGAATTACATGATCACTTAAAGGTCACATGTTGAAACATCCATCCCCTCTGATCTCCATCAGTGACTTTATGTACTCCAGTGTGATGACTGATACGAACTGTAACCTCAGACAGGCTTCTTCTTTGGACTTTGAGGTTTAATTTGGGTGTTAAATCACAGTTGATTCTGTGATTGTGCTTATGCTCTCTTCCCTCACCTCATCTCTTCCAGTAGAGTCTGCAGCACTCTGGGAGGAGAGCGTAGACTCCTCCAGTCAAGGTTCGTAGTCGGCACTTGGACCCCTCTGTCTCTCTGTTTTCACCTGCATGACCAAACGACCATTTCAGTGTCCACCGGAGGCCTGCATGCCTTTGCATGCCATTCTGTGGCGTCTTTTTTTTAATGGTTGTAAAGACCAGGACTGCAGATAACACTAGGGCTCAGCTTCATCCATCCTTATTAGGGGCTGTTTGATTATTCTGGGGTGCCCTGAAGAATGTGGACCTTTTTTTAAAATCCTCTTCAAAGCAAAAAATGTTATAGATTCTTCCAGTCTGCATGAGAAAATGCACTTTCTTTGGGTTAGAAATAATGAAAATCTGGGAAAAAAATAGCCTGGGCTATTTCAGAGAATGACCCTTCTTAGTATAAATTAAACCATGTGTTATATCCTAAGTTCTTCATTAACCCCCAGTTATAAATGTCAAACAGCCCCTCTCCTAACTCCTATTTTCATTTCAGTTCAACTAGCATCATTTCATCATCAAATAATTTCTGTTTTCTTCATTTTTACTTATAGTGTTGCAAAGAGTTAGGTACAGTCTTCTTGATGATTAAAAACAACATCACAGCACAAGCTCATAAGACCTTTTTAATGGAAATAAATGCTAACTCTCACTGCTAATCTGTTTTTACTTCATGTGTTGGACTGCAGTGGTTTGACTGTCCCTCAGCTTAGCATGGCGCTGAGTGAGTCGGACTCCCAGACACGACGAGCTGCATGCTGATGAGCTGATCGGAACATCAGAGATACCGTACTCCTCTAATTATTCACCTCTCTGTTTGACTGACAGATCCCAGCCAGGCTGCCGCTGCCGCTGCCGCTGCCACTGCCACTACCACTGCCACTGCGGGGAACCCAGCCCCAGGAGCCCGCAGGATGGTAGCCATCTTTGACTATGATCCACGAGAGAGCTCCCCCAACACTGACATAGAGGTCAGACTTTGCACATGCATGATATCTTTTCTCAAGACAAGACACAGTATTTTGTAGTAGCTGTTTGCTCATGATCCTGCCTTGTTTTTTCAGGCTGAGCTGACCTTCAGTGCAGGAGACATCATACATGTGATTGGTGACATGGATGAAGATGGCTTCTTTTATGTAAGTGTTAAAAAGACTAGAATTGAAAGTGATCTGTTTTTGTTATTTTTGCACCGCACTTCCTGAAGAAGGTGTGGTGCCTCTCGCCAACTGTGTAGTTCTTTGAAAGGTTCTTCTTTGCATTTATTTCACAAAACCATTGTTATAACTGCTGAAAAATAAAATACACCAGAAAACAAATCTACCCAGCCCTTCATAACAGTAAATACAAAAGGTTTAATAAACGTGATATAACTTTCAGCCTCATTGTTGGAACATGCTCTCGTGTCTGATGTTGTTTTTACCATCTAGGGAGACTTGAACGGACACAGAGGCTTAGTGCCCTCTAACTTCCTGCAGGCCCTACCAGAGGATGCTCCAGCAGAAGTTGTCTCTGCTCCGCCTGCACCGGAACCCAAGAAAGAATCACAGGTACCCAGCATGCATTACTGTATTAACTGTGCTACACTATGAGCGCCCTTCAGTCAGATACATCACTGACATCAGTTTATTTTTTTTCATTATTTGTGAGTATTTTCAGAGTCTGGTTGCTGTGTTTTTTTTTTGTTCTGTTTCTTTAATTCTTCTTTGTTGGATTTCTTTTTGCCCCACCGTTTCCTGCATGGCCTTTGTGCAGAAGCAGAAACGAACTGTACACTTTGAGACTTGATCGTAAGTGTTTTTTGACAGGACTATAGCAGCCCAGTGATCAACACTAGTGCCCCCCGTGTCATTCCCTATGTTAATGTCCTCTTCCTTCCACCTTTGACTGTAGGTCTACTTTCCTAATTTGCGTAGGATCCTCCACCTACTTATGATTTTATGTTATTGAAATAAAAGCGACTCGCTTCCTCCTATGTGTGCTCCTATCCTTGTGCTTCCTTTTTATCGCAGTTTTAAACATTAGTTTGCACTACAGTAAATACTGATATTAAGATAGAACCAAGCTTTAGATATTTTTAATAGACATAAAGTGTTAAACTTTTCATCCTGAAGGGTACCTGGACGTCTTCTACAGAGCCACAAGATCCCGGGCCCTCAATCCTGCACCCCCAAACAGAAGCTCCTCGCCCTGACCCAGCAGAGCACACAGACCTACAACCCAAACTGCTACCCTCTGCAAGCCCCACGTCAGACCCGGCTCCAGCTGCAGCAGACGTCTGCCGCGCTCCTCCAGCCCCCCTCCCTGCAGACAGCCCGGCACAGACAGACTGCTCTGCACAAGCCAAGAAGAAGAAAAGCTTCTTCTCCAAAGGCAAGAAGCTGTTCAAAAAGCTGGGATCCAGCAAGAAAGAATGAGAGTTAGGACATCTAACTCAGAATACTCGCGTCACATTGAAAGCACTTTTTTTATCTACACTGTTATTCTCGGTCGGTAGTCGCCGTGGTTAGTCGCTATCAGATCTAATAACTGATGCTTCAACCATCAGCAATTATACATTTGCCTTAGAGCACTGCTAGACCAGCTGTTAAATATAGAGTACTTAAAAACATCAACATACAGCTTACAGCATCACAAGAGCATGTTGAAGTGCATGTTGAAGTGTGCAAACTCACTACTCTTACAAATATACTCTCTAAATACTTCCTAATTATCTAAGCAAATGTTCAACTCATCAGAGGCTTTAATGCTTGATATAAAACACTTAGTATTCTCCCGGTTTATTTAATTGGAGCAATGTGATACAGAATGCTATTGAAAAGCAGCTCCAGACGTCAGACACAGCTAATGAACTGTTAGCTCTACCGCTCGTGTACTGGTGCCACTTTATTTATTTGAAGCAAGCGAATAGAAGCAGCAGTCCATCTCTTCCTCTGTGTGACTGTAAAGAATGCACTATTTTAAATATGTCTGCTTGTCCCTCACATGTGTTTCCTGTCTTTAAGAGTATTTATACAGTACTTTGTACAGATCATGTTATTTATTTGTATCAGACTCTTGCCCTAATCATGGCCACGTTGCATGAAGTGACATCAGGGTAGAAGCTTAGTCATTTAGAGCTGTCAGAGACAGCGATGATCCACTTTGATATTTGTAGTTTAGAAGGGGAAGGTTAAATGTCAGCGCTGTAAATTGAAGCTGAAGATAATGTAAAGAATGTGAAGGGTTAACCTTCTGTGTGTGTGTGTGTGTGTGTGTGTGTGTGTGTGTGTGTGTGTGTGTGTGTGTGTGTGCGTCCGTCGGTGGGTGGGTGGGTGGGTGTGTTCGTGTGTGTGTGTGTGTGGGTGGGTGGGTGGGTCGGTTGGACGAAATGAGTCGCCCAATCCACTGGTGAGACTGAAAACAGATGCCTTTCTCAAACATTAACACGGGAACTCTTGATGTGTGTGACAACAGTCACGACTGGCCTCAATGTTGCATACTGCATATTTTCTGTCTGTGTGTGAGTGTGTGTTTGTGTGAGAGAGAAAGAGAGACCTGCAGTGTGTCCAAAAATGATGTAGTATCTGGTGATCAGTAGGCTAATTTATACTCAAAATATTCTGGTTTGGTTGTATGTGGAGCATCAGGCTGTTAAATTCAGTTTGGTTTAAATGTAGCATGTTTGGTGTTTTAGCTACAGTATATAACACAGCTAACAGGAACAGGAACTTGCTAAAGTAGAACTGCATTTATACTGAACAGTTTTCAGTCATGGCACTGGTGGTTTGTGGCACTACTGTACTGTGATAGACTCTGCAATAAGTGGTTTATGTATTTATTGTTTTGCCTCCATGTGAGTGGTGTGAGAGTATTGGGTCAGACAGGCTAAACAGTGTTGTAACATCTTTATCAGCCCACGCAGTGTAGCGGTGATTAATTTTGTTACGTCTGCACATTTGCACCATAACATGTCGACTGTTCTGGTAAAACCTAAGTAATACGACTTCAGCAATATAGTATTCTGTGTACAGCAGTGTTTATTAGAACCATACTGTATCTTTTAATGCTTTGTGAGAGCTTTATGTAGGGGTGCAGCAGTGTTATTGAAGTGAATGTGTGGACCAGGCCTTAGTATTGTAGATTAACACACGCAGTCTGATTGGATCGTTTATCTGTGTGACACAGGGCTGTTACAGTAGGCACTGTAACTTCTCAGGTTTATACATGTAGTTTCTTATTCATGCCGAGCCACCCGTGGACTCCGGCTGTCAAAAAGTGCAGAATATGCCAAAATCTTTAGGTGCTTTGCCTGTTACCATAGCTACGAAAGAGAGCAAGCAGTCCAACAGCATGGGGGATCTAAGTGTGGAGGTTTGTTGTGAAGATGAGACGATGAGACGAAGATGATTTCAGTTTCATTGGAGTCAAAGTACACCTGAAGACAGAAGTCGGAGGCAAACCTTTTCTTTAACGTCATGAATGTTTGTAGTTTTAACTGTTTGTCAGTGTTACATAAAGGGAGCACGATGATGCCAAGACTAAAAGGGAGGGGCAGAAGGACAAAGACACTTTAGATGTGAAATAGCCGGGATAGAGGCAAGACTGAGGCTGTACTGTATGTGTCGTTTAATTCATGTTTTTCTTATTTTCTGAGGGGTGGGGCGGATGCTCTAAAAAGTTGCCGAAATGTACAGCGAATATTTGTACTGATATTGTATTTCACGGCCTTTAATGCACAAGTATTTCTCTACCTGCTGTGTAGTGAGTAGGCTGCTCCCGCTCTGCTGACTGAATAGGACCTAGACCCATATACATGTAGGTAGTGTTTTAGCTCAGTTGATAATATTTAGCCTTACAAGAAGACAACCTTGTTTAGTCTTAATATGTTGTTTACAGGATGTTTATTGACTGCATGCATACCAATGTTATACCCATGTTCGGCCTTATTTATGTTACTGTCATATTTATGTTTTTCTAGGCTGACCTGTCTACAATATTTGAGTTGTAGATTGTCGATGCAGTGGAGAGGAAGCTATAGGAGTTGTCTGTATATAATGAACAGTGTTGGGACTTTGACCATGTGGTATATTTTCATACAGCACAAGATTTTTTTTTTTTTTTTTTTTTTTTTTTTTTTGTCTTTCCTGACCTGCATTCATTGTTTGAAACCAGTGGAAGATTGACCTTTTTATATATTACTGTTTTTATTACCCTTTTGGAAGCTCATCTGTAAATATTTTTGTTAATATTGTTTTTCAGATTTTTTTTTTTTTTTTTTTTTTTGCATGTTCAGGCAGTGTCGATGGAGGATCAGTAACTAAAGATGTAGTGCACAGAGGACTTGAAATTGTGATGGTTTCTTTCAATATGGATCTTTTTACAGGAATAAAGTATGTATATTTTCACAGAAAACCGTCTGTAATGCATGTTTCTTATGCAAGATAAAAAAAAAAGATCTTTTTAAATGTTCATCTTTATTTCATATCATGCTGATTACACATCATATGTTATGTATGTACATTTTTTTTCAGGTCAGTTGAAACATGAATTCTAAAATGAAAAAGAGTTGCAAGCTTTGCTCTGGCCCACACGCCGCCCATGTGAACTGACTGGGGTAACACTCTGGGTAACGCGTGGCCTTGCGAGACAAAGCAGCTTCCTCTTTTCTGACTTCCTGTGTGAGCACCGTGGCCGGCATCCTCTCTTCTCCCTGAAGCCAACAGTACACTCATCCATAAAGTAGGAAACACTACACTGTGGCGAGGAGTTTAGTAGTGCTTTCTACTTTATGGATGACTGCACTGTACATCCACCGCTCTTCTTCCGTCTTCTGTCCGCCCACTTCTCTCTTCTTCTTCTGCAACTGTACCCGCCACGTCTGCAGCTGCACACATATCAACCCCCACCCTCCCATGCGCAAACTGAAACCTCTCAGCTTTACGCGCCACCCCACTCAGACAGGCCTCGCTTTTGTTCTACCAGAAAATGCACACTTCCTGATTTGACTTGAAACATTTGTTTTCTTGCTTAGTTTTACAGACAACTTATTTAAATAAGAATGAGGCCTGTTAACGTTTTTTGTACAAGACAAAAATCAGTCAGAGGACCCCGCGCCACCGCGCAGGTTTTCAGGCTAAAGTCAGAACTTGCCAAAGGCAGCGATATCTTGAGGAAGCCATTTTGGCAGGCATGAGTAAGCTTTTCTGTCTGAGCAACTCAACACTTGGTGCAGACAAAAGTCATGTTAAAAAAAAGTTAAGAATTACTGCAGACGTCTTGTTCAGTTCCAAATCAAATTGGAAGCAAATGCAAACATCTAAAACATATATTAAACACTTAAACAGATCAATAAAATTACAAATTCAAAAACAATGAGATTTCAGTTTTATGTACGATCATCTTTTTTCGTCAAAATTCCAAATGAACTTCTGAATAGAGGTCTATTAACCGGCAGTTAGATCAAGGAAATGCAGAGTTAAAGTAAAAGCTGTAACACTGGCTTATCTTTTAGTATCTAACAGAAGAAAATGCAATAAAATATTTACCATATCGTCACAAATAATTCTAGCATTTTCTAAATAATGTCGTCCATCATACTTCACCTCAACCTTCCTTTATTGTTTGTTTCTCTCTGTTATAAGTGACGATTGTCCAGCAGCCTCTTCTACCAGGTGTCTTCTGTCGGTCGAAGAAATGGATGAAGAAGAAGAAGAAGCTGCCTCCTTTTGAACCCTCAACAACCACGTCATGTGACCACAGGAAGAGGTCTAACAGTCACATCTGCTCTCTTTCTTTTCTTCCGCCTCAACTCTCTCGCTTTTTTGAAAAACTGCACCTAAATATCATTTTCTCAAATGTGACAGCTTGATAATTACACAAACTGCATGGAAAAGAAATACGCTGCTCTGAAATGTGTAGAATATATGAAATAAATCGTTAGCAGATGTGTCTGAGCTTCTAGTTTAACATTAAAATTTGGGATTTATTAGTGTGAATCAACAAAATCTAGTTCTTTCAAGACTTAAGCTTACATTTTTCCATCTTGAGCATGTTTGCGCGGTTCTGATGCTGAGCTGCGACAAGTTCCTTTATACTCATGTAGACATTCTGTAGCTTTATGCAGTTTTGCTCAGAGCACAGTACAATGTGAGGTTGGGTAATAAGCCCAGAGTGAAGTGGAAATAGATTACAACATACACCGCAGTGTTCCCATCAGGTGAATGAGAACTATTTAGTGCATTTTACATTAATATATCACATTAAGTTCATTTTATCATTAGTTTCATGACTTGACTAAGTGTTCTGAACACTCAGATTTGCACATGAATTGCTGCTGAGAGGTGCAGGAAGGTTTGGTTAAGTACCTGATGAGTAAAAAGGAACGTTTCCTGTGAGAAGGTGGTTTCACTGACTTTCCTTTTGTAGAAATAGCAAAGTCTTCAAACTGTAGAAACATGAATGGTAAAGTTTTTGCTCTTTTTGAGTAAAACAAAAGCCTGCAGCACTCAGATGGTGTAAAAACTGAACTGTGGCCTTTGTTTCACAGTTGCAGTCATCAAACAGACATTATCAAACAGAGATAAGTTAACAGATGAGCTACACAATGGCAGCATTGTAAATAGAAGGCAAAAAATGTAAAATAAAAAAATTCATTCATTCATTCGCGTTAACGTTTTTTTTTTAACCTGCATAAGTTTAAAAGAATGCTTATTTGCATGTTAGGGGGCATTTTCTTTTGTTGGTTTCAAAAGTGAAAGGCGGCAGGTTTCAATTCCTCGTTAATGTAAACGTCCAACTGTAGTTGTGTGTTTTACCATAATGCTAAACTGGAGGGCAGGTCGCCATCGTACACGGTGAATAATGAAGTAAAGCTTCACTGGCAGACATTTAGTAATGTGACACCCGCATGTGAGTTTCACTAACACGCCACAGAAGTGTTTAATAGAGCCTACTAGAGTACAACGTAGGTACAGTACAGTATTTTACACAGTGGTGGAAGAAGTACTCAGATCCTCTTATGAAGTAAATACCACAGTGTGAAAATACTCCCAATACAAGTGAAAGTCCTGCATTTAAAATCCTACTGAAGTAAAAGTAAAGAAATATTATCAGCTAAATTTACTTAAAGTATTACAAGTAAAAGTACTCTGAAATTCAGCCCCTGTGACTGATACATACATATATATACAAAATTACATTATACTGATGCATCAATGTGTAAGCAGCATTCTACTGCTGTAGCTTCCTCTCCCTGATTAATAATGGCAGAGAAAAAGAAGAAAAAGCAAAGTTCTGATACACAAATCTTTTCTCTTATCTTTGAGTTTTGGTGAAATATTGAACAGTAATGAAACCGAAATGTCTCTCCGGTGGAGCTGCTAACAGCTCATAGACACCTGAAACATTAACAAGGAGACACAACTACACACTGACCTTTATAGAAAAGCTCACAGGACAAAAATAGGCTGGTGACAATGGTTTCATCTTTAATAAGGTGTTGGGTTTTATTTTAAGATGATCACATAATGTTTTTATTTATATCATTTTAACCTGAAAGTAACTGCAGCTGCCAGGTAAATGTAGTGAAGTATAAAGCAGCATAAAAAAAGTACCTTGTAATTGTACTTAAGAGTTACATTCCATCACTGCTTTTGCAGCCCTAAAAACTGCTGGACTAAACAGAAAACCAACTTTTCTCTGTCAAGACTTGTTCATTTATTGCTCTGTTGGTATCTAGGTCACACAAAAAAAAATCTCTCTGAAGAAGCTCCAGCAGTAATGAACAGGCCTGCCTGTGAGCACAAAGACAGAACGATGAGAATTTGGCTTCATTTAGTGATTAAACCCGTAACACACAGTAGTGATGAGAAAACTCACTTTGATTCATTAAAAGCTCCAAAAAAAGTTTCGGTTCTACAAAGACGACTGCTTGTGTAAACTGATCTAAGTAGTGAACAAACTGTCTGTGGCGGTGTGTATGAGTGTTTTCACACATATGTGTAGATAATTGTGACGTGTTTAGGTAGAATATCACTCTTTTATCCCCATCACATCTGCTCCTTCGTGTAGGTTAATGGCCGAAAAAGAGTAAATGTGTGTGTCTGCTACACAACAAAGACATTAAAGAAAAAAATGACATGGCTGGGACACAAAAAAAATACATAAAAGCTGGTGTTATTTATTCATTTGAATGATTCTGTTGCTCCAGATACAACACGTCTGTTACAATGAAGAGTGGTTGAAGAGAGCCAGGATGTGGTGTCTTTAAAAGCCACACTTTTTTCTTTTTTTTTTTT
The DNA here is from genome assembly GCA_038419695.1 of Scomberomorus guttatus. Lineage (NCBI taxonomy): Eukaryota > Metazoa > Chordata > Actinopteri > Scombriformes > Scombridae > Scomberomorus > Scomberomorus guttatus. The sequence continues at coordinate 7,798,379 of CM076460.1, forward strand.
TAGCCTTTAACACAATCTCCTCACCCTTGCCCTGCGTTTTACTAATCCCTGCCTTCTTCAATCTATTGAGTCACCAGCCTCCAGGTGTGTGTGTGTGTGTGTGTGTGTGTGTGTGTGTGTGTGTGTGTGTGTGTGTGTGTGTGTGTAAGAGAGAGAGAGGGGGAGAATACACCAGTCTTTATCTGGCAGAAGACCACTGCATGTGCCAGTGAGGAAGTGATCCTAACTCCCTGTGTGTGGAGTAAAGTAAAGCCCACGCTGGCTCTCCTGATAGACCTTATCTGGGCCGGCAGCCATTTCCCCCTCCCTGCCTCTCTGCCTGCCAGCGCTCCACAAGCTCCTGGGCCACCCACAAGCTCCACAAGACCCCTGAAGATGCCATCATTTATAAAAGGAATTGAAATCCTGATATATGACAAGCTGCTGCGTCTCTCGCTTCTGTAGCTGCTGCTCAGACTGCTAAAGAGAGGAAGTTTTGTCAGCCTTATGAAACACAGCAACTGAGTGTTTATCCCTGTCACAACGCTAGAGACTGCTGAAGAAAGCTTCGCTCGCTTTTTCCTCTTTTTTTCTCACAGAGGACCGAGCTGCACCATGAAAAAAAGCTTCAAGTCAACATAACACCCCCGTTTTCTGATCTATTACTTTTCCCTCAGCTTGCTCGCATATCCAAATAAGGTAAAAAAAAACCATAGCTGCGATCACACAGGGCTGCGTGTCCCCTGTGGGTGAAAATAAAGGGCGTGATGGCCCCGCTTAGATGCTGTTGCACACTTGATGTGTAGAAGACAAGAGCACAGGCGGAGCTGAGAGCCTTCCTGTCTGACAACGCCTGTGGTCGTGGAAGTCTTGCAGCACTGAGCCAAGTTCTCGGTTTTGTTTTTAGTTTGTAGGCCTAGTGAAATGACTTCACCCACCTTAATGTGAAAGCTGAGGAGAAAACATGTTCTAATGACATTTACAAAGAGACAAAAACTGCACCTAAGTGTGGCATTGTTTTACATAGTGTCACATAGGATAAGTGAATAAGTGTCAAATTGAGCAATTAAATATTGCACTCAGTTGTGTGCTGAGTGAAAAACCCACATGGAGGCATACACACTGACACGTGTGGTTTACTTCTCATTTGATTACCAACTGCCCCCAACCACTGTAGGTAGATTCTCAGTTCTCTGGGTGCTCTGTGTTCCACCTGTGGTGGAACGAATGAGAGATACTCTTTGAATAACAGTGATGTTTGAGTTGCATGTTTTCAGTTCAGTTTTTGAGGAAGGAAAGTTTGAGTTCTGCAAAAATTTCATATTTTAAAGTCAGCGAGGAGGCATGGGTGACAGTTTTACAGATAGTATTCTGTATTTAAGAGATATTTGTCACAGCAATGGAGCAAGAAGTAAACAAGTAGAGCCTGGCAATTAAAAGTACAAACATAAAATAAAACAGGAGCAGTAAAAAAACAAGGGCTGAGATTAATAAAAGACATTGCAAGTGGTGGAAGAAGTACTTAAATCCTATACTTCAGTAAAAGTAGCAGTACTATAATGTAAAAGTGCTTCATTACAAATAAAAGTCCTGTATTTAAAATCCTACTGAAGTAAAAGTACATTCTCATGTACTGAATGTTCTGAAGTATTACTAATAAAAGAACTTGTTTTGCAGATAATTGGGCCTCCAACAGGTGACAAAATGAATCTGAAGGGTCGTGAGATGATAGTTCAGATATCGGGAAGAAGACAAAAACTAAGTTCTGATACCAACATTTGGATTCATTTTTCAGGCTTTTCTCAAATCTTTGCTTTTTTGTGGAATATTGGAGAGTTTAACCTAGAACAGTTATTTATATGAAACCATGTGAATTTAGAGGGGAAATATCTTTTTGACATCTGAAAAATCACAAAGGGCTTCAACTAGACACTTTTTTTTTGGAAGGGTCCCAAGCCAAAAGGTTTAGTAGCTACTTGTTTAATCTTTAACAATGTTTTAGAAGCTTTTCATGTGTTATTTTGTGTAAAATGTTCATCTGAAGGTAACTAAAGCTGTCAAATAAATGTAGTAGAGGAATAAGTATAATATTTCTCTCTGAATTGTAGTTTTATACAAGTATAAAGTAGCATAAAATGGAAATGTAAAGTACAGGTACCTCAAAATTGTACTTAAATATAGCACACTGAATGACCACCAGCTCCACAGCTGCTGTTCTGTTGTTGACCCTGACCTTTGACCCCAAAGAAGTTTATTAAATGATCACATTACTTTCAGTAAAATGCCTCTCCACACGAATCGTCCTATTCAGCTTGATGAAAAAATTAAAATAGCCAATGATGATTAATGAACCGATGTTCAAACACTGAGATTTGTATTTCAGAACCTTATAATATTTGGATAACAACTTAATATTTCTTATCAAAGCCAGTTTCTTAAAATTCATCCAGCAACTATGTTTGTCATTTATCTGCACAGCAGCACTGCTGCTTACAGTCAGTGAGCCTCAGTTATCTGTTAACAGAGCTGGAAAGTAACTAAGTACATTTACTCAAGTACTGCACTTAAGCACAATTTAAAGGTACTTGTAGTTTACTTGAGTATTTCAATTTTCTATTGCTTTATACTTCTACCACATTTCAGAGGGATATATTGTACTTCTGACTCTGCTACAGTTATTTAATCGCTAGTTACTTTTGAGATTAAAGATTGAGATACAAAACATATTATCATTATGTAAAATACAATCAATTAAAGTACCCAACACTACACAAAGTAGTACTCAACCTGTATTGACATTAAAAGAAGTAACTCTGCTGCACAATGAGCACATTTATTTTCGATACATAGATTTTTCTAAGTTCAAACTAAAAGGATGAAGAGAGCCGCATGAGTGTTTCCAACATACTCATATAACTGAGCAGAGAGTCCTCACACACAGTTATACACTGCTTCAATTAGAAGCAGTGTCATGACCTGAAAGTGACTAAACTAAATGTGGCACTCCTACACATAACACAATGAATGTAGTGTGTGGTATAACTATTGTATTTACTGCCTCGGATTTCTGCTGAGCTTTAGTTCACCAACGGAGATCAGCAGCGGAGAGGCATTTAACAAGAAATAATAATTCTATTGTCGTTAGGAATGGATGCAAAAAATCTCCTCCTCCTAATATATTTATTAATAGTAATGAGGAAAAACTATGTGACAGTAGTATAGTCACATTCAGAAATGTTCCTGCATACATGAAACTGGGGCAGCTTCCCTGTGTATCACATCACTGATAGGATTGCCTTTTTTATGCTGTCCCTGCAAACAATAAATGTTCATTTATTTTTCTGATACAAAAAAATCCTCAACTCTAAGTCATGAGGTAACACTTTAAATTCCTTCCATATATGTCTTCCTGTGCTCCACGTCTTGGACTGATTATTATGAATTGAATATTCAGACAAGTTGTGTGTACCATAGGGAGTGTGTATTTTATTTTGAGTGCTCACTCAGTTGTGACCTGATAATACGATGGAGAATGTTGAAATAAAACCATCTGCTTCACTTCACTAAACCATAACCTCATCTGTTTTTTGGGGGAGGGGGTTTTGTGTGTGTGTGTTTTTTAAAGAAACGGTTTCACTAACTGTGCCTTTCCAACAAAACCTTCATCTAAGAGAAGAGGATGGCAAAACCTTATTGAGCTCACTTACAGAAATTTAAAGAGTCCTCAGTGTGCATGACCCCGATCCATCAGCTTACAGTGAAAACAATGCGTAGACCCTGCAGCTACAAACAAATGTAGTCTCTTCTTAAACAGTAATATAATCCAACAATAGAGTGCTACACCTGAACAGTACCTGATACACACAGCAGCACAGCGTGACAACCTGTGAACCTAAGATGTTGTTCTATACAGGCTATTGTAGAGGGAAACAATAGCCACAGTTATTGGAACTGAAAATCACTTTAAAATTTAACTGGAGAAATGATTTATGGCAGACAGAAGGTGAAGATTTAACTAGACTTACACCAGATTGATACTTTGGTTTATGGTTCCCTCTGCTGGCAGACTTTAGCACCCTCATCTCCACTAATCCTCCTCAACTCATGTTCATTTTGCATCAGTGATATTTGACATGTGAGCCATAACTGTAAATTGTTGCTGATGGTTGAAAACTGCTCACACACTTTTCAACAAGAAACATTCTAACAGAAACTCTGGCCAAAGAGCCTCCGGGCCTGTGCTTGTAGGCCTCTTCAGTCATCCATCCATGACTCAGCAACAGTGAGGGATGGTGTGTGAGAATGTTGCGTCATCCTGCAGTCTGCCTCACTGTGCTGAAACTGTTTTTTTTTTTCCAGGCAAAGGGGGGACTTTACTCTCTCAGTACACCAGTTTGCTGTATTAAGCAAATACGGCATGGCCTTAATGTGCACATGATATGCACTGTGAGTCTCGATGGGTTTTGTGTTTGTTACAGTTCATTTGGGGAATTATAGGGAACTGTTTTTCTATGGAAACATCTCAGGGGAACTTCCAGTGTGCTGTAATGATTTTGGCACTTAGGATGCCCAAGACCATACTGATTTACTGGGTAATTCACCTTCCACTGAATAAAAGACAGCTGTGAGACTCACTGTTTGCTTAGAGTGAGAAGATGCAGACTTGTGGTCCTCCATGGTACACATTCCTGCCCTCGAATCAGCAAATCTCACTTTTTGCAGCTTACACAAAATCCAAAGTAAGGGGTGATTTTAAGACAATACTCACTTTTCTTTTTTTTTTTTTTTAAAAAGACCTTTATTTTTCTCAGTTCTTGAGAGAAATAAGAAATGTCAACTTCCCTGCTATATACACTCATGCTAATATTTCTAATCACAACCAAAAACAAAAAATGAACACTTGGAGCAGTTCTGTAAGACATCACAGACGTGGAAAAAAAAAAAAAAAAAACATACAAATTTAGTCCCGTTGTTGTTACATCTTCCTGGAGTTGCACTGCGCTGCAGGAAGCTACCGCTCTGGTGTAACTGATCAGATGATGTAAAGTGGAAACAATCAGGTTTATGTTTTCACTGCTGTATCTCTGGATTTGTAGATCACTCCTCTGCTCTTCAGCTCTCTCACCACACCTGCAGGAAAAGAGAAGAAAATGAGCAACGTAAACAGCAGGTGACGCTACAGTGCAAAGTTAATAGTACCTACAAAGGTAATAGAAATATAAATTCCAATCAAGAAACAGCCAAACATTTACTTTCTATGTGTGTGTGATTAGATAAGCTACATGTTGAGGCAGTACAGTTAGATACGGCGTACCTGGAGGTAGTCTGCCTGTCACTGACACTGCGTATACACCTGGCTTGAAGTTGCCTGTAGGATGGAGCACAAATTATACACAACAAAACTGATTTTTTTCAATATTTCATCAGGGGTTCAGACCACATAAAGAGAGGGTTTAATAGGGTAAGCCGAAAAGGAAACATTATTTAAACAATATTAATAGTATTTGAACATGGAAATTATGAAATTGTTTTCAAAAACAAGCTTATGAGCTGCATTAATCATTGTTTTTCTATTGACAAATGATGAAACCGAATGTAAACTGGGTTGCTCTTGATATCATATTGAGTGATGAACCCACAGAGAATTTTCATCTGACTTTACATTTGTCTGTTGGTAGAGAACAAAAAAAAAAAAAAAAAAAAAAAAAAGAGATAAAATTCCACTGTATATTAGACCAGCACCACCACCAGGTGGCCATAAACACAAGTCTAACAGGCTGATAATATTGCTGTGTATTAATATTTACAGGTTAGCTGAAACAGCTTTGTAAATACATCAGGGCTATGTGTCTCTGCTCCCTAGTAGTCAAAAAATGATTGATGCAGCTTTAAGTGTAGGCAAAACACTCAATAACCCCTTATCAGTGACAGTCAATTTATACTACACTGCCCATTGCTTACCTATTCTCTGCCACTTAGCTACCCAGCTGTCCTCAGGACTCATCATGGCTATCACCCTGTGAACACACAGAAGATAATGGTGAACATTAAGAAAGCAACAATCCATGTTTAAGTGTTTAAATAATCAATGCTAAAAATCAGTACTTACCCATCAAATGAGGAACTTGTGCATTCGTAAACCATCTCTCGGTTCCCCTTCATCTGAAGGTACGACTCACAGTTGTCACAGCCGTCGTATTCAAACTGGTCAATGGTCTGAAGAGGACAGGGATGGGAGATGTTAGTAATAGATCACATGAATCCAGGATAACGAGTCAAAGAAATGAAAACTGATATCGACAGACTCGATTGTATTTCAAATGTTTCACTTCACCAAAACTACTTCCAATCAGGGTCAATTAGTGCAATGCACCTGTCAAATCTTAATAAAACAGAGAATCAGCCGCTACATATAATTGTTTCCCTTAAACCCGAATCGGAAGCTGACTTCAGTGTCGTAGTACAGAAGATATTTGATCAACATGATCAGTTTCAGACGTAAACAGTCTCATTGTAAACAAGCACAGGAAGACTTGGGTGGTATTCAGTGACTATAAGCCGTCGTAACAGCGATAATCAACCAAAGTCTTAGTTCAAGCTGGAGACACAACAGAAGAAAAACACGGCTAGGCGCTAGCAGAGAAGCTAGCTCGACTGTTTCTGTCTATTCTTCAGTTTACCTTCACTAGAGAGCAAAGGAGACAAGCTCGCAGATGCCGAAGGTCTTTGGGGACAGTTTCCAATGCCATTGTGTTAAGCCCCTTTTGAAAAAACGGCAGAAATACTAAACAAATCTAACAGATGAATGTTTTGAATTTTCTCCAGCAGTAATCATGGCAGTCATACGTCACTGTCTGTGAGGACCTAAACACAGGACCAGCGCAGAGGTGTCTTTACTGCGCCTGTATACAAATCTTTATACCTACAATCATGGAGAATAATGAGCTCAGTTACAGGGATTATTCTTGACTTGTTCTGGGTAAACCATTTTTAGTTATGTGTTCCACTTTGTCCAGTCAACTTGTTATGACTATACTAAACAGTGACTGTTATTAGCATGCCTGTATTTCAACTGTCTCCGAGGGATTCAGACTAGAGCTGCAATGATTAGTCGATTCATTGATTAGTTGCCAATTATTACATTAATTATAACTAGTTTGATAATCAATTCAGAATTTTGAGTTATTTGTCAAATTCTCTGATTCCAGCTTCTCAAATGTCAATATTTTCTGTTTTTTTCTTTTTCTTTAGTCCTCTATGACAGTAAACTGAATATCTTTGGGCAGTAGACAAAACAAGACATTTAAAGACGTCATCTTAGGCTTTTATATCACTGTATTGTTTTAGCACTCATCACTGTAACCAAGTCACTATTTTGTATGCTTTTACTTGTTTTAGTATTACTTACATTACACCAGCAATTTATTTAACTATTACTTGGCTCTGGTATTATAGTATACCACATTTTTGAATTGCAACTGTAAAAAAAAAACACATATTTTGCAGACTGTCCAGTTCTGATTTACAACTTGGGAAACTGTATGTGAATATGAGGGTGACAAATGACCACTATCAACTCATAACACTACTATAAACTCATGCTATACGTTGTTTTTGTACTTCAGTCGTGGTTTTTATTTATGTAGCTGTTTATTTTAAGGAAAATACCCTAGTTTGGATTGACACTGTCTTTATATACAGCACAGCAACTTTATCCAAATACATTTAAACTTAAATAACATATTGTTTATTTTTACTGTACTTTAAATACATTTTTGCTGTGATAATTATATTTCTACTCAATATCTACTACTTCAATATCAGCTGAAGATTAACAGTTCTTTCTGACAGTTTTTCACTGTTTCACACATATTCCTGATAGGTTAATGGTGTCACCTGAGGAACAAACCTTTTCACAGTCATTCTAATGCACATCTACAGTTAATACATTTACCTATAGCTGCAGTCCAATCAGATAGGCCATTTTGAGGGCCCTGGTGTTATAAACTATCTAGATTAAATATCAATATGAACAGTATTTATTAAAAGGTTTTTTGCTACCTTTGCTACTACCTTTGTAAACTGATGCTTGCTGTTCTCTAAAATTGATTTTGTTGATATTATTTCTGTTTTGTAAACTCTATTTTATTTTCTATTTTGTAAATATAAATGTTACTATGTTTGATGCGTTTAATGTGAAGCGCTGTGTAACTTGTTTTGAAAAGTGCTATATAAATACATCTTTGCTTACTTACTTACCTTTGCAAAGATTATCACCACCTTATCTCATAAAATTAAGTTCTTCCAACATTTCAAATTAGAGCTTTTTCACAGCTGTAAATCATCACATTAACGATTGCTCCATTGCATTATTGTCCCAGTAAATCATGTCAGTGAGTGAGTGTGCACAACACCATAGTGCTGGACACGTAAATGTTATGCAGCCATCATTGATGTTACTAATTCCACCTACTTTCACAAATCAAAATGTCTGCTGTGAAAAAGGTGTCATTTGTCTCAGTGGTGTAAAGTAACTACATTTACTCAAGTACTGTCTTTTTATTTTGAGGAACTTGTACTTTACTGAGTAAGATTTTCTGTTACTTTATACTTCTATTCCACTACATCAGAGGGAAGTAGGACTTCTTACTCCACTGCATTTATTTCACAGTAAATTACTTTACAGATTACAGATTTTTATACAAAAATAATGATGCATTGATGCATTGCGACCACTAGGGGGCCCCGTTGCGCCAACAAAGTTTCGAAGAAGAAGATGATGATGATGATGATGATGATGATGATGATAATTGAAAGCCTTCTGTTTTAATCTTCATAGTGATAATTGTCTGTAATTTGTTATTTGTTCATTTGCAAACAAGATTTTCCATAAGGCCCCCAAAAAGCTAGAAACGGCTCTGTGTTCAGACATCAGTAATAAATATCCAGTAATATAAGCCTCTGAAAAGACCATTCTACATGATAGCTACTTTTACTTTTTATACTTTATGTATATTTTGCTGCTAATATTACTCCTGTACTTTCACTTACGTAATATTTTGAATGAGGGACTCGTGATTGAGTGTTTTTAAGTGAAAAGTTTTGTCCTCACCACAGACAGATGAACCTGGCAGTTGGCTCCAGAATCAGAGTCAGATGAACCGTTGGAACTCCAACAGTTCCAACGGTTCTGAGAACAGGAGAGGGTCATTTTTGAGCGAACCAGGTACAATTATCCAGCGGTTAATTAAGTGTTTCTTATCGATGCAGAATGACCCCAAAATACCAGACAACACAACACAACCTAAACTAAAGGGACTGCGGCAAAAATAGTTCAGCAGTTCATTGGTGAGCTAACGGTTGCCTAACGCTAATGCTAGCTGAGTACCACTAACGTTAGCATTTTCGGGTCTTTCAGCCGCTAACGTTATAATGCTAGCATTTACATTTTTAAGTTGCTAGCATCAGAAATTTTAAGAATGTTGCTGAGTCACCTTCGGGGATGTTCTTTATAATTTGTAGCGTCATTTATAAATTAACCACTAGTTAGTGTTATTTAACTTTTAAAACACTACAATGAAACAGGTAATAGAAGTGTTATTCGCAGCTAGCTGAGGTTATCATTAACTGTTAACAGGTGGCCTGATATTCAGATGAGATGAACTCTACCTCTGTTTTCAAATACTACAGATAAAAGTATGGATACTGGTAATAGTTTACTCCCTGACTGCATCAACCCTAACATCTTTCCTGCCAAACTTTGGCGTTTGGTGAACAACCCGGCCAACAGAGCCATCTGCTGGGACAGCAGCGGCGAGGTCATCATCATTGATCAGCAGCTCTTCGAGAAACAGATCCTGTCTCCCGACAGCATCATCTCGGACAACGCTGACGCCTTCAAAACGACCAACTTCTCAAGCTTTGTCCGTCAGCTCAACTTGTACGGCTTCAGGAAAGCCGATCCAGCCAACACAACTCCAACCAATGCGATCACTGGAACGCATCATCATTTTTTCAACCCAAACTTCAAGCAAAACCACCCTGAACTTCTTGTGAATCTGAGGAGACTCACCGTCGACAATAAGGCCAAGCTACAAGCTGGTCTGAACGTGAATTGTCGGCCCCCGAGTCGATACCAGCGACTCGTTGGGGGCGATGATGGAACAGATAAAAATATGAAAAGAGGTAAGTGTGTCATCTCAACTTTTTCACGGCATGAATATCCAAAAATATGTCAATCACATCACTGGATGCCTTCTCATGGCTGTCTTTCAGTGGGGAAGCAGCTGTGGATAGTGGAAACATGAAACAGTCATACAAGTTTCCCTATTGTGGTATAGTGAATAACACTGAAGTGAAACTTTTTCAAGGACTGGAAAGGGTCCTTGAACCACACTTTGAAATCACTAAACGTTTTCTCACTTTCTTCTGAACCAAACATCTAATTGCAGATTTAATTCCACAGTCCACTGCTTTAAATTTCAGTTATCACTGTCTTAACCGGTAGTTTTGTTGTTTTTTCTTTTCCGTTTCTGCAGGCAGTTCTTCACTGCTTGACAACAAGGAATCAACTCATCCTTACTATCCAAACAAAGCCCAGTCCCTTACAGCGCACAATGGGACCCCAGTCCCACCACGTTACCTGATAAGGGGTCATGGTGCAGGTCTTCCTCCGTCTGTCTTTGCTACAGACAAAGGCATACCAGTTCCTTTAAGCCACCACTACACTGGAGTAGCCTCCAGCCCCAATGCTTTGCACATTCAGCAGGGTTTACAGGCCCATGCAAACCATAGCAACCACAATTTCACCAGTTTTAATGCTATGAGCATTAAAACTGCACAATATCAGCCTGGCTACTATTCCCCAGGTGAGCATGACATCAGTTAACCTAGATGTGTTGTCACCTAAAGCTTTTATGCACTACTAAGGATTTCTATGGTGAATAAATATTATTTATTAATTAACAACTCCATTAGGGGAATGACCAAAATCCTGCATTTTATAATCTAAAATGTAATCTCTTGTCCCTCTTCTTGAAGGTTGGCAGTGCTACCATCCGAACCTTGTGGCATCACATATGAAAGCTGGTGGCCTTCAAACAGGGCAGTTCCCTTCCCCCAGTTATTACCAGGTAGGTGAAGTGGAGTCTATTCACTTAGTCATGCAAGCTGATTTTACAAATTGAAAATCATGTAATTAATGACTCTGTTCACAATTAATTGGTGATTCGTCAAAGAATGTGAGGATTATTGACATGTACTGTGTCTAAAACATACTTTTCTTTCACTGTTTTAGGCAGGCTATCCTGTGAATAATTTGTGTCATGGGGACCAGAACCAGGACTTGGAGTATAAGGAAAACCCGGAGATGAAAAAATGTGATGTAAACTTGGACACAATTTTCCAGATTGCTGACGAGGTGATGCAAACTCCCAATAACTGCCTGGTTAGAGTTGTGACCCCAGAGAAGCCAGGCACTCTGTCATTCAACACCTGTGACACCAAGCTGCAGGTGTCCCCACAGAATGACAACCCTGGCAGTACCAGGAAAGCTAACCCTCTTTGTGCCACACCCATTATAATGGCTGTGTCAGGCAACGTTAGCCTAGTCACATGCGCACAGCAGGACAGATCTGTGGTTTCAGTACCTGAGCAAATGCCTGAAGATGTCATGTTTGAGGTAAGCCTCTACATTGTAAAATTTGCTGAAGGCAAAAAGAAATATTCATCCATGTGTATATTTATAGATATTTATTAGAGAATGTGTAACAGCTTAGCAGAAACACAATGTGTTACTTGTCGTGGACTCCTCTGTGCCCTGGCAAGGTTAAGAGTGATGATGCAAAGAACAGTGAGGTCATAGATGTCGAGGTTAGCCGCACTCTCAGGGATTCCAGTCATCTTTAAAACAGCAGCTGCACAGGAAGTACATCACATCTGTAGGTAAGAGACAATTTAGGGAGCACATTCACGATAAAAGTAGTGGAAGGAAATGAATTTGAAAATTGAATGTATATTTGCAGAAAGTTCACTGACAGTTGGTTGTATTTTTTTGTTTTAGATCTCAACTTATTGATTTGATTGGCATGTGACAGGGAGTCTTGATTCACTACAGGATGTTAAGTTCTCACTTTGACCAGACTTCAATCTCCACATCATTTGTTGCTGTTTTTTTAATCTAAATCTAATTGTACAACTATTGCAAAAGTAGTTAAAGCTGGTACATTTCTATACTGGTGTTTTTCCTTATTGTTAGTGACTTTGGAAAATACATTAATTTGAATGATGTTTTTGTTTCTCCAAGAATAAGAATGACTTGTACCACAGTGCATTTTAAAGAATTTTAATACAAGGTTTTACCTCTACTTTTTAACACTGCTATTTAAAATGTTTTACCAACATGTGATGTTTTTAAAGAGTTGTAATTTATAGTATGATTTATACAGATGTGCAGCAGTAGTTAAGCCGACCTAAACTCAGCCTCTCTCCATTTTAATATGCACATTTTATTTTAATATGCACATTTTATTTTAATATGCACATTTTTGACTATATGTTATGACTATATGTTCTAATTAACTTAACTCAAAGTGTTTGTGAAAGCAAGTTGTAACAAAGTGATGTAGTTGTGATTGTTTGCTTTTGGTAGTGACCCAGTGGTGGTTGTATTTTCCCCACCCTTTTATTTTTCACTGCATCGCTTACAGCATGAAGTGTTTTTTAAAATATGTAACAGACATTTTTAAAGGCATGTGTGTAAAAGTATATGTGTATAATCATTAAGTTGTAATATAGTTTCGAGAATGCAGCTGGAAGATTTGTTTGTGTATTTCATCACTTAGCAGTTGCAGCAGGGTACTGTATGTCTGCATGGTTTTGTAGAGTCTGTAACACTAGAGGGAGCCACTCACTCGTTTTTTAAACAGCGCCGCTGCTCTGCGGCTGCTCCGCCCTCAGTATCTAATGCTGCCTTCATGTACTACTCGGAAACCCCAATTACTTTACTATAACCTTTTTTCTCTTCTGTAACAGTTAAGGGATTTTAGGTGGACAAAACGAAGCATGCAATAAAATTAGTACTTGATGGATGTCTATTACTAAAGTGAATGTGACTGAAAACAGAGAGTAAATGCCAGTTGTAACTTTTACAATACATTTCTGATTTATCTGAATTTATTTATAATAATTCCATAAAATACCTGTAATACAATTAAGTTTACACAGCGTCTCCTTCGTTGAAACATGGCAGGTGACAAATCCCTCACTTCTCTAAACACATTAGGTACTTTTTTGGTCGTTCACGTGCGCTGTTTCAAAATCGCCCCAATCTCCGACAGCACGTGAAGGCATCAGGACAGTGAGCAGGTAGAGCCTGTCAATGAGATCCCAGGGGAGCGAGCGAGAGTCCGGGAGGTAGACTTCTGGGACAGTGTCCTAACTGTACACGGTGTCTCTCCTGTTTATCAACTTTAAATGGGGATCACAAGGAGTTTGGACCACTCTTATTCCGTACTTTTTGTAGTGTTTCTACTCTGCAGTCGCTGATGAGTTTGTCAAACGATTCATTTTCCCTCGGTGTTCTCAGGAGGATCGTATCCAATTTCTCATAGTGCAGCGGAGACACTGAACTCTGGGAATGCCTGTTTTTTTTTCTTTCTTTGTTTGTTGTTTTTTTTTCTTTGCAGCGTGTAGGTTTAAATAAGGACCGACTGTAGAAAATAAGTTGATGGAGCTGTTACAGAAGTCGCTTTGGTTTCGGACCCTTTTTAATTACGGAGTTATACGCGAAGGAAGCAACGGTCCATTTGGTTCGGTTAATAATTAAATAGAGCGCTAAACTGAATTTAACAACTTCTTCGAGGATTGTTATCGCAACTAAAAAAAAAAAAAAAATACCCCACTTTTTGGCACCCTGCATGATCTGTCAACATGCCGTATAACTTCCCGGCGGCAACCTGTAACCCAGCCTTTGAAGTTCAAGTCGTCGCTATTCTGCCTTTTATGTGGATTTATGCAGAAAATGTGGCGCCTACAGGACGTGCTATCTTTGTCAACTCGTGTTCGCTCACAAAATGTGATTGTTAGGCACAGTGACTGGTGTACACTGTAATATTATTAGTAGTTCAGCTGCGGATGAAGATCGATACACTGTTGCCAGGACCTGCCCTGCTGGGAGAGGATACAACAGCCCACCTATAACGCAAACACTTTACAAATGAGGACATTATGTTGTGTCTCTCCTGATGAGCAGGCTATGCGAAGCCAATGCACACTTCAAGCTCTAACACAACACAACGTGTCTTCATGGTGTATTTGCGCATACAATGTTTCGCCACCCACATTAATGACACTGGATAAAAGCTCATTATAGCTTATTTTATCTCTGGAGACACAGTTTTCTGTGACGAAGCGCTTGGCTCCATGTGGGGCACTGAGTGATATGTATTTCTGTAACGTGTCGAGCTTGAATATTAACTCTGGTGCTGAATGGAAGTATTGGGACATTCACGCGTGAGTTACGATGGCAGTCCTCCAGCTTTAAAAGTTTGGATTGTATCCGTTTCGCTGTAGTCGTCGAGGCAGAAAGAAGAAGTGGGACGTATATATATTGAAATATTTTCTCCGTTTTGTCTGTCTGCGGTGCTTTGCCTGCTTTGAAAGTCCACCATGTGCGGCCGGGCACCGCCGCTGCAGCCGAGGCCATGACCGTCCCCCAGCGGCGCCTGGCCGGGCTCTGGCCGTGGCTGCTCATGGCGGCCCTGCAGGTGGTGCTGGGCCAGCCGGGCCTGGAGTCCGAGCGGCCGGCCCTCCGAGCGGTCATCATGGTGACACTGCTGAAGCAGGAGCCGACGCGGAAGCCCATCACCCTGGAAGGGGTGTTCGTGGGAGGTAGTGCCGGCAACGCGGAGGGAAAACTAATGCAGGTAAGGTGTCTTAAAATAGTATCTACATTGTGTGACCACCAAAACATTCCCACTTATCATCCCCCCCCCCCCCCCTCCCAAACATGCACTAAAAAGAGGAATACTTTGATTTTTTCCCACTGGGTAGGGTTACAGGGGTGCTGCTGGGCACCTGTTGTCAGAGTTGTTCAGCTGTTTCACGGGGGCCAAACTTTCTACCTGCTAAATGAAAAGTTGTTAAAGGTCTTGTTCAGAGACACTTACACAGTTTGGATACGTGGGAATATTTGCTCTTCCATGCTTGTCTTATATTTGAAGGACAGTCTATCACTTGGCATCCTTTGTGCCCTGATATGTATTTACATTGACCTGTTGCTCTTATACCATTTTGTCCCAGGGGATCCTTCTATTTGACTATTTTATTTTAGCAGATGTTCTACTATCTGAACAGTAGGACAGATAATCATTGGGAGACTCATCTTTTAGATTAGGATTACTAAATTTATACGCTGTCCTTACAGTACAGTGTTGAAAAAGTGCTTTGGGACCCCCGCAAGGCACCCACTGGACTTATCTCTATCATCATCTCTGATGGACTTTGTCAACTGCAGAGTAATAATTCAACAATCAAAGCCCTTATATCAAAAGAGTTCCATTTAAAAAGCATTAATTTGGAAATTACTTTTCAAAGCACACCCTCTTGTCTTTCAGTGCACCAATCCCTCTGAGGAGTGAGTGTTGGCCCCACCTATTTTTCTAACCTAAAACATAGTTTACACAGTATCCACTTTCTGATAAAGCAAATGATGTTGACACCTGCACTTGTTGCTATACGCCATCAAAATACTGTATTGACCATGGGTTACAGTGCGCTGTATCTTTCCAAGGGCTGCTCACAATACCACACTCAGCAAGTGATGACAGAACATCTAAATTCCTTTAACAATAGTGATGACATACAACTGTTATTGAGGTTAGTTTGTATTCGATCTACTTTTACCTATCCTATCCTACCCTGAACAACAGGGGTTTAGTTGAGGTTGCCAACTTTTTTTATAGGTGTTGCTTTTTTAAGATGACAGCTTTGTTTTGCATTTAAGTATTTATGACAGCTAATGTTCTTCCAACATTTTTAATATCAAGGTGTGATGGAAGACTGTTAAACAGCACAGTGAATCATGTTTAGACCCATGCAAACCTATAATTTAAGCAAAAGTGTTTTTCTTTTTTTTACCATTTAGAAAGACACATGCCCTTACCCTGCAAATGTAAAGTATGTGGTCTATTCAGTGTGCATATTTAGGATTCAGGAGTGGATTAAGGTTCCTGGGCCATAAAGCTCGGCTGTGTCAATTTATTTACCGTCTCCAAAGAAACGGGACGACAGATATGAGGCACTGTAGGATCTTGTCTCTCTTCACTCACCAGGTGTGGGAGGTTTTGTGAATGGCAAGCCAGATGCTGAAGTTTGCCGTAATTGATAAGGATTTACATGGCTTCTCCACGGAGAAAGCCCAGTATTAGCCATCGCCATCGCTCCTTTCCTCTCCAGTTAAAACTGATTTGACTTTAATGTCTCTGTGTGGCATGTTGACAACATGTTACGGATGCTTATCACAGCGCTGCTGAGATCAAAGACACGTTCCGCTTTCTGGGATTTCCAGCTTTCTTTATTTTTTCCTCATAAAACCTCGCACAGTTTTTTGGAAAGATCCGTGGGCCAAAATATAAATCGGCTGTAGAGTAAAGCAGTACATGAAAAGATATACAGCCTCCTGTCACCAGATCTCAGCAGCTTAGAGCTTCAGCGACATACTGTACACTTTAAGGCACAGTAGCGTGTGGAAGACAGAGCTTGATAAAGGTTGTAGAAGTGATTTGTTTGCACAGTTGTTTTTGTCTGCTCAGTTGACTCACTATGCTATTTTTTCCTACCAAAACATGACTGTTTTCTTGTTTCCCTAAGTTAGACCTTTGACTGTGGTTCTGTCCAAGGCTAGGAAGGTATAGTTTTGTCAGACTCTCTTTTCCCAGGCTGTTCCCACAGTGTACAGAGGTGGTGTTATGCTGCAGGATGCTCTTTGTTGCAGCTTAGGCCTGTTCCAACAGGTCCTCATTGCCTCTGCAGGCTGCTTTATGGTCCCGCTTTATGTTCCTGTCTTCCAGTGGATGGGGGGGGGGATGAAGGCTGGAGAGGAGGTTGAGTTCCAAAGATAGATTCTCTGCCTTTCTCAGTCTTTGTTCCCTTTTTAAACCTTAGATCACACTCTCTCCTCTGTGTTAAAACTGTCCAGTCTATTAATGTGTTATCATGACGACAAAACCAAATTAGCAGATGCATGTCCACCATGAAGCTTAGTTACTGCAGTGTGTACTTTAGGAGTCTCAGAAGCTACCCCAGAGTTTACTCTGCACCATGCTGAAGCATGACAACCAGTTTTTTTAAAAGCCACAGTCATTACTTGTCATTTTGGCCGCCAGTTCCTCATTCATTAACAGGTCGCCCCCGTGAGCCACGGGTTGTGATGCTGTTCTATTAAAATTGTCTCATTTTGGAGGATGATATCCAGGAAAACAACAGCTGGAATTAGAAGAAGGTAAATTTAATTTAAAAATTGAAAGATTCACTTTTACTGAGCTGTTCAAACAGTATAGATACACATATTGTAGCCTTTTGGTAACAGTGCTGTGTAGACATGGAGATGAAGTTATTTCTTTTATTCATCATCAGATCCTGTTTTGACCATGTTTGCTATAAAAACTGTGAGTACTCGGGATAGAAGAAGTTTCCTTCAGTGTATTCAAGTCATAAGACTTTGCTTTGGTACGTATCTCCCTCTGATCTATTAAACTGTGATCTCCCTGGAAGTGTGCCCTGTCCTCTGAATGAACACGTTCATTGGAACACTGGCTGGGGTCTGGCCAGCACTATTTGGACAAATACAAGTGCTGAGGAATTTTGACTGACTCTCCCGCTTCCAAAATGAAGCTTGCTTAATGACCAGAGAAGAAGTGCAAAGGCTTCTGGGATAACTTTGAACTTGAGAGGAATGTCAACCGTCCTCTGGCCTCTGTTGAGAGAAGGAGTCAGAGTTTATGCTGCATTGGGCATTGTGCCCAATTAAAGGAAGCTAAACATCATAAAAGCTCCCCTATGTTCTCTGAAGGCCATCTTGAGTTTCTTTTCATCCTCTCGCTGTATTTTTGGGTCTTTGTACTTTGAAATGTTGAATTGACCTTTGAGAGCTCCCTTAAATACATCAGCTATAATTAAGGCACGCCAGGCAATTGACTGAACACCAGTTAACTCTGCACCACTTCACATTCTTTCGTCTCCCTTCTCAGTGTCCCGCAAGGTACTGACTGCCTCCTCGTCAACTGTCCGAGGCCTCTACTATCTGCACGTTCCCCTGGCTGGCCCTCAGCACAGCCGTTTGGGAACGAGGGATGGGAGGGCGGAGGGGGCGCTGAGGGAGAACATCAAAGCGCATCCAGTTCCAAACGTGAGCTGGGATGATTAAAAACCGAGACTGTTTACACTGCACTTCCCATATGGGCCCTCTCCTCCCCCTCCCTCTAGATTTCCTGTCCATACTTCCTATCTCCCTGGATGAGATAACAGCCGGTCCAGGGCTCCTCAGGGCTCCTCACTGCTTTACATTGTTGGGGGTTGCTGCTGCGCATAGTTTTGCTTTTGTCCATGTGGCATAATATAAATATATATCATACATATGTGGATTTTTTGAAGGTTTTCCTGAAGCGTGAGCAGGTGCCTGCAGCTTTAGTGTTGCATATCAACCTTCTGAACTCTTTGTTGTGTGAGAACTCTCGATTAAATAGATGGAAATTCTGTGTTTTTAAGCTCTCATTCTCTTTCTCTCTCTGGGTCATACAAGGTCTCCAAATATTTGCTTTCTAATGAATCGGCAACAAGCCTTTGAGTAATAAACCCACACATTTGGCAAACAGATTGGCTGACTGAAGTCTGATTCGTGCATCTTCTTAAAATACAGTGACAGTGAGGTTCGCAGCAGAGTGGAAGAGGCTTGCCCTGAATTTTGCTGCAAGCCTCACAGTGATCATGTCCAGCATGCAAAGCTCTGCCATGTCCACCGGTATGGACGCCATATGAGACCTCAACATAAACAACAGTAGAATCACGTCCCCATCAGTCCAGTCTGCCCTTCGGCAACACTGGCAGTTGCATAAAGGTATGAATGAAATTGCCATAAGCTCACAATTTCCCCTGTTTTGCCACAGCGCCTGTTAAAAAGAATGCTGACTTCTCTGTGATTAACTGCTGTTTGTGTAGAAAGGAAGGCCGTTCAGGGACAAACGTCAACTTCTTTTTCTTTTTTTTTTTTGTTGCCTTTATTGGATAGTAGGCAGTGAAAAGGCAGACAGGAAACAAGGGGAGAGAGAGATGGTTATGACATGCAATAAATGTCCCTGGCTGGAATTAAACCAGGGACGTTGTGGTTATGTGGCACGCACAGTAACCATCCAGCTATCAGGGCACTCCAGACAAATGTCAACTTTAAAGACAGCATATAACATAAGAAATGTTGATACAGAGATTATTCACAGTCCTTTATTTGGCCAGACAAGGCTCACTCACACAGATCGGCTCTCAGGACGTGTTTGTCGTTTGTATTTCCACATGGTCATCAGTACAGCCTGCCTGCTATTGCATTTCTATCGTCTTGTTTCTGTGTTGCCTCTGGCTCTTGCCTTGAACAGACCCCCATGTGTGTCCAACCTATCAGACAAGCTCTGGACTAATGGTTTCTCCTGAGCAGGGATCTAACAAAGCTGCATGCCTGCAGCACAGGAAGCAGGGGCTAGTACTGTCCTGTCCACCCTCTTCCACAAGAGATGACTGTTGAGATGTTTCTTAGGGCACTGGGAAGAAGGGAGAGGCAGGTAGGGGAAACATGGCAAATCTCTTAATCCTGTCGCCCCCCCCTTCTTTTTAAGTCATTAGACCAGGTCTGGAATTCTTGAATGTGTCCGTCAGGCCCGTGTTATACAACACATTCTTTTCTACTTTTCATAGCTCTCCTCATGCAAATAACCAGGGAAGGTCTCTGTTACTTCAGTATGTCACTCACTCCCTCATCTATTTGTGCAAAAAAAGGCCACATACTTAATTCCACATTTTTTGTAGCACACCCATGTAGAGCACACAAGCACACACATGCTAAGCACACACTCACACACAATGCAGTATGGTAAAGGCATTACTACTGGACTTATCCTTGAACCGGCCCACAGGCAGGGTGAGCTGGAGAGGACGGAAGAGGAAAAAAGGGAAGAAAGGGAGGACATCAGAGCAAAAACAAATAGGGCTGGGCGATAAAATGATAACAACAATTATCTCGATATAATTTTCCTCGATGGAAATGTAACAAATGTTCGATATGATTAAACTGAGAGGCTGGGTCGGCTCACACTGGCTGCTGGGAGCTGGCTAACTGCAGCAGCTAACGACTGTGTTTCCATGGTGCGGAGCCGAGCTTCTAATTCACTGAGCCTCGCCTCCATCACAGCAAATAAACTCCATTTAGGCTATTACCTCTACCATTATCACTAAAGGAGGCAGAAGAATAGCAAAACATATGACACACCAAGCAAGAGAGAGAAGGAGAGTGAGAGGGAGAGAGGGAAGCCATCGCTAGCTGCTAAGCTAAAGGAACTAGCAGATCTGAATTGCATGTAAACAATTGCGGGATTAGCGAGAAAGTGTCTGAAAGAAGGAGAGAGCTAGTTTTTGTTTAAATGTACAGCCAGTAATTAGCCGCACTAATGAAGAATATAGTAAAATGAACTGAGAGAAGCAAAAGCACTACCAATTAAACAGGAACGCCAGCAACTGGAAATGAGACGTCAGCACATCAGGTCACAACTTTATCTGGGCAGAGGTGATTTCTGTAGGCTGTATTGTGGTTGTTTTCATTTGTATAATTTAGTTGGAATTTAAATGCTTATGTTATCGTGTGTTACTGGACATGTAGATAACAGTCTGAGCCATCTTACATGTGTGCTGTATCACACTGCAGCACTTCATTTTTCTAATAGATATTTATTTTATTGAGGAAAAAAGACTGAAGAAAGGATTTTACTTAATTTTACTCTTGCATATTTTGATGTTGAAAAAAGATTGTATCATTATAATTTTTTTGAATGTTCTACCTCAGATTTATCACCATTGTGTGAACTCATTTGGCAAGAGCTTGACTGTAACAGACGTTCATTTATATGTAAAAGTTCCGCACTGCGGGTTTAAAACCACAGTTAACCGTCTGGTTTCTTCAACTTTCACTCAGGAGCGAAAATCTGCCTTTAAACAGGAATGAAATAATGATCTGACATTTATCGTGATAATTATCTATATCGACTGGTATGAAAAATCTTTATCATGATAACATTTTTGGCCGTATCGCCCAGCTTTAGAAACAAACAGCATTACCAAATCTCACATTGTCCTCCTACACCACTGTGTTTGTGTGCTTCCATGTTCACACACTTAATTGATCTCAGACGGAGTGGTGGAAAAACACGTGCGTACACGCATAAACACACACTTAAATTAAATGTTAATCATAGAAGCTTTGTCTGGCTCTTTGTTTTAGAGCGGTTTTATTGTCTGTTCCTCTGAGAAACCACCAGGGCACCGAAGGAGTAGCAAATGTACGCAGTTCTTTTAAGTTGTGCCATTATGTAGCCACGCATGCATCACAATGGAGAGGAGTGAGTCACCGCTGAAGTACTACTATAAAAGAGCACATGCCCGCTCTCACACATACACACATAAATTCATATATTCCTTTGATGGCACTGTACGTGACCTAGGGCCAGGCAGGGCCAGGGTGTTTTCAGGGTCAGTGGAATTCAATTATGTTAAATGTCCGGGGTTAAACTGTTGGGAATACCTTGGCATTTTTGCATTCCCAGTGAGATGGGTATCTTGCGCGACCTTTCTGAATTTGTCCTGACAGTTCATGTCAAGTGAAGCACCTGTCTCTTTCCAGTTGAAACCGATCCACTGGGAGTACAGAGGAAAGCCTGCTGATCCATCGCGGGTGTGGAGGCCAAGCTATCCCTTCCCTGGGGATCAAGGCCACAGTTATAGAGATTTACAGAGAACCGTGTTGCAACAGATGACAATAACACCATACGGCAGGAGAATTTGTACGCTACTGGTAAAAAATTGGCTGCGTCTATTCTGTGTTCTCCCCCAGGTGAAAGGTTGTGATCACTGGGATGGGTCTCATACCCTGCCCTGAGGTTTAACCATTAATATAACTAATAAATGAATGAAGCTTTTATGAAGTCTCTTGCATATAACTATGCTTAGCCTGTGTGGGTTTACAAGGCATCATAAATTCATATAAGCCAGATACAGAATGCTACACATACATCTTCAAACAATACTACTACTATAGTAAAGAAAACTAATTCAATACATTTTCCCAATCAGATTTCAAATGTTCATTGTCTGTATAAACCTCTGACAAATCATGTGATATATAATACTGCAGAAATCAAAATAGATTGAATAATCCATCTTCTCTTCCAGGCTTTGAGCCCAAGTTAGGAAACTTAAACTCACAAATTGTCCACGTTTTGATCATCTGTACACCAGATTACTGCAGAGTTTTGTTGAGCCATTTCATGGAAAATCATAGCATGTCCAGTACAAAAGAAAATAGGACTCACTTTTCCCTTCCCCTTACTCACACAACTCACTCAAGCTGTTTTCTCCTCAAAGATGGACAGAGAAAGAACAGCAATTCTCAATTGTGCAACTGAAGGGCTTCTAGCTAAGCAAGATTAAACATATGATGATGAGTTAATACTACAATACAGATTCTACCTGAAGATATCAAGCATATCAGCCAGAAAGATTGAGTGTGTTTGATGCACAGTTTGTTGAAGAATGATTTGGCTTCTATCATTTAGGACCTCATTTGTGTTGCTATCATATTATTACATGGGTAATATTCTGTTAATTTCAGACAAATGACTTTATAGATAATGTAAGTTATCGCAAAGTCCCTCAGTAATAACTGCCCCGCCTGCGGTGGCAAGCGCAGCCTTTTCTGCTTCGGCCAACATCAAAGGCTCCGAAGTTTCTCTGCAGTTTTTCATCTCTCTGCTTGTCTCGCTCTCCCTCTTTTCTCCCACAG
Source organism: Scomberomorus guttatus (assembly GCA_038419695.1). Classification (NCBI taxonomy): domain Eukaryota; kingdom Metazoa; phylum Chordata; class Actinopteri; order Scombriformes; family Scombridae; genus Scomberomorus; species Scomberomorus guttatus. The sequence goes on from CM076460.1 coordinate 7,821,450, forward strand.
TGCAGCTTGGAATTCCTCCTCCTCACCTCCTCTCCTCTAACCAGCCCTCTCTTGTTTCTTGACAGCTCTCTAAAATGGTTGTAATTCATTGCGTGTGCTTTAGTTTCAAGGACAAAAATGGCTACATGTACTCAAAAGGCAGGAAGCGCTTAGTTTGCTGAGAGGCTGGAGGAAAAGAGTCATCACCATACCACAGATAAATGCTCTCTGACAAACTCCCTCCCTCTCTGTGGCTCCCTGTGGCTCCTTCAGTCACTCTTTCAGACATTTTTTTGCATGGCTTTGTGCTCGCCGCTTTGGCAAATATAGCAATAACACCTCCCAGCAATGTAATTTCATACAAAGTTGTTTGCTTCTTGACAAGCTGAAAACTATTTGTGCTACATGTTTATGACAGACAAATTAGCATCAGAGCTGCAGAGTGAGTTGTTAAAAAGCAAAATCTACAGTAAGAACAGAGCAGTCTTCTGAGTGGAAACAAATTCTCTACTTCTTTTCTGCTTGAACGCTTGGCTCAACGATCCGCAAGAGGAAGAGCTTTCACCTGTGTGACGGTCTGATTCTTTATGTATGTGTGTACAAGCATGAGTGAGCCTTTGTGTGTGTCTGTGTCTGTGTGCGTGTGTGTGTGTGTGTGTGTGTGTGTGTGAGCTCCCATACTGAGATCATTTACCAAACTCTATTAAGCGGGATCAAAGTGACTTAGATCTTTCAGTGCTGCATGACTACAAAAGCCATATTGTAACCCCAGATCCAGGGAGATAACACTGCTGACAAAAAATGCTTTATGTCTTCAAAAGTCACATGGTCACCTCCAAACAACAAACAGCATGTCCCGTTTTTGACCTTTTTTTTTTTTTTTTGCCTTCTTCTCAGAAAGGCTTCAGTGTTAGTTGCGGTAATGGTGTTCATACTTCACTGCTTCACACAGAGTTTGATTTATTGAATTAGAAAAACTAAATACAAACGTCAAATTTCTCCCTGCGACAGTTCTTACACTCTTAATCAAAATGATTTAGTCTCATGGCAAAAAATAAACAGCTCAAAAGTGGTTAGAGACATGTTGAAATAGTAGCTTTAATATCTTTCCACTATTGTCTTGCAGGACTGTAATTCACACTGTCACACTAATGAAGGCCACATGCCACCCATTATGGTTGTATTAACCATGCATTAGCCAGGTAGATGTGTTCTCTTCAAAACAGGAAATGTGGCAGCTAACAAGTAAAACAATGACAACTTGCACAGTACAGGTCAATTTATAAAAGTCTCTATATTTTTATGGTGGCAATTTTCTTTACCAACAGGTGCCTATGTTTCCATGTGCTCAGTGTGAATGGGCTAAAAGGGGTTAAGGTTAAAATCCTTAAAGTCCTCCTCTACTCAAAAATATGTTTTTCTTCTTGTTCCTCCAGTTGGATGTTTGAGTGTCACTGTACAGAATGATTTATTTTCAGAGTTTGACACTTGAAGGGTGTTTTCACATTCATCTGCTGAAGAGGGAAAGTTTCTCTGAGCTCACCTCCAAACTCAGTTTACGGCATGTCCCTGCGAGCATGATTTGTGACATCACAACTAGTCTGAAAGCCAATCATGGTCCGGTGCGCAACTTACACAAGTGTGATGTGGAAACTTGAAGCCTCCAGTGCACATACACTGAGAATAGACCTTTAAAAGGCATCTTGCGTTTGAAATTTTAAAAAAAAAGTTTGTATATTCATAGATTCTGGATTTATCAATGAAGGAGAAGAAGTAGATGTAATTTACATCCATAAATAGTAAAACAGGGTTTGATTTAATGAAATTCTTGAGGATTATTACTTTAAGGACTTTATTGACAGATTGATGTATGACTCTATATGTGTCCCTTGCTAGTTGCTAAGCTTGCATAGGTAACACTATTTGAAATTGGTTAGTGTTAACATGTCATTTCTTACTCTCCTTCATCTTTTGTTGTCTCCCTGATTTTAGATGTCCTGTAATTGATAAAGTGAAGTGAAGAGGTAGCATGAAAGATTTTAGTCCAGGAAAGGCTAAATACTGTGTTTTTTAGAGAATATTGTATCATTCTCAGGGGAACATGTGGTGTATCTCGATATAAAACTCTGTAAATGGAAAAATACTTTGCCGTTTACTTCTTTGGCTTGAAAGATTGCTGTGTTTTTGCCCTTTGCAGCTGCTTGCCTGTTCCTAATGACTGCTGTTGGAGCGGGAGGTGAATAATTGTTCTCTGTGAACATGGCTGATCATCATACATCCAGTCACATGCCTGCCAGCATGATAGATGGCTGTTCTCTCAGTCGGACCAAATGAAAAGTGCATGCCTCTGAATTAGACAAGGAGTTAGTATGTCTGCCAGACAAGTGTGTTTCACTGATGTGTTCGTCTGCTCACCTGCAGGGAGAGTTTTCCTCTTCCCCTTCAGGGAGTTTTTGTTGGAAATGCACACTCAGAGAAAGTCACATGTGCCTTGCTGAGAGAATTTCCTTGCTGAGCTGTCACATGGCCTTGGGCGCTAAATACTCATATGCATGCGCTCACAAATGATTTCACAACGTTTTACCATCTACTGCCATCAGGAGGACCACTTGAGCCTGCCTCTACTTGATCAATTCTCTTTTCCACCGCGTGTGGTAGTTTATTGATAGTGCATCACGCTGCTGTCGATTTTGGTGTTCCAAGTGTCAGGTTTTCCACGCGATGCATGCAGACGTGAAGACCTGTAATGAGCAGGTGGCATCCTTAAACTAGTATAGTGTAGTGCCAAAATGATGAACTGATTTAATCACTGATCAAGTTGCTTCACTGCAATAATATCCTGCAGATTTACAAGGGCCATGATCTTAAATGTCAGTCAAGTATTCAACTGACTCCATGGTTTAAAACTGCCCGTGATCGGTAAGAGCCAATCAAGGAGACCCCATAACTAACCAGCTAGCTGGCAGGTGAACAAGTAACCTAACTCATCTGAGGCGAGATTGATTGCCAGCATCTCTCTCTCAATAGTCTTTTTTGTTTGGCACTTATTTTCTACCATGCCATGAAATATTAGGGTGCAGATCAGTCTCTGCACACATTCACCCTGCTGAAGTATCCTTGAGCAAGAAAGAGAAACCCTTACCAGCCTTTTCTTGTCCTCCTTCCAATGCCGGGGTCATATGGATTAAGTCAAACCCCCCCAAAAACCCTTCCAGATTACCCAATCACGCTAATGATTGACAGTGTAGCGTGCTAAAATCTAATATCTGTTCAGGACTGTGGCACAGCATGCTTCTCATAACAATCGTTTCAAAGGCTCTATAGCCACTGTAAGGCCATTTTAGAGCCCCCTTAAAGCGTGTGATGACAGTGCTGCCCTCAGCCGTTTTTTAGCGCAGGTGGAATAACTGATTCAGCACAGCCATGCAGTGACCTTGTTGCACGCTCCAAAAACAACTAAAAGCAAAATACCAACTGTTGCTGGTGTGCTGTCCAACAGGCATCAGGAGAGGACTGCATATCCAAGAGACCCATTCCCATTGGCCATGACCTCCTGACTGGCTGCTCCTAATTAGAAGCAGTCCCTCACAGTGCCCCGTTCTCTTGTCCAAAGTAAATACCTTGGCACCCAACAGGAATGCTGACAGACTGCTGTTTAGGGTGCTCTGAGAGAGGCAGGAGAGCTTGGACAGTCACTGACTCCCCACACTCACGTTTAACCCTGTGGAGTGCGGTTATATACAAGCGAAGATATTTAGCCAACACTAACAGCTAACATTAGTCAGCAACGGAAACACAAATGATCTCATTGTTGAACTCACTCAGAATATGCGTTACTATCTTGGCTTTTTCATGCCAGTGTTGGTGCCTGTGTTGGTTTTCCACTTGGAATTCAGATTATTCTCTTGAAATGGCCTTGACCACAGACTGGGACTTTGTAGGAAAGTGATAGAGCTGACAGAGTATCATCTACTTCTTTGTTACATAACTTATGTTATGTTATATTTACATTTACTCCAACATAAGGCTTCCTGCAGCCTGGAAGTTAAAAAAATAGGTCCTCTCTTTTCCAGCGTCGACTGCCCTCGGCACACAGCGGTTGACTGAAATCAGGCGGGCGGATCAAAAGGCAGTCTGTATTTGAAAGAACAGGGCCATGATGTCTCATCAGGGCCGTTCACCTGATAACCTCCTCTGTGGGAGCCGCTCCAAAGCCGTAAAAAAAAGTATGTTTTTAGGGCTGTGCAGAATCATATCGGCTCCTTTTCTACTTCGAGATGGTCTGCTGGTGACCAGACACAGCCTGCTATTTAAACCCCCAGATTGTTGTGCGGGAGTGGAGTGGAGCATGGTGTTGCTCTTTGTTCTGGGCCCTAGGTTAGGGTTAGCACAGCATTACACCACAGCAGCCCTGCAAGCCAGCTCTAAAGACTAAAGCAGAGCTGTGTGTGGTTTGGTGTTTGGTCTGCTCACTCTGAGATTAGAGCAGCAGGTTGGCAGAGGATTGGGTAATGACATGTCTACCGCTCTCGAGTCCTTGGCCTGTCTGGGACTGCGGGGCTACTTGAAAGCAAAAGGCACACACACACACACCTACACATAAGCGTAGTGCTTCCTCCACTACCAGGGTAAATTTGACCATAAAGAATCCCCAAGATAGGCTAACATTGCGGTAACAAACAACATAACATTTATAATCTCCGCCAAATGAGATGTGACACGGCCTGCCACTAATAGTCCATGACACAAGACACTGAGTCAAAATCACATTTTCCAGAGCATTATGTCTTTGTCAATGTATATAATAGAATGAAAATAAAGCAGTATAACATTGCAGGAAGTGTGCAGTAGCCAATAACAATATATATATAATTATGGTAGCAGTGCTAGTACGAAAAGTTGTGTAATGAGAATAATAATGGAAATAGGAGCACATTCATTTAAAAAAATGCTCACAGCTTTGATCTTCATTCTTTTATACTCCATTAACAGAGGTATTCAATTAGTGTTTGTCCTTTTTACGCATTCTTTCCATTTTACACATGTTCGTTTGTACATGCTTGGAATGTTCCCCTGGAGAGGATTTAGTGTTTTCCGTATCAGTGTATCCACAGCACTTAACACTAGAAATGTTAGTAGTCACACATGTGTGATAGATCTTGTTCCAAATCTGATCCATCACCCTCAAAAATCTCAAGAAAATTGCCAACTCTACAACATCACAATGTCAGGATTATTTCCCAAATTCTAGAAATGTATTTGCGTCACATGAAATTTGTAACTTGGCTGGTTTTCAAAGCAGTTAGATAGGGTCGATCTTGTTAAAGGACTGTTTACATCCCACGGTATTTTATGAGGACAGTCCTGTTGAGTGCTCATTACAACACTGTCCTATATGAGTCAACAGCATGTTTATGAAGCTCCAGTCCAAGCCCAAGAGTCAGGAGCGGAGCCAAGTGTCCCAGTGCGCGAGCAATGCCAGATCTATCTGAGAGAGGGAGGAAAGGGGAGGGGGTGGGGGGTGCAGGGGGGTGGGCAGTGTGTCTGCTGCAGTTCTCTGACCTACCTCCATGCCACTGACTTCCACTGTTTGCCCACTCTGTTAACTATTACCAAAAGGCTGTGTACCTTGGCTGCAGCCCAACGCTCTTACACATACTGTGGCCCATTATCAAAGGAGACCTGCACTACAAGCCCTGGAGTCCTTCCAAAAGGCCACAGCCACAGTTTCTGCTTCAAGACCTATCCCAGCACTGCAGCACTATCTGAGCACTCCCCATCGCTTGCTCTCTACCTCCTCCCATTCCCTCTTTCTCCTAATCCCCTTGCTTGAACATGCACATGTTGGCTAAACTGTTCTTGGCAGGTACCTCACCCACTCACACTTCTTTTTATTATCCCTTTCACAGTTGCATTCAAATTCTTCGGTGTGGTTACAGTACAAAAACATTGAAAATACTGCACATTTTAGAAAGTTAGCTCAGAGTAAAAACACGTAAAATTACAGTTCGTAAAGATTATATGATCTGCAATTGTTTGGTATAATTGAAAGTACACGGTTGAAGCTTTTGTCTGTAGCACCAAACAAGACTGAAACTCACAATTATTTTTATTATCAATTTATCTGGTAAGGAAGAGTTCTGTGATGACGCTGAGGAAGATGGCTGCTTGAACAGGAGGCTCCAGCACCATTGCCATTTATTTTGCTGTAATCTTCTGACATCCATGATATTTTTTACTTTAACCACAAGTTACCAAACCTAATACTCATCTCATCCACAAGCTAAATGCTGAATCCTCAAAAACAACAACGTAACATTAATATATGACTCAACAACACCCAGGCTTCAGGGCTAACACTAACTTGACTGCCCGCTGGCCCCAGCCTTGGAGATTGAGAAGCTGGTTGAATAAGAGGACAGAGAAAGATGGGTGAATTTACACATTTATGGAATCCCAGAGCACACCGAGAACAAAGATGTTTCCTGAAGAAAACACTCCCGGAGGTCCTTCATACTGACTTTTCGGGAGGTCTGGATCTAGAGCGTGCTCACAGGTCGCTGGCCCCAGTCAAGATCTGGGCTCCCCCAAGGCCTTTGGTCATACGTTTCCTGAGATTTCAGAGATTTCATGGGGTTAGGTGTCTTATAATCCAGACATGCTGCCTGACCTTGATCTTATACCGCCATTTCTTGACCTCTTCATATATCACAGGTCATTAATTTAATTTTGCTTCATTCTTTGACCATGTGCAGGCTATATGTGTATGCATTATTTGTTCTTCTCTTGCATTCCTGGTCAATTATAGTTCACCCCGTATAGATGCAAGCATCTCTGCATGCCTGTGTTCTCCATATAGGCTGCATGCCAGTCAGCGTGTATGTTTGTGCCTGTCTCTCCAGATCTGCATGTATAGATATTACCTCTATAGGACAGGTGTGTGGGTATGGGTGCACATGTGCAGATATATGTGTGTGTGTGTGTGTGTGTGTGTGTGTGTGTGCATGTATGTACGGCTGGGCACAATGCACGAGTATATTCTCACCTAGTTTCTAACATGCTACTATTAGTGCTACTATGCTGAAAGGAGTGCAAATATAAAGATACATGTGTAAATGTGTGAAGGATTGCACATTGGATGCATAATAAGTTTATGCGGGCATATTATCTCCTTTTTCATTCATTTTATTTGATTTACCTTATATTTCGTTTATTTTGCGTTTCTTTATGGTTTAGGTTTTTTTCGTTTTGGGGAGTGCTATTGTAGGGGATCAGGCCACCGTATCCTGTCTGTTGAGGTGACTGTGTTCAATATTTATTTATTTATTTATTTATTTTTCTATTTGCACTCTGTGTTCCATTAAGGCTTCTGATATGTATTTACATATGTTAGGGAAATGTTCTCCAGTGGCCAGATTCTGGGAGATGGTTGCCTCTAACCTCTCTGAGATGTATGAGATTAGTGTGCTACACTCATTTTAAATGATCTGTCCAACCTGGGCTTGACACTGATGAAAAAGCGAGGCTTACAGCAGCAAAAAGAGTGACTCCTACGCGCTGGAAGCCACCCCACTCCCTATCCGTTCGAGTGTGGTTCTAATGTACCTAGATATCGTGTACTTAGAACTATCGACAGCTTGTGTGCATGGGGCGAAGGAGTCAATGATAGAGTTGGTGGCCTGGATCCTGGAGGGGGGGGGGGGCTTCTTCTTTTTCTTTTCCTTTCCTTTTTATTACCATTATTTTTCCTTTTGTGATCCAAATATAAACAAAAGTCGCCCCACAGAAGACTGGAACCTGCTATCAAATTGATATCATGACTTTATTACTTCATTATTCCAGATAACAAATTACAGTTTTGTGCATATTTAGCCTTTTTTGTCAGTTTTTCTGAGATAACAATATATTGCTATTTTAAGATCAAACATTAATATCTTATGGTCATGACTTTATGATGTCATTATCTTGACATGACTTTGCTGAGTGCCCAAATGATTTTGACAGTCTATGAGTAAGTATGATCAACTAATCAGATTTTACATCAATCAGTGATTGATTTAACAGTCAAATGACCAAATAATGAGTAAGCTCACTTGGGTAGAATCTTTATCTACATCAATACAATTGGATGTTGGCAAAGCTGTAAAATTTGCTTTCACTAGATGTTGAGATATGTGGGTCATGATCACAAGAAAGCTATTTTATGTGGAAGTAATTATATAATTGTATCATTAAATAGGGCCTATGAGAACCAGAAAATCCCAATGAGTTATTTTAAGATAGGGAGATATGCTGTAAATTGTCATTTTAACGCAGCAATCACCTAAAACAAGCCTACTTTCCGGTTCTGTAACTATATAATAATTATGTAACAAGAATAAACTTCATTGATAACCTGAGTTTGGATTACACAGGATTATTTGTGGACATTTCTACCCAGATCTGTGACCTGTATGAAATCATTACAAATCAAGCTTTGTCTCAACATTGCTGTGCACAACCTCGTGTCATATAATTTAGTATGCATGCTTCAAATAAAGGTTGTCGCATACAGTGCAGTATAGTATTCCAAATTTTATAAAAGAAATTTTGCTCTCTTTGATTTTTGTGCCAATCTGTCACAAGTGATTCATCTAAAGTTCCAAGTATTAAATAATGTAGGGCACATGTGACCCAAATATCATAATATGGTCAACCAGATTCCGAGTTAAGAATGTCATGTATTTGTTACGCCCCCTGTTGGTTGGTACTGATGGTACGCCATATTGTTCATCTTATTTTACACTTTCCATTCAATTGGTCTAAAATAGAGTTTAACCATGGAATGAGGTAATATTTTGAGGGTCTATTCTGCGTCATTTTTGTATTTATTGTTTCATATTTTTTATTGTATATTCTAACACATGTCAGTAAGCAGTCAGGTGAACACTCTGAATGTGCGTGTGCGTCTACTATGGTGTATTATGTTGCTTATTTGATCAGGTGGTATTCTCATCATGCGTCTGCCAGGTGCTCGCCCATATTAGCTTGAATCTGTCTGTACACATGGCACTCTTGATGGCATGTAAACACATCATACTTTGAAGTGTGGATAGTCGTTTGTGTGTTAAACTTGGAATCTGATTCTTTATAATTGATATATAAACAGAGCATGCTTTTGAAGTGTGTGTGTGGCACAGACTGTATCTGAAAGTGTGATGTCAGATATCCTCGGGCCATACACTGCTCTGTTGGTTCAGTGAAGCCTGCTAATGTGGAGAGATAATCCCCCCCTCCCCCCGTACCTCTCCCATGCTCACTTCCTCTCCCCAGCAGGAAGTCCTGGCCTTTTTCACCCTGACAAAGCGGTGGAGACAGTAGCCTCTCGTTGGAGTCTTATCTCTGTAGCTTTTGATTAGCTCAGAGGTGTTCACTCCCTGTTCTGTCATCCCTGTCTTTTAATGCCAGAGGGAGAAAATGATCAGGCACACAATAGCAGCACCTACTGCGTCAGTGTCATCCTTGACCTGAATGTGGTTCAAGATATGTTTAAGTTATTTTAGATACATAATAGCTCACCTGTTCAAATTGCATCTGACAAACGCAACAAATTATACTAGCAGCAGATTAATGATACAATTGTCAGCAAGACTGAGAGTCTACAGCCATGCTAGTGAATCTGTGAGGCTTTATTTAAGCACAGCAATGCTTTTAGCTAAATGCTCATTTCAGCATGCTAACATACTCACAATTACAATGCTGATGAACATACTGATGTTTAGCAGGTATAAGGTTTACCACGATTGCCATCTTAGTTTGCTAATTAGCACTAAACACAGTGTATAGTTGAGGCTGATGTGAATGTCATTAGTTTGCAGGTATTTGGTCATAAACCAAAGTGACCTGATGCCAGCGCTAGAAGAAAAGGTAAGAGATCACCAAAGTTATTACAAATTTAATGGCAATCCATCCAATAGTTGCTAAGACATTTTACTCAGAAACCACATATTTCAACTTTATGATGGCGCAAAAGGAAAAGTTACATCCTCTGGGGACCATGATCCATCCAGTGCTCGCTGAGATATTTCAGTCTCAACATGACATTGCCATCCATTGAGCCCTGCCATGCATGCCATGCCAAGCATGACTAAAAACAGGAACACTCAACACTTTATTTGACTTTAATAAGCGTGTGAATGTGCATACACATGTCAGCTTACTGTGTCATACTCTTTGTGTGAAAGCTGAAAGTCATAAAACAGGAACAGATTTTACAGGCGTTGACAGCAATTAGATTTCCAGTTTAGTTGTTCTGTGCCTATCGGCAGTTACCCCGTTTGATTTCAGTCTAGCCATGTTGCTGTGCTCTTTGTAGTTTGTTATATAACACGTCAGCGTTGGTTGCATGAGACCTTTGCTGAGAAGGCCGGCATCATTTAACGGGTATCTGGTTGGTGCCCAGAGGACAAACAGTGGCAGCACTTTACAGCTGGGTATTGCTAAAGACTTCACAATACAATGCATGGGCCACAACATGGTTAAATTACATCTCTACAGTTTAAATGTCTGCAGTTGCCACTACATAATTATGTGCAAAATATACAGTTACTCACCACCTCCTGAACACAGAGTTAACTTTAAACTGTCTAATTAGGCACAACCTGAAAATTGGTGACTAGTGAGATCTCAAACACACCACCCACACATGCACAATACACCCAGACGCACACACACAGACATAATATGCCCTGCAGTGACCCAGTGGTTCCAGCCTGTATGGCGAGCAGGGAGGAGAGAGGGCAGTACCCTTCAGAGGGTTTCTCCTCCACGCCTACGACGCCTTTGTTTTCTCGCATAATGATTTCCTTTTGGGTCACCTCGCCAGCCTTTCAGGGCAGTGAAAGTAGATCTGTCCAGGGCCTCTCCATTACATAGCCCATCAGATAGGGAGCGCTAGATAAGTCCCCCCTGTATAATAAATGTCTCATATTTGATCTTCACAGGTGGGACCGATCTCACAACACTGTAGCCAGGGTGCCTCTCTCGGGACAGCTTGCACAAACACCTGCTCTTTAGGAGGAGAAAGACACGTCTAGTTGCCGTCTGACATACACAAACAAAATGTCAAAAACGCACACAGTGATGTAGCCGTTTCCTGTGACTCTGTACTGTTGGTGCGCAGGAGGGTGAAAGGTTAACATATCCTTGCTTATTCAGCCTGACCAACCTTTCAGGAAGCTTTATGGTGCGAATCGTAAACGAGTTAACCCCCAACCCAGAGTCCCCTCTCCATACCTCACCTCCCTACAGCGTACAAGAGAGAGCACCTTTGCCTCGTCGGTTCAAAGTTCAAGCACAGGGCCCGGCAATCATTGACACAGTGAAGCGACGCACCATTTTAATGAAATGTCTACCAGGAAATCAAAAGGGAATATAAGACAGGTTGGCTCCGGAGCAGACAAGAGATCACGAATACAGTGGAAAGTAAATAGTGGAGGCAGAGTGTCAGGCTGCCTTGTTAGCAGGTATAGTATTGCAGGGCCGCTGTCTGAATGGGAGGCATTGGAGACATGGGAGGCAACCCTAGCTGTGAGTTATGTTTCCCTAGCGGCACTGGGTATGCAACACTTGTTCCCTCCTTAGCGTTCACCAACAGTCAAAGCCTTGACTTGTCAATAATTTTTCAGGGTGACATTTTCCTTGGAGATCATTGGCCACAGGGGTTAGGGGTGTGTTCCACTAGACGGCCCACTACAAGCTCTCACTCTCAGCCCCACCTTTTGCTTCGGTTAACTCTTGGATGCTTTGTGCCCTGGTATGGTGGAAACACAATGACTGGCTTTTGAGCTACAGCTGCTTCCCTGGTTGTCTATATATCTCTATCCTGGCATTTAACAGAAACATACATTTAATACAACTAAATGCCAGGCAAAAAAAGTGAATATTTGAAAGAATAGATTGGAAGAAAAATTGAAAGTGAGTGTGCTGCAGGCTGTTGAAGCTACAGACTTTACTGCAGAACAGTATAGCAAAATCAATTGTATTAATTTACATTATTGCGACTCTCACAGCCCTTTGTTAACCGTGCTTGAGATGTGGCCTGCAAACTTTGCATTGTTCATTGTTAATTAAGGTGGCTTATCCTATGTAAATAGATGAAAGGTTCTTTATATCATTCAGCTAAACCACAATCAGAGTTTGTTTTTCCAGCAGTGGAAATGGCAGTAATAACCACTTAATAGCATTTAGTTTAGTTAGTGTTTATCTATGGTACTCTACAGTATGTATGGGAGTGCTACAGTACAGGCTTTAATCCATAGCAAAGTTAGTTATCAGTTGACCCCTGTGTTGTTATTGCCAGTGTTTGTATCCAGTAGCAATGGAAACAGGCATTTCCCAGTTTTATCTCCTCCGTTTCCTCCGCTATACAGATTCAGTCATTGTAACCTGCACGCTTTACTATGTCATCGTCTACCTGCTTCTTGAGCCCCTTTATATTTTTAGATCTCTTATCTGATATTGTCATGGCAATGTAGAATAAACAAACCGTTTTGGTAGCTGCAGGTTTTTTTCAGTTGGAACCTGTCTCTGGGTCCTTTGATCAGAGAGTCCTTTTATTCTGCCAAGAAGCTTGAGAAGCGGGGTTTGGGCGGGTGGGGGTGCGCTGGAAGGAAAATGAAGCAGCCTGAAGAGCAGTAGTGTGCCACAAGTCTTCCCTGAATGTGAGGAGAAAAGAAGACACCTGGCAATGTTTAGCAAAGTTTCTGGGTTTTTAACCAAGGTTTCTTTGGAGACTGAATTGACAAGGAAGTATCTAGAATGCAAATGACTACGATGCCTAACACTTTTTCATAAGTGTAGGTGGTAAAAAAAAAAACGGAGAATCAGTCACTAACTATCATTATTTATGTTTCCCTTTGTTCTCTCTGGCAACTGCCTGTCTTCGACTGTGTCAGTGATCAAACCAAACAGCCAATCAAAGGTCATGGTCAGTATTCAAAGTGACCAATCAAAGGAGCACACAGTCTATTCCATCCCCGCCTCCAAAGTCTCAAAAGTCAACTTGACGAGCGAGCGAGTGTTGAGCAGTTGCGAGCATGTAGGGAGGGTCGAGCTCGCGCTCATCACAGCCCCGTGCTCGCAGGACTGCATTTGTGCACGCAGAGCAGAAATGCTCTTTTGTGAGGATGCTTTTCTGTGCTTTTCTGTGCTTTTCTGTGCTTTTCTGTGCTTTTCTGTGCTTTTCTGTGCTGTTCTGTGCGCTTATATCCCACGCACACCTGTTTTTTATGTACGCAGGTTTTGAGACTAATTAAATGCCATAGTAAACATTTGTGGTTGGTGCAGTCAGGTGGAACAGTGAAGTCATCCCTGGCACATTCCCAATCACTTATCTACATCATACAAGTCTTTAAAGATGGCAAACTGCAGGTCGGGGCCCAACGTGTAGTCTTCCATGTCTCTCGGCATTAATGGCAACCATGTAAATACTACGGAAAGGTACTTCAGTGCATCCTGTCGTTTCTATTCCAGCAAATTTGAAAGATGTTCACATTTTGGTGCTTTCAGTTGTGGTAAAACTTAGAATTGATGAATCATCTTGTTACTGTTCGCCTGCATTTGTGGGTGACAACATGTTTACTTGTTCATCTTTGTGTGGTTATACATGTCATTGTGACTTAGCCAAAGTAAATGAGTTTCAGTTGGAGAGTATATCAGCTGGGGTGGGTGACAGTGGTATTGTGGGACGGGGCGGGGGGGGATGGTCCATTGATTGAGTAGGTGTGTGGATGTGCATGCACGATTGTGTCTATGTGTGCCAAAGTGTAGGTGTTTGTGATGATCCGTGCGTGTGAAGTTGTGCATGAGCGCCGAGCCCCTACATGGTGAGGTCACTGCTCATTGGCCCTTTTGTCGGGGTAAGGTTGGGGAGCACTGATGCTTGCTACAGAAGGGGAGTGTGGGAACCAACTGGCCACCGCGTAGATAATGGGGGTGGGGGTAAAAGATGAGGTAAATGTTCTAGAGCCCAACAATCAGCATGTTGATGTCTTCACTGGGTGGCCTAGTTCTATGGAGGCTGCAGGTCGCTGGGTCTCAGGGCACTATGGGAGCTCTGGGCAGGGACACACAGCACCATCCCGCTGGATGATGGACGGACTGTGCTCACTGCTAAAAATAACAAGGTGAAAACTTTTTCAATAGAATACCAGTAATTAAACAGCCAGACAACAGCAAGACATGTCAATAAGGTATTTCAGCAATACTACGAAAAGTTATACACATTGCAGGGTTTCTGCCAGTGTATTGCAAGCCCAGCGGCCCGTCAGGCCTGAGCTTCAGGCTATATTTTTTTTGATGTTTTCTAAACTAAAATGTGTTATACAAGTAGGTTAACTCCTTTAAGGAATAGCTCAGTGTGTAGTGAGTGTGCGGTTGAGACAGAGAGAGAGAGAGAGAGAGAGAGAGAGAGAGAGAGAGAGAGAGAGCATGTGTGTAACAATGAGGCTGCAGACCAGAGCACAGTGTATGAAGTTAGCAGTATAGCTGTGAGCAGTGCAGTGTGTGTACAGTTTAGGCTATTTGTCGTTGAATACATGCTACAACTCCTCAAGACCCAAGCCAAGTTCCCGTGTCCTGCTTGCCACCCAGTAGGGATGCCATGATGAGGAAATTTTCCCACCGATTAATAAACTTGTGGGGACGAGCCAGAGGGCGGGAGTGTTTCTGCCAAATACAAGCACCGAGACCTGGGGAGACATGAGAGCAGCTCCGTGTGTTTACAGCAGAGAGCACATAGCAGACACTTTCAGTTTATAATTGTAGCTTCCGTTGTCCGACTAAGCATTGATAACGTGCTTAGTGTTTTACAAATTTGTTTTTTTTTATTTGATGAACATGGTGCTGATACACGAAAATGAACTAAATGAACACTGATACCTGAACACCATGTATCACCGGTAATACCTTTACACACAGTAACACATTTAGCTCAGCCCCCCACATTTTCTGTGGAGTGAGAAAAGGCCAAAGATTAAATTGAGTAAGTTATGTGCCCATAAGGAGAGTTGGGCCTTCCCGACCTTAGATTGTACCATTTATCTTGGGATGTGGCAGAGGATAAAGCAGACTGGATGGATATTGAACATAAGCTGTGTTCACCATTCAGTCCTATGGAAGTACTATCTCAAACCTCTCATATTACAAACCCAGTTCTTTTACACTTAACAGATGTCTGGACCAGAATTCATAAAATCTTCAAACTTACACATAATGTACAAAGATACTCCTCACTATAGCACAACCCCGCAATCTGTATTGGAAAAAATATGGTGTATTGGAAGCAGTGGCATTCCCGTGGCTTAAGCACTATTGGTGATTTATATTATGACAGTGTGTTCCTGTCATACAATCATCTATTAGAGCGATTTAACCTGGTAGGAAAAGGAAATTTCTGGAAGTACGTACAGATAAGAAATTGTATTATGTCTAAGTCTTATAATGTGGCTGATAACATAATTATACATCTTTTCTAAATCTGGAACAACCACGAGAAAACTGCCTCACAATTTTATAAAACAACTAACTTCTTCTGGAGCAATGAGCCTGTTACTGAAACTGAAATAGGAACTTTCCTACACTGTATATGGGAATGTAGTTTGGTCAGACTACTGTGATCCAGGTATTAGAAATCAAGTAGTTGGTTTGGTTCAGAAATCCCTTTAAGACCAAAGTTATGTTTACTGGGGGACCAGTCCCAAATACCAAACATATCCAAGTGTGCATTTTCTGTTATTATTGTGGGTATAATAACAGTCTGTTGAGTTATTTTAAGACACTGGAAGAAAACAAAGGCTCCAGAACTGAAGGAATGGGTTAGTGCAATGGTGGAAATAGCATCTTACGAATGTATGCTTAGTAGAGTAAGTGGCAATCAGGAGGAAGGGGTGTCTCCCTGGGACCAGTTCTGGGCTTCCATTAAAATGGTCTAAATAGATATCAGTCTCCTCTGTGACTATGTGATCCTGTAGTATGACTCAAGATATATGTATAACATATACATATGTTTTCCCTCGGTTGTTGTTTTGTTTTTTTCTTCTGGATTTATTTATTTGTTTATTTTTACTGGATTTGTTTACTGGACTCTGCCTACATAATATAATATAAAAAATGTGCCATGTGTTCCTCGATTCTGGAAACAATAATATATGTATGCCACGTGCCAACCCTTTCAAAAACTAATAAAAATTAAAGTAGAAAAAAAAAGAGATAAGAGCTGTAAACTTCTTGTTGAAAGGCATAAAGAGGCTTTGTGTCATGACGAGGCTGGAATTCCATTAAATCAAATCAAATAAAAAGGAAGCATACCTGAACTGAAATTTAAATTTATTTTGATAAAGACCTGGGATTCAGCGTATTTGCCCCTCACTGGCTTCCCACCCATCCAGGTTTGTTGGGGCTCCCACACAGGCGATAGAACTGAGGGACACAGTGTGAACTTTATTCACTCATGGTGAAGCTGAGCACTTGCAGGTAAAAAGAAGTGGTTGGTGAGACCATGGAAGATATATATATAATCTATATACGAAATTTAGCCACAGTTCATCTGATTTGCTTGCAACTGCTGCTAAATAAGATCAATGTAGTAATGTAGCAACGGAGTACAAAAGTGTGTTTTCTGCTGCTGAACTAGGAATACTCTGTACTGATGAAACATTTGAACTCCTTTGGATTATTTCTGTAAACAGATTAAAAATTAATATCACAACCTAGTAAATATTACTGTTCAATGATATCACACACAGACTGGAGCTGCTGTGAGCCGTTAAAAGTGAGGAAAAATAAGCAAAAGGCAACTACGGCAAACAGAAAGTAAAATGTGTCTTAGTGCAGCTCTTTCCTCTTGTGTTGGGAGATGAGAGCTCCAGTAAAGTAACTTTGTAATGTCTCTTGTAATTTGTGTTTTTTCTCAGTCTTTCTCCCTGTCCAGCTCTCTCTCTCTCCCTCTCTCACTGTTTCTCTGTGCTATAGTCGCTCTCCCTCCGTGTGTGTCCGATGAAACAGTGCCACAGATTTTTACACCTGCTCTTCCCAGATGTTACATCTCAGACACAATTTGCTCTGCCGCAGTGGTGAGTCTGCGGTGCTAAAACATAATTTACCAAACACACTTCAGTCAAAAACCATGTCTGTTATGCAAGAACATACACTGTCTCTGTGACAATATAATGCTTTCTTAGATGTTTCCTGGGAAAAGCTTGGTAATAGTAAACATTTACAAACATCTCCTGTTGGTAGAAACGAGAGCACAGTTTGTCCTGTGTGTTACGCGGATGTGATAGTACCCAGCTGGCTCTGCTAACACGACTACATCCCGCAAAGTCCGTCTTTTATTGTGGGTTGGGCGGTGCTATGTTGGCATAACATCACAGATTAGAGTCTTGGTTCTGAGATTTGTAGCTTTGTAGCACAGTTGGGATTGCTTACAAATAATGATTAGCCTTTGCTTTTCTCCAGAAATAGCATTCAGGGTCATTGTGGTAATAGCTTTAGTCCTCCCAGTAACTCTGTTGTCCGAAGAGGCAGCATCATTTCCACAATATCCCCCACAGTCTACGGGCTTCTGTATTCCATAGCATATATTTATATTTTTTCCAAGCACAGTTGGCTCCTGTTGGAACAATGTCAGCACCCCCCACCACCTCCACCACACCCCCCACCCCGCTCCCACCACAGCCCCCCTCTTTGGACTGAAATCTTAACTGCTCGCACTCAAAGCCTGTCAATGAAAGGCCAGCTGTTCCCCGCCCTCTGCCGGCCTGCCCAGGCCTCCGTTAGATGCTCGCCTCGATGTTCGACCCCCCCCCCGCTCGCTTACATACACTCACACACACACGTTCACAAACACACACACACTCACACACACAGACAGAGTGCCCATGCTCGTGTGAAAGCATGAAATGCCATTACGAGAAAGCGTCAGGTTACGTGGGCACAGCACCAAGCTATGTCCCCACTGCTAACGAAGGATGTGGTGCGCTCCCAGCATGGCACTGTTCTCTCTCTTTCACACACATGCACACACACACATTTCCTGAGGCCACTGCTTGTCGGAGCACAATTCTGTAAAACTTAACCATATGACAGAAATAGAACGCAATGGTCTTTAATGTTAGAGTCTCCTCTAGAAAACACAGGCTGCTGGTGGGACCCCTCGGTATAAATGAAGGCTTATGTGGTCGGCTCATATGTTACTGCAAGAGAAGAGATCTTTGACTGTTTTGAAGCTGTGGCTAATCGAACACAGTGAGGAGGAATGTCACCAGTCGGTTGGACCACTACTTTCCAGACTGAAATATCTTTGTGTTACTTCGTGTTCAATGGTAATTAACAAATGTTAGCAAGCATGCTAACACATTAAACAAAGATGATGGACATGGTAAATATTATACTGCTAAACAACTCAGCATTATCATTGATGTTTTGAGCATGTTAGAATGCCGATGTTAGCCTTTAGCTCAGTACAGCCTCACAGAGTATAGTATAGTATGGCTTTAGATGAAACTTGTTTTTATAATGAGCTTCAAATATTTATTTTTAACTGGAATTTAGGGGCATTAGAACCAAGCAGATACATTTTTTTGAGCATCACAACCGCCGCGAAATGACTTTTTTCACTATCAGGATTTGATCCATTCGATCCAGTCACATTTCGAAAGTCTAGAAGAGCTGCACAATTGAATTGTTTTATCCTCATTTAAGTTAGCCGGAGGGCTAAAGTGGAAGTTAGGCGTCTTGGCTGGCATAAGTCTCTAGTGAGCACGCTCTATGGACGCATTGGGCCCGTAGAGCCAGTCCAGGTAATTTCTTTACAGCGACTTTTTGTGACTTTTTGGCTTCATGCGCAAACTTTCATAGGAATGAACGGGGCCCCGCCTCCAACGCTGTATCCAGTTCTCTTTATACATCCATGATTAAAACAACATCAGAAAAATATTGCTATTGTTTGCCTTCACATTCAGTATTGTCAAGAATCTGTCAAGATGTAAAGTCCATGAAGCAGATTTTTTTCTCTTGATGTCATCACAGTTTTACCCTTTTTGTTAACGGACAGTTGCCAGTTACCTGTCTGGGATAGTATAGATAAGAAGACTGTTGTGTGTGTAGCTGACAGTTTTTTTGTTTATGTTTGTTTTAATTACATTATGTATAGCGAAAAGAAAACAGCAGTTTGAAGACTACACCACACTGTTGTTGCAGATAGCAGTGGTGGAGTTTGGGACGGAGTGGAGAGATTGGTTTCACTTCCGCACGTGGGAGGCATGCTCTGCATAGCCCGAGGACACAAAACCAGATATCTTTTGCATCTGATATCAGCTTTTATCACTCCTTGAATCTTGTCCCTCACAGGCTGCATTACTGCCTTTCCCTCTACCAGAAGCTACTTCTCTGTCTGATTTTTTTTTTTACTCTATCAACAATAATATTCCCTGATTGAAATTAGTTTAACATCAGTTTAAAGACTTTTTTCATGTCTGCATTTCATTTTCCGACGTGTTTTTTCTTGCTCCTACTCTTTCCCCGCGTTTCTCTTTGTCAGAGTCGGGTTAGCTTTAATGAGTGGACTCCATTGTTACTTGGGGCTGCCGCCTGCTTGCAGCTGTGGATGAAACTATCTGGTGTATTTGGCACGGCGCCCGTCTTTGGCCTCAGTTTCTAACAGGAGGAAGAGGAGGAGGAGGCGGAGGCCAACACATTGGATGTGCTTGATGTGGACTGATGGACAGCAGACAGCTTGCCATGTCTCCAGGAAAACAGAGTGCTTTCCTAATCTACTTAGACAGGAATCCATGGAAACCAAATGCTGGTGGAGAAGGACAGGGAGTTACAGTAGATGAGAGATTGGCTAACAACTGAAAGTAACCCTCTGTTGAAGATTTTTTTTTTTCAATAGCTCGTCCATATTTCATCTCTGATGTTTTGCTTGTTTCCCTGGCCCTTATAATCTGCTTGTGCAGGTTTTTAGGCTGGAGTATGTAGCTATGTGACAACATCAAACTGCAGTGTAAACTCCACCTTAACCTGTGGGCTTCACTGTCCCCTCAGTCATTATCATGGCCCATCAGATGCTGCTGACAGTCATAACAATAAGATCTCTTATCGTTTTATCCCCCTGGTAGATTACTTGGTTTTGCCCTGTGGGGTTACTTTGTCATGGGCTTTTTGGAACTTTATAAATCATCTCTGACATCAGCTGAGGGTCCCATAGTCCTCATCTTACTGAGGTATGATGAAGAAGATGTCTTGGAACTCCCATATTACACATCATCCAAATCAGATAACAGGTAATGTGTGAAATCATTTACAGAGTCTTTTGTTGAGCTCCACTGAGTCCTCTAAGCAGCACAGAGAGAGCGCAGGGACAACCTCCACCCATCTTGAGTTACATTTGTCTGGAGTTGAATGTAATAAAATCATATTTTCACTATAGAACAGAGGTTTTCAAACTATGAGGTGCGCCTCCCCAGAGAGACACAAGAGAGTTGAAAGGAGGGAACGGAAGGAGAGATGTGAGGAGTGAGAGTTAAAACTCATACTCCTTCTTTGAGTCATAAAGCAATGAAATCTGCACTGATTAACACACATAGTTTTAGATTCAGTGTGACTAACGCTTCCCGAAAATATCATCATGTCTGATATTCATTGTGAACAAAGATCTATAAATCTGCTTGGAAATCATTTAAAAAAGACGCATAAGAACTTGCCTGAGAATCATCACATTTTTAAGTTTTCTTCAGCATCAAAGTAACCAGTGTCAGCTGTCTGTACGTCCATGGTCACATTGCAAACCGAGCTAATAGATAATTCGGCATATTTTTAATAGTGCCAATTTTCCAAAGTGTAAACAAATATAGCCTAAAAAAAGTAGAACTCAAGTTGTAGCCCACAGCTAACTCAGTAAATCCATGGCAACATCATAGAACCCTTGTACACCCCACAAAGTATCATGGGAAGTGTATTTCCGTAACTGAGAGTGTGACTATCAAGAAACAAAAAATAATAATAGTGACAAAGTTTTTATATGAACTTTTTTCATGGTGCAGCATCACTGTTTTTATGACATTAGTAATGCTCAGAAGCTTTTAGTTTATTCCTGGAACACTCTCCTCTAAGCATTAATATACAGATATTCACTCTTGGTTGAAGACCAGTGGACAAACAGACAAGGGTGCAGTTGTCTCAATTTTGTAGAAGACTGCTCATTTGACAGTAACTGATCAAGAACAGCTTCAATCTGACACAAAACTACAGACCTGACTGTTATCATTACAGTTATAACTGACAACATGAAAACCTGTCACTTGGTTGGCTGGGCTAGATGCAAAATTAAGCTTTTGTAGCCTTTGTAACTAAAATTTCATGTACAATATGTCAATATGTGCGGTGGGAGGCGGATTAAGGAGGAGTGTGTGTACATGTGTGTAGGGAGAGTCTTGACATTCCAATAGCTGGGGAGTTTTATATTTGTTCCAAAACAGAGTACAGGGCTGGATGGTAAGTCGTTTTTTGAAAGCCAAAAAATCAGAACACCTGGAGAAGTAATTGTTGAGTCATTGGTATTTATCAGCATTCATATCATTTTGTCGTTTTGTGCTCGGCGGCAATCGTTTTTTTTTGCATTTCTCCTATACTGTGGCATATATAAGGGTATATGTTGCTCAGTGGTTTGGCTGCTGGAGGAGGGTGACCATGCGACCTGTCTTTTGTGCAGCTTGTGTGCGGTATATTGTGCAGTTTTCATGCCACTCTAATCAGCAGCACAGCGGGCTAGTGTAAGTGGCCAGAGTGGAAATAAAGGATCGGGATGAAAGAGGACAGATTACATATTCATCTGGCCCATTTAGAGGAAGCGAAGCCTACAGAGATGCCTGTCGGAGCACACTGACGAATTCAAGATTACTCACAGGTGCAACTGTGACACACACACACACACACACACACTTCCATCTTCACCCTCAATCTCTCTCTCTCTCTTGCTCTATGTACCTCTGTCTTTTTCTCTTCCTGTCTCTCCATTTCAGACGCTTGTGTTTCGCCACCTTCAGCTCTGTGTTTTTTATCGTAGACCCTCATCTCCCTGGTCTTGGCGCGTTTCTGCATGTACACTCTTTGTCTCTTATCGCCAATCTACATTGCTTATCAGTCCCTTTTTATGCACAGGTTTTTTCTTTTTTCCCTTGTCTGTTGTCGGCATGCTTTTATTTTTCCACAGTTGCTCATAATAAAGTCCTTCATAGGAAGGTCCTGCTCCAGGGCCAGAGATGTTTCTCTCCACACTGACAGACCAGACAGTTTAAAACATAAGGGACCCAGTGAGGATGTTGAGGTCATGAGGGAGAGACAGAAAGGTCCACATAGAGAAACAAAAAGTGGACAGAAAAGCTTTTATTTTCATGAGAATTGTTAGTAAATATGCTTTGTTGTCCAATTAGGTAAAAATCTTTGACCTATTCTTGCACTTAATACCTTTACCATATCTGTTTTTCACTTATTTACTCATATACAATTAGTTAAGCCAATCCAAGCTGTGATTTTTAATGTAACTCTTTGTGCAAAAAAAGCCACAATAAATACATCAGTGGAGTATATGTTAAAAGTTATATAAAGCCCCCTCGGATCTTGAAAATCTTGGAGTTATTATATAGATATTAGTGATATATGCAAGCATACGCATGCATCATAGTTGTTGTTACCTACAGTACAATTTGAGTTGTATATTTAAGTATATTTTTAACTGGTCTGTTGTAAGAGACAACTGCAAACAGCTTCAACTTATGCAACACTCACATGATGTTCGTCTCTGTAAAATGAAGTCAGTCAGCAGTGCTGTGAGTCTTCAGTCCTGAGGGATTTATTGGCCAAAATCCACCTGTACTCTGCACTGGCTACACTGACTGCAGCACAACAGTATGTGAGAGATCTCTGGTGCCCTCTCTCTGTAGACCAGTTAGTCTCTCTGTGGACCAGTTAAAATGATATACAGGTAACTCCTAGATGTGCTGATTTACTCAAAGTTCAACACAGAAAACCCAAAAATCAAAACAAATGCTCAAATTCTGCTCTGGAAAGACTGTCACACAATTCTAGCCGCAGTGGACTTTTGCTGCATTATTTTTGACCCTAATGATTCCAAATGTTTTCCTGCACTGTTTATGGACTGTCTGATAATAAGCTCAACACTGAAATTACATCAATCATGTCTCTTATGACTTTATCAGCCAGATTTACCGCCTCTTAAGGACCGACATTGTGCACTGCCTCAAGATAATCCTTCCTGTTGACTTCATGTGGAGCAGTGCATTTTTGAAAACATAATGTTACAGTATATAGAGGTCATGAGGCTCCTGGCAAGACTCCAGCAAGTCACTGCTAACGGACAAGAAACAGTCCAGCTCATAACTGTGAAAACCACAACTTGTTATTTTTACACTTTGGTTTTTGTGTGTATTAAAGTAACAAGATATAACATGTTAGTTAGTGAGCTGTACATGTGCTGGTCGGTGGATTTTTTACCCTTTGGATAGAACAAGGCTTTATACTAAGCTAAGCTAACTGTCTCGCTGTAGCTTCATATTTAACGGACAGACATGTGAGTGGTATTAATCTTCTTATCTAACTCTCGGCAATAAAATAAATGAGCGTATTTCCAAAAATGTCACACTACTATTTCAAGCCCATTCTTTACACACCGAACCACTCAGCGCTGCTTTGCAAATTCGTGAAGAGAACGCAGGATGCCTCTTCCTGTGAATCTTCCCTCTCCTGGGGGATCTCGCAGCTTGTCAGGCGGGATCTTGATTAATTTCTGATCTACCTGCCTACACCCCTTCCATGTTCTGCCTGATAGGCCTGAAGGGCCAAATAGACGGCATGCTTCTAAGCGAATCCGCACCAAAGGAGTGGAGCAGTTCAGCTGTCGCAGGTTTATGCCTAAGGCCAGATCCATCGCGTGCAACCACTTCAGCCTCTAATTAAGCTTCTGAAGGGAGCGACAGCCTTTATTAAGAATAGAGATATAACTCAGTGTACAACTGTTTCCCCTCTTTTGCCTCGTTCGTATTCCACGCCCCTGCTGCAAGGAAGCCAGGAAACCAACTGAAAGGTGCCTTCTATTGAGGCCTTGTTTTAACTTCTGTGTATCTCTGTGTATCTGATTTATAGAGTTAAAGATGTCTTGTTGTTTTATTTGTGCATGAAGATGTGTATTTGTGCGTGTGTGATTGTGCTTTTGCATCGTGTTCTGTGGCCTGATGCAGCGATGGTGGTGCTGGTGGTGGGGATGACTCCTCCAGATGATCCTGTGTGTAGCAGCAACAGCGACGCAGCTGGAATTGTTATCTCCTTTGATATTAGGGCTGCATGTAATGTGGAAAACACCCTGGGCCGGCTCCACTTCCTCCTCAGACGATAGGGGTTTCACATGCCAGTTGGTTTTTACAATCCTCTCGAGATTTGTAGTTTATTCCACTGAATTCAACCTTAGCTATGTTAAATATTTCCCCAATGCTGTGTTTTTTTTCAAAGGCTCAAAGAAGAATATGGGGATTACATTTTGTTTTGCTCCCTCTGAATCAAATCAGCAACAAATGCAGCTTGGCATTGACTTAGATTGTGTTTTTTTTTTTCGGTTAGCTTCTGAACACACTACACAACAAGACCGTCACACCCAAAGTCAAAGTTGCTGCTTGACAGGAAATGACTTAATTTTCACCTGAGGTAAAACTGGAAAGTGTCATAAAATGATGCGTCAACAGCTCACTTACCAAGTAGGTGGGACCAGATAAAGAACAATCATGCCGGCGTATGTTCCTCTGGGCCTTTGCCACTGATATGGCGCTCCCTTGTGATGAATGTCTGAGAGTCTCGCTCTGTCTCTCTACCTTAACAACATGTTCCTTTTGGAGGGAGTTCGAGGGAGGAAGTGCTTTGGATGTCATTGCCCGTCTCCCCAGAGGGGCTGCATGTTGAGACACACCCCTCCCTCCTTCCCTTCTTACCTTCCCGCCTTCCTTTCACACCCCTTGCACTGATCTCCCAGCCCATCCATCTCTCCTGAGGCGACAGTCCCGTCTCCTTTACTAGAACTGTCTGGCCTCTAGGGTCCACATAATGAGACGCACATTCACCGTAAAACTCCACTCCAAAATAATGCAGACTTTCTCATGCTCGTGTGCCTGTGAGTGTGTGTGTGTGTGTGTGTGTGTGTAGTGTGTATGTGTGTTCATTTATGTCAGAGGAATGTCTAAAGTAAACCTGCCAATAGAGAGCGAGGTCTAGGCAGCTGTTGCAGCTCTCTGTAAACACAGATGTTTTCTTGTATCTCAACATTGACCAATGACAGTGGACAGCCCTTAGTCTTACAGCATCATACCTCATACACACAAGAGCCACATATAGTATAATCAAGACCCCTCCATATAGTGTGTATTACATTACAGTGCCTCATTTATGGCATCATCCATCTTTGGCTTTCCATTTGTTTTCCTTTCTTCTGCACATTGACAAGTGAGCAGCTAGTTTCTCTCATGTTTTTCTTGTCATATTCATTGTCACCTCCCATTCCCACTGTGATTATGATACCAGTGGTATTACACAGGCTTTTGTCAACAGTACCATTTGGCCTATAGAGAGTGTAGGTAGCATCCATATCACAAATACACACTTAAATACATGCCACCAAAGGCATTTGTGATCACTGGAAATTTTTCATAAATAAGTACATATAACTACATATTACTCATTGAAAATTTTATTACGTTACTTTACTAATTTATCATCTCGGCTCCAATAAACACTGTCCCATTGACCCCCGGCAGCACTTCAGAAGTCCTGCCCTCACAGTGGAAATGTGCTACTGAACGTAGTCCTACTAGTAGCTAACATTAGCAAGCCAGCTAAGATGACCCAATATATAAGTAAGACAACTTTGGAGTTATTGGAAGTCATTTGTTCTCTTTTGGTAGAAGCTAACAGCCTCCCCACACCTTTAGCCCCTGCCCCCAAGCTAACACGTAGTGGACCAGTTTCTCCACTGAACACACGGAAAACAAATCGTCATCAACCACCTCCTGGTTAGACAGCAAACAAACTGACCCCCAAAATATCAAAGTGACAGAGAATTTCTGTGATGTAATGTACTGTAATGTACTGTAATGTTACAGCACTTACTACTGAAAAAAGTAATCACATTTCTACGTGTGTGTGTCTAATTGCCAGCCTACTTGTATGTTGTATGTTGCTTCATAGAATCCTGAGGGCTGCTTTGTTGTAGCCGACAGCTACCGACAACTAAGGTTTTTAATATTCAGCTAATTTATGAGCTACTGTTTTTAGTTTGAACAGCTGGGGTTTTAGTGGTATACCCTTCAGGCGAAGTGATAAATCTTTTCCTGTATGGGAAAGGGTTAGGCTGATACTCTTCCCTAACCCTAAGAAAAAAAACTATTAATTAACAACAAATTAATAATTCATTACCTTAAAACAATTAAGATGGAATGAAAGGCTGGGTTGAGACTTCCCTCCAGCATAGTAAATCAGTGCCTAGTTACTCTTGAGTGTCCCGCACTGAGTAACACAACAAGAGAGCCTCTTTTAGACTTCTGGTGTTCTGGTCTTTGTTAAAAGAAATGTTGATGATTTCTTTTCATCCCACTTTTCTTTATTGTCCGTAGAATTTATTTAAACCAGTCTTTGAATTTAAAACCAAAAAAATGAGTTTAGAAAAATAGGAAAACCTACAAAGATCTAAAATTAAGCTTGTCATCATAGAACAGGCACTTTTTCCAGGATCAGCACTTTCGGAAAGTAAATATCAAGCAAATAACCCATATTAGAATATATATTTATTGTTTTTATTGTTTATTATGTATTTGGGCATTAGGAGTAGGACAGTAGGACTAATGATATTTCACAGTTTTCTTAACCTGAATGACGTGTTTAGCTGGCACCTTGGTGAAGAGTGTGTCTAAAGCGTGTTTGTGTGCCAAGAATCACAGCGAGAGTAGAGATAACCACTTAAGTTCATAGTAATTCTGCCTAAGCTTGAACAGCACAACTGCCTGTCCTATCAGGATGACTCACATCAGGCCCTTTCAGTATTGCGGAGATAATAGACTGGCAGAGTGTCAGGGTGACTAAACATCTGCTTGTTTTTTTTTTTTTTTTCGTTGTTGTTGTTTTTACAGTCTACACTTGTTCTGTGTTATTATCGGCTTGTCAGTTACCTGTGAAGCACTTTGAAGTGCGCTGACCTGTATAAAAAGTGCTATACAAATAAAGTTTGATTGATTGGTTGATTGATTGATCCACACATGTCTGCTGGTATTGATTTAACAGTTCATTTTAGGCTACGGGATTGGTCCAAATAATGAAATACATAAAGGGACACACCTACAGCTTAGCTAATGCTTTGTGAGTATTAGACACAATTAATTCCTCAGCAATTACTGAGCTTTTTGAATCCCATGAGTCACACCTTCATACAGGCAGATTAAATTAATAACGCTAAATAGAGGGTAGAGCAAGAAACGCATGATTAGTATGTTCAACTTGTGATCATGAGGTCATTTGATACATTAATTATGTACCGGAGAGTAAGAGTGCTTTTTATTATGTTTGTGTGTTTTTGCATACAGTATATGGTAAAATCAGCACTATGAACACCTCCATAGAGGCAGAATGGGGTAGTATGGCAGGACTAACATATGACTTCCTATTCTGTCTGCTGACTTTCATTCAACATGGTTCATAGAAGTGTAGTTGAAAAAACATGCTAGTTTATAAGACTAGTAATCTTTTTAACAATATAAGAATAACAACTTACTAATAAGAAACATATTATGTTTCTTCCAATATATCATGATTTAAGTCAACAGTATGTATTATACAGTATATGAGACCAATCTCCATTGTAGCCTACAGAAAATTACACTTTAACCAGATTGGTTCACTCTCTGCTATTTCACATTAGTGCCAGCAACATACATTTGGCTGGTATGCCTTTCGCCATTTGGGCTCAAACAGAGCAGCAATGATTAGTTAATTAATCAACAGAAAATTAGTCAACATCAATTATGATGACTGGTTAAAAGTTTCAAAATCTCCAAACTTCGGTTGCAGCCTCTAAAATGTGAGGATTTGCTTTTTCTCTGTTTTAAATCATTGTTAAGTGAATGTCTTTGGGTTTTGGACTGTTGGCCAAAACAACAACACAAGACATCTGATATTTTAAAAAAAGCAAAACAATTAAGTGAGAAAATAATCTGCAGTTGAATCAATAATGAAAATAATTTATTAGTTGCAGCCCTACACTCAACATGCAGAGTGACGAACAGACAGACTTTAAGGTTGATTCTCAGTGAGGTTGGCAGTACTAAGAGCTTTAAGATATCATTCCATATATTATAGCAAAGCCACAAAACAAAAATGTGCTGTGGATAATTAATATGATAAAAAAGTAGTTCTTTCCTCTCCTTTATTTTTATATTTCAGCACATAGATGTTTAACATTAGCATAACACCCACAAGAGGCTGTTTAACTAAAGCACTCAGTGTCGATGCACTGCCCCCCTATCCACCACTCTGTTATTTTACCATTATCCTGCAATGATAAGCAGGTGTGAATGGGGACGGGAGGGATGTGACAATTGGGAGGTGATGAGTGGTCTGAAAGGTCAGGGTCGCTGTTGGTTTGGCTGTGATGTGGTTTACCAGGGAGAGAGCTGGAGCATGATGCAGTCTGGCGGAGTGGCAGCTGGCCTTTGCTACAGAGCACTGATTCCTCTAAGGGACAGGCCTGTAAAAGCTGGTTCTGATTTGTGGCCCACCCACATAGCAGCACAACTTGAATGGACCTAACTGAGGGAATGCTGTGCTTTCCCTCAGTCTTTATCGTTTCCCTGCCAGGAGTACAATTTTATGCGGTTATTTACTGCGGTCTACAGTCAAGTTCCAATGCTTTTTTTCTCTCTCTCCTCCTCCTCCTCCTTTCCGCTGGGTGCAGGTGTGTGTGCACTCAACTGAGGAGATGTGTTGGCTTGTCTACAAAGGCTCCGACATTAAAATGGATCAGGAAATTCTGGTTCCACTTTATACTCAGCCCCTCCCCTCACATGGCAGTAAATGCCACAAACCAACCACCTGACCCACCCACAGCTGCAGGAAAAGGTGATGAAAAGTTATTGCCACATTGTTGTTGTCACCTGCCCGCTGCTGAGGTGAACATTTCTTTCTAGTAGTCTTCAATTAGCACTAAACTTCAATGATTTGATCAATCATGCAAAAGCTAGGAAAAACCCGATACAGGATCTTATTTTGTGCCGTAGGCAGTTCAGCAGACAAACTTGAGATGACCGTTAATAGGCAACTGCAGGACTCTCGGCATTGTGGACCCTCCAGTTGACACCAGTTGAGACAGGATTCTCCAGTCTCCTTTCATGTCATATGAGGTCACCTTCTTTTGTGTCCAATACACACATACGCACACACATCTCGGCACAAACCCATAGTCCTCACACCCTCAGGGCCAGAGGAAGGAGACCCAGCAGAGGAAGTGTAAAGGTCTAATGTTAGACTGCTGAGTGACTCTGGAAGGATACTAGATCAGGTTGCGGGGCCAGCCAGGTCTTTATTGTGAAGATGAGTTGATCTGCCTCACTGAATGGACCTTGTCTCCGTCAGCAGAGTCTTGTTTGTGTCGTAGACCCCTGGAGCTGCCCGTAGGCACTAACCGCAGAATGCCACAGTGGAAATCTGAATTCCTTTGTGTTACAGAGGAATGCCATTCATGAATTTATGACTTGAAAAAAGAAACTGAACCCAGTGATTCATGACATTGTCATTTTCTTCCATGGTTTGACTTTTTGTGACACATGAACCAGGATGTAGAGGTTGCACTTTAAGTTTTTGATTAAAGAGAGGTTGCTAAGGTCACCTAAAATGTTTATGTTCTTGAATGGAATTCTTATATATACCCCCAAGTGCACGATATATGACATTGTTTTACAATTTGAAGGAAAAAATGCATAAGTAGAGTAGAAAAGTTGCCTAACTTGCTACTTCAAAAGTGGAACACTGCAATTTATGTTTGTGTTCATGCCACAATAGGCATTATGGTTTCTCTGTAAATTATAGCAACACAGAGGATCAGTGGATAAGGAGGATTTTTTAAACAGTATAGAAATAACGTAATAATAATAATAAAGTAGTGTAAATGGTCTATGAAGACATTTAGATTTGATTATTTTGGATACATTTTTGAAAGTTAATCTTGAATCATCCAGTTAGCTAAAAAGTTTACCTTGTTGTAATTAAGTGATGTAGCTGGACCAGAATAATGCAAATTGAGGTATTATTATATACTTTATAATGTATGGCTTGGCAGTCGTCCTCTATCTTGTAGCATTGTGTCTGCCATCTGCAGGATCCCTGCATTATGAATAATGTCCCCATATGTTTCCAGCCCTCCTGGTGGCAGCCCGCTGGTGTCTACGTACTCTGCTGGTCGGGCCTGTGGATTTGTAGGCAAGGGATATGCTACTGAGGGCTGCCAACTCTCCCTGTGTCTGTCAGTGATGGCCTAGGTTTGTGTCCAGAGCCAGTGGGTTAGCCACAATATTAGAAAATAAGGGAGTGCCAGCAATAAATCTATCCCTTAAGATGAGGAAAAATCAGAAAGGTGGATGTTTTGATGGGATCCAGAAGAAAAGACTCAGGAGTGAAGCGAGTGACCCCATGAAGAGCTGTGATTGAAATAAATATTCCAGCAGGAAATGACTTAAGGAGATCCCTGGAACTGACCCCAGACTGGTTTAGTCATTTGCCAGAGGCTAAAAGACAGTAGCAAAGTAAGAAAGGCACACTTTCTGTCAGGGACATACCTTCTCTTTTCTGCAGAGGACACTACATTGAGGATTCAGAATCTGTGTTTACGGTGAATCCCAGCCAATGATAGTAAAAAGAAAAAAAACGCAAGCAAAACTCGAGTACAGTCTGAGATTGTCTGTGATTGAATTTAGAAGCCTTCTCTGTTCCTGCCAAGAATCTGCAGAAAAACTGCAATGTTTTGTCTGCTGAGAGCTTCCAGGTTAGGAGGAGGAGCACACAAGACAGGGTTGAGGTAGATGCACCGCTGCTGGAGTTTCTACCTTACCTTAGCCTCCTGACCAAGGTGTCTCTCACTGTGGGCCAGTAGTGGAGTGGTGCCTACTTGTGGTATTGGCTGACCTGTAAATCACAGACAGACTGTCCCAGCTGAAGAGATTTATCTAGCGGGTACCAGAATAGACCAGCAGACCTGCCCCGCCAGGCAGCACATGTAGCAATTTAAAAGCTTCCCTATGATATGACAGCGCAGCAGTGATGACAGGCCGATCTCTGTTCCGGGCTCCCCTACCTTTCATCCTGCAGAATACAGAGGGAGAGCGGAAGACTGCTGAAAGGCTTTTAAAGTAGGAAGTACTGCACCATAATGTGGCCACTGCGGTAGAAGTACGCCTTGTGTTTTGATGTCTGAGGCAGATCGAGTCTGGCTCAATACACTCATACATACTCTGAGTCTTCTGTAATTACACGCCAAATATATTTTAATGAGGAAGGATGTCTAAATAAATGTCATTTTTGCAAAACCATTTTGTTCTCTTGAGCCTTTGGAGGATATTTTGGATGTTGCTCTGTGTAAATCTTTTCGCTGGCGCCCAGACAGAACTACAGTAGGTGAATACTGCAGAGTTCATTTATTGGACTGTGTGCTGATGTTCAAAGACACTTAGACTCTTCCTACTGAGGTGGCACAGCTCTGTGAAAATGAAAGCCCTCCAATGGCAGACAGCAGCAGCAGCTACAGCTCAGCTTTATTTTGTTAGTGTCTGTGTGTGTGTACTGTATACATACTGTTACCAAGTAGGAGAGGTGATTTATGTGTATATACGCTATAGAGATTTTTATGAGTGTATACATAAATGTGTTGAGCGTTTTGTGGTTGCGGTGTTGAGTGTATGCAGGCAGATGTGACCATACAACCTTCTGTGTCAGTATTTAACACTTCCATTACTGAAGATTTTCAAGGTAATACAAGAAGACGGACATACCGTGTAACCAATCAGAGAGCGAGAATAAGCCGCTACGCTGTGATAAACAGTTTATTTGAGAGATAAAGATAAGCACCGTCTGTCGTGTTCCTTTTATCTTTGGTGGTCTTTAACAAACACTATTTCCCTCAAGCAGAAAGATTGTCACGGGTGGAATCAACAGACTTGATCGACAAGCCAGTTGCGTGGCGTGCTCCTGGACCATGATGTTGACAACGGGAGACAGGACAGAGAGGGCTGAAAGCCGTAGATGTATTAGAAACCATGTATAAGAAACCACCAGTTATAATGTGGCAGTGGCGCAGTAGTGGCCTAAAGATTAGAGCTCCCTCATTACTACCACTGAGGTGCCCTTGAGGTGCAAATCCATTAAACCCTGAAATATAGAGCATTGCTCTCAGCCTTGATTAGTCATTTCAAATCAGAAAGGATTCAAATTGTGTAATAGATCCTCATCTATCTTATCTTATGGAATATGGATAGTAAACCCCAAGATCACATTTCACTTTCTCAGCAACAAAGATTAGTAGATTAGAAACTACCTTGATGCTCAAAGTGCATATTATGTTCATTCATTTGCATATATTGAATAGTATAATTAAATGTTGATTTATATAATTACATTGAAATAATACTGACAAATGGCCATGACCCCAAACTGTAGTATGTACTGAACCGTTGTTGCATACCTTACACCCCTAGTAGAGAGTGGTTTTGATATAACACTGGTTCACTTACACACCTTCTCTCTACAAACATACACACACACACACACACACACACACACGCTGGTAGTAAGAGTGAGTGGTGTTCCAAAGGGCAGCAGTGTTTACCTGCCCACTTCAGTGGATTCCTCAGCCGGCTGGCTCAGACGCTGAGGTAGAGGCTCCGGTGCCTGCGTGTCTACTGTCTACACCGGAGACATTCTTAGCCTGATATCACTGCTGCACGCTCAACAAAGATGTTGAAAGGCCATATTGAAGCAGGACTAGGAGTGGAGTAGAGAGGGGGGTGGGGGGGCAGAAAAGGGAAGGAGGGAGGGAGTTTAAGGAGATAGCCAAAGTCGCCTCATAAAATTCCCTACCGTCAGCGGGGCCGGAAGCCTTGAAGTGTGGTGCCTGTAGAGGGAGAACAGGTGTGAGCTTCTGTATATGTTTGTGCGTGTGTGGACGTACTGTATGTGACTGCGCAGGCATGTGCGTGGGCGCATATGTGTTCACATGTGTTGAAGTGAGTGCATCTGTGTTTGAGTAATAAATAGAGTGTGTGTGTGTGTGCGTGTGTACGTGTGTAAAGTGTGTTCCGGCCTGGCGGACATTGAGCAGGGTCAAAAATGCGCACATACTGATAATGCTGTGTTTCGTGGTTGTTTTTGTGTCACCGCCCTGACAAAGCAAGACTCACTGTTTACTTGTTAAAATCATGCTTTCTTGGTTAATCACACAGGAGTAGGTCACGGTTGTGTGTGTGTGTGTGTATATGTGTGTGTGTGTGTGTGTGTGTGTGTGTGTGTGTGTGTGTGTTGTAATAGGGAGATGAAGGGACTTCAAAGTGGCGTGGCAGCATTCTCTCAGCCCAGCCTGTTTACACTGCTCAGTGGAGTCTGCATTCCTCTGTCTCATTTTTCCATGGCATTCCACGAGGAGCTCCATGCTCCTGGCTGCGTGCCCACGCCTCAGCGATGTTACCCCCCCCCACCCCCCCCCCCCCACCCCTGCCCATATAGTACATACATGCTTCTATACACACAACTGTACTCTCCACTTGGCTGTTAAAACAAGACAGGAGCCAGCTGGGAGTGGAGCATGCAGCACCCAGCAGCGGAGCACCTTCAGAGAAAAGAAGTAGTAGTTGAACTTTGTTTGTCCCCAGAGGAGTAATTGGTTGTGCAGCAGTAAAAACAGTAATAACACAAGTTCAAAAACACCCAAGGCAATTAAATAGAGCAAATAATAAAAAGTAAACAAAGAGTACATCTAAAAACATTGAGTACATAATATTTACCAAGTGTGGTCGGGTTGTCAAGCTGATATGACCTTTTTCTATGGGAGTCTAGCAGTGAAATGGCTTAGAGTATGAAGGAGTGTTTGTATCTGTTGGTTTTGGCTAGTAGGTATTTGAAGTGGGAACCCGAAGGCCAGGTCTGAAACGCTAGGTGCAGGATGTGGGTGATGTCAGACAGGATAGATTCTGCTTTCTTTATCGATTGTTTGTTATACAAATCAGACAGACTTTTCTGTTGAGTACCTGTGATACTGCTACAGACCTTGATCACCTTTGTTAATACATTTTTCTGTTTTAGATTGAGAGAAGCATACCAACGGATAAAAGAAATAGTAAAATAAATAGATTCAATAAAAGATCTGTAAAACAATGTCATCAGGGACATGACAACATCAAACTTAGCCGAGAAGGAGGTAAAGGGAGGGATCACGTTCACCGCGGCACCGCAGGAGGGCAGGAGATTCAGCCTTCCAGCCTTCCTCCCCTCACTTGTTCCTCCCCCCACCCCCACCCCCCCACCCCCCACCCCCGCTGCTGATATTCTCAGTTGGATATCAAGACTTGCAAATGTCAGTCTGCGTCTCACCGATGTTGGATATAAACATCTGCGCCAGTTTGTCTTGAAAAGCTCTCAGCACATTCCCTGACCATAAATCAGACTGCTTCAACGCCTGCCTTAGAGCCAAAGTGAAATATAGCTGTGAAAAAGAAAACAATTATGCTGCCAATTACAAGGTGTGTTGCGAGCAGTCGGCGGCCACATCGGAGAAATTCTCTGCTGATGTGTTTGTGACTATTTACTGGTGGGGTTGCTAAGGATGCAGTATGTGTGTGTGAGTAAAGAAATAACACGGAAAAGCCCTTAATTTAGTTGCTGTGTTTACTTGCTCTTTGCCTTTATGACTGCATTTCTCCGACATCGGCCACAGGTGATTATGGGATTCCCTGTGGGGTGGAGTGATGGTGGTGGAGGGATGGTGGCAGACAGTGACATCTGTGGAGAAATATGCCACAGTTTTTCCTTTTTTTCCACAGGAACCTCCCCTGGATTGAATTAAAATCTTCCATGACAGAATAGTAGGTAATGACAACTGCATGGCAAAAATACCCTTCTGAAAGAGTGCTTTCTTCTAGTTTTGAATCGTAAAATCCCCCACCACCCTCCCTCAAATATGTTAAAAATCTGCTAATTTGTGGGAGACACTGGGGAGATCTTCCCAAGACATTATTTTCTAGACTCTAGACTTAGTTGAGTACTTTACTCTCCTTTGTTTTATGGCAGGTTTCTTCTTTCCAGGAAAACCAGATTTAAGGCTGAACATGCAACTAAATGACTTGTTAGTATGGAAAGCTTTTGCAGTGTATAGCAAGTGTCCAAACTCGGGGACAGATGTTAAAAGAATCAACTGTGAAGAAAAGAGGAAGTCAGTAGGTTAAGTCATTTTTGCCTGTCATTTGTTTCTGAGCAGATGGGAGGATGGGGATGCCTCAGAGGGCATTTCAAGAAAATGATTTATGGTGTAAACCTTAACCCAGATTCAATAAAACAAAAAAAAAAACAAAAAAAACTGAGCTTAATGTTTCTCTCTAACCATTTGTAGTTAATTCCCATTTGTGTTGAACAGCCAAGAGGTGAAACACACCAGCTGCCAACCTGTGGGAGAGATAGAAAACAATATTCAGTGCCAGAACTTAGATTTCAATCAAAAGCATTACACAACATAGATAAAATGTTTGATAATGGCAATAATTAGCGAAAAATAACCAGTAATGCTTCATCATCAACCAAGTGGAGAGAGTAAGTTTCTTGCTTCAAATCTCCATTCATACTCTTTATTTAATTTTTATTTGATTTTTAAGCACTTTTCAGAGTTATACTGTATGGTGAAACTTATGCTTCCATTCCATTCACCCATTCACACACATATTCATACAATGATGGCAGAGGCTGCCATGCAAGGCGCTAACCTGCTCATCAGGAGTTCTAATGCTCATTCACACTCTCACACACCGATGGCACAGCCTTCAGGAGCAATTTGGTTTCGTTGTTCCACCTGACAGCATCAACAGCAGCATCCCATACAGCGCTTCTGTAGCCATGATTGACAATTTCTTGACCCTCCTCTCCAACGACCTATGAACTCACGCAAGGTCGACAAAAAGGCTGCATACGTTGATTGGTTAAGGTCATACTTGGCCAGTCTCCCGGCCAAGACACAGTGAGAAGTTATGGCACTATGAGTGCCTAATCTGACATGGTGACCATTGTGAAAGACAAAAATATGATCCCGACGTTACACATTAGGCATTTCAGGCTGTTGTCCTGTCGTCACATAGCTTCATAAACAAAGTCATGTATAGTGACATTCATTCTCAGCCCTTGAGCAGCATTAAGGGTTTTAAGCTTTATGAGGTTGACTGGAAGAACAACTGGAAAGCTGGAACAGCAAGAGGAAGAGGGGAGAGAGAAAAATAGCTCCTTCTCATATGCCATAATAAAGTTTGACCCCTCTTTAAGAACAGCATATTGCTACAAAAGAGACATGTTAGTGGGTGGGTTTTCGGGGGTGGGGTGGGGTGAGGGGGGCAGACATGGGATTGGATTTCAAAATGAAAGAGGGATGTTAAAAACACCCCAAGCAGTCCACTGTTTTTATTTTATGTGCAAGTGTGTAAAAAAAGGCACCTGTTTCTCGTTAAAGAGAAGCACACTGAAACCCTCCTGTTGAACGCGGATTGGACCAAAACATCTAGTTCGGCGTTCACATTAATATATTAGATTTGTACGTCTTAAGATGACAGAAAATAACCTGTTAACACGATAATTTTGAACGTCTTAAGGCGTTTAAAATTGGGTGCTACCATTTCATCGGTTTCTGAGGGGAAACCCTTCATGCAAGAGAGAAAACAATTCCCCACTCAACCGACCTCGTATAAATTGAGGTTAAGAAATAATATTGATTGAATTGGGCTTAAGAAATAATATTGCGTTCAGAATTACCCACACAAATTGATCCACCCTGTACAAATGGACTGTCCCAAACACTAAATCACAGTTGTGTATAAACCATGTGATAGGTACATAGCCCAAACATACCCACTAGCAAGAGCCCACATGACCACAACAATAGGCATACATACAGCCCAATGCAACCCCTATGTCAAAAAGGGGTGGGTATGTTGATGCCAGCCAATAGCATGGAAGCCTTAATGGTCTAAAAGCCTTAAGACATTAAAAATGGACGTGTTAACGGGGTATTTTCTGTCGTCTTAAGACATACAAATTTGACATATTAATGCGGACCCCGAACTAGACGTTTTGGTCCAATCCGCTTTCCATACCCTCCTCTGGTGTCTCTCACTGTCTGTGGAGAGTGACGCCCTTTCAGTTTCATGCTGCAGTTTTATTTTGGAACACGACCATCTCCCAGTTGGTTTGAACTGATCTAAAGTCAGACATGTATCTTCAGTGAAGGTCCTGCGCCAATTGCTATGGGTGAAATGTTTCCTCCAGAACAACTACAGCATCACTTTATGTTTAAATAAGGCTGGGCTAATTGCGTTTGGTCATATGTGTTTTTAGCCACACTAGCACTGTGGCTTCAGGGATGGAAATGTATGTTAGTCTGGACTGAAAGATCCCAGCAACTATTGGTTGGATAGCCATGTCATTTTGTACTGACATTCATGGTCCCCAGAGGATAATTCCTTATCACTGTGGTGATCCCCTGACTTTTCTATGTGATTGATATTTGTGGTTTGCAGTGAAATGTCTTGATGACTATTTGATGGATTGCTGTGAAATTTGGTACAGATATTCATGTTCCTCTCAAAAAGAATTATAATCACTCAGGTGATCCTCTGACTTTGGGTTGAAATTTTAGTTTATTGCCAAATACCTCCAAAACTAATGGCATCCCTTTTTACTTTGTGTTTAGTGCTAATTAGTTAGCATGCTAACACACTAAGATGGTGATAATGGTTAACATTATACCCGCTAAACATTAGCAACATTTGCATTTAGCTCAAAGCACCGCTGTTCCTAAATGCAGCCTCAAAGAGCTGCTAGCATGGCCGTAGACCCGTAGTCACATATCTTGTCATTTTGACTAAGAAGATGTTTGTTTTCTGCCACAATGCTCTACTGAAGCAAGTACTGCTCCTCTGCTAAAATCTCACTCCAAATGTGCTAATGTAAAGCAGATAGAATATTTTTTATAGACAACAGCAGAGATATTACCTTTTCCATGCAATGAAATATAATAGGGTATCACTTAATTATCATGCTTTTGTTATTAGCTATCCAGCTAACTCACAAGGCTAACAACCAGGCATAAACAAACATTACAATACACAGTAGGTGCTAATGTTTGATCAGCTTGAACATGTGAGTGAATTGAGCGTTACATTTTTTGACATTTTGTCATTTGGTCGACGTTTTTATCCATAGCGACTTACAAGCAGGGCAAGATGTTACAGGACAGTAAGTCTGAAAGACTCTCAAGTAGCTGACCAGCAACAAGTGCAATGAGAAAGAAGGTTTTTTTTGTTTGTTTTTTTAATATATAGAGTAAGAAACAACAGGAAGTAGACAAGTGCATAAAAAATAACAACAAGCAACAAGAAAGAAGTGCAACAATGAACAAAGCGTGCTAAAAAGGTTAAGGAGCTCAGGTTTTGAGGTGTTAATGGAAGAGCTGATTTTACTGGCATTTTTCTTGAAAGCAGAAAGGGAGTCAGCAGGCTGTGTGGAGCTGGGGAGCTGGGGAGCTCATCCCACCATCACAGAACCACAAATGAGAAGAGTCTGGATAGTGATTTCATACCAGGCAGTGATGGTATTATCAGATATCGTTCATTTGCAGGCTGGATGTAAAGCTTACTGATGTAAAGCTTATTTAGAAAATGTGCACTCTGAAATGGATGCAATTAAACTATTATAAACTAAAAAATACCCAAGTAAGATGTAATTACTGAGTTCAAAAGTACCTCAAAAAAGTGAATAAAAAGCTTATCATGCACAATAGTCAGTGTACATTACAGACAGCTCATTATCCAGGTTCTTTACTTTCTTTCACTCGCTCACATTCTCTTTTTGTCTGTTTCTATATTATTGTTTCTGTATTACTACTTGAACATGTGAGTTAATTGAGCATTAAATCGCTAATGTAAAGCTTATTTAATCTACAAAATGTGTACTCTGATCAAAGTGTCTGAAATGGATGCAGTTAAAAACGTTTGTCATAAGCCCAAAAATACTAAAGTAAAGTGAAATTACTGAATTCAAAACCCCTTCAAAGTCAATAAGAGTGTTTTCTTATTGTCTGTCTCTATGTCTCTTTCTCCTATAATTTAAAGTTCCATTTCAGTGAACACCCTTCCTCACTCTCCCAGCTAATCTCTTTCCACATAGATGACCTTAAGTTCTTAACCTTTAGTGATTGACAAGTTGAAAAGTGTGGGTTTTCTCTCTGACTGATGTTGTGGAACCTGAGAGAGCTGGAGAGTCGTCCTGCAGGCCAGGGACGGGCCGGAGGAAGCCTGGAGGACGTGTGGATGTGGCCCCCGTGTCTACAGGGAAGAAGGATCACTGCAATACTAACAAACTGCTGGGTTACCAAGCCACTGACTTGTTATGACAGGGAAGTGCTGTGTTTATGTTTAACTCAGAGCTTTGAAATGTATAGCGTAACGCTGGCCTGAGGCTGATGGAGTGGCCCTAGTTGTTGGTGGTATGCATGTTTCGGTGTGTATATATGCAAGCGCATGCATTTGTGTTAGTAAGAACACAGAACCTGTGCAGGAAGTGTGGAAAGGGCACCACGCTCCATCTTTGAGCTGTTTCCATGGTGATCCCAGTGCAACTAAACCAACAACCAACTAAGTTCTCTTGCTCCTGCCATCATTATAGGGCAGCCTCTGACTGTAGTCCAGCAGTGCAAATACTTGGGAACCATCCTAGATGATAAAATGACCTTTGATGCCAACACTGATATTATTTGTAAAAAGGCAAACCAGAGATTGTTTTTCTTAAGGAAGCTGAGAAATTTTAATAGTCTCTGCTGAAAGTGTTCTATATACGTGTATTGACACCTCTACCAAGTCAGAGCCACACAGAAAGCTCAGGTCATCTTATTGGACTCCCAGCACCCTTTACACAGTCAGTTTAATTTTCTACCCTTGAGGCGGAGGTTTTACCACCTTAGAGGTGACACAAACAGATATATGAGGTCTTTTATTGCATCAGCTCTTGGCTTTTTAAACAAAATGGGACTGTGACTATCTGTGGATGTGATACGGTACCCCCCATTTTTCTTTCTTTCTTTCTTGCTGCTTCTTCTGATGGTTCTGGTGACAAGTGACAATGACAACAGTGAGGTTGACACTAACAGTGTACTTTTGTTTACTTGTTGTCTATAGTGTGTGTATATATTGTATGGATTCCATTTTTACTTATTATTGACTGCTGTTTGTAAGCCTAAATGCCCCTCGGGGACATTAAATCTTTACTCTACTCTACTCTACCCTACTTTGCCTGTTGAGTGGCTCTAAGTGCCTTGTCACCATACACACAGAGAGAGTGGTCATTCTGCTATGATTTACTGTATGCCAGTGGTTCAGAGCAGCAGCCATAATAATAACAAAAACCAGAAATGCGTAACAGGCTTTGTGGCTAAGTGTCAGTGTGGAGATTTGCAGCTGGGCAGAAGTCTCATGTGCAATCCCCTTGAGCTGGGAGGACAATATTAACTATATTAGAGTTGTTGCAACATCCATAGATTTCAGTTTATTCTCTTATAAATGTGATATTCTGTCTCAGCATTTTTTTGCCATTTCATTGAGTACATTTTGCAATAAGGCAAATTTGTAAACTATAACTGCACATTATCTAACGGTTTTCTGTGTATGTGGGACAGTTGTCAAACCTTTTTTGCTTTAGACTTTAAATGCAGGTCAGCAGTGCTTTAGGGTGTGTCCCTCTGACTGTCCATTCATCCTTTGGATCAAAAACCAAATCCCGTTAGACTATCGTTTGTTGATAATCGTATATTTGCTTATAGTAGCTATAATTGAGGGACATAACTTTAAGAGTTAGGTTAAGAACATAACTTTGGTGCATGAATTAAATACCAATTTAGATATGTAGATATGTAA
Source organism: Scomberomorus guttatus (assembly GCA_038419695.1). Classification (NCBI taxonomy): domain Eukaryota; kingdom Metazoa; phylum Chordata; class Actinopteri; order Scombriformes; family Scombridae; genus Scomberomorus; species Scomberomorus guttatus. The sequence continues at coordinate 7,862,714 of CM076460.1, forward strand.
AGCTGCTCTAACATAGGGAATTATAACCGCTGAGCTCTAAAATTCAGTATTTTCAGTTGTTTTCACCGTGCCTGAATGAAAATCTGCTGCACTGATCAAAGCGCAGGTGCGGTGCTCAAAGTTCATCCGAGTTGAACTTTTGAGCTGCATGTTGTGATGATGAAACTCTTGCACATCTACTAGAAACAAGCTAATGCGGATGGCAAAGAAAAATGGGATATGGATGAATTTGATTAAGTGTGAGTTAAAATACATCCCATTATAGTTTGTTCAAATATCTTGGCGCATCAGAAAAAAGCAAACATATCTTCCCTCATCTGACATTCCACTAGTTTAAGTACTCAGCAGTTTTGTTTAGCGACAACATTCACGCTCACTCCTCAGCTTCCTTTCTTTAAGACCAACTCCTCCAGGTTCTTTCTCCTCTGTCCAATCCCTTTTATAGAGCAGAGAGACAGTCTGACGGGCCTGGAGTTGGGGGGAAGCACTGCTACTTAAAGAAAGCGCCCGGGCAAATTTGGGGCTGCTGGTAATTATTTGGGCCTCATTATGGGATCATGTTTCCCCAAGTCATTCTCTGTGGTAAGCGTTACTGGATATGGGGCTGACACTGTCAATAAAGCGGGGGGAAAGATGACACGCCTTTTGTTTTGACAGGACCAAAGCAGTAATGCCTCCTGTTCGTTTGCATTTGCAAAGAGAGGAGAAGGAGAGGGCCTCAAAGCCCACTTTTCCAGATGCTCCGACAGAGAAAGACCCTCTGCTCCGCTGCTCCCCCGGCACCGGACAATCCGGCATCACTCTCACATCAGCCTTTCATGAAAATCTACTTTGCGTAGGTTCATGAGATACAAGCCTGTTCGATTGAGGAATGTGTATCTGTGTCATCTGTGGCACTGAGAGCTGGACCACAGTGTGTTATGTAGAAGCCAGCGCTGCCTGATTATTGGGCCAAAGACGGATATGAGCCTCAGTGTCTTGGCCTTTATCGCAGAGATTTTGACACACACTCCTGCACCCAGCGCTGAGTAACTCCCCTGCAGGACCACTGAGGGACTTTTTGAAGCAGAAGATCAGTAGACACACGTTCATGCACACATATGTTCACATGCAAGCACATGCTCAGGTGCCTCTAGCAACAATACATAACTGTGCTCTCACTCATTGACCTGCACGATTACACAAACTCTACCATACCTGATGTTAGGAAGACTTGCTAGCTGATGCATTTCCAAGCTGGCGTTGTCGCTAGGGATAGGAAGCAAAGGGTCAGGGTCTCAACCCGTCCTGTCACCCCGGGGTCCCTCATTCCTTAAAAAATACACACACACAAAGTCAAATCTTAGCAGGGATCAACAGTAAGTGTTGCACGGTAACCCGGGCAACCAGATTCGGATCTCTTTCATCTATTATTTGCGATCTTGTTGCTCCTGTTGGCAACCGCTTTTCCTGTGATTAAAACAAACATTGTACCATTTTCCCTCGTTGTAGAAGCTTCTGCCAAGTTGAATAAGAGATAAGTTTTAATTCAGTGAGGCTAAATCATTTTTTGAACCTCATGCAAAAAAAAAAATTTAATGTCACATTTATCAGTAATGTAAATTATGGGAACTATTCTGTTAGCTTTGGCAACCAAAAGATGCATCCTGGTTGCCAACCTGATCATCATTTCTAAAACTTACTGCTGCGAGACATGCTGACTCCTTTCTCAATCTGGCCCAGTATATGAGCGTGTGTGTGTGTGTGTGTACGTGTGTGTGTACATGTTTATGTGTGTGCGTGCAGAACAGGTGGGTGTTTAATGGTGGAGTTTCAAGAGAAAACGAGACACTTCATTGGATTTAGAGCCCAGACGTGGGAGGCTGAGTCACTCACTGAAGAAACGGGTCAGGACCCAGGCAACAGATAGTATTTAATAGGCGTGTGTGTGTGTATGTGTGTGTGCATGTGTGTGCAAGCTTGCATGTGGCAGGGTTGATTGAATTTTTCCCTGATATGCTCTAACCTGGCAGGCTTTCCAGGCCTTGGGGCAGAGCTCCATTGAATAAGCCTTTTCCCTTCCTCACTCTCAGTCTTGATTTACTGGATAGAAAAGACACATACGTTGCGGATATATCTCTTTCATCTCCTTCTAAACCAATCTGCTTCATTTTGATAATTTTGCATATAGCATTTCATCCAATAGTTCTTCAGAAGCCCAGTGACCTGAGCAGCTGGTAATTGAGTGGTGGATCTTGATGAGAGGTGCAAGCTCTTTTTGCTTCCCCCCCTCTAACACACACTGACATAACTGCCTGGGCCTGGTTCCCTGCTGGCAGCAGATGAACTAGAAAGCTCTCTTGCTGATTATTGGCAGATGAAAAAAGAAGATCCGCAGGGCTAAGCGAGGGGAAAAAAATATTATTGACTTCTCACCGCAGCTACTATTTATTTTCCCCTTTTTCTGTCCATGTATTTGTTTTTGAGGCTGTTAGATTCTTGCCTCGGAATATTTTTGGGGTAGTCTTTGATTGAGCTGGAAAGGAATGCCTTTAATCGTAGCTACAAAGGAACCGAGGGACATGTCCCCGTCAGTTTTGCAACAGATCTAGACAGATGAGGAGGAGGCGGAATGGAGGAGTGAGCATTGTTAACAGTCTGTGGGGAACTGTTTGCGTGCCCTGTGGTTTCTAGTCCCTGTGAAATGGAGACTCAGTGATTTGGTTTCCCAGGCCCCTTTTTCTCAGGGCCGCACAAAAACCAAATGAAGACGTTTCAATCTGTCCTGGTTGCCATTTATAGCCCAGCGGCAGCGTGTTTCTAAGTGGTAGATGGCACTGATGGTGGCACATGGAGAGTGTTCACAGCCATCTGATTGTAAGTGGTGTGGACATATCTAAAATAGAAGATAATGCTTAGTCTTGTCAACGATGCAAAACATAGACACTGTGACCAACGAGGTGGTTGCCCTCAGAGCCGTTGAGAGCCAGAGGAAACTCAACTGCTCCTTCTGAGCCTGTTTGGCTCTGCTTTGGGATTATTATCTGCTTTATTAAGTACGGTTGCACAACCCCATGCATCAACATGTTTCACAGCAAGAACCAAACATGATCAAGGGCGCCTGAAGATTTAAATAAGCATTGTAATCTCGCAATAAAAAGGTTCTCATAACTGAATGCACTGTAGCTCTATTTCAACATTTCCCACAAACCTATAGCAAAAAAGAGCAGAGGTCATGGCATCAGTGAAGTAGTGTCATTAAAGGATCTTTTTGAATTTTCTTTCTTTTTCTTAGTTAAGGGCCAAGTTCAACTGTAGGCCTCTAATTTGGGCCTAGTAAATGTGGACTGGTAGAGGCAGCTGGCAGCGCAGCACGCAGGCCAGGCCGCGGGCTCATGCACTTCCTTCGTGAACACGGGCTGCCATTCAGCTGACATGCGACGGTCTGAAAACATCATGCAGGGCAAAATGTACTTGTTTACAATTTCACCTTCAAATTTAGCTGGACTAGAGATGTGTTTCCAGGATGCTTTAGTCCCTGTGTTTGAGTGCATCACCCTGTCTTCCTAATTTACTGCATCTCTCATATGGCATATGTGCAGGTTTCCCAACTAGTTTCATCATTAGTGTTGGTGTTACCTGTGCCAGCACTCATAGATATCGTATTCTTTATTTGTGGTATGTGAGTCCACCACACTACACAATCGCTCTACACAGGATGCTGTACCTCCTGCTTACCCCCCTCTCTCATTTTCTTTTATCTTCATGCCCCCGCTCCGGTTTATTTTCTCCTCTTTCTCCTGTCTGCTTTCTTTCTCCCCTCCCTCTCTCTCCCTTTCTGACAGACATGCACCAGCCCTTTGCAGCACATTACGTCAATTCCCCTGGACCGGGGTGCCAGCTGTTGATGTCACCCTTGGGTCTTTTTAATTTAGGGATTTCCGCTGGGTGAGATGAGGGGGAGCCCCATGACCTCAGCCCACAGCCACATGAAGAGGCCTACCACCGGGGCAGAACCAGGCTGGGGACTGGCCTGTACAGGGCAGGGCAGGGCATGGCATGGCAGGGTGGGACTGCTTCGCTGGGGTGTGGGTGAGCGCAGAGCCCGGGTGCTGCAGGGTGATCTGTAAGCTGTAAGGAGGACTAATCTAGGAGCCCTGCATTGCGACGGGTGCCCTTATTGATGTCATGTGAGCGAATTAGTGATCCACAGGGGTGTTTTAGGAGTGGTTTGCTCCCTCCTGGACTGCCGTGCAATTCTTCATACCCGTGACAGCATGTCTGTGACTTGCAAACACTGCTGCTATCCCTTGAGCTCTTAAATGCAGCCTTTCAGCAGCTACGAATTTCCTCCCTTTCAGAGGGGATCAAATGTTCCTACCAAAGACTATCTCTCATTCTTTCAGTCCTCAAGGCTCTGAGTGGGAGTGAACATTGCCATCCATGTAATTGATTTTCTAGGGTGCCAAAGTTTTTCCTCTTGATATCAACAGCTTTAAGAAGGAAACGCCTTCATTTAACACATAAAAGCTTCTATCAAAAGCAACTGTTGTTCTCTAATGGTGTGAAAACTAGCTTTCGAATCTTTGTCTAGACTATCTTTTAAAAGGTTTTCTTGAACATTTTTTCTTCTCATTCTCGGTTTTGGTCCAATTTTTGGATATCTTTAAAGTCACATATTGTCGGTTACATGTTGTGTTTATGGATTAACACAATTTACTGAATAGATGGTCAAGTTAAGTCAGTTTTACTGTATTTTTATAGCCCAATATCATAAATCACAAATTTGACTCTTGTATAATCTGTACAACATACAAAGCCCTCTATCCTTAGACCTTCAGTTCAGAAAAGAAAAAACCCTTTAATGGAGAACAAAATGGCAGAAACCTCAGGAAGAGCAACAGTGGAGGGATCCTTCTTCTGACAGATAGATGTCAGTGTTACAGTATCTGTCTCCTACGTCTCCTTGGTTTACAGCCAGGCCATTCTCATTCCCGGGGCGTCAGATACCGACACTTTGTCATGCCCCTCGACGTCTGACACCAACACACATGAAACCCTTTAGCGTCTGTATGAGACGCACCAGGCTTTCAAATAACCCCAATGTGAACCCATCCGCGTCATTATTAGACGCCATGAGACCAATGACATCTGTATAAGGTGACATTTCCTTGTTAGGAGGAGGCGGGTTGGATGGATGGCTAGATAATTAGGAGTCAAAAAGTGGACTTTGCTGCAGGAGACCACTGTTCGCCTCCTGCTTCCAACCGCGACTTGGGATAGTTTTTTGTTGTGGTGTTTAAGGTTGCCATGACGACGTTTCAAGTGATAATTTTAACCCAAACCATGATCTTTCCCTAAACGTAACCAAGTGGTTTTTGTGCCTAAACCAGTTGCTATGAGCGTGTAATATTGCTGTGGATGGGTGTACATTGGATTTAGTTGAAAGCCGGTGCGTCGCTATACAGACGCCAAAGTGTACCTTGTGAGACGCCAGAGGGGCGTGACAAAGTGTTGGTATTTTACGACCTGGAATAAGAACGTGTTGTTACAGGTGAAATTTTTTATTGTACTGGTTGTTTTTGGTCTTAAGGATCCATTAGTGTGATTATTTTTGGAAAAAGAGTTCTTTCTTCACAATTTCAAAGAACAACAACGTGATACAGAATCCTGCATTGTTTGCATCTATGTTAGTCTCGTATAGCCAGACCTATTTCCTCAGTGCTGTGCTGGCGCTGGAGAAAGATCTGGCTGCCCCCACTATCATTCTGCTATAGGGGAGTTTAGCTTGTTTGTATTTCTTTAAATCAATCATAATAGTCTTGGGATGCAGTGACGGTGTCTTTGCAAAATAGTATTAAAATGGCTAAATCCCCACAAAAGAAAACGCCACATAAAACAGTAAAAGACGTATATATGACTTTTACTGATAAAAAAGACAAACATAACCTGCCATTTTCAGCGTGTAAGAGGGTCGTTGTTGTTGTTGTTTCACGTAGCGACAGGGATTTTGAAAATGGTAACACGCAGATAGCCGTAGGAGAGGAGAATGCTGCCTGAAATAGACGGCCAATGGCAGGCTTATACCCACAGTCTACATCTTGTGTGTCAGACCACATCTATGTTTACTAGCTTGCAGTCTTCTGCTACACTGTCTTTGCTGGTGCATTGCTGGAGTTCTCTGCGCATCACTGCCACCTGTAGATCAATGGAATATTGTGAAACCACTGGCAGGAGCGTGAGCTGCATCACCTGTCATGCATACGAGACAAAGACAGTGGGGGTCCACTTATAGAAAACCTGCTCCACAGCACTGCTAGAGGTCAGAATCTCCACATAGTACCTTTAATCTCAGGAGCTGTTGATGTGCTGTTTGTGTACCTTAGCATTCATGCTCCTTCCACTTTTCATAGCACACCGTAAAACTCCAGTGGGCATTGTAAAAAAAAAAAAGTATTCCTCAAAAATGTATTCCACTCAACTCCCCAACCAGAAAAATTACACCACCAGAAACATCTGTGTTGTTTTAATTTTCTGATCTTTACAAGCGATTATTTTCCTTTCATTGAATGTTTTTATTCTGCAGGTTTAACCTCTTTCTCTCTCTTGCAGTATCACCCTCTGTCTCTGTGCAACACAAGTGAGGATGAACGACAAGAGAGTGACTTCATCACCATTGTCAAACTGGAGCACAGGGTACCTCGCTGTCTGCCGCTGCTCGATAAGGTAGAGATCACACAAACACACACACGCGCAAATGCTTCATGCATTTCTCCCAGTTGAACTCTGGGAGAAACTTCCCCCTGTGTGACCCCTTCCCCTTTCAGACATGGCAGCAGACAGATAAACCATCTTGCCATCTTGTCCTCTCTCCAGAACCCCTTCCGCTCTTGGACTTAGACTTTAAAGAGAAGACGGTTTAGAGGGAATTATTTGGCAGGAGTGTAACGTTTTGTTCGGGATGGTGATCTTTCAGAGTGAGGGGCTGGACAGGAGGGGGTGGGCTTAGCTCAGCGCTGCTATGTAGCAAGTGGCAGTGAGCCCTGGCTTTGGATGTAAGGCTTTCAAGCCCCAGCTGTCACTGGTCCGATCCCAGCCAGCTAGCCAGCCAGCCAGCCAGCCAGAACCAGACACTCGGTGCTCTCCATTTCTGCTTCCCTCTAATATGAGCGCAGCCAGAGCTCCATAGATTCCACCCACAATGGTTTAGATGTATGTGCAACTGCATTGGAGTTGACCTAAATCTCCCATGTGTTTAAGTATTCTACCATACATACTGGCTGGCATGTCCTAACTTTAAAGCAGCGTGATTTAAAACTGTTGCTATTTTTTCCCCGTTTTTCAAGTGGTGACAAATTAGCAGGCAGGAGTTTAGGCGACTGCCTTTTTTTAGCCTGTGTTTTCTTTTCCCCTAATTTCAAGCCATGTTTAGGAGCTGCCCACCGTGGCGACGATGTAGAGACATTCCCACACATTTCCCCGCTCCTTTCTTCCTCCTCCTGTTTGCTCCCTCAGTGGGAACTCAAACCAAGTGGGCGAAAGCGGGAAAAGAGGGGTGTCACTCGAGGCTGACTTCAGAAACAGTTTTGATTAAAGCTTTAATGGCAACACCGTGTTGTCCTATAAACAAAACACAGTCTCTCCCTCATGCAAAAGCACCCTCGGACAAAAGGCTGTTGCTTCCGAGTGCTTCCTCCCTCCCTGCAGATCGCCTTTGAAATCAGGAGAAGTGAAGGAGCGGGGAGGGGGGGAGGAGGAGGGGGTCTTTCTTGCTGTTTTGGTCGTCTGGAAAGTATGTGTTGCAATAAACTCCACTCCAGCCACCTGCATCCTTGCTTCCTTAGTGAGATTCAAAGCTTTTGGTCGTGGTGGATTTATTGGGGATTCATCATGCAGCTGCTGAGGAGTTTGCTCTCGGCCGTTTGAAGAGGATGAATCAGATGGTTTGGATGTGCTGCGCTTGGTCCGCCGTGGTCTCTGGATGGGACTTGTTTACAGTTTAGTCTGACTGTAACCCGCCCCACTGATCTATAGATACTCCGACAGGCCACAGAGGGTTCATGTTGCACCACACACACTCAGAATAGACTGTAAACCAAACAAAGTGAAGCTCAGAACCTTGAGGGATAACGTTTCATTGTTGTCCTTTGTTTTTATTTTGGTTTTTAGAGGTTCCTATCCCCAGCGACATCACAAACATGACGGATGTGCCAGATTCCTTTGCTGATTTGCAGTGATTTACGACGCCTCTCGAATGCTCTTTGTTTTACTGAAAGGGTCTCACAGCATCTCTGAACAGCTTGGAAAGTTAAAGTTAGTGTCTCTGCTGCACACAAACATGGATTTGACAGTGTGGGACATTTTCACATTAATAGGAAAACATGTTATTTAGCCTTTAACCGTCGCCCTCTTCTGGTACATTCAGCACTGCTGGCCACCTCTCATCCACATTCACACACTTGTATGAAAGTGCAGCTAGCTCAGTGAAACTTGTGCAGTTGAGATCTGTAACCCTTTGCAACAGATGAATGCAATTTGCATCATTAATCACTCTCTTACTTCTCAGAGTCATTACTCAAATCTGAATCTTGTTTAATCGACCATGAATTACACTTTTTAGGGCTATACTGTAAATACCTCTGATGTCATGATGATGGATAAATGTCCATAAATTTGCTTTGAAGTTAATTTTTTTAAAAGAAGCTTCACAGAAGCTTGTCCATCACAGTGCAAACAGGACCAGCTGATAGTTAATTAACTTTTCATGGTGACGATTTACGAGAATATAAACAAATATTTGCAAAACTTAGAAAACTTAAAACAAAAACTTATCCCCAATAAATGTACTTTATCCCGAATAAAAGAATAACAATAGGAGTGACAAAATCCTAAGGCGCATGATGTCCTATCAATATGGTTCTTATATCCCTGCAGCACTGACACTCTCATCTATCCATTCATCCACAGATATTTGCCCTGTGTTGAAAATCTGTGGCCAAAATTCAACAATGATAAATTGCAGTTTCATTTAAAACTATTTTTCTCATGAAAACTGCTGTAAAACATGTACAGTACAACTCACATGCAAATTAATGATATTTACAAGTAGCCCAATCTATTCTGATGTCTGTCTAAGACATGTAGTGACTCTGCAAAAAACCTGTGAATAAAGGGAGCGAGCTAAAAAAACCATCCAAAGTTTTAATAGTCCTATAATGCTGTAAATTTTAGAAGGATATAATTCATCACACACAAGTGTAATTCATTAAAGGAATATAATTATAGAAAATCTAATTGAACATGTAGGGAACAATAAATTATACTTCTCTTAAAAGAAACTTTAAAGTAATATAGTAGTGATTTTTCTTCAATTTACCTAAATGAACTTGAATAAAATCCTTAAATATGTTATGTTTGAATGCAGCTCAGTAAAGTTGGGTGCTGAAGAGGTGACACCAGTATAATGGTGCTTGAACAAATGGTTTCCTTTTTGTTACACACCTTAACTAAAAACACAATTACAACAATCTAAAATTAGAAGTATCCAAAAAGTGTCCAAATCAACTCTTTCTACAGTTACACATCTCAGTTTCAGATACGGCTCTCTGTATGCAAATGCCTGAATCAAAACCCTCCACTGCTCCAGTGGTTTTGCATCATTACACAACACAACAGAAGCAGAGGTTCTCTGCCAGCATGTTGTGCTAGAAGTGATCCGTCTGCTTTCCTCTACCCAGCCTGGCTTTTCTGTTTACGCTAAAGCCTTGGGAAGGTTCTGTAGCAAAGTCACAGAGCAACACATGACTCAACGAGAAAAGGCATCGCAGCGGTGCCAGGAGGCCTCTTTTAAACTCTACACGAGGCTTACTGTACTTTGTTCTGAAGAAATGCTGTAATCTGGAATGTTCAAAGTAAAAAAGATGGCCCCGTTTTGCGCTCGGGGAGACTGAACTGACTTTTCACCCACACAAAGTGCAGCTCGGTGAAACACCATTAATAAGAATCCATCGTTTTTGTGAAAACAGCTCTTACAGTGACTGAGTGTTTGGCCCGTGTCTGAACTTGTTGACTCTTATAGAAAGCCTTGCTTATTGATTCTGCTCCTCTCAGATGAAAAGGGTTTTTTGCCTGATTGTGCTGTAATCCTGTTTTCTTTAACAAGGGTTTTCATGTGCATGTGCTTGTGTGGGTGTGTGTGGGTGTGTGTATGTGTGTGTGTGTGGATGACATTACTCCAAGTATGCTTTCCCAAATTTTTTTGTCAAGCTTTTAGAAAGGTGGCCACTTTGTGAGGAGGCAGGCTTGGGCATCTAAAGACAGTGTCAGTCACATGCATCAAGAGGAAAACGACTCTGATGGTGCACGTCTACTGTTTGTCATGTTATTATATGATGTCACATTGAATATAATAGTTAAAACTGATGATTGGCAGCATCTATCTACTGTAACACTAAAGGTGTTATTAGTGTTTTCTAAAAATTAAGACTCAGTTTTTGTTTTTCAAAAAGCTGAGTGGATCTCTTTTTTGTCACTTCTCATGGTAATTTGGTTAATTTATTCCATCCAAACCACAGTTTTTTATTTAGTAAACATATAGTATATACTGTATGTGAAGGGATAATTGAATGATTAAGCTTGTGCTGATACGAAAAAAAGGAGAACTAAGTAGATGAGAATTAAAATGATCTAGTGAAAGATGAATAGAAGGAGTAAAATAAATTAAGAAAAGGAAATGTTAAAACTTCCATCAGCTACAATGAGGAACTAAAGAATGAATAACAATATACAAGTCATGAAAACTACTCCAAATGGTCTAATTTGTCTTCCAGTGTGGCCTAAACGTTCGTGCCAGGAAGAGTAGTCCCAGTGACAGGAAGTGGTTAAAAACAAGGGAAGCCCGTTGAGGGAGGAATAAATCATGGCCCTCATGACAATGTTTTTGTCTCCTTGTGTCTGATTGTCTGTAGGGGGTGACGCTGACCTCAGGCTATTCCTGCCTGGTGTTTTTAAGTTAAGACAGGGGTTGGAAACGCAATGGCAGCTGCTTCTGGCTTATTTTCCTTCGGTAGCAGAGTCCAACGTCTCCAGTTCATCGGAGACGAATCAAGGAGGAGGAACACAGGGCAACATCTGGAAAAGGGGGGATATTTCAGCTTTTCAGAGCAAATGCAAAAAGCAGCAGGTACACAATGGACATTTTGGCCGGTATGAAATGCGTCAGTGTTAGCAGACTTCTGGGTTCGCTTTGATTTCCCTCCCAAGAAAATTCATTATTTGCTCGTCTGTGCCAGACAGTTGCACGGTTGCCTTCAAAAGGATCAACTATGACTTTCTGTTTCTTTCTTCTGTTAGTCAGAGCTTCACTCCAACGCCAGCAGCAAGGACCTTTGCACCTCTTAAACCACTGCATGCACCTTAGATTATTCTTTTTAATCTTTGAATCAAAAACACAGACACACCACTGCGTTTTTACTGTTTTCAATATGAGATGAACTGTAAATCGCTGCATAAAAAGTTGGGGACATTTCAAAATCTGTTTTTCGGGCTTCTGTGCGAGCCCTTTCTTCCTGTTATCCCGAGGGTCATATTCCCTCTGCTCCTTGTCAGATAAGTTTACACTGCTTTGATCATGTCACCTCTAACGCAACAGCTTCAAAAGTGATGTAGCTTTGGGCTTCTCTTTCTCAAGCCTCCCCTTCTATCAAGCAGCAGTGTGAACGGACGGCCTCATTATCGGGCCACAGCACTGCACCCACAAATGTCCCAAATATGTCTCCTTCCTCCTTTTAACTGTTCAGACAATCTGTTTTGCTGTGTCTTTTCAGATATTTCCTCCCATTCCTTCTTAAGTCTAGCTAACCACGTTCCTCTGTTTGTGCCTGTTTGACCCTGACGACACAGTCTTCTCCCTCCCATTTCCTCTGTTGCTAAAGTTAGGCACTGTCTTAGCTCACCATATCAATTGAAGATAACTGAGTGGGAAGTACTTAGCTTTGAGTCTTTTCAGCCAGTGCACTCAGTTTGGCTCTTACTGTACCTATGATGTAATTTGTAGTTTGATTAACCTGTCTCTGAGGATTGTCTTATTTATTTTGTCTAAGATAGATGGTGTTCTGACTGTGCAGGTATTTTTTTGAGCCAGCGTCCTCTGTCTCTTGCTCCTTTCATGATGATGCTCATATTAAGAGGGAAAACCACACCCACAGGGTTTCTAATAAAGCAGAACAATGGGCACCTTTGTCGGGCCGTTCCCTTATCCACTGTCCTACATAACAAGAATCATAACCCTCCCGGCAAACAGTGTTAACATCAGCTACAGTCTCCTTTTCTGGAGCATGTAGAGAGGAGAGGTTAATATCCTCCTGTGGCGTTGTTGTGACTGAGTTGGTGCTAGTAATAGTGGTATGGATTTGTTTGTACATGTGTCCATGTACAGTACCAGTCAAACGTTTGGGCACACTTTCTCATTCAAGAGAATGGGAAGGTGTGTCCAAACTAATTGTGTGTGTGCAGGTGTAGCAGTAGAAGATGGACATTTCCAATTAAACCTGAGGTGTGCAGCAAGTCTGTATGTAGGGATTCAAATTTCAAGGAATGTCTAATCGATTATTGGACATAGTTTATTTAAAAAAAGACAAAACACAATGTGCACTTTTTTCTATTACAACAGCATTTTAAAACTACAGGAGTGACCCATAATTGCAGCAAAATCCAAATAAATTTGATATTTGAGCAATCAAACAATGCCTTTTGTCACTATTCAACAAATGGCCAAGCAAGTTCAAAATACATAGAAAATAATGCTGTTAGCTGGTTGTGTTGAAGCTGGGAGTTAGCATTAGTCTCTGGATAGTTAGCTGAGCTGATAGCCACCAGACAACTCTGGTGGGATTTTCACAATGTTACTTTGTGTTGCCGTAGTCACTGACATGGTTATTAACTGGTTACTCAGTCAGGGGAGTTAGCTAGTTAGCAGGAGCTAGCTAACTCCCCTGCAAAGTGCAAAAAAAAGGGGGAAGAGGGAAGTTGCAGAAGGACTGTTGTTTATTTTACATACATACATTTACAACATATTCACTCCCACAGGAATATATCAGCAACACTCTAGGAAACAGGGAAAAATATAAGATAACACACTGAAAGCGTTAATCTGTACTCTTTAAAATAATACTCTCCGCTAAACCCACACATGGGTCACAGGATTTTTTCATAGTCTGAATTATGTAACTTAATGACTTTGGTGATCCCAGGACTTTTCCTCTACTGCCACCACGAGGTTGACATTTGTAGTTTAGAGTGAAATATCCTGACAACTATTGGATGGAAATACAGTTTTGGTGCTAACATTCATGGTCTTTGGTGATCCCCTGGTTTTTCATCTAGTTCCATCATTATGTCAGCGTTTCAGTTTGTCCAATACTTCTCTCTTATCTATTTAACTTTTTTTAATTGGCTTCCTTTCCAGTGATAAAGCTTTCCAGTGCCGCTAGCATGGCTGTAGAGTCTTAGATTTTATGGGATACACCAGATAAGTTTTGCCTGACACAGCATCCTGTAACTTTATGAGACGTAAGATGGAATAGTGGTTGTCTGTTATCTACTCTTTGATCTTTGCATTTCTTCAAGCTTAACTGTCAATGGCTTTGACAAATATGCACTGATGAAATCATAGTAAATCACTGACTGTGTCATATTTAAATATACAGTGTGTGTAATTGTGCAAAAATGAAATGCTGGAGTTTGCACTCATTTGTATGATATAGTGGGTCACCTGAAGTTACTTAAAACATTGGTCACAATACTTTTCCACCTTTTAAGTCAGTAAGGTCAGCCATTACACTTACAGACACCGAGACACTCCTTATTTCCAACCCAAAACACTGTTGTTTTGGTGTGTGCACCTCTATTGCTTGTAGAATTCATACAAGTAAAGTGCAGAGTACTTTCTCTGGCACAGTATCTGAATAAAACATTGTCCTCCAAGGTGTTGGCTAACAATGTCAAGTACAAACAGGGGCAATTGTAACCTGGAAAGAAGTTTGAGAGTGAAAATCATCAGCCAGTTGTCATGGATATTCATGAAGTATCTGCTGCATTAGAAGTCCAAGGACAGGAAAACAGAATGATAACTCTTGTGCTGTCATCACACGAACACGAGAGCGCATTCCCATGGGACTCAGCCAAAGAATATTTTGGACAAGGAAGAGCCCTGAGCAACAGGAATTTTATTCAAGTCTAAGCCACCAAAATGAATCTTGGGTTGCTGCTTGTTGACCTCAGCTTGTATGGGAGGGCTTGTAAACAATTTCAGGAAGATTTTCTGCTCATTAGGTACAGATAGTTGCTGTATTTATACAGTTCTGTGTTGTTAATGCCTGGGTCCTCCCTTTACCACCTGATTGCCTAGTTGTCTGAGGGAAACCTGGGCCTTGGTGAGGTCACCAGCTGGTTACGGTGAGAGTTCACAGACATGTGGAATCTGTGGGCGGGGGCGGGGCAGCAACTATACTCTACGGCGGTGTACTTTTAACACAAGCTCTGTGCAACAGGGGGATTAGCAAGCACAGGAACAAGCCTTTATCGCTGGGGGAGACCTTTCACGGAGAGCTTGGCTTTGTGCGAGGCTCTACAATGAGAGGAATACTTCAGGTTTTCTCTCCTCAATGGGAAAGTGCATTCCTCCTTTTGTCAGCACTTAAAAAACAAGTGGTGTGCTTTGTATTAGCAGTCATGTGGTTTTGGTGACCCGTGTGGGGGGGGGGGGGGGGGGGGGTAATTGGAAAACAAACACTGAATTTAATTTGAAGGTTCAGGTGAGCAGGTGGGACACACAGGACAGTGTGATTACAAAAATGTCACGGGATGGATGGAATTTGGTCTTCTTGTCTCACCGTGGGGTAGGAAAGTGGGTTGGGCTGCTCGGTGAGATATGTTTGACCTTTGGAGCAGCAAGGTGATGAGTCCACACAAAGATATATCAAGGTTGCAAACTTGTCGTATGAAAGATACAACACCCTCGTGATTTGTGTAGATTCTCATGAGAGTTTGATTTTTGGGGATTGTCCGCACACCTCCTTTACAAATCACAGACACACTGCACTTAATGGAGAACCTGCTTGATCTCATGTTTGTAATGAAACTGTTTTCGGTTGTTGTAACTTGAAATGTTACGTTATCATCTTTTTCATCTCACTGGGGTTTGCAGGCCAGGTATGAAAGAGGAATTACAGTTTAAATTATCTTAATGCTAAGAAGAAGCTGTTAAAATCCCCTATAATCAGATTTTGGCTTATAGGCCCCAAGGCTGCTGCAAACAGTGAGCAAGCATATCTGTTAGTAATAGTTTCGTAATAAAATAGTCATACACAGTTCAACCTACAGGTGACCAGGAGCATTTGAACTGCAGCTCTTCCAGGTTTAGAGGATCACAACTCATTGAGGCCCAGAGGTCAGAAGGCCTGTGGGTCAAAGCTTAACAGATGTCACCTTGACCCTGCAGCATTGTTGTCGTTCAGCTCAGTTCAGCGCTGTCATCACTCCTACCAACGAGGTGTGAGTGATTTGCAGAGGGCCTGCTCCCCTGCTGCACTCTCTCCACTCATCCTGTCACCTTAAATAGGTGGAAAATTCTCTGGCCCAAAGGTGCGTGCGTTACTCCTGCGGTGTGTGTCGGGGATATTTTCAGCAGAACACACCCCAGCTGCGGCTGCAGCTCTCATCCGCATATCTTGTCCTCAGTTTCTCACCCGATGCCAGCGTTGCTAAGCTAAACATTGACTCTGAGCTGATGGCACGGCAAACCGCCCTCCCCACACTTGTATAAAATCTAGGCGATGTGTTGTTTGCTTTGAGAGGCGATGTTTTCAGATGCTTTGCTCTCTTTTCCCAGCTGCTGGCGATTAGCAGCTTGTCGCTCCCCTTTTCTCACTTTTCTGCTCTTCCCTTTTTCTCTGCCCTCTCTGGAATGACACATGGGCTCTGCATAGTTAGTGCAGGCATGTTGACTTCTTCTGGAGTGAACACTGATCCGGTCCAATTTAAGTTTGTCGACAGCATCACCGCAAGACTTTTATACACAAACAGTGAGATGTCTACAGTGCCGCTCGGTGGGAAGTACTTCTCCAAAATAGAAGCAGCTGGAATATCACCTGTGTGTGTATATGTGTGGATCGCAAAATATGTCCCTCCTAACAAGTTCCGACTAATACTTTTTTCCAGAGTCCCTATTTTCCTTGTGAAAAGTGGAAATACACATCTGCCACTAAGTTAAGAAAATCCCCATGCTTCCTGTGCATTTTCATTTTACACAAATTTCCTCTAAACAGCTTAAAACAAGGAAGAATAAGCAGATTCTTTACTACTATCAAGCAAATGACCCTTGAAATTTGCTAATTTACACAGAAAACATGAAATTATCTCAGCTGTTGGACACACTTGTCTAAAAGCAACAATGATTTAAAGACTAATAAAGCTACATACATCATTTCCCCTAAACGACCAGAGAGAATATCTTCTTTCACAAGGAACTGAGTTTTTATGACATAGCCCATGTGAGCACCTATGCACGCTAGGCTGTTTATCTGCTCCCTGAGGGTGAGCACGCCACCATCTTGCAAGGCTGCTCCTGGTATTTGAGAATGCAAAGTGTTTGCGTCTCAAGGCGTTCGTATTAGGACGACACATCTCTCACTTGTCACTTCAAAGGCAGCGTGCGGGGGTCAGGGTTTCATCAGGCTGTCGTCGGCGCTTGGAGCAGACGATTGGAGAAAAATGCGGCACTAAAATTAGAACGGTCTGTCATGCTCATAAAGAGAGACAGAGCCCAGATGATGCCGTTCTGTGCCAAATTGCTGTGATTAAAATACCTCCATCCTAACTGGTTGCGAGACACCTTCAGCTGGCTGCAGGAGGAGAGGAGGGGGTGATGGTTGTGCGGTTGCAGCCTCATCTGTGAGGTAGGGTGGGGAAGGATGCACGAAGGGTGAGAGGACCAGCGTTCGGACAGATTTAGTTGATGATGTTCGTGCACTTCCTTATCACTGTGTGCTCTTGGATTTTTTAGCATCACTGGCAAGAGTTCATCCCTGTTTCTAACTCTGCCTGCAAGATTTCTTTTCCACACGGTGATGGCAAAGAGGATCATATGATGAGTGCTTAATGGCCCTGCAGTTACAACTGAACTATATCACTGCCTCTCCCTGATGAATGAGGCGTTCATAGGGCAGTAAGTTGTTATTACTGCAGTATTAGTCCTTTGATCTTCCAGCAGTTTGAACCCTGGAGTTTTTTAGAGGGGTGGCTCGTCAAAATAGCTTTGCAAATGGGATCGGGCCTGGTCTTGCCCCAGCTAAGGGGAGAGGAGGCCTGGAGGTGTGCAGAGGCACCAGGAAAGCCTGACTACAGAGGCATCACACTGCGGTCTCATGGACCTTTAGTTCCTAGTGTGTGAACGGATCAAAGACATAATTTATTACCTTATATTTATAACTAATCCGCTGCATTCTTGTTCGGTTCCCTTAAGCAAGGAGATTCATGATTCTTGCGCCCACTGTAGAGGGTTTTATTGAAAAGGAGAAAGCCCGGTTTTATCTTCGCTGACTGCATCAACATTCAGGCCCTGCATGTGATGGTGCTGCCCTTGAATCTGTGCTCAGGAGCCGCAATAAAACACGAGATGTCATTCTCAGCCAGGACATTCCTCTATTAATGACAAAGGCGAATGGTAAGCCTCGTGGTGAAACGTGAAGAAGGAGAAGCAGGGTGTATGCGGGTCTTGAAAAGTCTTAAAAACCACTGAATTCAGTTCCCTCAAGAAAAGGCATTA
This sequence comes from Scomberomorus guttatus, assembly GCA_038419695.1. Classification (NCBI taxonomy): domain Eukaryota; kingdom Metazoa; phylum Chordata; class Actinopteri; order Scombriformes; family Scombridae; genus Scomberomorus; species Scomberomorus guttatus. Next base: position 7,880,517 of record CM076460.1, read on the forward strand.
GAATATATTACAAGGCTTAGATTTCATTCAGAAAGGTCTTGAATATGTTCTCTTGCCTGCTGTAGACAGTAACATTAGTTATAACTTTTTTTGTGTGTGTTTGTGGGCTGTCGGGAGACTTTACACATCTATAAACTACAAATGAGGCTGGTGCGACAGTGGATTGTGCTGAAGGAAGCTTTTTTGTGGAGTTTCAACCAGCATCATCAAACTGTAGCAAACACTGTCGCTGATACTTGCTACAGTAGCTTGCTAGCTCATCCACTTATAATGGGCAAGTGTCAATTTTGGCGAAAACTTAAATTAACTTTTGTAGATGTTTAATCCATCCATCAATTTTCTGCCACTTCTCTGGGTCCAGGTCATATTAATTGATAAATTATATTACCACCACTTATATCACCAGCAAGTAGTGACAAAAAAGTGATATAAATGTCAATAAACTCATGCACTTGATCAATAATTGCAGGCCTTATTGTCTCTACTGGTTTTCCATCAGTCTTTGACCGGTATGACGGTGAAAAGGGTATTAAATTGTATTTTATGTGGTATTAAAAAGGTCTTTAAAAGTCTTACGTTTCATTCGGTGAACACTGCAGAAACCCTGAGAAGGGAAGAGGAGGCAGGGGAGAGTCAGAGAGGTGAATGGGTTGATTCAGAGGAGTGGCAGGCGAGGCCAGAGGGCAACCTGTCTGCCGGTCCTGTCTGTCTACTGTTTCAAGGTCAGGTCTACCAGGTCAGAAACAGGACTGTTGACAGGAAAATTTGTTGCTTTGATTTGACTCTTTCCTCCCTTCCCTCGCCTACTTCACGTCTTTCTCTTCCTTTTGTTGTTGTCAGTCTCTGCTGCTCCCATTCCCCTCCTGTTTACCTACCTAATTCTCTTTCCACCCTCCCATCCTGCATCGGTTCATCTGGCACATCCCAGTTCTCATTGTGCAGGCTGAGCCGCTGGCCCTCTTTAAGATCTGCATTAGAATGTTGTTTTTATATAGCAGCAAGCGGAGGCATGTGGAGTCTCTTTTGAACTGCTCGGCAAACAGATGGAGGTTTTCACGCTGCCTTTATGAGATTAAGTGAAACATTCCCATAAAAAAGACATTTCCCCATGTCCCTTCACCCTTCACTTCTCTGTTTCTCTCTCGTCTTTCTTTCTGTCTTCTTCTCTCTCTTCGTTCCTGTCTCATATATTGTCTTCCACTTTCCCTCTTTTTTTTTTTTGGCTTGCCTCAGGCTTGGGCAAGGGCACGCTGCTGCTGAAAATGAAGTGGAAAGTAGACAGGTTTGTATTACCAATAACTACTTCCCCAGGCGAGCAAGCTAGCACTAAGCATCTCCCAGAGTTTAGAGCAAACCAGCAAACAGGTCTTGTGAGTCCAGACACTGCAGGCAAATGGAGTGAGTTCTTGTTTCTCCTTCTGCAGTATGAACCTGTTTAACTCTGACTCAGGTAGGTTAGTGCCAAGTGCCCCCCTCTCTGGCTTTTAACAGGGGTTTGACAAAAAAGATTCACAGTGCAGACAGTGTGGCTCTATGGATACAATGAGACTATTTAGACTCAGATTTGCAAGGCGTAAATGCCTAATAGCTATCGAGCATGGCTAATTTGAGACTTTGTGATTTTCTTTTTTTTTTACCCACATTTTGTAAGAAAAGTATTGTTCTACTACTACTAGATAAGGTTGTTGACAAGTCAAAAAGTCAAACTCTGGCCCTGAGCTATACTGGTGTGTACTGACTTACCCGTTTTTGTGAGTAGCCATCAGATATTGAATCCTCATTTGGCCTAAACTGTTATGATTGCAATGGTCCTACATTATGTGGCCTGTCTGTTGTACAGCCTGCAGAAACCAAGTTTGCAACACATTTTAGCGGCGTGGCTCTAGGGATGCCGGTCAGTTGGTCCACACTTGCATGGATTGCCATTAAATTTTGTACAGACATTCATGTTCCCCGGAGGATAGATCCCATTGATTGTGATGATCCCCTGACTTTACCTCTAGCATCATCATGAGGTTGACATTTGTGGTGTTGAGTGAAATATCCTACTAACTATTGAATGGATTGGCATGGAATTTGGCACAGACCTTCACATTCCCTTCGGGATGATTTCTAATTTACAAATTTTTATTTGTCCAACATTTTTTTAATGACCAAATACCTACAAAACTAATGACATTCCCATCAGCCTCAGCTGCATTATGTGTTTAGGGCTAATAAAAAAAAGTTAGTATGCTAACACCCTAAAACTAAGGTGGTGAACATGGCAAACATTAAAATGCTCAACATTGTTTGTCATTATTAGCATAATAACTGTTGGATTTAGTTCAGAGCACTGCTGTTTCTTAAAGTACAGCAACACAGAGCTGGTTGCATAGCTGTAGACTCCTGGTCTTGCTCTTACTTAAATGTAGTTGAAATGTACAGCATATATGGTGAAGTAAGCCTAGATATCCACTTACTGTTTCTAAAGGTGAAGAATGAACATCCACGCTCATTTATATGTTGGGTTATATACTGGGGTTTAGTTCTAAAGCCTGTTAATTGTATACAATAGTATGCAGTAATCCACCTAGCCTACTGAATGTAGTTAACATCGAAATATATCCAATAAATGATTTACATGCTTATCCATAATTAAATAATAAATAATTAATTGTTCAATTATTTGAACATCTGTACTGTAATTTTAACTGGGGATTTGTCAAATCTTCTTAAAATCAGCTTTTTCACTTCTGGCAGAATGTCTATCATGAATGTTAAAGATGTGGCGGGTCTTATTTTTTTTTAACAAATGTCCAATTAACTGAAATGTGATGTGATATACAGCAGTTGTGCAGTGGTCTAATACCCCAGAATATAGTGTAACTTTATTTGTGTCTTAGTGTACTACATTTACAGACAGTGTGTGTGTGTTCAAGTGTCGCTGTGCTGGTGTGTGTGTGTGTGTGTGTGTGTGTATTTGTTCTGCAGAAAGACACGGCTTACTGCATGGCCTGTTCCAAGAATGAATTCCTGGAGGCTTACAAGAGCTGTTGAATGAGATGGAGGGCTCAGGCCAGGAATGATGGGAGGGAGGGAGGGAGAGGAGGGAGGCTGCTCTACACTGTAGGAGGGGTGTCGGGCTCTCACTTACAGGCCTGATTAAATAACAGGATGCTTTATGAAAACAAGAACATTATCTGCCTCTTAAAAGGCCGGGAAAGGCCCTCTAATTGGCTTCCCCTGAGTCTCTGTGTTGCCACCCGTCAGTAAGAGAAAAAATCCGCTGCCATGCCCTAGCCACAAACTGAGAGAAATTATTCAGGACACTTTCTCTCCCTCCACTAGTTATAGTCTCATCAGCATTATAGGAATGTATCAACATAGCGATACAGAGCCTACAAAAAGGGTGTCTTTTCCCACTCAAAGGAGGATTATTCCTCCCTCAATCTCTTGATTGAGCGCAATACAAACAATAAAGCGATAGTGGCTCCTCTGTGGGATCGGACAGGTTCTCATGTGGCAACTTTCACAGCTGAGGTTTTCAAAAGGGCCCTCTAGATGTTTGGAGAAGTGAGAAGAAAGCGTCAGAGGTGGGGTTTGGTATGTTTGTGTTCCCCGCGAGATCAGAGGAGTCCGTACATCCAGGGATCTAACTCTCCCTCATTACATCTCTCTCCCTGCAATGTAACCCAGGTGGTTTACTTAATTATACTTATTATAGTCAAGTACTGCTATAATTAAAGTATATCATGATAGTTACAGCTGTAATTAATTTTAGAACTATTTCGTATGCTTATACAGCTTTAGGAAATTATAGTGATTGTTCAGAGTAGCAGTAGTCAGTGTTGTGAATGCAATGTTGGGCTGAAAATGTCAAAAATATATTATTATTCACTGTCATAGTAGTGACAGATTTTGCTGTGAATTGCTCACACTACTATAACCAGTGTTTTCAAATGTATCCATGCCAAAAAAGGCCATTCAGAAGAGCTGTGGGATGAGAAGCAACAAATTTCATACTATTTGTCTTTTCACACATCAAAATCATAACTGAAGTTCTGTGGTATCACACTTTGTTGTTACTTTGCTGTAATATTTTTAAAGTTGAGCACTGACAGTATCTTCTACATGAGCTTCCTCAGCAAAATTCCACACTATATACAAAAAGTAGTACACAAAAATGTGCAGAAAACCCTTAATTTATTAAAAAAAACCATAAAAAATCAATCAACCAAATGTGAACTTTTGTAACTTTTTATTTGCATGTTGTGCATGCTCACACATTTACTGTACATACATTTTCAAATCATGTACAGCATATGATTTGTAATTATTTTCATATTTTTAATATTATCATATTGAAGCAACTACAGTATGTGCAGAATTGTGTAGAAAAGTTCTGATTTTGGTGCCCCCAGTAGTTGTATCATAGAAAAGACACTGTGGCGGACATCAATGCACATTGCATGTATGATGTTTTGCATTATTGCTTATTTCATACTGCATATTCCAAATTTATATTTTAGCCTGGAAAGCAAGAAATACTAGCACTGGTTGATTAGGTGAAACCACTGTGCTCTGGTCCAGCAAACATATTTGTTTTCTTGCTGAGAGTTAGATGAGAAGATCAATACCATTCTCATATCTCGTATTCAAATTTAAGCTAGAGCAAGGAGACAGTTAGATTAGCATAAAGACTGGAAGCAGGGGCAAACAGCTCCCTAATTAACACTTTGTATCTCATTTGTTTAATCCAAGCAACAAACAGAGTTGTGGTTGTGGTTTTGTGCTGGACTATTTATATATATAGTATAGAAATATATATAGTGACGTCCTTCTTGTCGTCACTGTGAAGTTGCCAGACAACCAGCTAAGACTCCAGGAAGTCGCTGCTTCCAGCCAAGGACTAGTCCCACATTGTACAGACACAATCAGAGTGGCATCGTTCTCCTCTCAGCAAGCACATTTCCCACTATTATGGACTATTTCGTTAGCGTCTACTGGCTTTTAAACTGAAGTCTTCTTCTCACTGACTGGCAGTTAACCCCCTGCATACTCTCAGTGTTTGGGCACTGGGCTCGCTACGTTTCAAGAGTGAAATGTGAGGTCACATGGTGGCGTGTGTGGGATCGAGTCAGGCCTCTCGGCTCGATCGTCACGGTTGTCACTGGCGGCCACATCAGTCTCATCTGCCCCCCAGGCTGCAGGCACTCGCCGTCTGGCTCTTTGATGTTTCGAGGATGTGTTTAGCAAGCGATAGTGTATCAGATGACATTGGTCTTTCTCTGTCACCTTGTGCTTTGCATTTCAAATCTGTGTCACTGTGCAGCCAGCGCCTGCTAACGAGAGGGGGCGAGAGGCAGGGGAAGTGCAGAGAGAAAGAGAGAAGGGCGGGCTGAGCTTCAACACTGTGAGTTCTCTAAATGACCTCTGTTACCTCCAGACAGGCAGATCAGGTTCATAACTTTTTCCAGTGTCTCTCTCCTCTGCACGAGAAAAGGTGGCCAAGCCCAGGTTCTGGATTTAGTGTTTCTTTGTGTGTATGTGTGTGTGTGTGTGTGTGTGTGTGCGTGTGTGTGTGTGTGTGTGTGTGTGTGTGTGTGTGCGTGCGTGTGTACCGGGATGAATGGGTGGTAGAAGTAGTAGGGAGGAGGAGGAGTGTGTGATTCAGGCCCACCCCCTCAGGCTCAATACTTTTCCTGAGAGCGTAGAATCTGCTCACCTGCCCTGACATGCCAGCCCGGCCCCTCCTCTTCATGGTCGCCCCCCTCCAGCGGCCCCACATCAAAGTATCCCTGTGAGTAATGGATACCCAGCAGGGCCACACCCTTCCCTCCTCCAACTAGCTCAAATGCTGCTCAGCCGGTGGCGAGCACCCAGCAATCACACAGCACACACACATGCAGCAATTATCCACGCACAATTAGACTTAAATACACACCTTCAGCGCTAGGTAAATAATATTTAAAGCAAATGCTGTGTAGTTCTGGTTGTTTTTGGTGGTATTTAATTTACTATTTCAACATTTATATAAGTGGGAAAGAAAGGGAAAAAAAGTAATAGGAATGTACATTAGTCACTTAAACTTTCCTGCGTCTTATCTTATGTTGCTCTGTGTGTTCTTAAATTAATTGTCTGATAATTACTTGTTAGAATGACAAAAATTCTGACAAACACAAATAGGAAGGTGTGGTGGGTGTGGATGTTTGTTAGATATATTTGTAAATAATTATGAAATTAAAATTCTTTACACCATCCATAACCGGGAAAGTAATATATTAATATTAATAATATTAGTTAGACAAGCTGCTGTGTTGAAGTTGACTCTTTGGTGCTGATGGACATCACATACAGATGCAGGACTAGTAGGAATCAACACTTGGCAAAAAAAGTCCACCAGTTTATGTAAGTATTAAATAATTGTAATGCAGGATTTTCATCAGGTTAAATTGATGAAAACACACCAAAATGCTGCGTTTGTCCGCAGTCATTCATTCCAGTTGTCAGTTTAACAGATACTATGTTAAGTGAGTTGGTTTTATTTTATTGGCTGTTTATTTGCATACACGTTATTTATATATAAAGGTTTTATTTATACATTAAAAAAAAATATATTTCAATTCCTAAATTATTACATAAAAACAGCTGATGTGCTCATGTTTATTTGTGGAACTTTTTCAGTTGAGCAAATGTGAGGTCATCTAATGTGCAGTAATTTTGTACACAGTATTTATCACCTACCAGGCAGCTAGCATAGCTAAACACACTATAAGCCTTACAGAAGAAAGAGCCGCCAATAGAGAAAATAAATTACTAAAATAGGCTCATATTTTAGTAATTAGCCTTAGAGCGGTAACATTCCTCATTGTCAGCATACATGAATAACATTCTCATTACTTAACAGGGAAACTGACCTATAGGCCAACCAGCTGTATGGTTATCCCTTTGATTGATTAATTTCTGAAAGTCCTGTTTCCAGTAGACAAGTAGAGGTGTTCTGCACATTACAGTGGAAAATTAAACACAATGTCCACAACATCAATGCAGGCTGCACCTGTTTTCAGTGCCACTTCACCCTGCTATCACCGCCACCAGCCCCCGCCCCCGTCTGCTCCTCATTTAGCCGTGCGGCGTGTCCCAGTGCCTCAGTAATGGTTCCAGTGTGCCGGGCCGGTCAGGAGAAATGACAGAGCAGAGAGTCGGCCTCAGACCTGTAGGCCCAGAGCTCTGTACTCTGTCATTAGACACTTTAATGCAGCAGCAGCACCGCAGCCTGCTCGCCTCACTCCTCTCCTTCCCCTCCCTCTCTGTCTCTCTCTTTTTTCTTACCTCTTTCACTCTCACTCCTTATTCCCACACATATTATTCCACTGTATAATTTACCCATGCACTGAATGATGTGGAGAGTCACGCTGGGAAAAGAGACCTACAGGGTCCCCACAAGAACCATAAAGTTAGATTGAGGTAAATCGAGTCTGGTGGCATGTTTTAAAGAGGCAGTCAGGGTTATCAGAGAGACCAAGGAACTGCAACATCATCAGGTTTCTGGCTGTGGTGGCATGTAATTAAGAGTAATAAAGATTTTCACAATAACCATGCTCACTAATTAGCTTAAGTTCAGATTGAAATGTCTTACTGGATGCACTGCTAAAAATATCTGCCATAACAGTCTGCCCGTAGAGTCCTAAAATATTATTGTCTTAAAACAAGCTCATTTTTGAGGGTGTTCTTTTTTCATCTGATTCTAATCTACATCTACAAAAACAAACAAAATTTCTGAAACAAAGCTGCAGCGACTTCTGAAACAAGTGAAATGATCTCATTCCTCAGCCAGATGTTTTTGCTGTGTGCTTACTGCTGCAGATTATGGAATTACTTGCTGCCCCTTTAACACACCGACGTCTTCATCTGTTGTCAAAAGTCAAAGGTTATGAAGCTACTGGGTCACACTTTGACTCTGAATATAGTTCTGTAATCATAGATGTCCAACTAATACAGCAGATGTTTCTCCATGGCGAGATTGAGTGTGCCCGTGTGTGTGTGTGTGTGTCAGTAATATTCTCATTATTGCCCCTCTCCTTTTCCTCTCCATTACATTGGAGCATGGCTGCAGATGAAGGGAGGTCGCCCGCTGGATTGCACTGTGCCATTCACACCACATTAAACCCAGGACAAACACCGAGACGTCAACAGGCAAAGAGATGTTGTCAGGCGATGGAAAAACCTTGGCTCGTCCCTACTGTATGTGAAATAAAGACATCAGAGCGTAGTGTGTTCCCGCCCTATCGAGAACACACTGTGATACCAGGCCTGGCTCAGAAATCGCATTTCGCCAGGGATGTAAACAAACGGCACTGGCAGGCCCCGAGCAGGCCACCCACTGCAGGAGAGGGCAGGTCGCTGGCTCGATGTGGTGCTACAAGAGCCGAGCTGTGGTTAATACTGCAGTTAGTCAAGTGTTGCTCATAGTAAGCATGGATTCTTCTTTGGGTTGTTTGTGTGCACCATGTGTGCGAAGCAGTTTTTCTGTCCAAAATGAGCTCCAGCGGGTGCAGTGCAAAAAATACATGAACAGGCAAAAGATTTTAAGATTTCTTGCAACTATTACTACCTGAACTCAAATCTAGTGAAAACATTTGATTGATCAATTTAAAAGACATGAACTCCTGCAAGATAAGTTTTCTTACTGTCAGTAAATACTGTTATACTACACGCTGCAGTTTATTTTGAGTTGATCACACACTCACTGTTCTGCTTCTGCACATAATCACTATCACACTAAATTTGCAGCTAAAAATAGCCTAAAAACTACAGAGCCCAGTTGTGTTAGGACGTTATTTAGCCTTTTTTAGCAGTGAAAGTCTGTACTCGTGACCACTTTTTAAAGCAAAACTTGACATTTTGGGAAATGTCAAATGTACAGTATGAAAAGTCTGCCAGCAGCCGCTTAGCTTAGCTTAGCATAAAGCCTGGAAACTGGAGGGAACAGCTAAGCTGGCTCTATCCAAAGATAACAAAGTCCCCCTACCAGCACCTGTAGAGCTCACTAACTGAATTCATGTCAGAAAACCCTGGTGCGACTGTAAGTGATGTATTGTGTGTGATTCCATGAATGCATACCTGCTTGTGTACCTGTGTGACCTCACAGTGCCTCTTTCTGGCTCCGTGCCCTCAGGTGTGTTTATGTTTGTGAAAGCTCCACACTACCTGCTCCCTCACTGCTCCTCACTGTGCGGCCTCCGCATCCGAAACAATTCCACTCGGTTTCACAAAACACAGCAAAGCCTTACCCGCGGCCGCACCCTCCGTCAAAAAACCCATCAGTGTTAAAAGTAGAAGCAGACTATTGTGGTGTCTGTGTTGTTTGTTAGTTTTTCAGGGATGACGTCCTCACTGTATAACTCTGTAAACCACAGTCATTTCCGATGCTGCAATTGTTTTTACTCATGCCAAATAGTGTTTAATCACATGTGTCAAGTTGCACCTCATGAGGATGGGTGTTTAGTTAACCACAGTGATGTCTGTTTCAGTTCCGACCATAACAAACCCGAAGATGTTGAAACACTCGTGCTGGCGGTCCTTTTAACTGTCTTGTTAGCGTCAGACTTGTGCTTTTCATTGCACTATGAAAGGTTAAATATATCTCCTATTAATCATGTAATGAGATCTCTCAGGCTGCTTCCGGGTATGTGGCTCAGCGGAGGCGTACGGGTTGGTCACCACAATCTGGTACAACCACTACTAATACTGAGATATAATAAGACCACAGTGGTCATTTGAGGAATATATTATGATATATTCTTGAACTGGCTACTGTTAGTCGGAGCTGTAGGAGGCAATTTGAATCTCCTCAACTGCTCGTGTCTGTCCGTGTGTGTTGGACCACAAAAAGCGGGCTTCCCTGCATTTATTACCACGATTAGAGCATGTATGGGCTCTGTGCCGTGTAGAGAACTTTTGAACCCCAGGTAAAGCAAATTCCCACATGTCAAAGATCCGGCTTTTTTCTTTCTTTTTCTCCTATGTGACCGCACCCCATTTAAGCCCATGCACGTACTACAATTACTGTTCTGATGAAACAGGGGAAAGGCTGTTGCACCAGAGTTGGAAGCCAGATCAAAGGGGATATGTTAATTTTTTATTTGACCTCTTTCTGACCGTCAATACCATGGCCTTTGAATACCGCCAGCGATTCAGTGGGACAATGCTGCTAAATCACAACTGTGCACTTCCATGTACACACAAACCTGTGGGCATTTAGTGAACATAATGCTTTTAACTTATTTTCCGCAGTGTGCTTTGAAGAAATAAGAGTAGGAGGGGTCAGAGTCTGACATTTTGTTTATACAAAGGAAATTTCTGTTTCTTCCTTGCCATGCATTGACTTTCTCTTTTTGAAGTGTTAAAAATTGATCTGCTGCCACTGCACAAAGGAGGATTCTCATTAACTTGATTAATGGATCTATTGAGTGATGTTTTTACCTGACCTTTTTTTAAAATGTAAATGTGTGTGTGTGTGTGTGTGTGCACGCACGTGCTCCTTCCTGCCCTGGGCTGCGAGCAGGAGGCTAGGAAACACTGTTTAGTGTTGTGTTTGACCCGGGTGATTAGGTGTTTAAACTTGTGTCTCCTCCTCATTAAGTGTTGGCAGATGCCAGGCGCTTGAGAGCATGTGATGAGTTATTGATGAAAAGGCTGCGATTTGTTTTCTCGCTCTCTTCTGATGATGCCCGCGAAAGCATTTTCGGAGCTTTTTGTAGAGCGTTCCGATAGCACAAACAACGTTCAGAGCCAACGCAGAAACGCCCATTCACAGAGAAGGCCTCACACAGCACACAATGTAAGGTCAACCCAGCTCCTGTCATGGAGAAGTGGGTCAGTACCAGTGGTTGTAAGGGTGTAATTTCCACTGGGAGATCTTAGTTTTGTCCCCCTCACTCAGTTTCAGGTTAATTTTTCTTAATAAAATCTCTCTGAACAATGTCATCTTACCATGTGCACAGCAATAAGCTTAACAAGTCCCCCCCCCCCCCCCCCAAAAGGCTACATACAGGCAGCCCTACGTTATTGCTGGAGGTGGTTGGGGTCGTATGCAGCAAAAGCGCAGGTGAAACTGATAAACTGATAACATTAACAATGGCTCTGTTTTATTCAAGTGTCCAAGGAAACCATACAGGTGATCCATCATGCACCATAACAAAGGCCATGAATTAATGTTATTAATTACACCTACGCTTTTCCTGCTTTGACATGTCAAAATGTTTGCCATGAAAAAGGCCTATTCAAGGCTGGAAAAGGTACTTCCACATTCCCTGCAGGTTCTTTTAGATTAAAAAATATTACTTAATCTTTGTTTTTAGTTAGTTACACACAAGTACATGAAGGCACGCACATTGAATTAGCACCTTCATATCCCCAAATTTCCTCATATCTCACATTTCCTCCAAGCTCACTCTTGATATTTTGAAATGTAAATACAGATTGGGGGATATTGTGGGTTCAATCAAACTCTTAGGTGCTATAATACAATCACAGTGTGCACATGTAAGTTAATAAAAGTTCATAATATAATAATAAGCCAGCTGTTGTCTTATGTAAGTTACTGCCCATATTGCTCTTACCAATGAGCACTGCAGGTAGTACTATTACCACTGATGTGCCACCATGTTTGTTTAGAATATCATTCTCTCTTTAACATATTCTTTTAGCTTTAAAATATCACGCCGCAAAATGACAGAAATAATAAAACAAATAGAGGGGTAGACTGGTAGCATATTGTCAGAGCCTAGTTTGAATACAAAATGTCACTTATTTGCATGTTAGCTCTACCGGGATGCCCCACCTGTGTGCTTTCATTCAGCATAACCCCGCTTCTTTCCCTTCTATCAAATAATCCTCCACTGTTTCTTTTGCCTGCACTCTCCAACATTAGATAAAGGATTAGAGCAGGCAGCAGATTTGTGCTGTGGCCTTGAGATTCCCACTAACACACTTTCACAGAGTGTGTGTGGGGCTTCCAGAGTCAGGTGGAAAAGTGGCAGGAGGAGCTGCACTTTGGTCTGTGTTGTGAGGACAGACACTCGTGGCATGACTGCCACCTAGTGATAGTTTAAGACACTGAACTGTCCACTGTATTACTGACCTGCGGGGGATTGATGTTTTCTGTTGCTTGAGTGCAGATTGCACTGGGGGACAAGTTCAGGTCGCACAAGCAATGTTTGGCTGTTCCTCACCTCTGGACTGAGAGAAAATGTCCTTACAGTATGTGAGTTTGACACATTTCAGTGTGTATATTTTGTTTTTAACTGTAGTCTCTCCCGTGTCGTCTCCTGCAGGCTCGCATGGCGCTGGATAAAGGAGCTCAGGCTGTTATCTTCGACGTCAGCGATGATGCTAATGCTGCTGCTGAGGTGAGTGAGCAGGCACAGCTACAGCTGTATCAGTTTATAAAATACGTAACATGAATAAGCACACACAAGATGGTCATTTTGTCTCACCCATATTGCTGCGTCTTTCTCCTCCTGCTTTGGGTACCATCCTGTTTGCACGACACGCACACGCAGCTGCGAGAAACAGACTCTCTTCCCCGTCCTGTCGTGCTGGTGGAGGCTAAGAATGCCGAGGAGTTGATGAGTTTGGTCAACAAGAACGAGGAGGCCAAAGTTCAAATCAAGATCTTGGTGGAGCAGCATAGATGGGTAAACACTGATGCTCACACACCAACATGTTAACAAGAGGAAGTAGCAGAACAAAAAGGAAGTTGTGTGACAGCTCTGGAAATTTCACATCATGTTAGCTGAGAGGCCACTTGAGGCCCAGCGTTAAATGTTGTTTTGGTGTGAAATACATCAGAATGTATTAATGCTTGGATGCAAATGGACCGTCCAGCGTAGAGAAGACAGGGTGGGAGACAGGCATGAAATATGATTTCTTCATGTGCCCACGGGCATGAACACTTAACTTTGTTCAGCTATGTCTCACCCATGTCCTCTTAAAGGACATTTCACAGATGTACAAGATCCTAAAGAACAAGTAATTGCTGTGCGACAGTTGTGCTTTAGACTTTATATGGATGTCTGACAAGATGTTCTTGTTTCTTTTAACGTTTAAGTTTAACACGTGTTAGAGTAGTCTATAAAATAGTATTTGCTGTCTTTTCAGCCACATTATGATGTGGGTATCCTGCTCACCATCGTCCTGGCTATTCTGACCATCGTCCTAATCTTTGCTTTCCGCTACAAGTGCAAGTCCAACAGAACCTGGGTGAGTGAAAGCAACAACACTGGTAGAATTGTAAAGCTCACAGAGACAAGGATTATCCTCAGTTTGGCTCAGGCAGAGATCTTTCAAAGGTATTTCTAACTCTCTCCTTGTGCGTGCAGGACTCTGTCCATCAGCAGACCATGCGGGCCATTAGTCGATTGGAGACCAAAACCTACAACTCGCAGGGCTGCTCAGCCTCACAGCGCCACCGTGGAGCCTGGGGGTCAGCCAGCAGCTCCAACTCGAGTCCAGTCTGTGCTATCTGCCTGGAGGAGTTCCAGGACGGACAGGTAAGAGGAGAAAAAGTGAGGAACGTATCTTTAACTTCAAATGTCCTTTGCTAATTATTTATCCTCAAATATGCCTCTCTCTGGTTTTCATCCCAGCATCTGAGGATCATCTCCTGCGCTCATGAGTTCCATAAAGACTGCGTCGACCCCTGGCTGCTGCAGCACCGCACCTGTCCCCTCTGCATGCACAACATCATGGGTGAGGACAAGCATATTTCCAGTTAAGTTTCGGTAAAGATGGTGCCCATTAGACTGCAGGAGTTCAAACTGCAGGAAGCCTTTTATTTCCATCAACTTCATCAACATTTCAAGATTAAAATTTAGCTTTCAACAACTCAGGAGACGTTTAAAATTAGAGCATTTCTTCTCTTGTAACCATCTGGAAGCATCTGTGTCTTTGAGAATTGTAATTTAAGATTAAAAATGTGTAAGCTGCAATATTCTATATATTCTGACTGCTGTGGTCTACAGGTACAGAGCGGCAGCCCCAGAGGAACAGGCACCAGCAGAGTCCGGAGCAAATCCAGGGCTTCCTGCACCCTCAGCCTTACAGCAGCCCACGCAACCACCCCTTCCCCCAGCACGCCATCCCCTTCTCTATGCGGCCGCACTACCCTCGCGGACCCTCTGGGCCCTATCCCTCCCTCGGCCACTACAGTGGCTCCTCTCCTATGGACACCCAAACACTACGTTTCCTCACCAGCAGGCCGCTTGGCTCCTCCTGTGGGTACCACCTTCCTGCAGAGGGTCCTGGGAGGCCCCACAGGATTGGAGGTAACTGCAGGACTTCTACTCACCACTACACCCCCCGTCGATCCTGCCACAACTATCGCTCATCCTGTCCAGCTCAGCGCAGTGCATCCAGCTCAAGACTGCACCACACAGCCTCTGTCACACCACAGTCCCGGGGAGCGCCACCCCACAGCCGGCAGGAAGAGGGCAGCTGCTCTGGCGGCAGCTACCGCACAGAACGCAGTGGATACTTGGCTGACGGGCCGGCAAGTGACTCCAGCTCAGGGCCATGCCATGGCTCCTCCAGCGACTCGGTACTCAACTGTACTGATGTGTCCCTGCAGGGGGTTTATGGCAGCTGGTCCACCTTCCGTAGCTCTCTGAGTAGTGACTATGATCCGTTCGTATATTACGGGCCAAGTCCTGGGCGGGCTCCCCGCAGGAACAGCCTGGAGGCAGGTGCCCAGGCCCGGCCCAGGTCTTTGGATTCTGTGGTGAACAAAGCGGGCTGCACGGAAGAACAGCCACAGACTGTGTTCAGCCACATCCACTACCACCGCCACAGACACCACCACTATGAGGAGGGGGAGCACAGCCAGGGCCCGAGTAGAGGCTCAGACGAGGAGCAGGGGGGCGCTGCTGCTGCTGCAGCTGCACCTGCTGACAAAGACTCACCTGTATGCCCTCCCAAGCACAGCCCCTGCCAGTGCCCAAAGCCAGACCCTACAGATCGGCCTAGCCCTGGGACAGAGGGTCAGGACCATGACCCCGGCAGCCCTGCAGGACCCTCTGTCCTGGTGTCCCCAATCCCCTTACAGCTCCAGCCCCACTGCTGCCACCAGGGACACGGACACCCTCCCACTCCTCTTGGGCGAGTGGGTGGCTGTGTGCTTGATGGCCCCTCTGTTCGCTTCCACCAGAGCCTGGATCTGCAGGACGACCGTAGCGTCCACATCCACTACGGCCAAGGCCCAGGCTTTTGCTGCTCGCCCCCCGAGCTGCGCCCCGCGTTGCTCCCTGTACCCCTCATTCTGGACTCTGGAGGTATGGAGGACTGGCCTTGCTGCGCCGGGGCCCATGTTGTGTGGCAAAAGCGGGTGCAGCAGGCTCGCTCAGAGCCTCAGCTGCTGGGGCCTGGGACCTCTATGGACAGGCCACCCTGCAGGTTCCACCACGGCCCTGCTGCTGACCGCAACACAGACATTTGTTTATACTGCCAAACATTACACCACAATCAGGGTGGGTGTCTCACTTCTTTATCTTTAATAACATGACCAGCTGTTAGGCACTAAAGGTTAATTCTGGTTTGTTACAACTTGGGTCTTATTTTCATAGTGTTGGACATCATTTCTATTGGTTATGAGGGCATTGCACTCACTAAAGTAACAGCTAAGATCTGGAAACATGGTGACATCACTACAACAACATCTAAGATACAAGCAGTCAGATGATCAGAGAGGTTTTAAACAAACTAAAAACTTTATCTAGATTATCTAAACTACTTTATGAGTTACTGAGGTAAAACCTGTTCAGGATTACTGGATTATTATAAGGAAACACCAAGTTCAACAAAGTAGGGAGTGGGGGGGGGGCAATAATAACTTTGTAGACATTCAAAAGACCTACAAAAATAAGCCCTGAGTTGCAATAAATCTGGATAATTCTTTTAAACATGCATAATATTTGTTTTGATTGTTTTGGTGTTTTTTGTTTTTTATAAAAGTGTTGAGGTGACTTGAGCTGTTTTTGTGTCCACAGGATCAGAAGAGGAGTCTGGCGTGTGAGAACTTGTTGCATCCCCATTATCACGCTGCTACACAGGAGCCAGAATGGACAAGCCTCTCACTGGCTATTGCTCTCATATCTTCCACATAATTCCACCAGCAATGCCTTCATTCAGACGATTCCCCAGCTTCCCCCAGGATTCAAAGCTCACGCATGCTGAAAAGCTCTTTCAGTTAATTTGGATATTGTTTGGAGTGACAATGACCCTACTATATTATAATAATTTTATTTTTATTAAATCATGCTAAAATCTTAGGATAATTCTGGATGCACCCTTCATAATATTGTATATCAAAATATATTGATTGATTTGAATGTTTGGAGTCAGGGAGTTGCTGGGGAAACGACTCACCACAAAGGGGAAAAAGTGTTTGTGTGTTTCTCCTTGTCACTTATAGGAAGAATATTCATTACCGACATGATATCACAAGTTCCCGTGCTCCTTAGTGACAACTAACGAATGATCCTTGCTTAGGGTGTCGAGCCCTCATGAAGTGAGACTCCATCTCTGTGTCGCTCACTCTATGACAGAATAACTTGATTTATCTTAGAGGTACTTACTTTCACTCGCGTGATCTTCGTCTTCCTTCGCTGAGTCCAGTCTCAGCTGAGAGAAGCTTTTCTCTCCAGCCTACCTCAGCTCAGATTTCTTAACATGCCTCACACACAGGGGGTCTTTAAAGGTACTGCTGTAGTGATTTTTTTTTTTTGTTTTTTGTCACAACCATGTAGCTCCCATAAACTCGACTAAAAGTTATCCTATTGGCAGTCTGACCTGTCCAAACGGAGAGAAAGGTTGATTCTCAGCCCATCAAACGACGAGCATTCACTGAGGTTGCTGAGCCTTTCATGGGCCTTGTTTTCAATATTTCAATAATGGCAGCTGTTTTCAACATGTTTGTTTGTGTCTTGGATCGTTTCTGTTTTTTTTTTTTTTTGTAGTCTGTAATTTTTTTTTTTTTCACTTTTCAAAATGAACCAGTTTGACTGAATTATGTCGTCGTCATTACAAGCTATTGTCTTGTTCTTGTCATTTCTCTTGCCAATGGTTACTTCACGTGTTTGACCTCAGTGCTGTTAAACCCCCTGATCAGAGTGAATGGGCCTCAGCTTCAGAGGGATGACAACCATCTTCTCTGCTCCTTCATTCAGCCCAATATTGTATTATGTCCTTGAATTAGGACATAACCTTTGTCTTCCAGCAACTAAAGCTCTACAAAAATGTTCTACATTGCAGCCATAGAAAAGACATAGTGCCTATTTAATAATATAACTGGAGTAAAGCCATGCTAGGTAGACCTTACAGTCCCAAGCACCAGCTCTGTCTGTTGCCTTAGCACCAGTTTCGTGAAAGCTTGGTGTTCTTTTCCCATGATTTCAAACTCTAATGGGTAGAGCCTGAGAAATGTCTCAGGAACAATCAAACACTGGAAAAATGGGAAGAATTCATCATAGTTATAGTAATGATACCCAAGTCGGTGAAAATTCCTTTGTTGTGGTAAATGTGCATTGCCAATCCCTGCTTTTGAGCTTACAGCACTTGAAGGAAGATCCACCTTAATTCAGAAATCAAATACAATACTTTACAAAAGTTTGTTTTACATTCTGACATATAGTTTTGACAACATGTAATCATCTCTCAAAATTTAAATCTGTGTTACCTACTATTCCCTCTGCTCCCATTTAGCCACTCTGGCAGACTGACAGACGGAAAATGTGTTTATATCCCAGGAAAATTACTCTGAACACTTAAAAGTTGACCTCATCATGCCATCAAAGATGGCTCTCTTATTTTTGGCTTAACCACAGACTTCTTCATGCTCACATGTACTAGATAATCTGAGATCAGAGGAATAGGAATTCTGTTTTAGCGTGGACTTTCCCTTAAAGGCTCAGTGAAAATGTGAAAGGATTTTTCTTGGCAGTCTGACTGCAGATAGAGTTTAGCACAAACAGCAGACAAAGAGCTCATGGGTACTGCAATGTAACCAGTAGCACTTACTAAAGCCTCAAATGTGCCTTATTCATTCAAATCCCATGTTGCAGTTAAAATACTGTTCATAATCCTAAATCAGGAACCTCCCAACACACTAAGCTCTTACCTGTCTAACCAAAGAGGCAAAATCTTGAACACAGTGAATTTATAGTATGTGTTGTGCCTTCTGTCCTGCGCCGTCCCTTTCCTTGAATCTCTGACTAATTAAATGTACTTTGAATGACAAGAGAGAACATGTTAGAATCGAAGTGGAAATCATTTTGCAGTCAATATTTTGGACAACCATGCAGAAAGTTTCACCTGCATTCCCTCATACTAATACCTCACTTTGAATGTGTCGACGCAGTCCTCCTGCTAAAGTATCAGGGTTTCCTTGTCTGTTATTTTTCGTGCCCAAACAGTCTCCTAGACTGAGATGGAAATGACTGAATTACAAGCAGCACTTTGGCTTCAGCAGATTTTATATATATATATAAAAAAATAAAACTCATAGTATTAATTTAAAACAAGCCCAAAACCATCAGCACATGAAAAATAGCATGAACGTCAGTGATGCTGTAGAATATCTGATGTGATTTCATCCTGTTCAAGATCTTTCTCTTTGTGTTGTTTATGTGTTTGTTTTGTTATGTTTTGCAAGAATAATGAGCTGAAACTGCCTTTTCTAATAGAGTAAAAAGAAATCCCTCCAGAACTCATTAAGGGATATGTCAGTATATTTTGGATACTTTGTGTACAAAAGAGAACAACAAAAACAGAAATGAAATAGTGTTGTATTTTATATATAATAGAACATTTCAATATAGTGACATGTCACTAATATATTTATTTACTAATATATTTATCCATTTTGTCCAGGTTTGAAAGAGTGGTTTCTGTATAGACTGAATGTTTCTATATGGAAACTGACCAGTGCCATCACTATCAACCTGTCTTCATTCCAATTATATGCAAATAAATTATTTTGAAATAAAACCTGTGTGCCGACTACTTTTTTCTGCAGGAGAATTCTGATCAACTTTAATGTCAAATGAGTTGAGTTTGAGGGCTATTGTGTTAAAGGAATAGTTCACCCAAATCAGCTCCTTTCAAACTATTAAAGAGAACAGGTTTGGTTCAGGTTTATTACTTCATAAACAAGGAAAATGAATAAAAAGTTTTTACCCCTGATTTTGAAAGCTGTAACAGATTGCAATCATCTAACATCTAACATTATCTGGTAAGAAGAACCATACTATGAAACTATTTCATACCTATGCTGGTCTGTATGCATTTATACACGTGACTTCCTGCCAAATACAGCAATTTATTAGCAATGTTTAACCATTTTTATGTCCTATATTTAAGTGGGTTCTTTTATCGTATTCAAAAATGTAATGTATTGTCTTATTTTGTACAACCTGTAAGCTGACCTTTTTTTGCTTAGAAAGACCATGGTGATAGAAAACACATGCACAGTCAATTCTTGATTTAATCATTGCCAAACATTTTTTTGTAAATAACATTTAGAAAAAATATATTTTAGATTTTCAGGCAAGCTTTGAACCATAGATACATTTCTAACAAGTAACACACGAGTTTTATCGAAACTCCATTGCAGGTGATATTAAGAAATCTGCTTTGATAAATTTTATTATTTGGGGCAATTGCGATAGATTCACTCCCACCTGACTGATTAAATGTCAGGTAGGAGCCTATTGTCAATTAGTCATGCACTTATTTAAGACATTTCTTGACTAAGCATGTTTTCTATGTCAAAGAAATATTTTGAACTCACTAACCAACTGAATTGTCTGCATAGAGAAAAGGCTCACAATCAACTGCAGATCTCATATCATTTACAAATATTGGGAAGAGTTAAGGTCCTAAGATTGATCCCTGTGGAACACCAACTCCTGTATCTGATATTACTCAGGTATGAATGATTTACAGCATCAAATGCCTTTTGACAGTTGATTTATAATCATGCCCTGTATATAACCCATTGTCTATATTAAACCTGACTCTATTATCAGGCCAACAAGGGCTGACTGTGGAATATTATTTTTTAAACCCCAGATTGGTACTTATAAAGAACATTAGTGTTAATTTAAAACTTCTTAAACTGGGTCATTTACTTAGACCTAAAAAATCATGAAACATTAATTAGATTAGATTAGATTAGAACACCAACATAGTGTTTGTAATGCACCAAAGTGTACCATACAGAACCAAGTGCTTTAAGAGGAAATTTGATGAATGTAACCTGTAAACCCCCCAGTACTCAATGTTAAAGGCTGAAAAGTGACATTGATGTGTTTTTCATAGACCAGTAAATTTTACTTGGGATTTGACTGACATGGAGCAGAGTAGATAATGGCTAACATTTCATTTTAAGGTCAAGTTAAGTTTAAAGTCATATGTTTCAGTAATAAGATGCAATAAAGATAAAAAAAGATAAGCTTAGCATAAAGACTGGAAGCAGAGAGAAACAGCTAGCCTAGCTCTGTCTGAAAATAACAAAATCCATCTACCAGCACCTCTAAAGCTCACTAAAATACCTTATATTATTTTTTTCATCCATACACAAACAGAAATGTAAAAACGACAAGTTGTGATTTTATGGGTAGTTATGTGCTGTAATTATTTCTTGGTCCTGGAGTCTTCTCATCACTGTTAAGCTACCAGCGAATAGACAGACTCCAGGAAGTCACTGCACCCAGAGGCCAAGAAATTGTTACAAACATAACAAATGAGATATAATGTCAGTTAAGAGATGCTAGAAGCTTGATTTTTTTTACTTTGGAAAGAGCCATATTAGTTTTTCCCCTTGTCTTAATGCTACGCTAAACTGATCCTCTCCTGGTTCATCTTTCTGATTCAAAATGCAGATTATAGCACATCACACCCTCTGGTGATACATATGTCCTGCTATCAAAACTACCTGCCACCTGTTTAATTAGTGTGTGCTTCTTGGTAAGATCTGTGCACAAATTCTTTATGCAGGATAAATAACATTTCACTAAAGCATAATACAAATGCCTCTCTGTCCACATCTGAGGTAGTTTGACTGATCAGATCCTCGAGGCATCTTCTTCTTTCGGTGTCTGTGTGCCGTCACAATCAGACTCTTTGAAGTCTGAAGGAGATGTTTAAACCAGAATGTGGTATGCTACTCATTTTTTTACACAAATTAACACACAAACCTGGCACTGCTTATGTAAAACAGAAATGTGATTTGTTGTTTCCCTTAAATCCTAAGGCAGCAGTCTGACTGTTTCTAAGACAGCAATTGGTGTTTGACATATTGGCAACAGTAAAGCCAAGAAACCAAACGCAAATCTTATCAAAACACAGCTGCTCCTGCTGATGATGATGCCACATTGATACTTTCATCAAAACACAGCTTTCATTTTAAATATTAGATGTTGCTGGAATTACTATGAAAAAGGTACATTTGATTGACCTTTATCTGTGCTTAAAGGTCTATTATTGCAAACATGTCTGTACTGTATTAAATTGATGATGGGAATATTTCAGTCACATGAATCACTAAATTAATACATAAAGCCAATAGCATCATTTATAAATGTATACAAGGGAAAAGATTAAATCAGATGAATGAGCTTTAGAGGTGCTGTTGGCTAGCAAAGCTACAACGACTGCTGGTGCTAGCTTCAAATTTACAGTACAGGTATGTACAGATATAGATCTTCTTTATTAACTCTCAGCAAGAAGGCAAATATATTTCCAAACATGACAACTCGTCCTTTATTATTTGCACTGCTGTTTCCAAACACACATGGCAGCCCGCATGAGCATGAGTTTCTTTATTCAGCCATATATCATGCAATCTACTGACAGCTCAAAGCGTATCTGATAACACTTGCTGCTTGTCACATGAAGATATTCAACACTCTGTACATGTGTTTGATTTACTATAGATGTGGTGTTGATTGCCTCTGAAATGTACAGCCATATATAACAGTCTAAGTGTGGTGCAGCAGCAGTCGGAGGATCAGTAGAAGGCCTTGGCCTGCCCTTTGGGTGTCAGCACAGTGAGGTTGCCCCTGGCATCTTGGTCCTTCTCAATGGCCTCAAAGAGAGACTTGAAGTTTCCTGCCCCGAAGCCCTGGAGAGAGAACAGACACACACAGATGGCTAATTGCCCACAGATCTGCCTTCTTCTGTGTCATTTGTTATGGCTCTGGGGATCATCTCTCACACACCGTTAAGGGTATTAAACACTTTGATGTTGGATCACAAACGGCAGATAAATATTCTCGGGAGGGTTCAAACATCCACTCCGCTCTGACGGGGAGCTGCTTGCAAATTAATCATGTAAATATTTTCATAGATAATCAAAAGATCAAGTGTTAGCGGTTGCTCCGAGAGATTCTTTGCTGTGGTTCAGGTTCAGTTTCTCACTTTCATGCATTGTATCCACATCTGTGGACTTGCTGAAACGCTGGAGAGTGACAGGACGTGCCTGTTCTGACAAGCAGAGTGGGTGCTAGGTGTTCTAAATTGAGTGCCACAGGGTGCAACCCAATCCAAAGATCCCCCTTGCTGTGAAGCAGTGAGCCTTTTAATCTGTATCTGTGATAGATTTACTGAGCTTTTACAAGTGGGCTACTGTTATACTGTTCGCACAGGGTGGGAGCTGTAAACAGGTGTTCAGGCTGCTCTGGGCTTCTTAGAGGTGGTACAGGTAAGAAACAAGACCAAAGGCCTGTAAATCCCATCACTGAGGTGTTGAAGCTAACAGATTACACATGGTTTACCAGTTGTACCAGTAGATTACCTAACTGGTCACTTACAAAGTGGTTGTTCCTCTGAATGACTTCCAAGAAGAGGGTTGGTCTGTCCTGCACAGGTTTGGTGAAGATTTGGAGGAGGTAGCCCTTGTCATCAAAGTCAACTAAGATTTTCAATTCCTTAAAAGGAAACACAGATTATTTATAGTTTAGTTTTGTACAGCAAAAAGGCTCTAAATAATTTCCTGCTTGCTGAAATAATACGTCTCCTCACCTGTAAACGGTTGAGATCCTCCTTCACCTTGATCTTGGCGGTTTTGAGTTTCTCCCGCAGGGTGTCATAGTATGTGTCAGGCGCTGAGAGGAACTCCATCCCTCGGGCGCGCAGGTTCACTATCTGTTTTAGGACAAAAACAGAAAAAAGTGGGATCTAAAACGTGCCTTTACTTGTAGGTTTTGGGAGAATGTGCAAAGATAAGTCTGGATATGTTGGAATTTTAATGATGATTAAAAACACAGGAGACTCACGGTTTGAATAATGTTTGTCGTGTTGAGTGCGATGTGCTGAACACCTGGCCCCCCATTATAGTCCACATATTCCTGTAGAGAGGGAGATGCAGGACATAAATGCACTGAAGCAGGGCTGTAAACCAGAATGTGTCACAAATTTGAATGTCACAAACTCTCAATTGCTAAAATTTGGACCCACGGATCCAGATATGGGAAGATATTTTTCTCAATAATTAGTCATTCTTTCATTCTGTAACTGAAAATAACTGAAATAAATGCATTCTTCTTTTTGCTGGTAACCCACATGTGGACCCCTAAAGGCCAGTTTAGGGAATAAACCACTGCATTAAACAGAAAGTGGCAAAGAAAATGAGTCTGCAGGTTCTGTGGTGATAAAATGAGCTGCAAAAGTCACACCTGGATTTGTGACTTCTTTTTGCCCAACGCAGGTTCATTGATGGGCATCTTAATGGTCTCTTCATAGTTTGTCACCACTATGGACCTCAGCGCGCTGTACTGCGTGTGGATCTGCTTGTCATCTATTGACCAGAACCGATGGAACATCAAACACGTCTGATACCTGGAATTTGGAGATTACAAACAACTGATGATAAGCTAAAAGAACAAGCCATACCTTATTTGGTTTATTTAAGTGTGCCTCTTTTACCCTTGGTGACTTTTATTGAAAAAAAAAAGTGACTTTTATATAACTTTTGTGGACTAGTAATGTTGCATTGGGGCCAGCTTTTGAATATCAGCAGTATCACATTACATTTCAACCTGCAACAGTGGTGGAGTGACCTTTTGTGTTTACTCGTCCTTTTGCCCTGTGTGACTGCTGTGCCCGCCTTGTGTGTACGTGCGCTTAAACAGGAGTCTTACCAGTCTGAAACTGGCACCATTTGGTCATCTGGCTGGTTTCCCACAACATGATCGATGAAGTTCAAACCTGCTGGTGGACTACAGAGAAAAGAAGAAAAAAACATTACATGGGTACTTTTCCATAAGAGGTCAGCAGCAAAAATGTTGGTTAAAATCCCTGAAAAAGCTCACTTTTTTGTGTCCAGTTTTTTGTCTGACTTCCATAGTAAAGAAAACAATACAAAATATAATTCAAAATTTTTAAAAAAAAAAAAAAAAGCAAAACAAAAACTGTGGCAAACTTTTCTCTAAACCATAAAATCTGACTATGATTTATAAAGCAACATGGTAGCAAACTTCCTAACATGTAAGAACAAATTAGACCAATGAAGAACTATAAAGAAATTAAAGCCACACTATAAATTCAGTATAACTAAAATAGCAGGTTGAAAGATGAGGTGTGTTGTGAAATGCAGGACAAGTGTCAATCTAATCCTTTCCCACAAACAAGTTAAAACAAAACAGAAGGATTTTTACACCAAAAAAAAAAAAATCCCCAAAATGTATTTTGGTTAAATTTTGTACCACAAGAAAATGTTTTCCTGTACAGAAATATTCAAGGCACTCACAGTTTGGCTAACAGAGGATCCCTAAACAGAGGCTCTTTGTAGCCGGGCAGGAAAATGCCTTTGTAGGGACCAAGGTACTCAATGAGAGTGTGTGTTGTATCTCCATACTGGGGACAAAACATTGACAAAACTATTATTCATTTCCAGTTTTATGTGTATTTACATGAGGCTTTCAAACATGCGTCACTCTTTACGTACTGTCTGAACCACAGCATACTTGACACTCCCATGGCTGTCCTGCTCCACCCAGGGCTCCTTGACGATTACAGCTCCCCGCTCTTTAGCTGTCTGTCAATGTGTGAGTGGTGTTGGAATCAGTTGGGAAATACAAGAACATACAACACTGTATTTCAGTCTGAGGGCGGCTCCTTGAAGCCCTCTAGTGGCTGAAGAAAGAATATCGTCGTTTATGTATTTCAGATAAGTGATACTACACTGTAGATCTCTGTGTAAAGTCAGTGGTGATTCTGTATCTTTGTAGCCAGCAGAGCGTCAACCCAGAGTTTATCCAAACCTCCAGTCCGCCCTTGACTTAGTTAAAGAGTTCAAATGAGCTACTAAACCTCAAGGCTGCATTTTCGTGGAACCAGTCATAACACCGACATGTTTACCCCTATTTCAACACACACTGTGTGCACCACAGAGGCACAAACACACACACACACACACACACACACACACACACACACACACACACACACACACACACACACACACACAGTTTTTCCTCATATGAGTAGTATAATATGCAAGTTATATACAAATCAGGTTAGGTTCAGTTCTTGAATTTAGAGAAATACTTTGAACTCAAGTTCAACTTCTACTTCCTGCATTGTGTTTCCAATTCAATGCAAACTGCAACTAAATCAGATTCAGCACATCAATGTCACACAGAAGTCCTCCTTTTCATTGTTACCTTGATTAAGTAGTCACAGTCCTCCACTTGGAAAGCAATGTCTTTCACTCCATCTCCATGCTTCATCAAGTGTTCTCCCATTTCTGAGGAGAGATAAAACCATTTTTAAATGCAATCATACTACATGTCATGCTCACAGCATTTCATTTTTCATAATTTTCTAAAAGGAAACTTGCCTTCATTTCCAGGATTAAGTGGAGATTCAAACACAAATATTATCTGTGAGGAGAGAGGAGGGGTGGTTTGTGTTTGAGGAGAGGATGTATATACTGTAAATTCAAATACTGTAATTCAATCAGCACAGGATGTTAAACTGTATACCTTATCCTGTCTGACGACATGAGACACCACCTCTCGGCTGCCAGTCTCCAAACCCTTATAGGCCGAAGACTCGAAGCCCATCTTATCACAGTAGTACGAGGCCGCCTGCAGAAGAGACCAGACTGTCTTTACTGTGAACGGAGTTTCTGATGAACTTTGACAAAGTGAGATACACTAAAGCGCTCATCTCCTGCCAAAAATATACTGAAAAATGCACATTATATCTGGCCAGAACCCAATGTGACGTCTCATCTTGTTTTTTTCTGTCAGTCCAAAACCCAAAGATATTAAGTTTACTATCATGACAAAGAAAAGCAGCAAATCCTCACATTTTAAAAGCAGAAACCAGCATAAATTGGGCTTCATCTGACTTCATCTGACATCTGACTTCATCTTTTGCCAGTGGGAAGACATTTTTTAAATCTATTTTATCTCTATGCAATTTCTCTGTGATCTAAAACACTTCATCTTCACTTCACTTCAAGAATTAGGTGTGTGTTGACTGGTGCTAAATGATACAGATGACAAAAAATAAACTTTTAGTCATGTGTCAGCATTTGGATACTGACCTGTTTGGCATTGCCGACCCAGAAGGTGAGATGATGAAACTTGAGAAACTTTCCCCTTTCAGGCTAAAAGGAAAACGTATAGAAGATTTATATTGACTGAGAGTAAAAAATTAAGCACAGTATGGAACTTTTTAAAGAATCCTATAGGTGAGAAACAATTACATATAGGTATTAAATGATTAACTTTAACTAAAGACTTCATCATATCAAGCTGTAGGTTTAGAATGAATGATTTATTCCTATAACATTCGGCCACTCATTTATGATTCAGGCCCTCTTCTGCAGAACTAACAGTCCTGTTCAGTGCACACATCAAACTACATCACGCATCACAGACTCCTGTCCCAACAAAAAGCCATCTCTGGAGGTTATTTTAATCTTACCTTCTCCCCTTTATCTGTGTAGCTTGTCTAAAAAGAAAGAAAAGATATAAAACATTATAACTTCATCAGCAAGTGCTCACAGGGTCCTCAGTCTAACCTGCAATCAGTACTGTACATCTCATATTTCTATTTCTCAATTGGTTCTGATTCTTACTAAGCTGTGAAATCATTTAATACCCCACATTTGAGAGCACCTGCTCATCATAATTGACTCAGATAAAGATTCTTACCATGCTGTGATTGTAGATGGGCCACAGTTCAGCAAGAGAAAGATCAAAATCAATGTGCGGCCCGATGGCGTGCAGATATGTACTGACCTGATGACCAGCTGTGATTGGTCCTTTAGGATCTACACCCACCTGTCCGCCTCCTCGCTTCCTGCTGCACTTTAGCAAAAAAAGTTCAACAGCAGTCATCCCTCCTGAGTCCAGTGTCTAATCAGCGGTCAGTCTTCAGAGGCCCGGTTGTCATAGAAACGAGACACATTAACCTCAGCTTTTCATAATAGGGAAAATAATGAAGTGCAGATACTAAACTCTAGTCTGGGATGTTTTGACTGAGAAACTGAGTATATCGCCTAGTTGAAGATGCAATAAGCTCAGATGAAGAACTTTTTTATTTGTGATGTAACAGAGGCTCAAAGCTTGAAACAAACATTTGCATCCAGAATGTGAAGAAGTGTGAGTGTCTAAAAGTGTCACTGAGTCAGTTGTAGTATATTGAAGGTGAAATAATGAGACATACTACCCTCACACACTAGTCCCTCTGAGATCCCTCTCTGGTTTCTGGTTTCTGCCACCAGAGGGAGCAGAATTGCCTGATATAAACTGCCATTCATATCAACAATTAACCATATACTTAAAAGAAGAGTAAGAACTTTCTATTTGCATATGAACTGATTTTGAATTCATCTTAATTTCATTATCATTTCAAGAGATTACACATTTTATTAAGAGCCACTAATTTCCTTCTCACAAGGACACAATAAGGAATAAAAACAGGCTGTAAACATGAGCTAAACAGGATTTTACACCTTTTTCACTGTTGTTTTCAGTGTGCGCAGGAACCTCAAATCAAAAACACTGATAATAATATATTTCCTGGACAGTGTTTGAGGTTATGAAAACATTCACATAAGGGTTGTCATGTTTTGTCTTGCTGTTCAGGGAACAAATGTCCCAGGATTGTAGCAAACACACACAGGGGTGAAGTGCAGCACTGTGTGGCTGTTGACGGGTATTGGAGAGCATGTGAGGTCAGGTCCAGGCTGTTAGGCAAAGCCGACAAACAAAAATAGTGTCTGGGCCCAGCTACAGTGCTGTAGACTGCACGGGCATCTCAGCTGTATACAGCAATAATAATAATAATAATGATAATAATAATAACACATTTTAAAACATTTTATTTAAAGGCACTTTTCATGACACTCAAGGTCTCCATACATAACATAAAATCAATAATACAATAAACAACAAGCAGTAATAAAACATGCAATAAACAACAGAGAAAAATAAGATGCAGTTGATGAATTAGAGTGAGTAAGCTCATTTAAAGAGATGGATTTTAAGAACAGAACAGCGGTGGAATATAACTAAGTACATTTACTCAAGTACTGTGCTTTAAAATTCAGAGCTAAATATTGTTGAGTTGGGTCATCGGGGAGATTCAGCTCACCTGGACTGACAGGCTTCTATATAAGCTGGTGGCAGTCAGTCACGTGCCCTCTCTCCTCTGGCTTCCACCATGTTTGGTTTTGTTTTTAGTTTCATTTATCTTTTAGTTATGTACAATAAATGTGTATTTAGTTACAGCTCATGTGTGGTCTCCCCTCCTTTGTCCAGCCTTGAGCTGGTTTGTGACAAATTGGGGGCTCATCTGGGATCAAATTAATCATTTTGGTAAGATGAAATCAAGCCTTTGTGGCACTTTAGCCCCCTTTTTGCTACCTCCTGTGATGATGGGGGTTTTTTCAGTTTGTTTGTAGGCATTTGCTTTTTGGAAAGTCTGGACTTAAGAGTTTGCCTACTTGGTTACCTATTTGGGGAGTATCATACATGAGCTTTGTTTTCTTTTGGGAGAGAGAAAATTTGTAGTCCTTTGTCCCTTTTTTGTTTTGTTTGGTTGAAATGGTCAGTGCTTGTCTATTGTGCATTTTAGTTTAAGGTCTCTGTTATATTACTGGAGTTTTTCCCACTAGGTTTTGGCAACAAGCTCAAACAGTGAGTTTGTTTCAGCTTGACCTCTTAAAGTGGCAGTGAAAGTGAGCAGAGATATGTGCTCGGGATCACGTCCATGGCTGTCTAGGGGTAACTGCATAGCAGGTGCATACTGGACCCACTGGTTTACAGTGAATAAATACCCCCCTATCAGTAACTGTGTGAAGATCAGGGTTGAGGCAGTGGGGGTGACGACCCTCTCTGGACAGACTCCTTGGGTCATTGGGTCATCAGGGTGATTCAGCTCACCTGGACTGACAGGCTTCTCTATAAGCTGGTGGCAGTCAGTCACTTGTCCGCTCTCCTCTGACTTCCACCATGTTTGGTTTTGGTTGTTTAGTTTCATTTATCTTTAGTTTTGTACAATAAATCTATTTTTAGTTAAAGCTCATGTGTTGTCTCCCCTCCTCTGTCCAGCCTTGAGTCGGGTTGTGACACACAGTTATATATCACTTTATAAAACTATAAAATAGCATTGCCATAGATTAGACTACCCAATAGCTTGAGTTGTTAAAATGAGCTCTTCCTTGACAACATAACATGCTGCTTACATGTACAAATCAATGACTAAGTATTAATATTCCATATATAGTATATATGCAATGTGTATATATACAATAGTAAATGGGGCCATTTTGCATAATGGGTACTTTTGATACTTGAAGTACATTTTGCCTTCCTTGTGTACTTTTACTTAAGATTTTGAATGCAGGACTTTTACTTGTATTGGAGTAAAACGCTACTGTCTGTCAAGGTGCTCAATGAGAAAGACAAAGATCAGACAGTTACTATAAATGTTTCATAAACACTGGATCACCTTTCAGTAATATGTATATAATGTCTTTTTTACTATTTAGTATTTATCTCATCGCTCCATGCACTCTTCACTTCTTTGCACTATTTGTATCCTGTTTACAGTTCACAGAAACGGTTTCACCTGTATAATCATTCCTTGTGTATATTTCTGAAGATTGTTATTCTGTGTAAGAACATTGAAAGCCACTAAACCAAATTCAAATTCCTTGTATGTGTAAACATACTTGGCCAATAAAGATAATTCTGATTCTGAAACAAGAAGCGATCAAGACTAGAGCTGCAAATAATGATGTATTCCCATTATAAATTAATCTATTGACTATTGACTATTTATTTTTTGTTGTTTTTTTTTTTTGTAAAAATGCAAGCCACAAGTTCTTCAGACTGCTTTCTTTGTCCAACCAGTAGTCCACTTGATCTCCCTTTCATGCTTTTCTCTTAGTTTTGTTTCTGTTGCTGCTGATTTAATGTTTTTTTTAGAAGTATTATTAAATAGGCTAATTGACATCTGTGGTTTAGCACGTTTGCAAAACTATTCATTTTAGCTCACCATTTCTTTTATAGTCATATTGTCATACAGTCTGAGCGCACACACTGTGCTGTATGTGTGTTTGCAGTTTGTGCCGCGCTGTGATTTTCTATTGGTGCGCTTTCGGAGTTTGCTGGCACCCGATTGGCTCTGCTGTGGGTGTGTACGGATTCACTCGCTTGAGCGTTATTAATCCTCATTGGCCGGTACGGATCCTGTAGCGCCATTGGTCCAGAACGTCCAGTTTTCTCCCCGCGCATTGGTCGCCGCTGTTGTCATCGCACAGGAATGCGGAAGTCGTGCAGTCTACTGAGTCACCGTTGTGTCAGCTGATTGTTTCTGAGTGAGTAACTCGATTTAATTTTTTAAACGAAGTAACCTACAAATACTGTATTCATATATGACATGTTGTCGGGCTGTCAGACGTGTGTTGGTCATGTGAACCTTGAGCCGGTTTGCTTTTTTCTGTTTGCAAATGAGCGAATTTAACACAGCAGCTTCTAGTAATGTAGCTATCCGGCAGCTAGCATTGTGCTAACGTTTGCAAACACCACACACACACTTACACACACACACACACACACTGGCACACACACTGACACATACACACACATACACTTTCGGTTTGTCAACTAGTCTCCTGTTAGAACCAGCCTGTGGTAAGGCTGTTGTCCACTTTCACTTTCAATCTGACATGCCTGTAAACTTTATCTTTCCCACACCTGTTGTGTTGTGTTGTCTCCGGTCAAACTGCACTTGTTATTCGCTGTTGTGCTGTTTTGCGGAGCTCACAGGCTCACCGGGAATTGTGGAAATTCTATACATATATTGTGTTTGTCAATGGAAAGCACCCTGGAATACCCCACTGGACAGGAAAATTATTTATAAGAAAGAGGAACTGGCCATCCTGATGCTTAATGCTCATTATTCTCACGAAATGTTTGTAAAGGCTTCATTAACATTTGCAGATCTTATTACATAACATCTCTGTTGCCTTCACTGTGGACATAATTTAGCCTTTGCCAATTCATTCTAATTTTACAAATACCTACTGGCATCCAATTTTTACTTCAAAATTATAACTTGCTACACATTTTCGTGGTTAATCATTTGGTGACAAATAGTGAAAAGTCTCCATCACAATTTTCTAAAGCCCTGGACTCAGGTATTTTATTGATACTAGCAAAGACACGTTTCAAATGATATCAAGCCCTATTAATGAAATTGATCAAAGCTAGTGCAGTGCCCATTCAAAATGGGCTGATTGATTATTATTTCTCAAGAACCGCATATATATGTATCAAATGACAAACACACCAATTAAAACGATAATGAATTAATAAATGAAATGGTTTAAATCCAGACAGAGACTTCACCAGTGAGACTAAACTGAGGTTGAACCGTAGAAGTAGTTTACGGCCTTCCATTGGTTGATTCTGCTGCCAGTCAATGGTGTCTGCGCTCCTAATGGCTAGTTTTAATGCCTCAGCTTTTTTTACTGTGTATGCTTGTTCTTCTTTTTCGGGCAGTTTTAACTGCCTATGTCCCACTCAGCCAGTTAGACCCCAGAAGCCCCGCCCCGCTGTGATGTGACTGTGTTTATATCAAACAGCCCCTGCTACACTCAGACATGGAGCTGAGCGGCTCACTGTTTGCTTGTTTTTGCAAAGTTTATTAAACATGCCGCGTGTCCAAACAACTTCACACTCAACACTGCACTTCCTTGGGTCCTCAGCAGTACACCCGCCAAGTGTGAAGTCCAGTCAGAGCCCAGAAGCCCTGCTCCGCTGTGATGTAACGGTGTTCATATCAAACAGCCCCCTGCACTCAGACACGGAGCTGAGCGGCTTGCTGTCAAATATGTATTATAAGAGCTGGATAGGGCTCCGCTGCTCAGCCAGGCAGCCAATTTTTCCTGGTGGTCACTTGTGGTATTGCAGCAAAAAATTTTGTGTGGCCCAAAAAGCATTTTCTCCATAGACCACCATTGTAAAAGAGACATCTGTAAAACTGTTGACAGGACACCTCGAACTGCAAACAAGGTTAATTATGACTCTTTCTATTATGAATTTTTGATCCACGGGGGTTTTATATTTGTAAAACTTTTCTTGAGCCGAAAAAAGCCATTAAAAAAAAAAGTCCTCAAAATACCTCAATGTATGAGGTATTTTTATATATTTCTCAAGTACCGCTGATCCAAACAACTTCGCACTTGACACTGCACTTCCTTGAGTCCTCAGCAATACACCTGCCAGGTGTGAAGCAGATCGGATGAACAGTTCTTGAGATATGCGAAGGACAAACATACAGACAGACAGAGATTCCTTGCTTTATATAGAGAGTTCATCATCGCCTTTTGTGAATCCTTAAAGATCCCCTCCAGACATGTTTTAAGATGTATATAAAATACTCTACTTCGATTAATAATTTGTGTCTAATATGGTTAAAATCCTTAAAATTACACCTGCTTCTCCTTCTCCCTCATTAGAAATTCCAGAATTTATGAATATGCAAATATTTTTCATTTCTAAAGTTTTCTTGCTGGAGACAAGATGTTGCTGCTGGTAGGCCCACCCCTCAAACTCAAACTTTTCAATGAGCACAGAGAAACTTTCCACTTTCAGCAGATGAATGTGAAAACAGCCTTCAAACTCTGCACATACATCATTCTGCACAGTGAAATTCAAACATCCAACTGAAAAAACAAGAAGAAAAACACATTTTTGAGTGGAAGGAGACTTTAAGTCAGCTGAATGCAGTGAGGGGAATGTACCATGTTGTTGTTTTTAACAAGTCAATAAGGCCTAAAGCAGACATAAAGACAATGTAACTGAAGACAGGTTTTGACATGCATAAGCATGCATTATTGTGTGAAGGGTGTGGAAGGTACCTGGAATTAATAGTAACATTTCTCTCCTCAGTTTTGGTTTCCTGACAAGGCATTTAATTGTGTTAAAAATATAACACTGCAAATGTGACAACACCCAAGCTGCAGCCTCCAGTGTATTATTTATTTTTGCAAGCATTTTCATTAAACTGGTGTCAGATTGATGGTGAAGTCATGGCACGAATATGATTAGAGTTTTGAATTACAGTTTGTTTTTGGTTTTATTATTATTAATATTATTTATTTAGTCCTTGGAAATTCCCCCCAAACTTTTGCAAAACCAGAGTGATCATAAACAGGCTGGTGTGGTAGACAGAAACAGTGAAGGGGGGGGGGGGGGGGGGATATTTTTGGATTATACGTTTGTCAAAGTCCTCTCTTGCATGAGCTATTCCATCAAATTGTTTCCTCGCCTTGTCAGAAACAATATCTACACTTTTCACTTTACCATTCTTGATAACCAGTTTGACAAATGGTGCCAGAGCAGTGATTTGAGAAGTAAATGCTTTCACGTCTTTTCAAAACATGAATTATTATTTAAAAAGCACACTAATTAGATGGCTAGCTTACACGTTAAACCCTCTGTATAAATCACCCAACTCTGCTGCTCTGGAGAGCATGTTAGTCTCTTTAACTAACAAATTGAACATAGTTAGCGACTGTAGCTGTTGCACATCTAGCTTAAGACCCAGATATTTTAGGGGGTTTGGTTGAGTCCTAAACATGAGTTCACAGGAGAGTTAATGTTGACTTTACAATTGTTAGGTGGCCAGAAACATGATGACAAATGAATGCTAATGCTGCTGTGTAAAAAGCCAACTGTTGGCTAACATGTATCCGTAACAATATTTTAAGGCAATGGTATGTCAGGTTGCTGTTAAAGTCTTCGGCCCCCAAGTAGACAAATCAACATTTGATGCACCTTTAATGGTTTGGACTCTTTATTGTCATTCCTGCTGAAGGTTTGCTAAATTCAGTTTGTGTAACTTTTTTAATTAAAAGCTATTCTAATCACATTTGTGTTAACCTACACCTCATAACATTTGATTTTTGTGCAGTTAAATCATCCAACACAATTTTTGTCGTGTCAGTGGGTGACTCATATTGCTTTGAGTGTAGTATTGTACATTTTTGAAAGCAATTACAACTGCCTGCCTACATGTGATGATTTCTTTTTCATGACGATTAGCGATGAAAGCCATCCCTGTTGATGAGATGAGTCATGAGTCGAGGTGGGTAAAACGCAGAGTCTGTGCCCTGTAGTATGGTTTCTTTCACTTTGAGAAGCCTGGCACTTAGAGAGTGGGAGGGAGAAAGAGTAAGCGAGAGAGAGAGAGAGAGAGAGGGGGAGGGAGGGAGGGAGGGAGGTATGTCATGCACTGGATTACAACCAGTATGTGTTTGGGAGACGGAGACTACTGCTACTTTGCAAGACATTGAGCTTTAACTCAATCTTGAGAGATAGACAGAAGTTTGAGCAAACAGTTTGCAGCACACTGATTCAGCTCTTTGTACAGGTAAGAGAAGTCTACATTGAGAGGTATTTTGTGAGTTGAGAGTAGTAAAGTTTTTTCTTTTTGTGGAGCTGTGTGCAAAAGGGGGTGTGACCGGAAAAAAAAAAACAAGTGTAGGGAAGTGAGAAGACAGCATTGCACAGTGAGAACTTCAATCTAGTTTAAAGTTGTCCTTTACTCAATGTGTTTTAGCTACAGTTAGTTTATAACACTAGGAAGTCAGCACTGTGTCCATGTTTTGTGTTTGGCTGCTGCCTGTGTGTGTGTGTGTGTGTGTGTGTTACTCGGTATTGTAAACTTCTGAGCGTCCTCCACTCCCACCTCACTGGGCTTACACATGCAGGAAGAGAAGGCAGTCCAATATCAGAGTGTCACTTTTCATATTTAGTGAACCAAGTATTAAGTTTCAGGCTCTTCAGTGTTTGTTGAAAGTTGTTGCTTTATTAGCCACTGTAGGAACACACAGCACTGTTCGGATATAAAGTATTAGAATGAATTGCAGAACATCTGTCATGTTGTTAGAACATCAGGATATCCACCTCAGCATGCCAGCTCAGCCGAATGCACCTTTTTGGTGTGTTGGATGTGGAGAAGAGTTGTGAAATTTGTCCACGTCTGCTGTCTCCTGCAGTTATCTAATTGGCTTCTGATAATCTGGTGAGGAATGTTGAGTTTGCATTTCCTGTAAATCAGAGTCTTTCCCATCAGGTCAGCTGCTCTGCTCCAAGGTTTCCACACATGTGCCTGCATGTCTGTCTGCAGAACTGTATGTGTGGAGTGTGTTTACATTGACTTGACCTGATTTACGGAGACTACCTCTCGTCCCAGGCAGCCACTTTAGCCATCACCCTGTCTGCCCCACAGTCTTCTGACAGCTGTTGGATTGTGGTTTGGTGTTGGTGTTATTTTGATAAAATATAAAGTATATTCATACTCAATCTCTCCAACAATTATACATGTTATGATTTTAGTGCCAGCTTTTCTTCTGCTTGCTGTACTTTTAGACCATGTTGGTTTTTGGAGTCCAGCCCTTTACGCAATCATACACACTTCACAACTGCCCCCCCCCCCACCCCCCACCCCGCCCACACACACACACACACACACACACACACACACACACACACACACACACACACACACAGACAGCCCATGTCTGAAGGTAGTGTGTTTTTTATGTTGGCAGGAGCCATCGCTGGCACAGCAGAGATCCAGCAGACAGGAGGAGAGGGAGGGATCTGAAGAGGAGTGCCCGGACCGACTGTCAACAGCACTGGCTGGCAGCATGGTGAGCCAATCACACTATTGAGGAGGGGATTGTATATGTTTATACATACTCTGCTGCAGATTCCTGGTTGCTATTAAAGTCGGTGCTGCTCTGAACGCCCTACAAGCTTTCTTATGTAAAATCTCACACCGGAAATGGCAAACACTGTTACATGCCTAAACAAAGCGCAGGGTGTTGTAACATGTGTTGTACCTATAGAATCTTCTCAAGCTTTTGTTGCTTTTTTAACTCACCACACATCCTGTTTAGGGCTGAACAGTTAATTGTACATGTTAACTTCAACAATGGATCCATTTCCCAGTTCAGACTGTTTATATTTCTTTTAATTTTTTGTCCTAAAACAGTTTCTATGTGTGAATATTGATCAGATATACAGCAACACTGAATTTCACTCAGACCGTCCACCTCAGTAATGAAGCAGCCTGCGCTTTTGTTTATAAAATGCATGGCCAATTTTAGTGTTCCTTAGATCATGACATTCAAGACTAATTTCTATTAGTGATCAATAGAGCTGCAACAATTAGTCGATTAATCAATTAGTCAATTAATCACCAACTATTTTGATAATCAATTCATTGTTTTGAGTCATTTTTTAAGACAAAATGCTGGAATGCTGTTTCAGCTTCTTAAATGTGAATATTTTCTGGTTCCTTTTACGCCTCTATAGGAACCTGAATATCTTTGGGTTAGTTTTAGGTTGCATCTTGGGCTTTGGGAAACGGTGATTGACATTTCTCACCATTTTCTGACATTCTATAGACCAAACAACTAATCGATTAATTGAGAAAATAATTGGCAGATTAATCAATAATGAAGATAATCATTAGCTGCAGCCCTCATGATCAACATTGCTTTAGCTCCAGGGCACATTTTTTCATCAGAGTCTTGAGGTTCAGTTCTCTGAGATGCTACCTCTAGCACGCACATTTGGCTATGTTTGCAGGTGGGAAACCGGTGAGGGATCATGTCATTGTCACTGCTTTAGAGACTCCTACTGGTTGTTCACAGTGCCTGCACAGAGAGAGGGTGTCTACTCCCTCTCCAGCCCTAAACAGGCAGGCAGCATCTCTCTTCACCCCTAAAGTTTCCTCAGCAGGGTTATGGCTTTATTGCGCTGTTTGTTCCATTCAGGAACGTGCTGCTGCATCAGTAAAAAAGCTGTTAGCAGGTAACAGATGTTACATGGCTTTCATGTAGCTCCCTGCCACGTGTCTCCTGTACACCTCTCTGTTCTGGTGCACATCCAGACCTGTTAACTTCCTATTTACATTAAGAGGCTCATAGTAATATGTGACATTTCAAAGAATGCATGTGTCCTTGAGCAAGATGCATAATCCCATTATGCTTATTCAGTGATCATTGTACTGAATGGGAACCTCAGCTAAATAACCAATATGTGAAATAATATGCTGTAACCAAGTGGTGAAGGTATCAGCCCAAGATGACCAAGACATCACTCTGCTACAGTAGCAACACAATAGGGATCTGTCCCTCTAGTGGATACCGCTGGCCATTCAGTTATGAGGCAAAACTTATGAGACCAACTTTGTAATAGATAACTTTATCACATAACAAAAATAATTATGCTGCATCAAGTTACTGTTGTTTGCACTTTTGTTTGAATCAGAGGTTTTCTTCAGAAATGCTGAGTCTCAGATTTTGCTGTACTTGAGACAAGCAGCAGTCTGTCTGATCATGCTGCAGTCGTAGGCCTGAAGGTTATAATTATACTGAAGAATAGCACGTATAACTTTCAAGATGCAAGACTATTTGTAGCTCACATCTCTACTTTCACAAGAGCCATGCAAGCCGTGCAGTTTATATCATAGTAATTGTTGCATGTTTATGCTGACTATGATCTTACTGAAGTGCTCCATTTCTCAGAGCTTCTGTCTGCGAGAAATGTGTGTGGACATACAGGGGTTTTCAAATTAAGGTGTTGATGCATACTCTGTAATTTTAGCATACAATATGCAAAAAATGTTTGTAATATGCTTTTTGAAATTAGTAGCATCATCATCATACCTAGTAATCTTTGGGAAAACCCCGGGCACATGATGGTCTGTCCCTTTGCTCTTTCTCAGTAAATGTTAGTGAGAACAGATAACGCTTCAACAGAGGGGAGGTAGTGACCAGATGAGTGACAGATTCTTTTTGAAACTAATGGGTGCCGCTTTTATGGGACAGAAATAGGAAGTGTAACAGGAGGATGTGTGTCCCGAGGTTTTGGTCAACTGGGTCCACAGAATGCCATTATGGCCGGGTGCCCAGCTCTCAGCCTTTTATGGGACACACAGTCGAGCTGTGGGCTTAATTGATGGCGGGGCTGATGAACAAATAATGTGCCCATGGAGGCATGTAAAATGAGGGTGCAGACCTCAGCTAGTCATGGGCTAGTCCTGTAATGCAGCTCGACTGTAAATGTTTCTGAAAAGCATCTTGTCACTGACCTCTCCTTGCTTACTGGGGTGCACTTTGGGTGTGGTTGGGTGGGGACAGAAGTGTGCTCTGTCGCACCTGTTAACCACACTCAACAGTGATGTCAGGTGTCCTGAACACACCCTAAACTACTTCAAACACTAGAGATGAGCAAAACCCTTATTTGAAGTTAAATTACCTGACGTAATTGACAGCTGCAACATGAATTTCCAACTGTGTTATTTCTTATAAGTATGGTACAAACTACATTAGTGGTTCCTTTTTTAAGTTTCTGTGTGGCCACAGCTAATGATATTTTAAAAGATATTTATTTGAACAAATTAAAGGATGTAACTGAATGATTAAAGTATGAGGCGTGGGATCAGTGGTATATGTGATGCGTGTGTGTGTGTTGGAAAGTGTATGAAAGCAAAAGAACTAACTAAGGCAGCATAACTAAACCAAACCAATACAGGTGCCTGAAAGGAGAAGCGGAGAGCTGCAAACAACAGCAACAAGCAGTCAGAGGACAGAGAAGCTGCTAGCTGCAGCCAGACTTTATCACCTAGGAACACTGGCGCCAGGTGTTCCCAGTTGGGCTAACGAGCCACCTGTAAAGCAGAGCAGACAGAAAGGTATATAAACAGCAAACCGAAGATGACAGGGGTCATCACACTATCTCTTCTCAGTTGTTGATCTAAGGTCTTGTTTTCTCAGGTGAGACTGGGACACATTTGTTCCAGCAGTTTGTTCCACAGGTAACATGATCCTTTTAATCCGGTCTTGTGAAGCAGTGTTTAATTGCTTCCCAGCCTCTAGCTTTTTCGCTGAAACAAAATGGGAAGTATTGAGTTCATACTGTTGTCCACTCATGCTGCCGTATTGTTAGCGGGATAATGCGAGCATGGAAACGAGGACAATGGGGTTGTTTCACCCTGCTCTCAGTGCCTGCAATGCATTGTAATACTACCTTTTAGGGGTTAGCAGTAGAAGCTGGTGTGCCAGCACTGTGTTAAGATAGGAGTTTGTTTCACTGGCCCATATGATGTCACCTGCTTACATAAGGATTAAGTCACCTGTATTTGTGTTTTTTCAAAACGCACTGACTAGACACCAGAAGCTTTCAGTCAGGGTTGCAGTTAACGCCACAGGGTTCGTGCCAGGTTGTTGATGTTGTTAATGATTTGACTTCAACTCTCCATGAAGGGACTTTTTGCTGTTTGAAACCTTTCTTTGGTTCCTGAAGTCTGGATGTCAGTTTCTGGTTCCCTCTTCCTCGTTTTCACACGATTCAAACAATCTGTTGTTTGGTTCAGCCAATCAAAAATGAGTGAAAATAAGTTACGTGTATTTAATGCTTTTTAATGCATCATCTTAAACCAAGTTCTGCTTCAGACTGAAAGGTCAGCGTTGCAACTGCTAACTGTAACAAAACACTTTAGGTCCTGCATGCTGCAGTCATTTTAACTACAGTACAAAATTATTGTTAAACGGCAGGATGCCCTGATCTTGCATTTGTTATAGACAGCAGAATAGTTAAAAGCTACAGCTTGTATGATTTCAAATGCATGCACACATAGCTACAGACACACAAATAATTCCTTGTCTGGTCTAAAATCTATTGATTTCAGACCAGACAAGCTCCCGAATGCCTCATGTCTTATTCATATCCTACTTCTATAGCTGTGTGTCAACATGTAGGCTGACACTCTGCATTGGTGACTCGCTGCCCTCCTTTCCTAAAATAAAACCGGAGACACAGGAGGCCAAATCTGGTGCTCACTTTTGCATTTGGTTTGGGTGGGGCTGGGCAAGCAGAGAGGGGGAGTTTGAGACCCAGTGTTTCGACTGTGGAGCAACTCATCATAGATAAGGCTGCAATATTCATAAAGCCCTAAAATATCCATTCAACATTTAGTTTTTTTTATGGATGAATGTGGTTTAACTGGAAAATGATTTAAAAGCCTGAGCTGTTTAAGGTTCATTGTTAAAATTGAAAATAACGTCAAAATGACATATATAGGTTTACATAGCGATAAAATGTCAATGCTTTTTTTAAGGCTGGTATGTGTGGGCTTAACTTTATTTCACTTCTGCATTTCACTCAAGGAAAATAAATGTCACGAGTCACAGGTTTACCATGTGACATGAAAATGATTCTCGATAAGGCTCTGCTTGATTTGTGGGAGTGCATTTTATAGCAGCAGACGCTTCAGTCCATTTACCTGATGAGATGAAAGTCGTGCATCACATGAGCGCAATGCATCATGCCTCTCTTGCAGCATAATTCTCTGCCTCCTAATGTATAGACATACTAAGAGTGCAAGTTTAAAGAGAGAAGTCAGACTAGAAATTAACGAGTAGTAGCTTTTGTATATCTGAATATGTAATCTTTGCCTAAAATGGGCAATGTTTTGGTGGTCAAAAGCCAATTTGAGTGTGGATAGAACAACCTAGAGTGTAATCCTCTTTTTTTTTTTAGGTTAAATTAGTACATCTAATGTGAAAACTAAATGTCAATGATTTTCTATCTAAAAACAAACTAGTTTAATTTTTCAGAAAGAAAAGGTCCGGATGTATGATAAAGGTGCTAGAGTCTGCAAAAGTTTAAATAAAAGAAACGTCCAAGGCACTCTTCTGGCAAAAAGTTTAAAGCCTCTATAGTCTCTTTGTCTGGCCTATGTAAAAGCAACCACAGTTACAAGAAAAACAGTACATGACAAATGTAGTGTTACAATTGATAAATGTTTTGATGTCATACACCTTATGAGTCTTAAAATCACTGAATTGCTTATATTCCTTTATATTTGCACAATGGTCGCAAAAACCACATTTATAAGTACCCTTCAGTGGTTGATGAAGCCAAGTTTTTTTTTTTAATTATTGAGAGGGAGTTGGCTTAACACTAACCTGTCCCGTAATGTTGGGGTACTCTTTAAACTGATCTTAGGAGGGACAGGAAAAACTTACTAAGAATAGGGTCACTTTTAATGAGATTCCAGTTTGAGCGTATTATCCCTTTTATGGGATTTGCTAGAGAACTGTATCCTGTGACGAAGTAAACCTGCTCTTGTCCTGAGGATTTTCTTTTCTTTTTCTTAAAGAGTTCAGATCTAGAGGTAGACTGGGCTTTTTGTAAGCATCCTGGACAGTTTTTGTTTTATAGACTCTCTGTGCAAAACAGCCTGCCAGGATTGTAGCCTGATTTTCAAACTCTTGATCTGTGTCACAAATACATCGAAGACATTGGAATTTGCCCAAAGGTATGTTGTCCTCAAGCCAATTAGGTACAGCACAGTATTTTTGTCTGTTGCCTTCCTATATACTGTAGTGTGAAGCTGGCCATCCTCACCCTTAGAGATAGACTAATCTAGGAAATTAATATTGCTTTTAGAATGCTCAATACACAATTTAATGTTTCTGTTGTTAGTGTTCAAATCATGAAACAGTAGAAGTTCCTCCTGGGAACCAGTCCAAAACAATAGTATGTCGTCAGTGTACTGCCCCCACCATTTTATCTTGTCACTATAGTTATGATAAAAGAAATGCTTTTCCCATAAACCTAAAAAAAAGTTAGCATAATTAGGAGCAATACAAGCTACATCTCTGGGCCTTTTCCGTAGGTAGTGTTCCAGAGCTTTCAATCCATCGTCATTAGATTAAATTAGATGGGCCTCCCCGGAGGAGATTCAAGGTTCTTATGGACCTTGGGGAGCATGTAAAAAGTGGGTATCCTAGGATGTGCACATCACAAGAAGTGGTGCTCTTGTTTAGTAATCCACCCTGCCTCCTTAGCTGTGGACAACATTTCTCTCAATGTCTCCTGTGTGTTGCCCAATGGATTTAAAGACAGTTTATGATAATATTCTGGGTTATCCAATTGCCGTAAAGCTTCTTCAACATATTTGTCCTTATCCATTACCACTCTGAGCATAAGTATTCTATCAGAAAAGCTTATTTGGATTACCCTATGGCTAAGCACTTTTATAATGTATATAACAGTAATCCAGACAGCCGTATGGGTAAAGGCCTAGAAACCATCAAAAAGAACATTCAGCGTGGTGATCGACTGAAATTATTATTGCAGAGAGAAACTTTTTATATATACCAAATGCAGGCCACAGCACACCCAGGACCAACGAAGAAATTGATTTCAGGCCTTTTTTGTAGTTCTGATGCATGTGGTCTGGTGCCTGTGCTGCTGTAAATGGTATATATTATTGTTTTTTGTCTTGTTGTCTGTACATCTATTTTCTCTTATTTTGTTCTCATTATTTTTTCTTATTATTCTTTTTCTTCCTTCTATACATTTTGTAGAGCCATCTAGTGGTCATACTTTGCATTTGTCACCTGTAAGTCCATTGGCTTTCTGTTCAGGTGTTTACAATTATCTTGTATCTACAAAAGGGGAACGGCTGTTTGTGCCTCTACGAGTGGGTTGTAACACAGATCTATTTTAATGTTATGTTTTGAAGAATTTCACTATTAAATAGCCATCTGAATAAAGGCTTTTAAACTTTTTGCCATAAGAATGCCTTGGACCTGTCTTCTAGTTTATTTTTTCATTTACAATAGCTGAAGACCTACAGTAGACATGTTGAAATGTCTTTGCTATGTTGTTATGTAACTGCACCCTTGTAATATGTGACTTATTACATTTATCCATGCTGGATTAGTTTTACTGGGGGATGCCCTGTAGTTGATGATGGTATCTGCACTTTTAATCCAGAATAAACCTGAATTGTCTGTAAATCCAGACATAAAAATAAATGACGTATAAAAAAATATTTTGGATTAATAAGAGATCCGATTGGAATTGACATCTTTTGTTTTTGTGTAGGAAACTAAAACAAAATTATTATATAGCTCTATAAAGTACAGATTGTTAAGTTGTATGTTTTAAATCCTG
Organism: Scomberomorus guttatus; assembly: GCA_038419695.1. NCBI lineage: Eukaryota > Metazoa > Chordata > Actinopteri > Scombriformes > Scombridae > Scomberomorus > Scomberomorus guttatus. The sequence continues at coordinate 7,924,070 of CM076460.1, forward strand.
ATGATGGCAGTAATTTTATGAAAATTATACTTTTCCTTTCCCCTGTATAAAAGGCCCTCTGGACAGAAGTGCTATATATATATGAGGATGGATTACAATTACAAAAATAATGCCAGTAGTTGTACTCCTTTGTAATTTTACACATTGTTCTGGATGTATTGTAGCTAATAGCTCATTATATAATATACAGGTATGTGGTAAGTTTAGAGCTTCCTAGTTGTAATGATAAAATGTGCTACCTGCTGCTAACAGTTATAGTGGTGATTTTCAGTCACAGAGGGAATATGAAGCTACATCTACCAGAACAACCAGTATAACACCTCTCCAATGGACTTTATTTCTGCCTTTACTTACACTATATTGGCTGTCAAGCAGTGTCCACTATACTGGAATTGGATCAATATCAGTTCACCTTCCTCTCTACAAGCAGAGGTGATATTGCACTCTCACTGACTGTCAGGAAGAAGTACAACTGGCTCATCTACAAAGCAGTTGAAAGATTTGAATTGACAGACCTCTAATACACCTGATACTGGTGTCAAGTGGAAAAATACACTTGGATAGCTTTTTTCCCCCTCCATGGATTACACTTAAATATAATTAATAATTAATAACCTCACTCCCCCCAAGAAAATTCATCCTGTTAAAATGAGGCTCTACCATGGCGAAGTTACATTGCAGCACCTCCCCCAGTAACATTAATTTGAATAGTGCTGCGTTGTGCATCCAACATATGCTGTACCACGTTATATGTGTTACGTAATGCAGGGTCATACAGCTGAGGGCGAGTGGCTGTCACAACTCTGCCAGGGAGGAGGTTGGGGTAAGAGGGGGAAGGGCTGAGTGTCCCCCTGTGGTATACAGGACATTGTCTACACCATACACTAACTGTGACCTTCTCCGGTTTTAAGAAGCACAGGAAGATGCTGCAATCACTGCTCTGTGCAAAGATGTGTCGCACTTGTGTCGGACAGTGCCAAGGAGACACTCAGAGACAGGGAAGAGGAAGAATTAGTGTTTGTAGAATGCTGTGTCACCGGAGATCTCTGCATAGACTCTCCTCAACACCCTCCCTCTTCTTTCCTCTGCCACGCATTTGTCTTCTGCACAAGTGCAATGGTTTTGTGATGGGATGCTGTCCAACCACTGGATGAGGTGTCTCTCTGCTCTCTGTGTGTATGAGTTTTTTCCATGTTGTGTTTTTGTGTGCAGCATAGCCTGTGCAGACAGCTACCTGCACGCAGTCTGTGCGTTTGAGCAGGAGCCACAGTATACTGCAGCTGATGGTGCATGCATGGCAGTCGGAGCATCTTCTGGTTACCGGCGGTACACTGTGCGCTTTACCGCCTCGTTGCTGAGGGAAGAGCATATTTATGAGTAGATGTCGGTGAAGGGTGAACAAGGAGGGAGTGGGGGAGGAGTAAGGGATGAGATGGAGACTAGGGGAGAAATGTGAGCAAGTGAACGCGAGAGAGGGAGGTAGATGCGCATGCAGAGGGTGGAGCTTAGCATCAGGCAGTTCCCTCTGTCTTCCTTTCTCTCCTGCTTTCTCTTCTCGCAGTTTTCCCTCTATCTGTCCGCTACAGTTGAGAAGGCACATCTGCAGTCATCTCATCACTTTTGATTTCCCCTCAGTTCCAACTCGGCTGATCGGGTGGACCGCTGCTCTTGTTTGTATCTTTATGGACTATCCTCCTCCTCTCAGCAGTGCAACAGGGGCTGTCTTCAGACGCCAGCGTGCTCTCTTTCCTCTCTCTGGGAACATTGGGGGGGTGGGAGGGTGGGGTGGGTTCCTGAATGAGAGCCGGGACTGGCGTGTTGCCCCATAGCACCTCTTGAGAAGGGGGGAACGTGCAAAAGGTTGGGGGGAGAGGGTTGGCAGGCAGAGGGGGTTTGGAGTGGAAGAGGGGTGGAGAGGCTCCGGCTGAGGGGAAGAATGGTAATGCCGGCTCCTCGTGTTCTGGTCGTGCTGCTGCTCCATAGGCTGCGTGTCATTCGGGCACAGCCCTGCCTCACCTCGACATGAGCCTCGCAGGAAGGGTATCCTGCTCCATGCTCAACTGCTTTGTAAGTCCACAGGCTGTTATTTTGGTGTTCGTTTTTGTTTATCAGTCTGATTTGTGATGGGTGTGTATCAAAGCCCTCCCCTCCCTACCTCGCCTGCTTGTGTGTGCCTGCTTGCCAGTCAGTGGGGGATGGGGGGGTGGGGGGTGTTGGTCGGCACACGTGAGCGCTGCAGTTATTAAATAACCAACGCGGACTCCACATACGAATAATTGAATTATCTCAATGTCTTTTCATGTGTGAGATGATGAAAAGCTACTTTATGGCACCCATTACTCAGCTCTGTTGTATGGAGAGCTTTGAGCTGCCGGTATGTTGATTGGCAGGGAGGAGGGAGAGGGCCTGTCAGGAGTAAGACGTGTAAAACGCATGTGCTGCCAAGAGTGAGCACATTGTGCAGTAATTGTTGCAGCCTCAGAGTGGTGAAGTGTGTTCACTGCAGTGGAGGACCTGCATTGAGCAGTAGTGGGGTACTGGGATGTAGGAGGGGATTAAGGGACAATGACTGATGTAAAACAGGTGTTTGTATCTTGAGACAGAGTGGTGAAAAGGTCGATGGTTTAAGAACAAGACGAGTGGTCTCAGCTTCGTGTCCCTGGCCTTTAATTAGCTGATGGTTTACAACTTAACCTCTGACCTTTCAGTGATGTCCATAGTCCACTGTGCGGGCCTGTTAACTGCTAACTTTTAGCAAGTCTCATTTCAACACTTTCACATTCACCTGCCAGCCATTCTATATTATTAGTCCACTAAATAAAATACTGGGCTTCCCAAACTTGCTAAAAACATTAAAGAGTTTTTTCTCATTCATATATTTATCTAGTTTTTATGAATTATTGGCAGTAGTTTTCTCATGGATTTTTCCAAAGCTGACAAAGCCAGTATCTGGTAACAGGACATGAGGTTGAAATTAAATACTCAAAACTCAATAATCTTCTTTAGTATAGCACTAAAGTGGTAACAAAAGTGTTTTACATTCAGTAAAACATAGATGTAAATTATACATACCAGTAATGTAAGCTGTACACTTTATAATAATGATCAGACAATAAGAATTAGAATAATTTTCATTTTTGATTCATCTGTTGTTAATTATTTTCTCAATTAATAAAATGCCAGAAAATGGTAAAAAATCTCAATGTTTTCCACGTCCGAAGATACAACCTAAAATGTCTTGTTTTGTCTCAACCAACAGTGAGATATTCAGTTTACTATCATGGAAGACCCAAAAAAAACAGAATTTTTTTTCTTAAATGAAATTTAAACCTCCAAATGATTGACTAATTGATTAATCAACTAATCAGTTGTAAATCAGTTAAAGTGACAATGGCACAACTGTTACAAGTCTTGTGCAACAGTCACTGTTGAAGAATTACTTTCTGCATTTAGAGCATTTACTGAGGGATTCTTCATTTAACAACTCCACTCTCTCAACAACAATACATGTCAATAATATTGGGGAAGTTCTTTGATTTTCATCGCTATTTCCTCCAGAGAAAGCGGTGGTAAAGGCAGGTGGTGCTGGTTCCTCTTCACCTTTCTCAGGCATTTTACTATTTATGGTCTCTCTTTAATATGTCTGTGGTTCAGCTGAGTTGGCAGTTCTTCTGCGTCAGTCTCTCTATAATTTATTATCAGCATCCTCTGTCTCTGAAGTAGATCACAGCTCTGTCAGTCTCCTCATGTGAAAGCAGGCTGTAGCATTGTGTTTTCATCATAACCGCCATTGATTGTTGTGATCCAGTTGCGGAAAAAAACATCTTCAGTTCCTGTTCATGTTGATGTCCCTCTGCGATATGTTGTCTGCACCAAATGGAACTATAAAAAGCCTAATTGAATTGGTTAAGATTTTTCCATGACTCAGATACTATTATACCCACTAGCTAAATGAATCAGTGGTGCAACTATAGCCACATGCTTTTGGGGGATGCGCTTTAGGCTGTATACTTTGTTGCACTCTGCACTGACAACAAGGCAGAAACACTCCTAAGAACTAGAGTAGGTTGAGTGTTGACACTGAGGAAGCTGTCATGGCCACCTGATAGAGGATCAAAGGCAACAAGATGACACAGGGCAGGTTGTATTTTTTACAGACTAGTATTTAAATAAGAGGACAACTGCCACTTAGCTGCCAGTTTGAGCTGTTATCTCAGTATCTGTATCTTAAAATCTATGTTTGTACTTCCCACAGAAAGATCAAGTCAAGTATCTCAATTGTAATCCATCAGTTTGAGTTGTTTTGGTAATGAAAAAATGTCCTTGTTTTTTTGTGTTTTATTGCTCCTTATCATGTTTTTGAGATGGCCAGAATCTTAAATATGTCTACATGAAAGATCTGTTCTCAGTGTGCTACAGAGTTAATCCAACTTTGTATGTTTTTAGACGAATTCTGCTTCCAGAAAAACCCTGACCCTGCCTTGTTTCCTCAGCTCAGCTCAGTCATAAGGCTAAAATGGGACTGATCATTTAGAACACGGTGGTCTATGAAATATTAATATGGACGGAGAAGGGGCATGCAGAAAAGAGATGCATTTGAAAAGATTTGTCATGCTCTGCCATCTTTAATCTTGACCCATTACTTAGACTGCACCGCCTAACTCAGCTCTCTCAGAAAAGAATATGTTTGGTTGTTGTTCATTTTGTTTTTGCTGCTTTTCATTCTGCTCTATCCTTGTTTTCTTTCGTCCTCTCTGCCCTTTACCTTTTCTTACTCCCTGACACATCATTTGGGGTCATTCTTGGCATTTCAGACAATGTGCCAAGTTGTGTCTGCCTCATTTAATAAATAACTGGGTACATTAAAGCAGATGCATAAGTGCATGTCCCCCAAATATTTAGGAGGTCACCTCTGCATCTGGTAGTGATTCTCTAATCTGTACAACTCTAGGACAAAGCCTCACTCAGATTAAGTAAATAATCTGTTGAGTAAGGACAGCAAATTGTTTCCAAAAGCTTTAGAGAGAAAGGGACTCTGCCTCTAAAAAGAGGTTGTTGTATCCATGGCAACCAGACACTTATTCATGGAGACTGTGCCAGTGTCTTTTTCAATCTCTCTACCTATACTACCTTTGTGTTGTCATGCTGCCTCATTTTTCCATTCACACACTTGTAGAAATGTCTGTGAGATGGTTTTGCACACATGCTTTCCCCAGATGATTAAAATCTTATTTTAGCTCATACAAAAATGAGCCCTGTGCATTTTTACCTGCACATCCACACTATGAACCTGTTATGTCAGACCTGTCAGCCTGCCGCTAGCTCATACTATCACTGTACGTAACACATTAGGTGTTATCATGACATTAAATGTGCTCTCAACTCTACTCGACATTAGTATTTGAGAAATGCATGGGGGCGTATGTGTGTATGCTGCATGCCTGTCAGCTCCAGCATTTTGATTGTTGGTTGGACAAAGGTGGGGGAGGGTGCGCAGGCTCACAGCAGTGACGAAGCAAAAACGTGTCGGGCACAGGACAAGCTGTGCTCCATCTTTGTGAGTCGGTTGGAAGTGAGAGCATTTCTCTTTTCCTATAATCTTCTGTAAGCTGATTGTCTGGTTGTGGACAGTGCGATGGACTAAAAATCAGAGAACAGAAGTGGATCACTGCTTGTGTTTATTTGCAAATGTAATGACAGTGTTTCAAGCCCCGTCTTGATCACATGTTATCTGCTATGCGAAGGGACTGTGTAGCTGAAATATCAAGGTTGTCTGCAGGTTTCAGTTGCTACAAGTTTCCCTCTAAACACTGATGTCTGTACTCTAAATACTCTCCCTGACATTTTCTGTCCTTTTGTTGTCTAAACTGCCATCATAACTTGTCAGATGAAACAATTTGAAGTGCAGTATCTTCATTCTAATGTTTATAAAGTATGTTTAGCACCAATGCTTTAGTATAAGCCAGTCTGTATGTGGCCTGTGTCATGGATTTATGGATCAATGCAACATCTACACAAGTTTTAGTCAGCTGTTTTTTGCCTTTAAAGTACACAGAGTTCTAGCAGACCTCTCAGAGGAGTGCAACGTCAGGGCTGCTTCATAAGAAAATTAAGTAAATGGTGCCAAGTATCTAGGAGGTAGTGCAGCACAAAGACATATGGGAACCAAGGGAGTAGATGGATTATTGATGTAGGACGTGTGTGCATGTGTGTGTTGAGACTAAATAAATGCTCTTCTCTACTGATTGGCATTGAATTTCTTAAGGGGAGGGTCTACAACGATAGCTTCTCCTGTAATTTATGAGCTCTGTCTGGCACGCCAGGGTAAACTTTATTCCCTTTAGAAAAAGCAAACGCATTGGTGTCTGGATGGCAGGCTGGTGGTTCAGACTGCCCGGCAACAGTGTGTGAGATCAACCTATAATAACCTGACCCTCGCAGGATGCCTGACTGATGGCCACTGTCATGATCCACCCATTCTCAAGTAAAAATAAGAAAATTGATGATGCCCAGACAACTGCCTCATCAATCTCAGGAAAGGGATCTGGAGCAGTTCAGACAAGTTTACCAGTCTGAAACTGAGGCTTTTTGTGTTGACTGGAGTATCTTCTTACACCACAGTCTGAGTATTTTACAATGAGAATTGGTGGAATGCTCAGTGGCTTTGGTTATGTTATGCCACATTCATGTAATATTGTTTACACCATAATTCTGAGCAGCTGAGTGGGGGGAAAAAATGTTCACATCAGCCTTCATCAGAAAATTTCTGACACGATATCTTCCACTTGTGTGTCAACAAACGGTTGGTAAATTGACCCAAAGCCACCATTTCTGGCAAATTGTGCATGGAAATAAACTCCAGTATTAGCACTGAGTTGATTCAGCAAATTTCAGAGCACATATACACTGTTTGTGCAAATGCAACATAACAAAAGTAGCTAATTAAGGCTATTTATCTGGTATGACCACAAGGCTAGCAGTGAGGCTAACCATCTCGGAATAGTCTGCGAACAAACCTAAACTGGAATAATGAGAGTTGTTCCCATTATTCCCATTCTGCCGACATTACGCGAATGCGGCATTGTGCTAAAAAGCAGCTTCCATCTCAACATCGTCTTGAGTGTTTCTGTGAAAAACAAAATGAACATTAAGGCATCTTTTGGAGGAAATGGAGCTTACAGTAATACCAGACAGCACTTACCAATGGAGCATCTTTTAAAGAGTGTACATCTCAGTTTGGCACACACCCACCTCTATGGCCGCCATTAGCGTTGCCATTTATTATAATTTATGGAGTAGAAGTAGCATGTAGACTGGCAATGTATAGTGACTTATCCCATTAATCTCTCCCACACAGACACTTCCCAAACCCATAGCAAGCCTTCAGTATAAACATGGCAGCAAATGATTCTCCATTCAAGTACCTCTAAGACCTTGACCCCTCTGCGTCCTGTTTGGTACCTTCTTCTTCACTTGGCTAAAACAGAATTATTGTTTGACTTGATTGCAGCAAGAAGGTGAGAGCATTGTGATAATCTGAACTCTAGTTTTTTATTTGAAATTGGTACATTTTAAATACAAAGTAATTAGTAGTTGCTGACACATTTTTGAATAGCTAATGTTACCCTTCTTTCATGTTCAAAGGTGTGTGTGCACGTATTAGCAATAAGCTATTTCCTTAAAACATAGTCTTTTAGATGTGGACTGTTCATTTATCATCTGTCAATGAAGCTGTAACGTTACAGAATCTGATAAATGATGCTTTAGCTGTCATATTCTTATGATTTCTATGCCTTTGAAATCAGATGGTGACATGTTGGGGACTTGTAGAGGAGGGGTTGTCACTGTAGGGACCCTATCTCCATCTGTTACGAGTCAGCCCAATGGGTGGTATACTTATCATGTGGTTTAATCACCAGATTGGACCTTTGGATGACAGATGTAATGACTGTAAACATGGCAGGAGGTCTGCATGGTCAGACATCAGGGGTTTTTTAGCTGTGATGTATGATATTTTGCTGCTGTGTTGTTTGTCCTGGGACACAATAATCAGTCTTTTATTAGCAAGAGAGCAGCCTGAGTCAGTGGATGTTCTCCACCGAGATAAACCATAGGTGACTGCATTCTGTCTCCTTCTGGTCCCCCTTCAGGACTCTGTGGCTGTTTTCATTAAGACACAGAGTTGACATTCAGTCATACCAGGATGGAGAAGCCAAATCTAGCAGAGTAGTAAAAGTAGCTGTGTTCAGACAGCCAGAACAGTGCTGAGAGAACTCATTGAGGCTGGAAGTGGAGGAGTGAAAGACATGCCTGTCGTAGCAGATGATCAGAAACCTGAATAATGTTAGTCACATAAACCTGGAGCAGAGTTCTCTATATTCCATGTAAACGTCGCATCACAAATACGATGAAAATACTCAAGTTATTAAGTATAAATAGTCTGCTGATGAGGTAAAATCTTCAAGGGTGATTTTGATAAATAGGTAAAAGGAATAAAGAGCACAGGCATGTCCTTCAGCTGCATCGCCTTTTCATTCTAGTGATTGAAGTCTGACCTGATCAAAGTGTTTGCTCAGTGTGAGAGGGACACTGGCACACAAAGCTGAAAGGACAGGGTTGGCTGCCCTCTTTGTTCCTCTCTCATTCTCGATTCCGCTGCCTCTTGAGGTGTTGCAGTCTAATTTTAGCCAACCATCCATTACAACAGGTGTGCACTTGATAAGACTTCATTTGGCTGTTTGATTTATCAGCAACATTAGAAATGTGACACTGTCATCCTACACATAGAAACATTTGGTTATTGGGTACTGGTATCAAAAGTGACCGTAGGAATGAATTATTTAAACTCAATGTCAGTGCATGACTCATGCAAAACTAATGTGTGGGAAATACTCAACTAAGTCCTAGTATCTTTGTTTGCTCAAGACCCAGTGACAAAGTTTACAAGTTTTTGGTAACATTTGCTCATGCAATAACCCCACTGCACAGTGCCAAAGCAAAGAGAATCCAAATAAAAGCTCCTACATCATAATTCAATCAGGGAAAATGCTGTTTGGGATCAAGTAGAAAACATTTTAATAACATTATTTTTTCTTTGAAATAGCTTGTCTCATTGACCTAACAGAAGGTTGTGTGTCCCCTATTTAAAGGAAATTTTAGATCCCTCGTAGTCAATATTTAATCTCCTACGTGATGTCTGTGAGTTAGCTGGTGCCAATTGTGAAATTCCACCGGACATGCATCTTACATCAGAGGCTAACAGCCTGATAAATGCTCACTACAGGGACAGTGAGAATATTAACTTTGTGTTGTTTTTTTTCTTCTTTTTTTTTTTTACAAATCTCTTCTTTTTGTAAGCTGTAGCTTTATTAAGTGTTCCATCTTCATCCATCAACCTACATAATGACAGAAGTACTTATCTGACCACCCCTGCTTTGTGTTTGCACCTGACAGGGTGAAGAGGGGCCTCCCAGTCTGGAGTACATCAAGGCCAAAGACCTGTTCCCCCAGAAGGAGCTGGTGAAGGAAGATGAAAGCCTTCAGGTGAGTTTCAGACAACCACTGCTCCAGAGCAGAGTCCCATCTGCTCTGACACCCAGCTGCATGTCTGTGGATTAGACAAACAGGCGCTGGTGAAAAGACCAAGCGTGGCACTTCCAGATAATGACCTCATCTTCAATCCTGGCTCCTCTGCAACACCCTGATGAAGCTTGTGTGGAGTGGCATACTGTGACTGCCAAGACAGTACTGCAAGAGTCTCAACTCAGCAGGCTTGAGGCCAGACACTGAAGGAGAGATGATGACGCTGGCCGAGAAGAGCAATTTTTTGTCATTGTTCTGCCGCCCAGGACAAAGTTAATTAGGCAACTTGGTGGAGGACAAAGTATTTGCATTTGAATGGAGCCGCTGCACACGCTTTCAGCAGATCATACTTCGAAAAGAAAGCTGTTTTTCTTCAGTATTTATTTAGAAAAGAGATTTAGAGAAAGAGAATTAGTCTCCCATATTTAGATAGGGGAACTTGAAACTTAACTAGAACAGAAGCAGGAAGTTAAAATGTTGACAGTATGAAAGGATCGAAGAAAGTGCAGCTCAGGCCTGTCTGTCTGTAGCTGTAGTGGTTGTTATGTGCATGCTACATGGATAAGTAGTCCCGGATCTTCAGACCCTCTTTACAGTCCATTTGATGTTTTTTGCACTATTTAAATAAAGGAGAACACAATAAATCAAATTATGTTTAGATAATTATTATCTACAGTTCTACATACACTCTGCTACACTCACATTGAATTGGACAAAACTTTGTCAGTCTCTTAGAGATCAACTTATCTAAGTGCAACTGAAGTTTTATTTTAGAGGTTTGTTTCCGTTTGAGAACAATAGAGGAATCCACTCTCCCACGCTGCTCCACTCAGCAAGCAAAAGTCACTGCAGAGGATAAAGAATAGAGCAGCTAAAAGCATTTAGGTCACTGAAGTGAAAAGGATTTTGTAAGTCTATTCCACGGTGAAGATGCCAGTGGCATGATTGCAATGGGCAACTCTGTGTGCCCTCCCTGGTGTTGAGTTTGTGCTCTCTGGCTGTCTGGTGGTTAATGGAGCTGAGCATCATGTGTCTGGAGAAGTGGACAAAGGAAAGGTGGAAGGAGGAGGGATTTGCCCAGCCTGGGGTCACTATCTGTTGTTTCTTTTGTGGTTTTCAGTTGAAGCGTGTTTCCACTTGAGTTGACGGGAGTATCAACCTGTTCAAAAGTGTTTTTAAATTATTATTAAGAAGATGTGCCTCAAAGTACTTTGTGTGTCAAAGATCCTGCAAGATTTATTTATTTCCTGCCAAGCAGTGTGTTAGGACTAGAGATCTATAACCTAGTGTCTCACAAAGGTTATGTGGTTGCATCCTAATCTGATCAGCCAAGGAGGCTGAGCTGTTTCTGCACTAAATACCTTTGTAATTGTTCTCATAGGCACCTTGCAACATTTTCTGTTTCTGCACTCTTATACTTTGCTGCCCCTCCCCCTGCATTCACAAATGGAGTCACACATTGTGTCTCTGCTTTTGTGTTTCCTTTGTGTGCTGACACTCCCATGATAGTTTCACCGACAGCTGATGTCTCTCACCGCAGTTTTCCCGCAGGCAATTTGCAGGCATTCCCTACCCCACCATATTTAATATCCTGCTGCCTTTCCTCCTGTGTGCGTCACGGTGCATGCTTGCAGTTGTGAGTGCGTTTGCACACATGCATGTCCTCGCAGGCAGGCTGCTTGAACCGGAAGTCACGACTCACAAGTCAGAGAGTGTTATTCATGGGCCTCTCTGCTCTGCTCCCCCCCCCCCCCCTCCCCTCTCTATCTCTCTCTCTCTCTCTCTCTCTGTCTGTGACTCTCCTTTTTTACATTTCTGCTGCTGAAGGTTTTGTGGAGGAAACGTGACACAGTATCTTCTGCTGCACTTGCTGGCAGTCAGTGACTCATGCACCTACTTTTGGAGCACAGCTTGTTTAATGCAGTTCCCAGTCTGTACAGCATGTTAACTATGACACTCTCTGCAGGACGTGTTGGGGCTCTTCCACAGCAGAGCAGCACACAGAGTCAGTAGCTACACGGTCTCATTTCAGCCATTTCTGCTGCTGTTGAGGTGATATTTAATACAATTTGGCTACATCCCCTGACCCATGACAAATGCAAAAATGCTTTTCCTTTTTTTATATTGTAAAACAGTATCTACAGCTTTTTTTGTCACAATCAACAACTTCAGAATTTTCATCTTTGTTTGTGCGCCCGTCACTTTAAAATTGGCTATCTTACAAAGTTGAAACATTCAAAACTTCACTGTCTGATTTGAAATATTCCACTTTTTTGAAGTCCTAGCGCAGGGTGCCGGGGGGCTTGCTGCCTATATTTGGCTCTCTTGGTGTCTGAGTGCAGAGTACTACGTGCTCCATTTCCCAGGTTAAGCTGTACTTTTTCCCTCATCAAGCGTCTCGTCCTGGCGCTCAAACACTCTTTTTTTTTTCAGTTAGAGGTGAGCAACAGCAGGTGCGGTGATAAATGTCAGGGGTTTAATTTTTTTTTTTTTTAAACATAAGCTCACTGGACCAACAGTCATCAACAGAATGAAGCACTGACAGCTTTTGACCTCTTGCCAATCAACAATATTCCTTTTAAAAAGACGTTTAGATTTATTATATGTATTTTCTCTTCTTTTTGTCATGAGTGGTAAAAGGTAAGCTGACTGAGTAGATGTTGACTTGTATTTATGGGTTTGTCATTTGCTTCCAGCTTGTGTGCTCTGCGCACTAACTAAGGCTGTGCTTTTAACTGTGTTGGCTAACGTTGTTTCAAGTAAGCCTGATTTTCTGACATCTTACCATAATCCCCCATCTGCCCTGCTGCATGTCCTCTTTTAACATGCATCAGTGGGTCCTCCTCTGCATGACTCAGCAGTGCATGCTAATGCAGGATGAGGTAATGTTGTCTCTAAGCAACACTGTTGTCCTCACTACCAGAAAATAAACAAGACCTGAGTTGCAATTTGTGGTCCCCAATGACTATGATTACGTTAAAGCAGCCAGAATATTAGTGCAGGCAGACAATCACACAAGTGATGACTAACAAGTGAAGTGTGAAGCGGTCATGTAACTAAAGAAATGAATGAGCGTAACACAATCCTCAATTTGTCAGGTCAGAGAGTGATGTCTGAGCGATGATGTACCTCCCAACAGGCTTTACTGTTTCACATCACCTAGAAGAAATGTTTTATGCAAGGTGATTGGAAATTGTTTAATCTCTGTACATAATGTTATAGTTTAAATCCTCCTGATTAACAGCAGTCATAAAAGGTCTCATAATTCACTGAATTGCAGGACATCATTTTTAAATCCCTTGAAAAAGCATCTACAGTAAACAGAACATTTACCAGAGTGTGAAATTGGCCACTCTGAAATTGGTTGGATGCTTCCATTTTTATATGAATTGAGACATCCTTTAGAAATTGGCAACTGTGGCTGTGTCTGTCTTCCACACGGTCAGCTTTTAAAGCAGCTAATACCCTGCCTCAGAATGAAATTTTAAAAATTTCTATTAACCTCTGTTGGGAACCAATTATCTTAATGTAGGGGTCTTGTTGCAGCCAAAGCCCAGGCTTGGCTGTGCCTGTAATCAAATGGGTAAGAATGTTAATAGACAGTTTGGGGTCCCTCACTGTATCGTCAGCACTGGTGCAGACAATCTCCCTCCCAGCCTAGCCTCTTGTCTGCTTGCTCATTCAGGCTCACAAACATGCCCTCTGTGCTCACAAAGATCCTTCTGTAAAACTAATTGGACAGCTACGCATGCGCACCGTTTCCCCCATGTCCCCCTTTTCTCATATTTATAATGTTGGGGCACTCGGTCCTCAAGCATTAGCTTCTGTTAGGCAGGATAGATTCATAAAATATTGCAAGCCTGAACTTTGCCTGTTATGATTAGTTTTGAGTATTTGACAATGTTCGATACTCCAATATGATGATGATATGATGCCTATTATGATAGGTTCAATTAGAGCTAGACCAATATATCGACCAGGCTGATTACATCGTTTATCCACCAGAGAACATTATAAGTAGATTTTTACACTTTAAAATGTCCCGATCAGCATGTAACCTGGTCACAATAATTAAAAAAATACTCATCAAGATTGTTTGTTATGACTTATGTTAGACTTATGTTATGTTGTGTTAAAAAAATAAATACTATTGTAATTGGATTTTTTAAAACTCTCACAAAGCAATATGAGTATTGGCTTTAAAAATCTGGTTGGGCTATAGTTTCAATACCAAAATGATACATTTTTTGATACCTGACTTTGAGGAATATAAACATGTTTTTCTACAAAACCTTTATTTTCTGTAAAACTCAAATTCATTAGTGTTAACACAAGGTAGCTGTATAAGATCTTTGCACAAATAAAATGCAGTTTAAAATGAGAAAAGTCATGATTTAAGTCATAAAATATCAAAAAAATACTTTTTTTTTTAGTCTTTCTGGCAGCGTGGTTCTAGGGATGACAACGTCGTCCATTGGGCAGATCCATGTTCACTATTTGACATTTTATTTGTACAAACATTCACGGTGTCTTTATCTTGACTTTTTCTCTATCGCCACAAGCAGGTCAAAGTTTTTACTTATCCACTGATATATCCTAACATCTACTAGATCATTGTTTCTCAACCGGGGGTCCGCAGACCCCTAGTGGTCTGTGGTGTAATTGCAAGGAGTCTGTGAAATAATAAAATATATATTTTAAAAAGATCCTTTGGCCTTTACAGACATATCGTATTTCCTCAAATAGTGACTCAGGCCTTTATTTGAAGCAGGCCTGTATTAGAGACAGGCCTTTATTTCTAATTCCCCTCTGTGTGATGAGTATAATTGGTCATATTTTAGTATGAAGCCTCGTTTTGATCTGCTCTAGTTTGCCCTGTTAAAACATTGTTACTGCATTACGCTGTTAATACAAACTCAACACTTCCTGTATCCTTGTCAAATTAAAAGCATTTCAGCGGACAGAAACCCTTCATTTCTTAACAAGGCTTTTATTGTGAGACATTTGCAGGGAATGTGTTGTGGAAAATTGACTTGCAAGGTTCAGCATATGGCACTTGAAATGCAGCTACAAAGACACACACAAAGAAGAAGAAGAACATTTTTTCACCGTATCGTTAGCAATATGCTAAATATGGCTAAAACTAAACAAACGGCCGTCTGTTTCAGACACCGGTCAAACAGACTCTGGTCCACAGGAGAAGAAAACCCAAGACAGAGAGTAAAAAGAGGCAATATAAAGAGGATTACAATTATGTTGATTGTGCTTACATATGCAGTTTTATGCAGTTGTATTACAATAAAGCAATGTAGGTTTTGGGGTTTTTTGGGACGGGGGGGGGGGGGGTCCTCAGGACTGCTCAAAATATGCAGGGGGTCCAGTACCCAAAAAAAGGTTGAGAACCACTGTACTAGATGGATTGGCACAAAATGTGTGTACAAACACTCATGGTTCCTAGATGATGAATCCCCTGACCTTTCCTCTAGCGCCACCATGAGGTTATCATTTGTAGTTTTGAGTGAAATGTCTATTGAATGGAGTGCTATGAAATTTGATTCACACATTCATGCTCACCTCAGGATACATTGTAATAACTAAAAAGCCTCAGCTGTACTATGGCTTTAGCACTAATTAAGAAAATATTAGCATGCTAACACGCTAAACTAAAAGAGGAAACAAGGTGAAAATTTGCATGTTAGCATTCTCTGTAGACTCTTAGTCTTGTTAACCAGAGTTTTGTATCAAGATCTTCAGTAATTAGAAAGAGCCTGGAAAACACTGAGAGCACAGGTTTAAAAATAGAAATGTGGATGTTATGATTATAAGTCCAGTAGACATAATAAAGCCTGAAAGTAAGCAGGTGTTGTAATGTTTTTGCTGCTTCTACTTCAACAATCTGGTTGTTTTGTGTGCCTACAGGTGCCATTCCCAGTTCTTCAGGGGGAAGGGGTGGAATATCTTGGCCGTGCCGATGAAGCCATCATTGCCATATCTAACTACAGGCTCCACATCAAGTTCAAGGACTCTGTCATCAATGTAAGTCCATGTCACAGGCTATAAACATACAGAAGAACCACAAAAGCAGAGTTTCACTTCAGTCCAAATGGCAAGAGTGTCTCACTAGCACTGTTGTGCCACGCCACTAAAGAAGCCAATAGCAGCACAGAGGAGGCTATAATGTTTAGTTTGGACACACTTAGGCCGTTCCCTTTTCCTCATATAAATTTTATATCACATAATTATGAAAACAAGGCAAATAAACCTACAAGTACTTTACACGAGGCACCCGTAAAGTGGTTTAGTCAGCATAGTTGGCTTGAGGTTGTTTGTACCAGGACTGTACCACAGGAGTAGCGGGCCCTCTGATGTTCAGGCAGTGGAGGTTTAATGTGACATCTAGTCTCCAAGGGCCCGGCCCCCATTGGCACTGATGTCCACCAGCCTGCTCCTGTTGACGTCAGGCCTTGCTCAAACACAAACAGGCCAATTGTTTGTGTTCACTGGCAGCGAAATTCCTGCCTTCTTCCCAAATCCCTGTCATCTTTTCCAGAAGGATTCTGCTCCTGGAAAAGATGACAGGGATTTGGGAAGAAAGAGAAAGGCGGACGTGAGTGCAGATCAATAGGATGTTCACCTTGACTTAGTTTAGTAGAGGGGTCAGATTTGTGCACTGAGACCAAATGTCAGCAGCTAACAGCCCCCATCGTACTGACTTCCTGCTGGGCAGTCTTGCCTTGACCCCGACAGCACAGATGAACTCTGTATGAATGCCAACAAGCCACAACCTCTCACCCACACCCCCCCCCCCCCCTTCACAACTCATCCCCATACTTCTAAGCTGTTTTCTTGCCCTTTGCTCCCGTCTATGTTTGTCTTTCTCTCCATGATTTCAATTTGGCTTGGTCATGTGCTGCAAGTAGCACACTGCGTGATCCACTCGGTTATCTTTCATCTCTCGACCTCTTTGATGTTCTCTTTCCTTTTTTAACTCTTCATTTCCTTTTGTCTCCTGAATTTTTTTGGTTTAATAGTTTTTTTTTTCCCATTTCCTCCTGTCTTGTGTCTTCCCTCCCTCCCTCTCTCTGTGTGTGCTCCATGTTGTCACTGTGTTTTAGACCTTCCCAGGTGTGGACAATGAGATATCTGTGAGTACCATATGATAAAACACCACCCTCTGCCACAGTCTAGACAGCTTTAGTCATTCAGCTCTTCTTCACTCTATTCGATTACAGCGTACTGAGGACAAATTGTACTTTACTTCCAACTGAGTGCTGACACTGAGCTTATTATAATTTTCTGTGAAAGCACCTTGCTCAGTGATTGTGGTGCAGTATGTTGGCTGAGAGTTAATGAACACTATTTTCTGCCATAAGATATGAAATAGTTGTTATTTTCACGTTCCAAATATAAAGTTCAGTGGGTGATTCTGTAAATCTTGGCAGCACCTTCAGTAACACCTGTGTCCACACACAGTGTTACTCAATGGCTAACAAAACAAAACGGACAATCCTGTGGACAAAGCCAGGTTTCTAGCTGTCGGTTTTTATAATAACAGAGGTCTAGGGACAAAGTCAATATACTGCAGAGGCCTCCTTCTCCTCTACAGTGAGGTAGAAGCTGTCTGTACTAGACCAGAGGGTGGCAACCTCTTTGCAGATGTGCTGTTTGCTCCGACAGCGGGCCATCAGGCTGATGGCACACACTCTGTGTCTCCCCCTACAGGTGCCTCTCAGGCTGATAGAGAGTGTGGAGAGCAGAGATATGTTCCAGCTGCACATCATCTGCAAAGACTCCAAAGTTGTCAGGTAAAGAGAGAAAGTGACTCCCACACTTAAGATACCATGTTAAAGCTGCAGACAGATTGATAATGTTGTAAACACGGTACCATGCTCCGATACTCGCTTGAATAAATAATAAAATAGTTCAGTTCTCTCTGGCCATGAGGAGGCAATTTATATCACACACTATCAAGCTTGTATCAAGGTGTAAAAATAGTTGTTACAACTTTTGCAGTTGTAAAAAAAAATATATATATATATTAACATAATACCAGTGGTGTTCAGCTTCTCCATCCTCCCTCCTGAATTAATCACATTTAATGACATTTGGGATTATGGACATCATGTTTTGTGACCTCACAGTTCAACATGGTTATCCTGCCTATGTGAAGTGAGTTATTGAGTGAAAATACAGTAAACTTTCTACTCCCTACTTATAATTTCTCTTTTGGTATGCCTTTGTGTTAGCAGGACAACAGACTTCATGTCCAGCTATTTAAAATTCAGTTTTTTGTATGTGCAATAGTGCCAAAATGATTAGTTGGTTAATTGATTAGTCAGGCAACTGAAATTTAATTAACAACAATTTTTGTTATTGATTAAACGTTTAAGTCATTTATCAAGGAAAATGTCATATATTGACTATATCCAGCTCCTCAAATGTGAGGCTTTGCTACTTTTCTCTACTTTATATCATTATATATTAAATATCTTTCCAAACTGGGCTTTTGATCAAACAAAACTAACACTGTTTGCCAATTTTTCACTATTTTCTGACTTTTTGTGGACAAACATATAATGTGTGATCTGTAAAAATACAATATATTTTATATATATATGAAACATGCAGAAAAGAATTATGATGATGCTTTGAATACTGTTATGAATATCTAGACAGACATGATTCTGTAGTTGCATATTTCCAGATTTTTTTCTTGATAATCCTGAACATAATAACACAAGATGTCTTAGTAATTTTCTTCCAGTTAATACCGCTATAGTTCTAATCTTCTAATGTTTTATTAAAAACTGACTAAAATAAGGAAGATCGCAGGTTGTACTTTGACTATTCTTTGATCAGAGTCTGTAGCATTTGTTGATTTGGAGCTGTTGTTATTGGAAATTTTGTTTAATTTGTGATTGCTACATGGTCATTTGCCAAGATCAGACAGATGGCAAATATACTGTATAACTACCGCTAAGAATGCTTTCACTTGTTTAAAAAAAAAAAAAAACAGTTTCAAGGAAAAAAGACTAATGGCTGCTTTTATTTCACAGCAGACAGAAATTCTCATCTGTTCACAGACATCTGTAAAGTTCAAAACCAGTAGACATTCATATTTTTAGCAGCAGATGTGCCAGCAGCATCTTGGTTACCCATCATTAAGCAGCTATATTATTACCCCTGTTTAAGGGATGGAAAATCACTGAACATCTGAAGAAATTGATTTTTGTCCCTGTCTCCAGTGTATAAACTGAATATTTTGATTTTTAATCTCAGTAATATTTCTAATCTTGACATCGGGTTCTCCACAGATGCCACTTTGCGACGTTCAAGCAGTGCCAGGAGTGGGTCAAACGTCTGACCCGGGCCATAGCTCACCCATCCCGGCTGGAGGACCTGTTCGCCCTGGCCTATCATGCGTGGTGTCTGGGAGGCTGCGCTGATGATGAGGACCAGCACGTTCATCTCTGTCGCCCAGGTCCATACACACAACAATCAAGACCAAAGTTTGAGAACAATTAAGCCTCTGAGATCGCCTGTTTTGTTAAAATATAGAAATCTGTCCGCAGGTGATCATGTGCGTCAGAGAATGGAAATAGAGGTCAAGAGGATGGGCTTCGACACACAGAACGTCTGGAGAGTGTCAGACATAAACTGCAACTACAAGTAAGTCACAGATATTTTACCATAAATAGCACAACACCTCTGTCGTGGCAGATAACTGCACAGTACTATCACTATTAAGAGGCGTGATGATTGTTTGGAAAGTGAATGATGAGTGACGGCATTTCATGGAGCTTTTTGAGAGCTGCGACAGAGGGTAGAACTGGAATCAGGCAGGACTAGAAACACTGTCACCATAATGTCGCCAAACTGAACAGATTGTGTGACGAACAGCTTGTGTGTGCATTGGCACATCTCATCTCAGGGAAATGGGAGTTTGGAATTCGCACTGATTTACAGAGTTACTTTTGGGCGGAAAGTTGGCAGGAACCTGGGTGGATTTAAATTGATAACAACATATTCCTTTTTAGGGTGTGTTAACGGCTCTTAAAAGCTTGTAGGATGCTTTCTGAGGACAGCAGCTACAGTATAGACAGCTTGGATTCACTGCAATGAAAACAGGTTCTAGCAGTTTCCCGAAGTCATGCCAAAAAGGTGTGTCAAAATATATCAAAACATCCATAGAAACTGCCGCATAATCCACTTCTCCACCGTTGATCAATATGTAGAGTATGTTCCAAACAGTCCTTGCTTTGCCAATAAATCACTAAAAATATTACCCCTGTATCATGCAGTCACCTTCTCATAGGTCTGAAGCATTATAGTGATTTATTGGTAAAGCAAGGATTGTGTGGAACAAACAGATCAACAGCAGACATGTGAAATATGCTACTGGAGTGATTTGAGAAGTTTTTATGGACATTTTGATCCTTTCTGCTGGGTTACCATTTGTATCCATTGTAACTGCTGTGAATTTAGGATGACCACAGCTACCATTCTCCACATAGGAACATATAAACTTTACAGAGTCGTCTTTTAACCTTACTAGGGGGAGAGTGTTTAATGCTCAAAAGATAGATTTGGAGTGGAGTATTCCTTTAAATGCCCTTCACAATACAGGTACACACGGGTTGAGTGAGTATATGTGCGTGCCTTTACTTCATCTAACCTCTCAGTCCAGCATCACTCTCACCAAATCCAGTCTTTAACACACATGCATTAATAGCATTTTAGCACTCACTCGAGCAGAAATAATACAGTGTATCTGCGTGTGTACCTGTGTGCCCAGCTCCTGTGTCTCCTTTGCTGTCTGGGCAAATAAATGCTACAAAAAAAAGGTCGGTCTGCTCGAGGGCCCGAGAGAGAGGATCCTGCTGTGGGAGACAGACACACAGGACAACTGGCTAATTAAACAAGCTGCAGCCTGCTGAGGCCCATGACTCAGCACAGTATTTCACTTTCCCTCTCACACACACACACACACACACACACACACACACACACATACTCTGTCTCTGTCTCTCCCTCCCTCCTTAGACAGTCAGCAGGTGACTAGAAATTGGAAGACAGTATCACGAGAGAGGAGGAGGAGACCAGAGACAGATGGAGTCAGGCAGTAGTGCTCTGTGACTTGTTCTCCGCCGAAGCCGAGAGCTCTTGATGCAGTAGTGACCCTGAAAACAAAAACACTTGTGTATTTGTAAGAATGTGTGTTTGCTGCAGCTCTAAGTACTATATTACCTTGTTTTCTTCTCATTTAAAGACTCCTCTAAAGCCTCCAGTGCCCTGGGTGTATAATGCAGCAGTATAAACTGTATTTATCTATGATATATGTATCTCTCTGTACATCTCTTGTCCTTCCTGTCGACAGGCTGTGCTCCAGCTACCCACAGAAGGTTCTGGTTCCAATATGGATCACTGACAAGGAGCTGGAGAGTGTAGCGTCCTTCAGATCCTGGAAGAGGATCCCTGTGGTGGTCTACAGGTGGGTTTACTGACACACAGTATCACATGTTTTCTCTAATTTTCACAAGAGCATTTTCTTTTTTTTTTTGTCATTTAGAGTTGTTCACTAACTGCAAATGTTATGATTCATCTCTGTTTGTGTTTACTGACTCTATGACCTTGGATTCCAGACACCAGAAGAACGGGGTGGTGATCGCTCGCTGCAGCCAGCCTGAGATCAGCTGGTGGGGCTGGAGGAACACAGATGATGAGTACCTGGTGACGTCCATCGCCAAGGCCTGTCAGATGGACACAGGAGCCAAGGGTACCTGTGGTGCACCAGCCTGCCGACAACGCGGGGAAGCTCCCGACTCCTCCGATAGCGATTTTGGTAAAGCTTTTTTGGATTTTTGTATGCAGATTCATCCATGTACTGTTAGAGCACTGTAGCTGCCAAGAATGCAAAGAAACTTGGGGCAGTTGTTTGTGAAAATGACCTCATGAGGTCAAGAGGGAAGAAAATGATTTCCGTTATTTACATGTCTAATTAATTTTCCCTTCTTCCAAAGTGGACTGCCAACTGATAATGATGCTAAACATAAGTGCCCAGCAATATTCCATTTACAAATATGTCTGCATACATATACAGCAAATGCATTTCCAATAATTTATGGAGGATTAAGTAGCATTAAATCACATTTTGCCTCTATTTCCTGAATTGTTTATTTGCTCCCAGAAAGAGATTAAAAAGAAGTGCAGTATCCATTAATGTGACTGTATCATATTCAGAATTACGAGGTCCTAAGGAAAGGAAGGAAGGAAGGAAGGAAGGAACATGGAGCATGTTTTTTTGTTTTGTTTTGTTTTTTTGTTTTCTCCATTTTCTATTTTTTATTTTGGTTATTTTGATGACAATATGTCACAAGTACATTTGCTGTGAAGTGCAATGCACATATGAAAGGAGCTTCAATCAGTACACTATTACTGGCTGCACAACAGCAGGCTAGAGAGTGAGTGGCAGCAGGACACTGACTGACTGCAGAAAGAAGTACTTCAGTTTCACTCTTGAAGTAATTACCTGTCTTTCTCCATTGCAAGTGTTGAAAGCTGATTGCTTGACTTGTGATCGTTACCAATAGCAACACTGTGGTTGTGTCATCAGGGTGAGATATTGATTTTCAGTAGGTTACAAATAAGAGTCAGTGTCTATTAATCATGTGCCTAGCACTCTTCTGATTCCCTCCTTCTCTTTTCTCGCTCCCTTTGTCTTCCTCTCCCAAGCAGTTCGATTCACACAACACTGTCCACTCATAAAAATAAAAATAGTTTCTCTGTCCTCCCACCTGTGTCTCCAGACTCCTCTCTGACGGGCGGCTCTGGCTGCGATGACAACACTGTGCCACAGAAGCTGCTGATACTGGATGCTCGCTCATACACCGCTGCAGTGGCAAACCGAGCCAAGGGCGGAGGCTGCGAATGTGAAGGTTAGTGTGGGAAAACATTTGAAAAGTCTTATGCAAGTCAAAGCATTTGGTAAGATATTAGAAAAAAGGAAAATTACATTGTGTTTGTCAATATTTATCACATTTAAATTGATCAGTGCTCTAATAATATTTTGTCATCTGACATTATCTGGAGTGCATATTCACCTCCTACGCTTCTGCTGCTGATTCAAGCAGGCATAAGAAACTTACTGAGGAGTAACTTGAGCTGCACTCATAAATATTCTTTATATTAACAATGAAATCATATGACTAATGTGACTCTACGGTGCTTTTTAGCCTCTTTTGGCTCATTTTTTGGTTTGGCAGTCCTCTCTCATTAACCTCGTTTGCTGCGTAGATCAAATGGCAGACTGACTTTTGTCAACAGCTAGTTGCCAACTTTGTCTAACATCTCACTTCTAAAGAGCCAAATATTTTTCTCAATGGAGACTAAAAGTTAGAGTCAATATTGGACTCCATTTGTCATGAACACGACTCCAAATGAACGCTAATGCATCTCGTGTCTGCTGCATGTGAAAAATAGACGATTGTTTGCTAACATGTTTGCTATGTTTATAAGGGGATAATATGTCAGTGTTGTGTTTTCAGCTTGTTGTTCTGACCCTAACTGGCCGAAAATAATAATTAATGCAGCTTTAAAGTTAATGTTTTCACAAGGTTCTGCTATGAATACAGCTGTAGGTGACATTTGTTTAAGTCCTTCATTTTTCCCTTAACTGAGGCAGCTCAGTTAATGACTCCTGTCAGTGATAGAATGACCTGTCTTTAGAGGTCAGCCTGTTCAGAGGTCAGAGTTCAACGAAGATGAAGCTGGCCACAGAAATTCAAAATATCAAGATGTTGTGTTATTGTCACGCATCTGTTTAAGAGAGCTCTGCTCTGTCTTACTGGGCTGTAGACGATGACCTTGCTGCACAGTGCCTCACTTATCCATTGGGTGTGAGGATCTGATTTGATGTGTGATATACAGTTAACAAAATGGAAACGATTACTGCCACCAGCGACTGTGTGCACTCACTTTTATGTGAAGATGCAAATGCTAAAAACTCATGATACTAATACTTATGACCTTAATCAGAGTTGTTTATGTTTGTTTGTATTTAGAGTACTACCCCAACTGTGAGGTGATGTTCATGGGAATGGCCAACATCCACGCCATCCGAAACAGCTTCCAAGCTCTGAGGACCGTCTGCAGTCAGATCCCGGATCCAGGAAAGTAAGTCGATCTCTTTGACCTTTCTCTCTGCGCGGCTCTGACCTTGTTTGTGCCTCCCTCTCCCTCCCCCAGTTTTAATGGCCTCACCTCACAGTAAGGCAACACCACACAGAGATGGGAACGCTGCCACAGTCTAGTCTCATTCCTGCCGAGCTGGCCAGCTGTCTGTCTGTACACACCGACAGTGGATATGTGTGTTGTGTTTCCGTTTGTTCCACTGTTTACATGCATGTTTTCAGTGGGCCAGCTGTGTGTGTTTTACTGGTGTGTTTACATCTGTAACCATGTGTCTATTACATGTGTGGCTGTATGTACAGTACATAGGTTAACCCAGTAGCTGTGACATCACATGTTATTTTAAGGTTTGTTGTTATTCTGATGGAGGTGTTTAATGACACAGGGAGGCCTGGAGAGATGTAGGTCAGAGGCTCCCTCCTCCTGATACTGTCAGCCTCAAGTTAACCTTGAGTTAACCTGAGCTGATGAATGTATGCAATATCACGGCTCCATGTCACTTCATCAGTGCAGGACAGGTTCTGTATAGATTTATCTATCTAATCTCTAAAAGTGATGTAATCTGCCCCCCTCTTCTGTTTCCAGCTGGCTTTCAGCTCTCGAGAGCACCCGCTGGCTGCAGCACCTGTCTGTCATGCTGAAGGCAGCCACTCTGGTGTGTTCAGCAGTGGAGAGGGAAGGCCGTCCTGTCCTGGTACACTGTTCAGACGGGTGGGACCGCACACCTCAGATTGTAGCCCTCGCCAAGATCCTGCTGGACCCCTACTACAGAACATTAGAGGTGAGTCTGTTTTGTAGACAGGTCAAAGTGGAGAGATACAGAAAAGTCTGGGACAGTGAAAAGACATAAGAAGAAGGTTGTTTTACGTAGATTACATGTGGACACATTGTTATAAAAATATTTTTTGTGGCGTTGTGATATTGTTACCTCAAGTGCTGACTACCATGTGGTCTACAGGGTTTCCAGGTGCTTGTAGAGACTGAGTGGTTGGACTACGGTCATAAATTTGGGGACCGCTGCGGCCACCAGGAGAACGCTGACGACGTGAGCGAGCAGTGTCCCGTCTTCCTGCAGTGGCTGGACTGTGTTCACCAGCTGCTCAAACAGTTCCCCTGCCTGTTTGAATTCAACGAGGCCTTCCTGGTGGGTGCACTCTATCACTTTCACTTTTCATTTTCTTGTGACTACTTTATCAATAAACCTGTTTCACATCAATCAGCTGTCACATTGAACTGGCAGAGGGCATAAAGAATAAGAATAAATCATTGCTATTGCAAAGGGTCTGACTCATATCCCGTCTTCCTCGTGGTCCAGGTCAAGTTGGTGCAGCATACATACTCGTGTCTTTACGGCACGTTCCTGTGTAACAACGCTCGTGAGAGGGAGGCGAGGAACATCTACAAACGCACATGCTCCGTCTGGTCCCTGCTTCGCACGGGAAACAAGAACTTCCAGAACTTCCTCTACATCCCCAGTCATGATATGGTACATACCAGTTTTTTCAGTATTACTCATGCCTTTGTGGCTGAGTTGCCAAATACAGTAACAGCTGGAGGTTGCCTCCTGCTATTAGGCATTGAGCCTGTCTGTTTTTGAGGAGTTAGGTGTAGAATAAGTGGCTTGTTTAATGATTAATGGATAGTATGACTCTAATTTTCACTTTCATCCCCACACTGTCTCTCTGATCAAATATTTAAAGCATAAACTTGACTATAACCTTAAGATTAACTCATCCCACTCTCTACCTCTCTTATCCTTTGTGAGTAATCTCTATGAAAAGCATAGGAATGATCCAAACACATCATCCACTGCAGTGGTACAACAGCAAAAATAGGCACCATCATTATTGTATATTGACCTTCTGAAAATGTCCTTGTCACGGTTTGTCTGCTAGGTGCTGCAGCCAGTCTGCCACACACGGGCGTTACAGCTGTGGACAGCTGTCTACCTGCCCACCTCCTCCCCCTGCACCGCTGTGGACGATTCTATGGAGCTCTACCTCCCCCCCAGTGTCACAGGAGACGAACTCACCTCCCGTTCTCTGGACAGGTACATTTGTTTGGTGCAAATTACTATCTGTACTTACTATTTTTGGCATATTTACATAAATTCAAAATGCTTCTCTTGTGTTACAGAGAGCCAGACTGCCCTCTAGAGCCCTAAATAGAGAATTGTATCATTGCCATTTCTGCACATGTGGACTAAATAAATCCTTATGCATTTCCAGACTTCCCAAGACCCGCTCCATGGACAACCTGCTGTCAGCTTTTGAGAACGGGGTGCCCCTGACACGTACATCCAGCGACCCCAATCTCAATAAGCACTGCCAGGAGGGTCGCTCTGCTCTGGAGCCCTCACCCGCCACAGAAGGACCCTCTGCAGACAGCTCTGACGAGGTCATACCTGATACTGGACTGGACAGCAGCGATGGGGAACCTGTACATCAGAGTCCTGCCAAGACTCCAGAGGGTGACCCAGGTGCAGAGAGCTGTGAAGACACACTAGAGGAGCCCTGTCTCACCACTCAGCCCTTGCCCTCTCTGCCCCTTACCCCTGTCCCTCTCAGTAAAGACGTCACACTCGCTCACACTCCTTTCCCCGCTCCTGTCCTCCAACAAGCTTGGCCTCAGATCACCCAGCCTCCACTCCCACCTCCTCCACTGGAGGCTGAGAGCCCCTGTAGGACTGCTGAGAACACCACGTCACCCTCTCATAAATCAGAGCCGTGCTTACCTCTCCCCTGCAACGGCACGCAACCTGCAGCCACCACACCCACCTCGCTGCTTAACGGCCACATTGACAGCCAAACAAACGGCCTCCCAGAATCTGCAGACCTGTTGGCTCTGAAGCAGCTAACGCCACTGCTTCCCATGGAGGACTCCACAGAGACTCTCACAGGTGAAGGAGAGCTTCCCCCCGCCCTGCCTCCCACAGAGAGTAAGGATCTTACCCAGAATCATGTAGATGATGAGGAGCAGCCTGAGTCGCAGCCACATGTTCAGTCCCAGAAGGAGAAAGAGGACGTGAGGACAGATGTAGTGAAAGGAAGAGAGCGTGTGTTAGCGGTTGCAGCAGCTCCTGTAGACTGCACCCAGGTAGCAGCTCGCCACTTGATCTCCCAGAGCCAGCTCTCTGACCTGTCCCTGCTCGGCTCCCACTGGGAGAGTGTCCAGGGTCTGGTCCAGTCCGCCTGTCACTCTGGCGTCAGCCGGGCCTTGCAGGCCAACACTTACCAGAGCCGCCGGCTTGCCAGTAAACTGCTCCGCTCCCAGGGCTTCGCCATCGCGAACGGGTCCCAGTGCTGCCGCAGGGAGGCTCTCTGTTGTCCCAGCAGCCCTCTGCAGGCTGGATGGCTGTCTGCTGCCAGGAGTGCAGGTTACACCGGTCTGAGTGGGCCTGCTATGGCTGCCCTCAACAGCTACTCCCTGGCAGGCCATCAGCTTCTACCAGTGTCATACTCCTCACCCTCCGCTTCCAGCTCCCCTCCCCCTCCCCAGGCCCCAGCTTACCTCGATGATGACGGGCTGCCGGTGCCCATGGATGCTGTTCAGCAAAGACTGCGGCAGATTGAGGCGGGCTATAAGCAAGAGGTGGAGGTGCTACGGCAGCAGGTGCGACAGCTGCAGATGAGGCTGGAAAGTAAACAGTACAGCACCCCTCCCTCAGAGCCAGACATCGACTACGAGGATGACATTGTGAGTAGCTTTTTACCATGATGCCAGATAGCAGTGCCAGAAGCTTTTTTTCCTGTCTGCTGTGTTTGTAAATATTTACTTTTGATTATCTTCAGAAATTGCTCTCTCTCATCTCGTTTTCTCATCTTGCCTTTATCTCTGTGTTTCCAGACGTGTCTGCGGGAGTCAGACAACAGCAATGAGGAGGACTCTCTGTCGACACACAGTGAGGACCGTCTGTCTGAGGGCAGCTGGGATCGAGTGGAGCGTAAGGACACAGAGGTCAGCATCCCTCAGAGCTATATTGTCTAATTTAGCTTCTGTCTTCTCTCCCTCGCCTTCCTTCCTCCCCTCACCTGTATGGCTCGGAGCACCTCTGATTACCAAACACTTTTTTGATAAAGATCTCTCTGTCTGTATGTATGTGTGTGTGTGTGTGTGTGTGTGTGTGTGTGTGTGTGTAGGTCACGAGGTGGGTGCCTGACCACATGGCCTCCCATTGTTTCAACTGTGACTGTGAGTTCTGGATAGCCAAGAGACGTCACCACTGCAGGTGGGGGCTTCACTGTGGTTTTCTTACATTAAAAAACAACAGCACAAAGAAAATACCAAAAAATGAAAAAAACAACTTGGGTGCACTGTTGGACACACCTTCAGTCAGTACTCTGTAATCAGCTTTCTCCTCTTTCACTGATTTTGCTGGGTTTGAAATGTTTGTTCACATTTGTTTTAAAGAGAAAAATGTCCTCACTTAACCAATCATCATCCTCATTAGTTAATAAGTCTCACTCTTAATATTCTTTGTGATTCATAGCTCATCAGTTTACTTTCAGAGCTCTTAATATTAGTATCAGGCAAACAGAAGAGTCATTTACTTGTGAAATGTACCTTGTGCACCTCATTGTTTCTTTGTATTATCAGGAGTGTTGTTGTGGGTTGCTGCAGTGTTGTGGCTGAAGCCCATTGTTCGGTTACTTTGTGGTTTTGGGGTCCCAGCATTGGTCCAAAAAGGAACACACATAGGGCCGCATGTGTACACCGCGTTCATAATTATTTTCACTATCAACCACAAATTTTCTGTAATTTCTTATATTTATGAAAAAACTGTTTATAAAATATAAACTATAATGTCATCACAAGTTACCACTGCCCAAAATGATGAACCTTTCCTCTAAACCTTTAGTCCCTCATATCTCCTTATACTGTCTTCTATGGTAACTAAATCAAGATGAGCTTTAAAATCTTCCTAATTTGGTCATTCTCTAATCAAAATAATCATCTAATAATCATCATGATCTAATCATTTGCTCGTTTCTCTCGGTACTCTGTTGTTGCAGCACAATTCTGCCAATGAAGCAGCCTGCAGTTCAAAGACACACTCTGATTTGTATTTTCTAGGCAGTAAACCAAGCTTTTTAGACCAATTCAGCATCAAAGGTTAGCTATTTATATTCTCTACAGAAAAACTGAGACAGGTGTCCCAAATTGGAAAGAAATTCTTATCCACAGACAGGACATCACTCTGCTGGAGCTCTGTGTGTGTGGGATGGACAAAATGTACGCTACAAGTCCACACAGAAGATGTTCAATAAGTGTTAAATAGAGTCATTAGTATCAGTCCAGTTCCTCATTGAGACTACTTGTCATCAGCGAAGCATAAAGCTACATATGCTCTACGACTATTCAGTCATTGTTATGTGTTAATCTTCTCACTTACTGAATTGCATCAAGTCTATACTTGTGTATTTAAGATGATGGTGTTTACAAGGAGTATTTATCATCCTACTGTATAAAGGCTGTTAATTAACACACAGTATATGAAAAATATCTACATTTTGCTCCAAGTTGTTATATTTCACACACTTTTTGACACACACACACACTGAAGTCTTAATTTCTTTGGTCTGTATCATCAGATCCACATATGTGCCCTGTTCCTTTCTTGTATGAATAAAATGTCTCACTGTAACTCTCTGTGTGCTCTCCATCTTCAGGAACTGTGGCAATGTGTTCTGTAAAGACTGTTGTCATCTGAAGCTGCCCATCCCAGACCAGCAGCTGTATGACCCGGTGTTGGTCTGCAACACCTGCCACGACCTGCTCCTGGAGTCCCGCACTCGCGAGATCCGCAGCCAGCAGCTTAAGAAGGCCATCGCCACAGCCTCCAGCTGAGAGAAGCGTCCTGTAGCATGGCCCGCCTCGGCTCTGTCCTGGTCGTTTTGGACTGATGAGCTGAGCTCCCCGTTGTCACCCCAACCTGTTGTGGTTTTGGCTGCAGGGAGGGTGAAGGATGAGGAGGAATTGTTGCTGTTTGGGAGGCTCAGTTTGGAAGCGGAGATGCACTGTGAGGCTGTCTGAGTGGCGGAGAGGAGGAAAGGGAGAGTCTGTGAAGTGGGAGACTGAGATGGAGGCATGGCAGCAGGGGGAGGTTTTCCTGCAGAACACACCCCTTCTGTTCAAAGACATTTTCAGCCCGGAGCGCTGCAGCGTCCCGCTGCCTCCACACGGCTCTCCTCTAGCGGTGCCCTGTCCGAGACACATCTCAAACCTGTCCGCCCCAGCAGAGTCACCCACCTTTAGTACCAAACACCTGCACCCTCCGTATAGACACTGTCTCGCACTTCAGAGGACAATCGCTCACCCTTCCATGTGTCGGGAACTCCAAAGCCTTTACCTGTACTACTGGAGGCTTTCAACTTTAAAAGAAAAGAATTGCTGCTACAGTATTTAAAAGTCTAATTTTGTATTCTTATTTTGTGCACTACTAGCTGTTGTGTATTTGAGGGAATTTGAGACCAAACTTGAGCAAAAGGGAGAAATCTGCTGTTTACTTTGCCATCGCATCTTTTTCTTGGAGCCTGAATGTAATATGTAAAGGGTAACTGGATTGAGTTTATGTTAATGTGCATTTGGTGGGTCGTATATGTGTTCATTGCTGCAATGTGTTTTCAGAATTATGTATATGCACAGTCAATGTGGTTCTGTCTTTATCAATGCTTTCTCTCCAGTATAACACGTTGCAACATTTTGAGGGATCCGTATGGACAGATTGATGCAAGGCTGCGTGTTGTTTGTTTCGTGGGACGTGTGCTTGGTATGTTAAGAGGAAGAGAAGGCGTAAACGTTGGGAGACAGCAGGCTTCTGTAAGGTCTTCTTCTGATTTGAGAAAAAGTGAACGTACTGTGGGTTTTCTGTGATGTGACGAGGGACTTTCCAACTGAGTTTTCTACTGAGATGCTTGTGAATGAATGGCTTAATGTCCACATAAAGCTTGACGTCCACCTGACTGATGACTCCTCCTCAGATTGTTAACTGGCAGTAACGACTGCTCGGG
This sequence comes from Scomberomorus guttatus, assembly GCA_038419695.1. NCBI lineage: Eukaryota > Metazoa > Chordata > Actinopteri > Scombriformes > Scombridae > Scomberomorus > Scomberomorus guttatus. The sequence goes on from CM076460.1 coordinate 7,954,849, forward strand.
GAAAGACTGAACAAAGTGCTTGGAGTTTCTTCTTTTGTTTAGGAGGATTTCGGCCACAGTCCCCTTTAAAAATGTGTTTGTGTCTACTGGTTGTTCCTTGACAATAGTGCCATATTTTGTTTGTTCTTTTGTCTATTTTTAAAGCCTTTTTTCTTTCTAATGGATGGCAGCAGGTTTCTAATTGGCCACCTCTCTGTATGTTTTAATGGTACAGATAGTTAGCGGCTTAATAACACTGAGACAACTAAAGATTAACAGACGGTTCAGTTTGATAATGAGGCTAACCATTTCAATGGATGATTGGATGTCACTGAATTAGTTAACCTGTGTGGTTATCCATTGTCTAATAATTGGGATTTTTATTCACACGGTGTTCATGAAGTCAAAATCTCTAAGAGGAACTCAGAAATGTAATATACATAGTGATCTGATCTGTAGTGGTGGCTAAAATTTGTCACTTAATGAATAATTGTTGTAAAGAAATGCACTGTAAAAGTTAAATCCCATGGGTTAAAATAAAAGATTATATCATGCCTCTGTTTCACAGTTTGCTTATTTTCTTGGCTGGTGATTATGAAGCTGAATGCTTCAATCTGAGACAGACAGTGTGTGTTGAAATCAGCTGGTACATCATTAAGAGGCTCGAACTCACTGTTAACCGTCTGGGAGACGCTGCAAAGTGCAGTAGAGGAGAGGAAAAAACATTTATAACTGTTCACAGATTAAGAAAACTTTACTATACCAACGTAACCTCAGATTCACTTCACAACAAGGCGGCAACCCCCGGTACGTCTTTAAGAATAGGAAGTGCAGGTTATAGTTTACAAAAAAAAAAACATCTTAACAAAGATCAGTAGCAAACTGATGGAGCAACCTGTACAGTACAGAGAGATGGTAATGTGAATGTTTAAAGTTCACTTAAAATGCAGTGTGCTGAACTACAAAATACAAAATGTGCTACAGGTCATGAATGTTACTACAGACCCAAAAAATAATGGACCAGTGGTGAGATGGGAAAGATTATAAAACGTGGTTTCATTGATCATTTATACTGACTTCGACCTTTGATTGTGGCAGATACTCTGTGCTGTTGATTTTGTGCCTGGAATCTTTCGGCAGAGGTTTCTGAAACTCAAAGGTGGAAAACACTATTTACATGAACTCAGTTATGTAGTTAAACAATTCTGAAGTACTTGTACTTTATGCTTTTTTTTACTGCTACTAGGCGTAATAAAATATAATGCATTGATATACAGCAAATTAAACAAGCCAACTGTATGTAAAATCATTCAAATTAGCTCCAACTCCAACATTAAGATGCTGCTTACTCATTAATGCATTAGTAACAATAATCCTATGATATAATGTATAATAATATAACTCTGTCAGAGGATATTCTGCATAATAAGTATACCTTTACTTCTGTTACTTTAAGTTGCTGATAATAAGTAAAGTTATTGAAGACTTTTACCTGTAACGGAGCATTTTTACTTTGTAGTAGTGCTACATTTACTTAAAGATCCCCTTTAGACATGTTTTATAATAATATGAAACACATTACAGTGATGGAAAACACACCAATGCTTTTCTTCCATTTGTCCACCAGATGGGGCTTTACCATCAAGAGAAACACAAGGCGGTCCATCTGCTACAAGGCCAGCACCTTCACCAAATCATATCAAGAGTTTATTGCATGATGATTTCACTCGTCTTCCTCTTTTACTGGTAAAGGATGAGCAAAGCTGCGCCCTGATAGTAACCAACAGGCACTTCCTTCCTGTGAGCAAGTGTTGAAAATCAAGTCGATTAAGGAACATACAAGGAATGGAAGTGAAAACTTATATTTGTTATACATCACATAGTGTTCTATACTTTTTCTTTAATACCCCCCCCCCAACACACACACACACAATCTATATGAAGACTGACCTTCACACTGTCATCCCCATTCCCAGTCTTCCCAGTCAACACTTGCAGATTGCTGGTTAAAGTCTCCGAGAAGAGCAACGCAAGCTAATTCATTTTTTTTTAGGAAGAACTTCTGCCAATGTCCCTCACTGTACTCACTCAGCCTGATCAATAATTCAGGCTGAGGGTATTCTAGGTTTCCACCCGGTGAATGAAAATAAAAGGTGACAGCTCTTAACTTTTCTGCGGAAAAGTTGGAAGAGAGATGTTGAGATTTTTTGCAAAGCTTTGCACTGACTGGACGGGTTTTGTGGACACGGTGAACTGGGCCAGAAAATAAACCTTTTTAAAGATTTCACTTGATATCCTCTTTTAGATGCGAAGCTCTCAGGTGAAGGTGTGTGTGTCTCTGTCTCTGTCTGACTAGTTAAACCTCACTGAATGAAACTCTGTGCTGCCAAACATTGTTCAAATCCGTAGAAGTTTATTTTGAATTCTAGTTCAGATCCTAAATTACTCAAATTAAGTCAGGTTGAATTTTGGGAGAATGTGTCACAAATGATGCATGAAACATCTAGAATATCTGCATCTGATTAACCCTTACATACTGTTCAGGTCAAATCTGACACATTTTTACATTTGACAGCAGTAAAAACACCCTGAACATCTTTCTTTTAGCCTGAAATGTTATGACCTCTCCTAAAGTGACCCAGAATAAACATATTTCAACTTTAAAATTTTTTTTTGCCTCTAATACATATTTTTGTAGAGGGTGTTTGACCCATATTTATTCCAAAATTCAAAAATCACCATTCAAAACTGTCTTCACATCCAATCAAATTCATTAAAATCATTATGGCTCTTATGCTCTCCTGTTTTATGTAATATAGAACCATGATACAGTGTGATTGTGAATGCTTTTTCTCCATAAACAAATAGTGTAAAACCTAAAGAACCATTTATTAATTACTGATAAGGTATTTATGAATGAAAAATGTTGTGGTTCAGAAGTTTGGTATAGAGACTAATTATGAGGGGATACTGTGAAGGGTCAAATGGTGCATGTTTAAATATTTTACTTAATTTAAACATCATAGAGCTTCAATATAAAGCTGCATCAAGCTGATACAGAATCTGTATGTATGGTATTGACAGTGTGAAATAAGATGATTATTAAGATGTCTTAAACATGCAGGAATAGGGTGAAATTAAAGTAGAGAGGAGCATATATTCCCTCTCTTTCCTCTGAGGGCCACCTTGAGTTACCTGTGGAGAAATCAGCTGCCCATATTGATGATCAACTCCATTTGATTTCCTCCAGTGCTCCAATTACCTCTCAAATCATCAGGAAGTGTTTGCCCATCAACACCATGGCTTGAATGATTGCATTAGATTTGGGCTCCCGCACACCAGGAGCCCCATTGATAGGCCCTCAGAGGAGCTCTTATCAGTGGAGAGCTTTATTAGAGGCGATGCTCGAAGGGGGAGGGGCCACACTCTTTCTTTCCTGACGGGTATGGTGATAGATAAGTATAAGACCCCCTGCAAGAATGCGATCACATTGGAAAAAACAAGTCATTGTGTTGCCTTCCCTCGGTCGAGACAGAGACGCTCCAAAATGCAGCATCTAATCCTGCCCGTTCTCCTGGCATCCCTATGGACTCTCTGCACAGGAGGAGGAGGTGAGTCAAAAATGCATTCATAGCTGATGATATATGTGAAATAACTGGTGGCTTTATTTTAATTTCCCTTGCCATTGCACAGGTCCAAGAAAGAAAGGGGATAATTAGCTGGAAATTAGATATTTATTCTTTAATATTATCTGGTCTTTTTCTGCAGAATGGGTCTTTTTACATCAGTTTTTTGTATTTTTTATCAAAATCTGTGAGGTTAATTTAGCCTACATCTCGGCTCAAACTAAGCATGCAATTAATAGAGCATCCATGTCTGGATTAATGTAGCTATTTAATCCGTTTTAACACAAACAGTAGATTTGAAATAAATAAGCTTGTCAATGGGGTGAAGTTGGTTTTTTTTACCAGTTTTTTCCAACCGTGCCAGTCACTTTACTCAGTTAGAAAGTTGATACATTGTGGAATCCAAAGAATCTAAAAAAAGATAGAAATCTGCAATCTTCAGAGAAACAAACGGAGTCACTGAAGAGCCCCTAGCTCCCCAGATGAAAGAGAGGCTCCGCCGCACCGAAAGCGCCTGCGTGACTCTCTCCACACACACACCTGCCCTGTCCATCACACTGATGTGACACCGGGCATTGCTCCATGTGTCCGGCATGATCATCTACACCTTGCATTTACACCACTGAGCTGCCTGTTCAAGGGCATGATACGATAACGAGCGAGATCCAACAAAGCAGAGCTGAGCCGAAGACGAAACGCGAGCAAGATCTGCCGGAGCTGAGATTCCCTCAGTGCCTCTCTGTCTATCCCCTCTCTCCCTCTCTCTCCCTCTCTCTCTCTCTCTTGCACCTGCTCGGATCCAGGCTGAGCCAATGACAGACGTTTGCGTCCTCGCTGCAGCAGAGAGACGCGTCGAGCTGCGCGCCGCCAATGTCTCCAAATGTCTCAGCGGTGGATACTGAGGTGTTAATTTCACAAAAATGCCTCGAGGCTTAGCGAAGTAAACCAGCTCTGATGAATTTGGCACCGCGACTCTAAAGGAGAAGATTAGATCTGGGGATGTGGATGAAGCTATGACTGATTACTGAAAACAATATTTGGTCGGTGTGATTAATCATTGGTCAGAGGATGAACAATTGCGCACATCGGGAAATCTCATCAACACGCCCCTGAATTCCAAATACATGTTATATCGGTCTTTAAAATGTGATCATTACGGTGCCAACTTAAATTAAGCTTTCCAGTAATTGTTTTTTTTTCTATACTGACTTAGCATACCTGTCTGCATATTCAGGAGTAAGTTATATATTATTTAGAAATAAGTGCGTTTTTTCCGTATTGTCTTTGGTTTTATCTCCTACTTTTACGGTTATTTTTTGGTGATGATTGGAGATAAAAACACCAGTCCAAATAAAAACACTGCTGTAAATACTGACAAACAGTTTTATATTATATGTTATATATTATAGCCTTCACTTATTTATTTAGGCCAGTGTTGCGGAGGAGCATGAAACTATGAACCCTGATTTCTTCTGGGAGCCTGAATCTCTCTCAACGTCCGTCCTGGATCCCAGTTTGGGGGACGCAGCCAGTTAGTTACAAAACGGTGTTTGAAGTCGCTCTCTGGCATATGAGGGGTACCGGGGCTGGCATGGCTTAGTCTCAGTCTTTCCTTTTCTTTTGAATCTGCTCTGTGTGAAGTGCAGCGTCTCCGGCGCACAGTTTATGTCTGGCTCTCTGCTGCACAATGACATGAAAAGATCCGTCTCCGTGTCAGCCGGCGTGTATTCACATTACGTTTTCACCCCGCTCGACGTGCGGGCAGACGTGGTTTTGTTTGTTTTCCTTTCGCTGCCTTTTGTTTTCTCCTTGACAGTTTCCTCAGTTTGCTCTCTTGGCAGAGCTCTCAGATCCATTGAAACCCATTCATATTGTTCATTTGCCCCAGCGCCGCACAAAAGATCAAAGCCATGCTGCGATTGGTCAAGAATTGTGCGGACAGAGATCTGATTGGCTGTGTTGGAAACAAGCGACTGTGAGCCATAAAAATAGACATTTCTACTTAAGGGGGAAACATATTTACTATTCGGCTAAAACTAAATGATTTATCTCTATCAGCTTCTGTCATGTGTCATAAATCATCTTCTATCAAGGCCCTGATTGATGACAATTATCAGATGTAATTGGCGCATCTTATCTTTGTAGGACTCACACAGCTGTGGTCCTGAATCCTCTTGAGATGAGACTGGTTTTAGCTGTGGCCTCATTGCACATTTCTGAGGACTTTTAGTCATATCCAGTCACTGAGACTATCAGAAAATGACATATTTTCAGTTACCACCCATGCTGTCAGGCCTGAGTGATCATCTCGCCTGTAGTGGCAGAGAATAATTACAAATTTCTGTTTTTTTTTTCTTCTCCCGCAGCGTTCACGCTCCACTCACACACCATGCAGCAAGTATAAAGCTTTATTAAAAAATAAACCCCCAAAAATGGAGTGCCTCTTTATTTACTGTGACTGAATGATGGCACCAGTGAACCCACTCAAATGTTTGTCCCCCTCCCCTGCTCAGTTTATTTTCAGTACCCATTATCATGGCAGAGCAGGAGGAAAAGACTCCCCAACATGGCAGAGAAACCAAGCGTCAACTTCCTTCACAAACACCGGGAGAAGTCCTCATACAATTCTCATAACAGAGCAGGAGACCCTCCCCGTATTTTTTCAATGGCATGTGTGTTTTTCATAAATATTTGATTTGTGAGATAGCTGCAGATATTTGTCTCCGGGTACGGGATGGAAACATGCAAACCAATTGTGAAATATTAATAAACCGTCAGACAAACATGTGAGAACGTGGTCTCGCTGATGCAAAAGATTGGCTCTGTGTTTATTCTGATAGCACGGAAAGATAAAGCACAAATGGCAACTTTTTTGTGAATAGGAAGACAATTCCTGTGTATTAGGGGTTTTGTATGGCCGGGAATAACAGCTGACCTAAACTAATAGGGGAACAATTCACTGTTTGCAGTAAGGAAAGAAAAAATAAACAATTAATAAAAAGACACATTTGTAAATACACATAAAAATCTAGCTGGACAGTTGCCAGTATATCTGTCAAGAAGAAACATCCCATTCTGCTCTGACAATAGGCTGAGACTTGTTGTTGTCACTCAGAGGGTAACAATTGCAGGAACTGACTGATAATGTCACTGGCATCAACTGTGTGCATGTATTCTTTCCATTGTTTGCTGTTGACAAATCTGAAGATGAGGTGTAGGGTGAATTGGAGTAATGTGGGACAATTTCTGCAATTGGCCTTTTGGCAATATATTTTGATATGAAGCCAATACATATTATCTGCATCCAATGCCATCGTTAAATCCCCAAGGTGTTTTCTAATCATATCAGAGAAGAGAACGCAAATGTCACACTCGAAATAGAAATTGCAAATATAAAAGAACACCTTGTGACAAATTGTCCCAGATTATGTGCCTTTTTCCTAATGTGGGACAGTTCAGGCTGAAAACTGGGACACTCATCGGGAGGCTGAAAAGTCTACACTGAAAGGTGTAAATCACCATAATTTATACAATAATAATTCAATAAATCAATTTCAAGACACCCCAGGTTTCATTTGACAGCAGTGCTATTCATTAGCATTTGTTAGAAGAAGAGATAGATGCATTTGAGCTTAGGTGTCCTACATTACACTAATTCACCCTATCTTCTAAATTAAAAATCTTGTTTTGAAATAATCTTTTTCTGTGTTGCAGATTGGTGCTATCAGTCCCAGTTCACCTGTGATCATCAGTGCAACAGTAAGCTTCTTGAAATTCTAAAGGTGTGCCATTTTTTAATGTGAAAAACGCTGAACAGAAGGTTTGTTTAACGCTGGTGTTTTACTTGTTTCAGCACCAGAGAAGTGGAACCACGCCAACAGCGAATGTGCAGGAAAACAACAGTCGCCCATCAACGTTGTCACCAGAAAGGCTCTGACAGACGAGCGTCTGACTCCTTTCCAGTTCAGCAACTACCAGCAGATCTTCAGAGGCACAATCAAGAACAACGGCCACTCGGGTGAGCATGTTTTCCATGAAGCATTAAATATCCATCGATGCATTTCGGAAGCTGTTGTGTGAACTCTTTGTGCTCGGTGTGTGTCCGCTTCAGTTCAGGTTGAAGTTCCTCACGCCGCCACCATCTCAGGTGGAGGCCTGCCGACCAGCTACAAGGCTGTGCAGTTCCACCTGCACTGGGGCAACAATGGAGGGCCTGGCTCCGAACACACCATCGATGGGGAGCAGTATCCTATGGAGGTACCTTTACCTTACAATGCAAAACACACACAGCCTGTCTCTGACATGAACAATGGATTGAATGATGGATTGACATGCATGTCATTCACAATAAAGACATTAAACAGGCATATATGGAGTCAAAACCAGTAATGATGTTCACTCACTGTCCACTGAGAGAAACATCATATATTTTGTTCAAATATGGAATTTAACAACTTTGAAAGCATAATCCGCGACTCAAATGAAAAGAAGTTTCCTCCTTTAGTTAAGTGATCATCTGATGCCATTAAAGGTTTGTTCATATCAATAATAGTTGTAAACACAGACCAATAATTTGAATTATGACCATAAAATTATTTTTCTCTATAAATGAAACTTTTTAAATATGTTTGTAAGTATCCTGTATCTTTAATTTAAAGGGCAAGGCTGTGGATATTCTATATTTCTTTTTATAATTAACAAATCCCATTAAAAGACCACCAAAAAGTCTGCATATCAATACTTTCTGATTTCCCTACCTTATCTGTGGCATTCAAGCCCATTCATTCCTGCTGAAGATGTAAATCTTTAAAAACAGGTCACAAACATGTAGGCCTATTTTTGTTTTTTTAAAAAGGCCCTGTAGTTTTTAGCAAATGTCACTCAGACAGTAGTAAATAGTGCATTTGTTGAGAACTATGCACTAGTGATAACTTACAGAAGCAGGACAGTGTAATAGGGGTTGAAATAAACTCCAGTGCCCATGTTCATCAGCATGAAGGAACATGTCACACAGTGCAGCAATAACGGACAATAACGGAGGTCTGTGTCACAGAGGAATAAGATATATCAGGCTTTGACTACAAAGACAATAGTTGTTAGTAGGATACATTCATTGTTGGTTTTGATCTTTTAGTGGGATTTGTTGACAATAATAAAAATGCACCCAACTTAGAGACTCTTTAAATGGTTAAAATACTAATTGGCCCTTTAAATTTCACTTTTTTATTGTTGCACCAATTCATTCTGTGATTAATTGTTGATTGTTAGGTGAGTTAGGAAAACATTTCTTTATCAGTAGTCTTTTAAGACAGGTTTTTGATAAAGAGTTGCTTAACTTGAGCTCCTATTGTGTGAGCATTAAATATTTTCCACAAATGTTGCAATGGCCCTAAACTGATAAAATCGTGACATTTGTGTTGGCCCATTTACAACAAGGTTCTACACATACTGTTGTAACATCAATATTATTTTTTCTACAGCTGCATATTGTTCACATGAAGCAACATTACTCTGATCTGACAACAGCACTATCAGACCCAGAGGGAGTTGCGGTCCTTGGGTTTTTCTACGAGGTAACCATTTGAATCCTGTATTGTCATAATCAAACTATTACAGAACAGACCTCAACTTGAAATGAAACAATGCTGAAATGTGCCACTTTTCATTTTCAGAGGTCCAAAAGTGCAAACCGGAAGTATGACTCCATCATAAACGCTCTGCAAAGCATCAAAACCACACGTAGGTATTCAAGTTCAGTTGAACCAACTAAAAACATGAAATCATAGCAGTGATCCTAATGTCTCCTCTGTGGCTTTTCTGTTTTTAGATGCCAACACATCTCTGCTTTCCATCTCCGTGGCGCAGCTGATCCCATCTGAGCAGAATATGACCACCTATTACCGCTATAAGGGCTCCCTGACCACCCCAGGCTGCACCCAGGCTGTGATTTGGACTTTGTTTGAGAACCCCATCCCCCTGAGCATTGACCAGGTTAGATTTTTTTATACCCTTTCTGTCCTTTGGTTACATGGCACAGTTTATAATTTGAAATTAAAGGACCAGTGTGTAGAATTTAGTGGCATCTAGCAGATCGGACTTGGCAGAAATTGAACATGATATTCCTAAGTATGTTTTAATTAGTGTATAATCACCTGAAGATAAGAGTTGTTGTGTTTTCATTACCTTAGAATGAGCCCTTTATATCATAGGGAGCGGGTCCTCTTCCACTGAACCTGCCATGTTGCACTGTCATGTTTCTACAGTAGCCCAGAACAGACAAACCAAACACTGGCTCTAAAGAGGGCCTTTCGCATTTTTCACAAGTTTAGTGGCCATAGGTTCTCCTACACACTTGGAAGGGGAGGGGGAGGGGTATTCAGTTGGTTGCAACCTCACCACTAGATGCCACTAAATCGTCCACACTGCTCCTTTAAAACTGCAGCCATCTACAAAAACGCTACATTGACAAAGTTTGTCAAATTACAAACCTTGATGTGCCACCTTATTTCTACCTCAGCTGATCTCTTTCCAAAAACTGGAGCCTAAATTTGTGTTTTCCTTCTGCTCCTCCAGCTGCAGGCATTCTCACAGCTCAAGTTCCACGATGGGAAGCCAATGGTGGGGACCTTCAGGCCGGTGCAGCCCCTGAATGGCCGGAAGGTGTTCCGGTCGGGAAGTGCGGTGATCCTGGCCAGCTCCGCCCTCCTTGTGGCTGCCATTGCTACGGCTTTGGGACTGTCCCAGCCCAACTAGAGCGAGGCATTCTGTGCTGCACTACGACACCCATGAACACAATAAGTTCTGTATCACTCCTCCGCTGAACCCTGGTTTGTAACATCTTCATCGCATGGTTGCTAAGATGATCGACCACGTCGTAGTGCAGGCATTGCTCACCTGGTGTCCCCCCCCCCTCCTTATGACACACATGACAAAGGCATTTTGTGGATTGCCTTCGAGGTGCTGTAAGGGTTCAATCAGCATTCATGCATGCATAGTGAAGCAGTAGGTCTTATTTCAGCATTATGAATGTGCCATAAAACAGGTTACAAAGCACTCAAAGTGACAACTAAATTCAAACTGACCATCACAGACCCTCTTAGCTCTGCCCTTATTCTTCACAGCATCATCCTAAACACCAGCACACATACATCCTCATACACTGTAAACCTCATCCACCTTTTCCAATGTCAGGTATATTTAGTCTCTGCTAATGTCAGAGTGAGTCGCCGATGGTTTGCGTTCCGAGTGCCAATGTCAGCCCCATAACCTGGCACGTGACAGCTTGTTCTCAATGGGGCATGAGAACGGTATGGAGCTATTAATAGCAGAACTGAGTCATAAAAACAAGCTCCATTTCAAAGCCAGCGGTCAAAGGAGTCAGCAGTTTGGCTTTTCTCTCAAAGTCCAGGAGCTCACAGCGTGGCCCTCAGGTGAACCCGTAACAACCGCTCAGTCAGCAGTTGGCTTGGGAAGGTGGGAGATTAGGGGGTGCGGTCTTGCTTTTCTCCACTGGAGTCCAGTGTCCATGATGAACAACTGCGTGCTGTTCTGAGAGCAGAGCTGCAATCCTCTCTCCCCCCAGACTCAGAGGCTACTGACACCTGAGACACAGACAAAGATGCAGATCTGCTGATGCTCTGATTTTGGGTCAAAAAGTGAGTGAGCTTGGTTTCCGGAGGGGAGGGGGAGCAGCATGAGGAGACAGCAAGACTTTTGAGAATCAACCCAGCATATAAAATGTCACCTCTGTTTTCAAAACAATTATTTTCATGCATCTCTAAACACTTAAGAGTCACATGAATCAGCATGTCTTTATGTTTCAGATGTCTATTATGAGCTCCATGTGAAGCTGCACACACACACAATCTGTACACACACTTCAGTCACCCCATTTCTGACCCATAAAGTTCAGTGAGCTTATATGGAGAATATGTGACTGTGTTCATGGCTTGTCTTACAGGGTCTCGGATGCACTGAATGTTATCGACTGTGAATTACACCCCACTGAGTTCTCACTCATTTATTCAGGAGGACTCGTTATGTAATCTAGTGAGAGATCTGTGCAATTTTCCAGCAAGATTTATTGTGATGATCGAGCAAGGGATCTGTGTATTTTCCATTGTTTCATAACGCATCAAGTTATATTTCTATGCTGTGTCATTGTACACATATATTTATGTACCGAATGTGTATATTGATATGAGACGCACAGTTATTGTTATTTATGTATTGCGAAGTTCATATAGTACTGAATGCAAACCCATATATGAAGTTGTTCATGACCAATCGAGTTTACGTGTATGAGATTGTCAGGTTGTAATACTTGAACGTGTCGTAAATAATATGGAGAATGTGTTCCAATTGAACAATAAACTACTTACATGCCTTTTTAATCACAGTCTGCTTCCATGGGCACAATTTAAGGTTCTTGAACTTGATCAAAACAGTGTTCAGCCTCAGTGTCAGTCCTGCCGCCACATCTCTGCACGGTGAAAACTGATATTAGAATACACTCTGCTGGCTCTGTTGTTTGTCTGCTAGCTCAGACACACAGACAAGCTTCTTAGTTTTCCCGTCCGATTCCCCTTCACTTTTATCAGGAGAGTATTGAGAGCACTCATCTAAAACCCTTAATCCTTTTCTAATTGACTTGTTCTTGATATTATGGGGGAAGTTTTTGGCCAAAGTTCACTTACATGTTAAACAGGAGATTGTTGTATCACACACAGCTCACTATCAAAGCTAGAAGAGGACTTACACAAACACACTAAAATCTATAACACAACATGCACCTTTCTTTTTTCTTTCCGGCCTCCGAGACAGATTCAAGGTGCTTTTTCAAACTTTATCCCCTTTCAAGTTAATTTATGTCCTCCTCCCCCCGTGATTAAGGAATCAAAAGGCTTATTGTGATGGATAGGCTCAGGAAGACAGCAGCCTCTCAGAGAGACATGGATGGAGACAGAGAGAGTTTGGACAAAGGCTTGAATGAAAGCTTCCCCTGCTCGAGCTATTATTAACTATTGCTTCTTCAGGTAAGCGTCAGGAGGGATTGGGGATCAAGGGGCGGATGGTTAATATCTGGCAGTGGTACGCTGGTCCTCCAGTTAACAGGACAGCACCCATACAACCTCACTAACTCCTAAATCTCCCCTTAAATGCCCCATATCCCTGGGGTCTCTAGGACAAAGGGTGCCATTCTCCCTGGGAGAAACCAGAGGCATCCTCATATTGAATCAGACCTCCTTGAGACACACTCAACAGCCCATCAGATAGCCAGCTGCAGTTAAAGGTCAGTGGGCCGGTCTTTGTCTGTGTAGTATGGAGGAAAACAAACAGTGTCACCTTTACTGCCTCTCTATGTGATGTCCCTACTCTTTGCGTCCTCATCTCAAGCTCAAAATAACTCCCACATAGCCTGTTGATCGATGCTGCGATGCACGTGTCTCTACGCTGAGCTGTCAGCGAGAGATATTTGTGACCCAATCAACTTTTCCTCTAATCCAATTGATACACCTGCTAACCTAGTTACTGTGCTGTCAGTGATATGACTCGCAGAGGTGTCTGCCAACTGTGAGGGTCATGATGTAACGTTAGCCAGCGGTGGAAAATAACCCCTCTCTTGCCAGGTAATCTAGTAGCAGCTAGCCAGCGACAATGACCCTCACTACTCTTCTCTTGTTTTTACAGGGATAAAGATCTGGAGGAAGCAATCGAAAGGGGCCAAACATTCATTTCCTCTTAAATTAAACTCAGGAGGGGAGAGCAGAGTGTTGCTTTGTGCTTAAAAGTTTAGCGCACAATGGCTTTCATTCAGGGAAAATTACAGAAATACAGCAAGGTGACCATTAACTGTTGATATCTTTTTTTGGAGCCCACTTATCACAACACAGACACAGTTACAGCCATTAACATACATTTTCCATCAGTGGGGGTGATATCCTATCATTTATGCACAGCCGTTGACAATCAGTTTACATCCAGTGCAGTGATAAATGTTGAGAAAGAATGTGAAGCTACTCAAAGCCTTTTGATCCCTCTGTGTAGGATAATGAGTAAATCACTGGGTTCAAAAAGCCTTCTCAAGAGCTTCATTCTTTCTTTCAACGACTGTTGAGCTTCAATTGCAGGGGAGGTCAAAAGTCACCGTGGTCAAAATGAACACAACAGTCTCATAGCAAGCTGGGATCCCTTTATCTGTAATCCTTGTTTGCATCTTGATCTGCTCACTGATGCTCTGAGGTGTTTAAAGGTCCAGTGTGTAGGATTTAGTGGCATCTCAGCAGTGAGGTTGCAGATTCCAACCAACTGAATACACCTCCCCTCCCCCTCCCCTTCCAAGCGCGTAGGAGAACCTACGGTGGCCGAAAAAACTCACAAAAAACATGTAAGGCCCTCTCTAAAGCCAGTGTTTGGTTTGTCTGTTCTGGGCTACTGTAGAAACAGTGTTGACAGTGCAACATGGTGGCAGGGGACCTGCTCCCTATGTAGATATAAAGGGCTCATTCTAAGGTAACAAAAACCCAACAATTCTTATTTTCAGGTGATTATATACTAATTAAAACATAATTATGAATATTATATTCCATTTCTGCCAAGTCTGTTCCCGTTAGATGCCACTAAATCTTATACACTGGTCCTTTAAGGAGCGCGCCTGGTCAAGAGGCGATGGGATCAGCTGCTGCAGAGGCGGCTCAGTGCTCCCGCTGTCGGACTCATGAAAGTGGAGTCAGTAAGGCAGAGAGAGCTGGCTCTGAGGCCGGTCTGATAGAGTCAGCTAAAGCGATAGGTTAACCACTGTAATCCCCTTTAGGAGCAGCAGCTTTGGGAAAGTGATCTGGATTAGTCTGGCCTGCTGTAGACAGTAGTTCATGGAGGAATAAGAGGGGTGGATGCACAGATATGGAAGAAAGCCCTGCAAAAACACTGATAGAAGAAAATTACCTCTAGAGTCAGGGGAATTTCAGTCAATAATTATGAACACAAGCAGCTCCCCCCTCTCTTCCAAAGTCGACTTGAACTATAAACCTGGATCAGCTAGACAGGAAATAAACAGTACTTGTGTCTAAAAGCGCCTTATTCTATTCAGGGTTGGCACCGTTGGTCTCTAGTTTGTGAGTGTATGTGTGTGTGTGTGTGTGTGTGTGTGTGTGTGTCCTGGATGCCTAAAAGTCTGAGGGTGTGCAGCTCTGAAAAGAAGCGAGTTTTACCCTCCTCTTCCATCAGATTATTAAGGAGGTTACACGCTGCCCACAGACCTGTGAGATAAGTGCTGGCATTGTCAGAGAGCCATAGCAAAGATATGATAAGTTTACCACAAGTGAACCCTATCACAGCAAATGTACTCACAAGGCCGAGCATGAGCAAATCAACATGAGAAACTGTTCTCTGGGAGATTGCATGGACAGAAATCAAAATATATGAACAAAGTTAACTGCGAGGAAGCTGATATCATGGCACCTTTGTTGTGAAAGTGACGCTCCACCGTGACCTGAGTGCAGACTTGGACTGTGGTGGCGTCAATCAACAGGAAGAAGGCTCAGGCTGGGGTGAAAGACAGTTTCAGCTAACAGAAACAAAGGTACCTTAAGTACCAGCGCTCACAAAGAGCCGGAGGCAAACATGGTGAAGTCGTTCTATTTTGGACAACAATGTTATTTGGCTGCATTGTTCTGGGGGGTCGGGGAGGGGGGGTCGGTGGGGGCACAAGCCAGTGCAGGGTGAGGGGTCTTCTAAAAAGTGAAAACTGATGTGAAGCTTTAGGTTGACCCTACATTCCCCGCTAAACCAGATTTATGGCAGTTTTTCCTGAAAAACTACAGAGAGATCAGAATTGTATCCTCATCATATACTGATCACTAGCGTTCATATATTTCCATTAACCACATGTATATTCTCTTCAATGTAAGTGTGTAATAAAAAAAAGGGATGAATTCCCAACAATGTGTTAGAGGCCACAGAAATCCTGCCAGAGGCGGGTCTGCAGGGCATAGTGCACACTCACATAACCTGTCCAAAGACTGCACTTAGCAATGGTCGCCAATTGTATTCCCAATCCACACATGAGGATGTGATAACACGTGTTCTATTATATATCTGACTGTTAATACAATCCAGTACACACCCACCCATCCAACCCTTCTACCGGTGCCACAATTTTGTTCTGGCTGGCGGCACACCCTGTTCACCCGGACTACGTGCGGAAGCAGAGGGCATTCTCATTTTCCATTTGTTAAATTGAATTTCATGAGTCATTCTGACCAGTCACAATGACAGCGAAAGGCTGCTGCCTGCTGGTACATCACGACAAACCCCCACCGCCCGCCACCCACCTCCCACCCACCACTCCCCCCGGCACTCAGCCTCATACCCCGCCTTCCCTACGTCACACTCTGCTGCTTTTTGAATGCAAATAAAGCCACACTGGAGAAGAAAAAGGCTAAAAAGGGCTATGTTTTGGTCCAGCATCAAAAAAGTGTTTGCTACAGGGGAAGAAAAAATACAGTTTGTTCTTTTCAAGCAGCAATATTTATATTTTTGAAGGAAGGAGACACTGCCAGCAACCACATGCAGGCAAACATACAACTGCAGGATGAGGGGACAGAGGAGACGGAAATGTCCTTGGACTTTACAGTAGCTGTGCAGAGCTCTGTTCAGTACAAACTGATGTGAATATACATACATTTGGGTATTCAACAATAACCTACATTAATCATACACAAAGCCAGAACAATCCTGACACATTATCATGCTGGCATGACATATGGATATGGTCTTTTAATTATGATCTATATAATATAAAGGGGTGCTATGGGACATAGAAGAGAATGATTATTTTAGCATCCTGCTGCAATTTACAATTGGCTTTTTAAAGCCACTTCCGCTGTCTGTGGCTCTAATGTGTGACTTACTATATGAAGGTGGATTAACTCGTCAGTAACTTTCACTTTCACAGCACACATAACATTCAGCAACATTCAAGGAGAGTAATGAATTAGTTGTTAATTGGTCAACACTTCCTCACATGGTGTAACTCACACAGCTCCAGGTGTTATCACACAATACATGAGTAGATAAGCAGTATGACATTAGTATGCTGAAATAATATGAAATAAATAAATGGTGCTTCAGCCTACACGGTCTCTGTGAAATGCTGTGGATTATTTTCTCTGCTCCCACGCTTCATAATACTCTGTACACATGTACAATCAATCTGCTCATGTTCTTCACATGCATATATTTCTGTTCATATCTCTGAAAACAATGTATTTCTGTAGCTTCTGTGGCTGTAACTTGTGATTGATTGCTTGTAAGCCTGATCTGATATTTCTGACAAATAACACACCCACATGTCTGAACACATGATGATTCCTCAATTTAAGATTTTGCTAATGTGTAACTGACAAGACTGAATTAAACTGTCACCTGCAAATTTGAACACATTCAGCTGAGTTTATTCATAAATTTGATATGATACACACTATCTACCTAACTGAATGATACGGACATCTACACATCTTTTTTTTTGGCTAAATGGAGGCTGAATAACTCCACAACAAGACGCCTTATGCTGTGGCTAACATGTTAGCTAGAAATGACCTGTTTACACATTAGCAGACATTAGCTTTGTTCAGAGTCATTTTTCTGGCCAAGTGACAAAGTGTCACTCTCCTTTTAGCTATGTTTTAGAGAAGAAATATGTGTCTGTGTACCATTGGTTGCTGAGCAGGTAGTGCACAGTGTGTTTATCAGAACTTTTTGATGAAAAGAAGCTCCCTGCTTCTGGAAACTTTAGCGAGAGCAGTGAGAATGAACAACACAGTACATTTGCACTTGTAAAGCTAAAACACTGAGCTAAAACAGGCAAAAATACTCAGTAGAGCTGCAGCATTGGGTAATATTTTATTCATACATAATATTGAATAGTGGAGCTTTAAAGGTGCAGTGTGTAGAATTTAGTGGTATCTAGCAGAACGGACTTGGCAGAAATTAAATATAATATTCATAAGTATGTTTTAATTAGTGTATAATCACCTGAAAATAAGAATCATTGTGTTTTCGTTACCTTAGAATGAGCCCTTTATATCTACATAGGGAACGGGTCCTCTTCCACGGAGGCCGCCATGTTTCTACAGTAGCCCAGAACAGACAAACCAAACACTGGGGACCTTTCACCTTTCTTTTTTTTTTTTTTTTTGCAAGTTTCACAGCCACCATAGGTTCTCCTACACGCTTGGAGGGGGAGGCGTCACAAATCCTACACACCGCACTTTTAACTTCATTTGGCACTTTAACTTTATTTGGTAATTAATAAAGTAATGTAATCCTTATTAAGTGTTTCAGTGAAGTGTATGTAATGACAGTCACAGACTGAAGTCGACAACCAAACAGCCATTTCATCAGAATGTGTCAAATACAGGATAAACAAGCATTCAGTACCTAACAGTACTTAGTAGTAATTAAACAGCACTTAAACAGAGGAGCACCTTCAGCAACAGACTGATCTCCCCAAAATGTTCCACCAAGCGACACAGAAGGTTTTCTGCCAGCAGCCATCAAACTTTACAACTCTTCCCCTCTCTGCCAACATGGGATCAGGCTGTGCTTTCCACCCTGTGCTCTTCCCCTTCTCATGATAACTGGTTAAGAATTACACTATATATAATAATTATTATTGTTCTGCACAATGTATAATAATAATAATGTGCACATTGCACACTGTAATATAATTCTAGTCTTGTTTTATTGTTGATCATGGTTCATTATATACTATGGATATAATCATTGGACAATGGATAAAACTATTTTTAACTTTTTTACTGTTTTTTATTTATTTATTTTATCTCACCACTCTCATTTTATTATATACTATGTATATAATTACTGCACAAGGTATAATAACAACTTTTTCTATTTTACTATTTTACTATTTATCTTATTTTATTCTATTGTTGTGTGTGATATGTGGTGGGCGGTCCTGTTGTGGCACTTAAATTTCCCCTTGGGAGTAATAAAGTATTTCTTATTCTTATTATTATTGTTACCTGCGTCATCGGGGCGTTTGCTGTTTGCGGTTTGTTTTAGTCATCTCTAGAGATTACAAACCAAAATTATTTATCAAGTTCCTCAGGAGAAGGAACTCTTAGCAATTTTGTTGTTGTCGTTTTATTTGTAATGGTCATCTTCCTGGCAACTGTGATGTTAGAAAGCATGACAAAAGATTTCCCTTGCCAGCCACCACTCACACTGCTTCCACCTGAAAAACAATGTAAGACAATAAATAAGGGTAGCTGTACTGTATCTATACTTAGGTTTAGTTAGTTAGTTAGTTGGTTAGTTAGTTAGTTAATCTAAAAGGAATATTCTTAAGACAAACATAGTCCAAAGTGTATAAAAATTAAAGTTATTTAAAGTTTAATAAAAGGTAAAAAAAAAGATAATAAAATAAAAAAGATTTGAAACTGTATGTCAAACAATCCTGTTTATTCTTAATTTATTCTTTGGAAATTTAAGAAAATAGTAATTGTATTCTAATTTTACTTTTTTGTTACTCAAACTGCAACAAGAATTTGTGCATGTAAACATTCGTTAATTTATAAATCTGACAATTTAAAATATAGTGATGTTCTTTCTGTGTAATTTTAGTAACTACTAATTACTTTCCGAAGAAATAGTTTGACATTGAACAGCTTTTTATAAAACACAGAACAAAACGCAGTTGCTTGTTCCACTGTGCCACCCAGAAAATATGACTAAATTTGTCGGCGTACTTCCAAATAATCACACAGATCATTCCAGGGCCTATTATCATTGAGCAGTCCACATACAGTAGAGTCTATTTTTGGCCAAATGAATTGAATCCTTTGCTCCAAAGCAACATACAGGTTTGATTAAAGGCACAACTGCATGCTTAAAAATAAAGTATCATTTACAATACAAATCTTTAACCTCTGCAGCCCAAAAAATGCAGAATTGTAAATATTTGCATGAATGATGTAAAAGGCATCTACAATTTGTCATTTGATGTAATGGTGCCACCATATTATATTTGAATGAACAGAATGAAATGAAATATAGTATGCTATTTATATCAGAATCAGATTTATTTGCCAAGTAGCAAGTACAAGGAATTCAATGTGATCCCGATGTCAACAGAAAAAATAAATAATAAATAAATATGAACATTAAACAATAAACAAACACAAATATAACAGTGTAAGAGAGGGACAGTAATTTACAAAAATTCTATGTAGTGGGGAGGACTATGTGATTGCAGATATTGTTATATATAACATATATATACTCTATGTTATATTATATTATTATATATTACATATGCAAGAACAAGCACATACTGTACAAAATACTGTGTCTGTTATTTTGGAACAGTGTGCAAAATTTAAGCTATTAAGGGGAAAGTTAAGGAAATATTGGGATCTTAACTACTACACTTTTCTATAAACTATTTATTCAGCACTTTTCCAAACAAATGTTACAAAGTGCTTTACAAGAAAATAAAAACAAGATAAATAAAGCAAAAGCAAAGACAACAACATAAATTATTAAAATAGAGCAGTGCTAAAAAGACCAAGAACAAGATACACTAATAAAATATTAAATTGATGAAGCAAGTTGATAAAAAACAAATAGGTACACACATGGAAACATATTGTACATCCACAGAAACACACAAATATGTGTATAAGTATATGCATAGACACACACAGGCGCATGCATATTTACATACACATACAAACACACATAACATTGGAACATTAGAAGAATGCCATCCTAAAAAAACACATTTTCAAATGCTTTATAAAGGTTGACACAGATGTCCTATACCTCTGTAGGAAGTGTGTGACCAAGTTGGGGGGGCCCTGACAGCAAAAGCCTGATCCTCTCAGGTCTCAAAACTGGACCTGGGAACAGCAAGAACATGATCTAAGACCATGTTCAAGTTCATAGGATAAAATCAATTCAAAAATTATTTTTACTCCAGGATTTTCAAGCACCCAAAATCCTGAAGTAGAGTATATAAAAAGTGGAAGCTGGACTTGTTTAGTCAAGTCAATGGGGCAGTTGAGTCACCTCTCCTCTCTGTGGCAAAGTGCCCCGACCTTTCCAGAAGCTGGTGAAATTTCTGCCATATATTGTTTCACCACCTCACCACCTTTCCCAAGGGAACTATGGTTCAGTGGAGATGCTGCCAAAACTGCATACTTGGGCAGGCTGAGCAAACCCTCACCTCTGACGCCTTTACAAAAGAGAAAGGAGAGAGGAAATATCAAAGACTATCTTTTCTTCCTGTTAGCGGACTTTCAGCAGGTCGCTATTAGTGCTGTGGTGACCCATTAAAAAAAACGAGACACAGGATGGACAGTTTGAGAATCGAATGAGGTTCAGGAGCGTCTGTGGCCCAGAGATGCAGATTATATTTGACTTCTTCAGTTTTACAGACAAGCACTCCAGTTTCAACGGGAATGCATTGGCAGGATTTGGAGTGTAGCGTTACTTAGTATCTCTGTGGCCAAGTCAGTCATTCACACATACACATTCACTGCATTTCTGCATGCAAGCAACCAATGAGGATTGCCTTACCACTGTGTATACAAACACAGTTGTAAAAATAACTGCAAAACTGAAACTGCACAGAGCTGAAATATGAGATGATGTGTCGTGCACACATGACACTGTTATTGTCACTTATTAAATGACTTTATCACCACATATCAATCAGAAACACACACAGTTCTCCTGTCTGTCCAGCGGACTCTTGGCAGTTGATTCCTCAGCTGTGCATTCTGGGATGCTACGAGCCTCTCAGATGTCTGCTTTAAGTTCGTTCAGCCTTTCTCCTGCTGGCCTGAAGGGGACAAGGGGCTTCTCTTTCCCTTGCATCTGCTGTCTTTGTGTTGATTTGGAATGAGAAGAACTTTTCAAAGGCTTGTGCGGGCACCCCACAGGGCGATGCGTTGCTTTCTGTTCCATTTAATCTGCCCCCACCCACCACCTCCTCCACATACTCCCCCCCCCCCCCCCCCCACAGCCGCATTTGTTTGTTTGTCTCTGTGATCAGCTGCAAGTGGGTGTCCTCGTTCTGCCCTGAATGATGTTGTGTAGATGATAACTTTTGTCAGCATCAGATAGCTGCGTGGCTGATGATCGGGGGATTTCTCGGATCACACAAACCCAATAAGACACCGAAGCCTCCGGCATAAGTTACTTGCACTGAGGCTAGAAGGATACAGTTCTGCTGAAGACTTCAAAGCAGTGAGTGACAATGTAGTGATTTGAGAGGAGACATATACTCTCAGATAAGAAAGCAGCTCTGGTCAGTTTGACATGAGTTTGTGTTCCATCCTGACGTACTAGGATCACTTTGCAGTTTCTATCTTTAATCTCACACAGTTTACACAGGGAGGAAAAAATATTTAAAAAAGGATATATATGTGTTTTACCATGACTTATTCAGGTGATGCACATTTCTAAAGGGACACCCTGCTCCATTCAGACTCTCTCTACTGTACATGCAATCATGGATGGATGCACCGAGAAACGTGCATACACAGGGCCAGACCAGGACACACCGAGGCAAATGTAAAATTCATGAATAACTTTCATTCACCTTTTAGTCAGATAAAGAACAATATATATAAGTAAGTTCATAGAGAAAAATGAAAATATTGTGCCATGTTAAAGGCTTATTCCTGTAGTATTTCACATTATAATTTATAAAGTGTGGCATTTAAGGACACCTGAATAATTAAATTATTACAATCTCAAGCAAGACAAACCTGGTAAAATTTGAACTTTTAATTGTCAGTTCAAACATACATACATATAAAATATACACCTACATATTTCTACAGTCAGCCACAGTTACTAACAATAATCATTTGCAGCCAGATTAAGTTGTGACCAACTAACCAATACAAAACTTATCATTTTTCCTGAATCTGCCACGTCTAACGTTTTTCCCACAGCCATGTCGGCATTTGTTCAAGCATGTTTGGGTTTTTCTGGTCCTGACTTCTCTCCCAGATGAGTGTCTCTCAAAACATTGGCCCCCTGGATTATTAATATTTATCATTCAAACATCCTGCCGTGAATTATGCTCCAGAATGGGATGAGATTTTGTCACTAACCGAAAAAATGAGATGTTGTTTATTTATAAAAACAGGGGCGCCACACAGGGGTGGACATTATTTGCGCCTCACACGCCCTGATCATGACCTTTGACTCAGATGATGATGTCATCAATCATACAGTAGACGTTGTGTCAGTTGGTGGAGCAGTGAGTTGTGTTTTCGACATCACGGTCTCTGATGAAATAACTTTCCTGACAGTGATGTAAAACAGGTCACGTAGACAGACCTGAGGCATCTTAAGCAGCTCATTTAATTTCATTTTCATCATAGATGGAATTCTTAATTAGATGAGCTTAATTGCCTGTGAGGCGTTTGTGTTTATCCACTATCCTTGTCAAGATCTATTGCTACAGCAGGAAGGCTGCCAACCTGCCCCGCAGCTTCTAGTTCCCTGCTTAATTTCCTTATGAGCCCGATTATAACAGCCACCAGCTTTTTAGAATTCAATCACATGATATTTTTTTTAGAAGTGTGCACTTCACTGAGAAATACACCTCCACAGAGAGTGAGGATTAGCAGGGACTGTGATGAACAGTGACTGAGAGCACTTGTGTGCTCTCTGGAAACATAGCAAAAGTAGATTGGTTCTACTTTCTAATAAGGCATACCTTTAAGGTGTTTACAAGTAACTAATGGCATTATTAATGGTTGATGAATCATGCCAGGTTGTGAAAAATCTGTTTGATTTAGTGTATATCCTCCTCCAGCATTTTTATGTAGCTCTTGAATTGACTTTACAGGAAAACCCCTCAACTGGACATGGCATCCTGACCAAAATTCAGTTATTAACAGCTTGTTAAAATTCACAACATCACACATGGCTGATTATTGCAGTGGAAGAAGTCTTTATGCAAGGAATAGTTTGACTTTCTTGTTAGATGAGAAATTGATGCCGCTTTCATATCTCAAGTATGAAGCTGGAGCCAACAGATGGTTAGCTTAGCTTAGCATAAAGACTGGAAGAAAAAAAAGACCAAGATGGCCGAGAAATAGTCCACCACATAACCCCCAGTAAAACTGCAACTTGTCATTTTTACACTTGGGTTTTTAACATTTTTATAATTATATATATGTATATTATATATTTTTTTTAATTGTACCTTTGGATAGAGACAGGCTAGCTGTTTCCTCCTCATCCTCCTCCTACCTCCAGCTTCATATTTAACAGACATATATGACAGTGGTATCAATCTTTTCACCTAAGTCTTGGGAAGAAAGTGAATAAGCATATTTCCCAAAACTATGCCTTTAATTTCAATAATACACATAACTGCAGGCCTGAGTTATAAAGTGAGTAATTACCTTTTATTAATGACTTACTCACTTTCTAATACTAAAAGGTGATTAAAAAAGGGGGGGTTTGGTTCAGATGACCTGCAGCTCTGCAGGGAGTTCTCCAGATTAATTAAGGAGCTAAATTAAAAAAAATAAATTAAATTTAAAAAAGTTAAAAAAGGAGGATGGATTTCTCACAGCCTGGATTTCCAAAAGTGTTCCTATTAATTATTTATTATGGATCTATAAAGCATTAATACAGTTTTAGTTTTAATTAAATAAAACTATTAATTAAGCCACTAACATTATCAACATTATAATATGTTTTATTAGAAAGTAATACTGACTGACCCCATGACTAACAAGAATCTAATGCAACAGCTAAGATGACTACAGACCACCATTATAGAGAAACATTACAGACTAGTCCAGCTATGGAGTTTGACCCCAAAGTGACATTTACCATTTTTACGCTCACCCAAACATGATTTTATTCTTGCTGTGTTAGTTTTGTTGCAGCCGTACGGAGCAGACCTGAACTGCTGATCTCAACCCACAAGTCTCAGCCCCATTGTGTGAGGAGGCACCGGGTCACGACCTGAGCTGACACAGGATGACATAGGTGCTGAGTCTCTATAGGGGTGCAGGGTCAGGGACAGTGACAGTGACATTACACACTCCCAGCCCAGAGGGAGGATGTGAGATAGACACCCAGAAACCTGTTTGTTTTC
Source organism: Scomberomorus guttatus (assembly GCA_038419695.1). NCBI lineage: Eukaryota > Metazoa > Chordata > Actinopteri > Scombriformes > Scombridae > Scomberomorus > Scomberomorus guttatus. Next base: position 7,979,611 of record CM076460.1, read on the forward strand.
AGTCAGGGGGAAGTGGGTGAGTTGGAGAACTGGAGATAAGGAAAACAATACATCATCCGCTGATTTCATATTATTCAGTCAGGTCATTGCATATATGGGAAACTGACACCTGACAGGCAGTGTAGCATAATTAAAAGTATGGTTATGTACATTTCTTTAAGTGCAAGGCAGCTGCAGATGTTTCACCGTGGTTTGTTTATTGTGGGTGGTCTGTGCACAAGGCCATGACTTTCTCATGATTGCTGTCCTCTTCCCACCGCTGCCACAGCTATATTCAATTGTAACCTTCACCAGACCTCCAACCTTAAATCCCATGTTGGCTTGACCACATCCTACATCCAAGTCTGAGTCCACATGGCCTATACATAGAGCTGGGGAGATGGATCAAGATTGAGCCTGTGCTCCTTCTCTATACATAGATTGACCTAGTTTGTTGCTAAAATCATGTATACATTTCCTTCAAGGTGAAGACAAGCGGTGACCAGCATGCTGTTTTGTCAGATAAAACCATTGTTGATTACAGTTTATCAGGCTGGAGCAGAGAAGAAGGTCTGGTTTGCTGAACACATACTGTCCTGTACAGTATCTGTGTCAGATATGTGTATTGTAGTGTTTGCACAGGATCTATGACTAGCTGGATGTGTCATTTTAATACTGGTAACATAACATATAAACTGCATATTGTCCCTGCCAGGTAATAACTTTGTAATTGTAATTTCTGTGAGTTTCATGTTTTAAGTTCAGCTATAATATCTCCTCTACAGGTTGAGAATTCTCATTGAATATCCTTTGAAAAATGTGACAATGTTGGACTGGAACACACATCATTAAAAAATGAAAGTCAGTGGTTCATCACACTAGTTTTGATAACTGTGAAATATTTTTTTTCTTTTTTTACAAATCTCGTCTTTCACCAACACTTTTTATCTCTGTGTGAGCAGCATGATGGTTTGCCTTTGCTCACTTCCAAAGTTTCAGATTTTTTTTTTGCTGACATCTGTCTGCTGGACTGTATAACCCCAAGGTAACCTTTTCCCCAAAATTTTTAACGGAGTAGACTTCTTTCAAGATGCTGACTTGGCTCAGAAGCATTTTCTAAAAACATCACTTTAACGTCTCTTTTAATATATTAAACAGATATATCTGTCAGGGTGTGTCACCCTGAGTTGGGCAGCGAGTGCATCGCCACACACACTCTTCTGTTGGCGGGGGTCGCTTTCCTAAATCTAAGCATAATGACAAACTCTCCATGTGACTTTCCCAGAGTTTTTTAGACGACTAATGTTTTAGTGAATCCATGGCTACGTGCTCTATATTCCATCAACAGACCTGATGTGAAGACTGGCTGCCTGAAAAGCACAGGAAACTGCAGAGGTACAATTTGTGTGACGCAGCCTCAGATAATCTCCAAGGGGAAAAGGTAGAGACACCTTGTCCACCCTGGGACAATGGGAAACAAAACTTTACTACGTCATAGCACACAAGCATTCATAGGGAGGGAGAATAAGGCTACTGAGTCAATCCAGACAGGTAGTCAGGGAGTTAGAGATGTGGCTCTACATGACTTTTACCACTCTTCGGCCCGCTGCTTGCTGGAGCAGACTGGTGTCCCTGCAGTGTGTTGGCACCAACTTCTGAAGAGCAACTCCTCTATGTTGATATGATCATAAACACTGATTAAGTCTCTTGTTGCAAGCACAAGAAGAGAGCTGGGAAATAGTTGGTTGCATTGATGCCAGGAACAATAAATGCGTGAGCTGCAATAAAGGAAGAGAACCTCTGTGCTGTGGAGATGTACGTACGTGAGAATATGACTGCAACGCCATACATGTCACTTTTGCTGAAAAGTGACATGTTTGGCACTAACTTTTACTCCAAAAACAAAAACTACATCAGTCAACAATATATAGACATAAAATATATAGACGTCCTGATGAACTGTTGTTTATTTATATATACCATTTAAGTTATAAACCATTTAAAAATACAGAATATTTACCTTTTTATGAATGAGCTACCATTAACTACTACTCATTTTTTTTGTGAAATGTCCCAAATGCAAAGATAGTTCTGATTGATAACTATTTTTAGAGAATTTTTTTTTAGGAAAACAAATATGGGGGCACAAACTCACCTTAAAGAAGCCTCATTCATAAAGATTACTATCAGCTGGACATTCTTAGCGTCTAAACGTGCTGATAGATGTGTCCTCTGATCTAAGAGAAGAGCTCGCTCACTTAGCTGATTGCTGCAGCATCAGGTCAACACCTGCTGAATACCTAGACTTCAAGTCTGTGGCATGCACTTTTTCCAAGCAAAGGAATGAGTGTTTGTGTGTGTGTGTGTGTGGTATCATGAGAAACGGTCCCCCAGACATCCTCTGTGTCTGTCTCTCTGCGAACTCCTGCAGTGCCTGCCTCTTATTCAAGCTTCTCAGAAGCAGGAAGAGGAAGCTGAGTGTTTGATTGTGTGTAGGAGCCAAACACTGATCAGAACTCCTCCGGATTACCACTCCTCCAATAACAAATTATGTCATGAGCATAGAAGTATGTGACAAATGGCACAACTATGATCAGCGTGTGAAAATGTATTCGTGACACAGAGCTTATAATGGTGCTTATTCTTTGGCATGTCCATTATGTTTTCCCCTATTCTATCACACTGCTTTCTCTTAAAACCTTTCCAGATATATCACTAATTAGTCAGTTGTATTTTTTTCCTCAGGTCATGTTTAGGAATGTGACCAGAGAGCTGTGTCAGCCAGCTGTGATGATTCAAGACAAGGAGAGAGGGAACACTGGCTTATTTTCTCAGCTGAAGACCCCAGGACGCTGGTCCACTCTGGAGAACACTGACCCACACCAGGAGTATGGACCTCTGCTCCTTCAAGACTAAACCACACTGAACAGGCTGCACTCACAATGGAAAATAACACAGATACCACAGGTTTTAGCCATGGCTTTAAAGCTGCACTGTAATCAATATTTTTATGAACAATGGGTCAAATCAATAGGAGTAAAATGTTAGAGGTTGCTCATAGTGATGGGAATGATGACCCAGCATCTTTAGCATTTCTGAGCTCATTGTATTGGTTTTACAGTCTGCACTAATAGGCCTCTATCACAGCAGACATTGTCACTTGTCATAATAGGAAAAGCACAGGTGTTGCTAATGACATTGACAGCAGCAGCAGCAGCAGGCAGTCATTTCCGGCCACTATGTCCGCTATCTACCCAGCACCAAACAGCAGACAGATGAGGTTAACTTAACAACCAGCTGGTGAACAAACTGCGACATTTAGCTGCTGAAGACCCAAACGAACTGAACTGAATGAAACAATTCAAATTAGCAAAGTGATTCATAATTTACATCTTTCAACCAGCCGTTGCAAATTTTTCAGTGGGATGAAACAAGCTTTATTGGCAATATACTGAAACTTTCAAGATGGCAGAAACAAGTCAAATCATCTTGTCATTTATTATCAGTCACGTTTTTCACAACCAGACCTCCCCACACATAAGAAAACTCCATACACAATATAAATCATAACCTACTCAAAATACAAAGAAAAAAGCTTTTGATTAACATTTGAAAAACAATGTATTGTGTATTGTTCTATTTATTTGCCTTTAAAAAATGCAGATCATTTCATGTATTTATTATTATACATTTTAAAGTCTCATTTAATTTTCTGTGATTTAATAGATGGATTTCACTGTACTGCACTTAAGTATTCTAGTTTTAAAAATTTTATTCTGAATTACAGAATTTCCTAAACCCCACCCCTTTGAACAAGTTGTTGGGGAATTATTATTATATAACTCCAGCTCTCCTGTGGGCCTGCTGATTGGTTCATCTTGCAAAAAAACAAAAAACAAATCACTAAAATCTTCCCAATTAGCATTTGAACTATACAGCCTCTACTTCTCTTTAGTTGGATTAGGAGGTGATGTCAGTTTATTCAGAAACCCCTTTTACCTAAACTGACCTTTATTGCAGGTATGGAAGCATTAACATCTACGTATTTCTTCATCATATGTGTTGTCAGTATGAATAATTCCTGCAGCACCAGCTGAATGGACGCCCAGCAGCTCGGCATAAGTCATGAAAAAGGGAAACCCTCAGCGCTGCGTTACATAACTATAGATTAATTCACTATATCACCCAACAGTTTGCCACGCACTGTCTGTTTTGTCAGGATACACACTGCTGTACACGTTCACATGCAGGAAAAGAAGATCTTCACAGCACACATCACACACCAGCCTCTGCTCCTCACATGCTGAGCTGCTCCCTGGTGTTTTGCCACAGCTTCAATGAAACTGCCAGCTTATAGCCTCCACCACACATGCACATCCCTCCTACATCGCTTTAATAAGTAAAAGTGCAGCGTGCTCCTTTGTCTTGCCTGGGGGTGTGTTGCTTCTTCACATACATGTGAGGTGTATATTTAGAATAGCTGGGTGTTGCGTGGGCGGATGCGTGGAGTTACTTTTAACACTGGAAGCAATAACCCATGTTCCGCAAAAAACATCCACACATGGATGCATGGGCTCAGATGTGTCAGCACAGACACCCGCACACACGCACACAACTCATTTACATGCAGACACACACACACACACACACACACACACACTGACAGAGTGTGAGAGAGGGAGATAGGGAGATAAACCCTCTCCCCACCCTCCCTGTATAGGAAACCCCAGCATGCAGACACAGCTCTGCGTGAAGCCGCAGCGATGTATTATTCACTATCTTTAAACGTGGATTCTCCTTTTCACTCCATTTACACAGTTTTATGGCTTTCAGAGCGCACGTGGATATTCAGTATGTTATGTTGTGTTTGCGAGCAGCAGCATCCACAGTGCAGGTTGAACACTTTGAACTCAATGAAAATGCATGCGTGCAATTTTAGCTCCTCTGCTGGAGCATTTTCATTTGTTCCTTTTTTTTTTTCTGTCGGTGGAGCAGGTGAGAGATCACTCAGCAGGGGAAGCCCTCCTATCTCTCCAGCTCATCAACCTCATCAGCATGCATCCTTTAATCACTTGCACATATTCATTATTCACCTCCCACAGGCAATGAATTATTCAACACTCGGATTTCCACATGAGAACAGTGAGAGAAGACACGAGGAATGCCTGTTTCCTGTCTTTTCTCTTCTCTCGCTCTTTCTCTCCTCCTCTCCTTCTTTTTCCCTCTGGCTCAGTCTCCCTCTCTCTCATGCACCATTGTCACTCTGGCGCAGTGAGGACAAAGATGAGGATGTTCTAGCCTCAGGGTGTCTGAATGTAAAAACTAAGGCTGGGTTTATGTTTTTCTGCCAAAACCCACCATTATTGCCTCAAAACAAACCATGTTTTCAGTAGCTTCGCTCATGAGAGCGGAAAAAACTGAATACATTTGAGAACAAGTTCTGCTCATGTAATCACCAGCATGGTAGCATCTCACTTTAAAATATATATGATGCATTATTTATAAAAACAAACAATTCCTAATGTGATTAATTATTAATCAAATGACAGAACAAAAATGTGACCAGCAAATAGTAGTACACTTGCTTCCTGTCACTAAAATGATGAGGCATCCGAATCCACAGGAAAGGTCGCTGACCTCTGCTCTGCCCTGCTCCCGTGACAGCTGTTACATTTCCTTCCACAGCCCCAGCCACATGACCTGTGATGGCCATTAACAGGTTGCTGTGAAACAGTTAATCTTTAGCTGGCTTTGTCCTTCACCTACACAGGTAGCTGTGAAAACAAGATTGCTAGCAAATAGGATATTGATGCAGTTTGCCTGGAATTACGCTGAGACATTGAAAAAGCTGTAATCCATTGCTACTCTCTGTAAAAATGAAGCTGTTTCAGGGCCATCATGCCATCATGCAGTATATCTTCCTCATCCGGTTTGGACAGGGAGAAGATGGCGAATTGGAATTAAAATCGATCGAGCTGGGTCTCTGTGTCTGTGCAGCTGCGGCTCACACATCTCACACAACATTATGGTGTCAGACCCTGCTATCATACATCTGTGTTACTGTGTCCACTGAGAGCAGCCTGCACCAGTCTGCTGTTATGTCATGTGCAAGGAAGGGAAGGGTTTTTTATTTTTAGTCATTCACAACAGAGCAATTACAGCATATAAATCCTGGGTTCTGATTTAACTGCCAGATCTGACGCTCTTTGACAGATTGCAACTCTCTTCAAGCTGAAAACCTGTTTTGCTCCCTAAGGGGCCGAGCTGTGCAATCACTCCTGCAGCTGCAGCAGAAAGAGCCGGTGTGTCACCTCCTCAAACGCAACATTATTGCAGGAAACTGGCCGTTAATTTAACGTGGAGGAAGGAGCAGATCTGTGCTGAGGTGATGGAGGTTCTGCAGGCTCCTGATCACAGCCGAGGCTTTGGCAGTGTGAATCCTTGGCACAGAGGGAAGCGCAGCGGGACTTCCTACTCTGTCATGCGTGCGCCCACACAGCCAATCTGCCACTACTGCTATCTGACTGAGCCTCCCTGGACCCTCGGTGCAGCTAAATCCTTATTTGTGCTTCCTCCCTCTGCCCCACACTCATATCAATGGAGAGAGACAATGGAGCTTAGTGTAATTTTTAAAAATACACAATAAAATGATCTATTATGTGCCAAAGCAGCATTTAGCAATTTATTATTCATGCAGAAAATGACGCTATGAATATAAGAACATACAATGTTTCAGTGAATAATGTAACAACTTAAATCTGTAATGTTATAAGATATTAAATTCATTTCTTCTGTAGGTTCCTATCAAAACTCTGCCACAAAAACCTTTGTTTCAGCTGCTAGAAGGTGAGATGAACGATTATCACACCTAAGCTGACTAAATTCCAAGTGCTTCTGGCATCTTAACATATTTTAACAACGCAATTTACACACTTATTTTACCATTATGAGAACTTTATTCTCTCATTAGGTTTTATTACACTTTTTTTTGCATTATACTCTGATGTTACAGTAATCAGGAGTTGTCTGTGCTGCCTGGTCAGAGGATGTGGAGTAAGGAAGAAAGCACACAGCAAGCTGCCTCAACGACCGCTTTCACCTTGCAACGCATGTTCACTGGGCACAACTTGTCGTACCAGCAGACAGCCAAAGAAAGCTCTCCTTCCTTCTGCTCTCACATTTGTCAGTAAGACATACACTGGCACGCCGCACATCAAACTCAACACCTCATCAAAAAAATTCCCTCCTTTATTGTTTGCACTTTGTTTTCTCAAGTCCCAAAACATGACGATTAATTTGCAGAGCATGCTGCCTGTCAGAGGGGTAAATTAGATGGAAGAATGTTGTCTGGGATTGTACCCCGCAGCATTCAGGAGCAAAGCTATATAATTCAGGGTTCTTATCAGATGTGCCATCAAGCAGTAAATGTTTATCCAAACAGAGCGGACAGTCTTCACAATGAAAAGAGACAGGATGTAGAAGAGCACTTTAGGAAACACACAAGTACATCCGCACTAGACTGGAACCAGATAATTAGCACTCTGTTTCTATTTAAAACTATGGGTTGTTGTTATTATTATTATGCAATTCTAACATAAATGGACAGCAGAACTATTTAAGTATATTGGCCCCACACAGCAGGTGATGATACTTTATTCTGTTAAAGTTTTCTCAAACAGACGGAGTGACACATTGCTCTATTCAGCAGTCAACTGTTTGATAGATGGCTATCATGTTTAAATGTCTATGGTTCACACCGGCCAATAGCTGAATTACTGTTAAAGTACGTAATTGTGTTCTGCTACACTTCATTCATAAAACAGAATCAAGGAAGCCACTGAAGAAACTTAACTGATATCTGATCAGCTTGTAGATGCAATCAGATGATATAACATAACACACTGATTGAAATAAAGATTTTAACAAATATCATAACTAATATCATTGATACAATGTACTGTTCTGGTTGTTTTTTGCACTTTGGGCAGACTGCTGTACTCTGCACTTTAAACTTGCACTTCATACTTAAGCCAGTAACTAACCTTGTTCTGTCTCTGCAGTTTTTTTTTCCATATCTGTATGCTGCGGTTTTTAACTGTTTAAAAAACCAACTTCGACTTATTTTACTGACCAGTTTGAGCAAGTCAGAACCGAGGCTGTTACTTCTCTTCACAACGTGTGTGTTTTCTTTCAGCACTGATGTAACACGGGCGCAGCAGGACTGTGAAAAGCATATTGGCAAAAAAAAACTCCAACTTTGGGGAATTGTGTCCCCCTTTATTCTTTCTTTCTTGCCCTCTATATTTCTCACTTCCCCTTGCTTACTTATTAATAATGCATGAAAGAACACCCTTTCAAAACTGTTTGCTGCCGACTGCTTTTTACTTTGTGCCGACTAACAAATTTATTCATAAAAAAAAAATATGTAAGAACAAGTTTAGGAGCAGGTCAGCTATGAAAATAACTAGTGCTTAAAGATGACAAGGGTAGATAGAGTGAAATGAGATTCACCAAACAATGTTCATGTGTCATTTTGCTGCAGCAGAACCTAAAATAACTTGTATTCTGGGTATCAGAACAATCACAACTAAAGGGCTTGTCTTTGATATATAGTGTTTTCTCTAAATTTCTTTGTGCAATCAGGACTCCTTTAACAGAGTTTACATTTGTTTCCCAACTGTACCACATTTCTACATAAGGCAGAAACACACCGAAATGCTGCTATGGTAACTTCCAATTAGTGCAATTTACAGTAACAAAGGCAACAAACAATAAGCATCAATGTATGTTAATGTCAGTCCCACAATCACAAGCAGCCTAGTGAAATGCATGTGACAACAACTGGAATGCTACAGGCTGCAAAGGAGAAGACGTTAAGACAACAAAGCAGTCAGACAGATTAACATGTTTGCCAAAAGCTGAATCCTTGTTGCCTCATTGCAATCTGGCAGTGACCTCTGCCAGCTCTTTTTTTTTTTTTCGGTCAAGGGACTTTTTTTGTAAACCACAGCTCCTCTGAGCATTGTATGTGTAGTTCTAGCTACATGTTTCTATCTCAGGAAGGCTTTAATGATGGTAACACATAAAAAATCTAAGATACACTGAAATGCTCGACATATAGGAAGATGGGGTTCAGTGTTTTCACTCGTACAACCTAAGATCACGTCTGTGTTGTTCAAGATATGTTCACTTTTGGGAAGAAGTCGAAGTGACATCAGGGGCCTGCAGGTGGAAGGAAGCAGCTTCCTGTGTAGCTTCGAGGAACAACAAGAGTGAACTGAACAGGTTGTGGACGCCTACTCAAGTCATTTGTTGCTCTGTGAAGCATGTTGGGACCAACTGGTGTCATTAGAGCTTCACAAATACATTTGCATGGATACCCTTAAAAACATACTTGGTAGTCTAGTCTCTCATCTAGAGCGTACAACAACAAGTCTCATACCAGATTATGGTCATAAGCGTGAATACTTGTTGGAAACCATTCTGGCCTGATTGCACTTGCTTTTGTGCCACAGGATTATGTAACCATGGATAGGTATGTTAAACAAGACATCACTGACATGGGATGGGAACCAAAGTATGGCAGCTTTAAAGATTTAAAGTACTTGTATTTTGAATCATCCTAAATGAATTGGTGGGAAAGTGACTTGGGATAGACTTTACACAGGAAATTAATACTGAACTCACCATTAACCTTACATTAATTTCAGGCAGATGGCAGTGCTATGGACTGTTTGGATGAGTCTGTGAAGCACTTTATGATGAACCTGCTTTGTTGGTGCTTTAAATGTTCAGTAAATTTGACTTGAATTCTTTGGTGCCAGACAGCATAACTTTCAACTCCCAAAAGTTCTAACATTAAATTCAGTTGGTTTGATTATCTTGGTGCCTTGGGGATAAAGTTTTCTGGCTTTGGTATGTCACACAAATATTTTGATTTAATGAGAAAAGCACTCTCCCAAAGAATGAATCAGAACGAAGCTTTCTGGAGGGGAACCAGGGGGTCACAGGGTTACAGAAATGGCAAACATACAGTAAATCAGAAAAAACAAAACAAAACAAAAGGCAAGAGTCACTCCCTCTGAGATTAAAATGTTATGTGGGAAAAGAAAGCATACATCAACTTCAATCAGGGATGAGAAACATACCTAGAAACATACCTGCACAGGGAATGAGCCAATGTCCCATGCATTGCAAACCAAAATTGGACTGAGGCTTGTATGGGTCCATTCACTGAAACTACAACTGGACACATCCAGTTCAAGACTTACATGACATGAAACAGTTGAACAGAACCTTTGTCCCAATGCAACAGAAGAAAACCTTCATATTGGAAAAGTTTTAAGAAATATTTCCTTTGAAAATTTTGATGCGTTTACATTTTTCTATCAAAATTTGCGTTAGTTACATTTCAGACTGAAGCAAAAATTTCCAACAGGACTTTTATGTGTCAGGATTATAATCATGTTCTTAAAATTGCAAAAAAGTAGGCAACAAAGTTCTGAACCTTTTACACAGGTGGGTTAATAACTCACTCCCCATCATGGCACACCACTCTCTGCAAACACACTTGCAATGTATAGTCCCAGTATTTCCCTCATGACTTAGCCACACTAGACCACCAAAAAACTGACAATAATGCTGGGGAGTCACAGAAAGCAAGAAAGTCTTGTTATAGGGCTAATTTTGTAAATAATCCATGTATCCTAATGTGATTTTATAGTACAATCTGCAGTTAAACCTAAACTGTTTTAGGGCCTGACATGGAAAAAAACTGGAGCAGTGCTTCATAAATTGGTGGACAAAAACTGTAAGTTACACACATTACTATTACTATAACTACTCACTACTGGGTTTGTGTGGTGAATAGTTTTACATAGTTATAGAGTTTCTACTTTCTTCTCCCCAAATCCCAAAATATTCTCCCAGCTCACTTTTGAAACTCAGCATCCACAGTCAGAGCTGGACTACCCACCAGGCAAAGTGGGCAACTGCCCATGTGCTCCAGATCCTCAGGGGTCCCTGAGGCCTCATGTTCAGTGTGTGTCAGTTTTACACCACTAAAGCACATTATCAGCTCAAATGATAAAGTTGGTAGGTTGCATTATTAGTTGTCTTCTCTACTTGTGGAAATGTAGGGCTATGTGGTGCATATTCCCGAATACATTTGTGTTTAGCCAAATTACCACAAACAGGAAGTCCACAGCTAAATGCCCTTGGCCCCCCTGACAGGTTCATCCGTTTATGTCCACTGTGAGTTTAAAGGATATTAGGGGATGCTGGAGACGCTATTTGACAAATAATCATTGAAGTGATTTTTCTGCTCTGCCATCGAGTTTGATGTGCAGGTGTCTGGCACCATCTAGTGTCATTCTGCAGTATTGCTGCAGTGAGTAATTGAAATCTGAAGCCTCAATTAAAAATCTGTTGGGGTGTTCTGACCTTTAACATTAACTTTTTGTCAAATATTTCTACAAAACTAGCCAAATTACTAGTGTTTGATCATATAAATGTTTAAGGGTTCATGTATAATATAATATAATTTTAAAACATGTTATCAAATGTTTGCCAGTTGGCTAATGGAGAAAAAATACAAATTGTGTTCTGAAAAAGAGTGTGTGTCTATTGTAGCTATTGTTCCTACTCAAACTATGAGTAGAAACAGATGATGAATAGCTTCTGATCAGCAATGATGCAGAGATTGATATTTCTACTGTTCTCTGTGACCACTTATCATAACATATCTCAGTGTACCTGTTTGTTGAAACAGACCCCAACAAATGTTATGACACCTGCAGTTGATTCAGTATTTAAGAAGCTTTAACATCACAGAGGGTAGAGGATCTCACAGAACACGTTATCATTTCAGATGTGATGATTTTATTGAATTCAACAATAAATCAGTCAAATTGTAAAACATTGTGACACATATGAACAATAGGAATGAATGTATGATCTATTAACAGTAATAACCATTTAAAATATGTGTGGTGATATGGACAAAGTTCATATCCTGAGTATTACAGCATTTTTTAATATCAACATGTAATATTATGTATATTACATATGATACATACTGTATATTTACCAACGTATTCAAAATCACAGTTAAAGGTTTAAAGATTATCATATTGTTGGATATTATAAAGAAATATTTAGAAAGTTTGTCTTAAATGTATTGCATTGTATTGTATTGTATATTGCACACTACTCAGGAGATAAAAATCCATATATACATATACAGTAGCATGCTGTTTTTAATGTGACAAAGCTAGAGAGTGTGTGTGTGTGTGTGTGTGTGTGTGTGTGCAGGTAGAGTCAGGAGGTGAGGGGCATCTGGAGGCAGTGGAGGGGTGTGGGGTGTGTGTGTGTGTTTTGGGGGGTCGGGGGGGGGGGGGTTGGTTGCACAGTACTTGTACTCATTGGGTCTTCAGATAGTGTTTGGTGTAGTGTTTGGAAAGCAGGATGCTGGGAGTGGTTCAGTGGTCTGCTGGTGGTCCACTCTCAGCTGCTTGTAGGTCTGGACATTTGAGCCTAATAATATTGAAGAAAGTTCTTATAATAGATATCATCAACATTTGTAAAGTTAACTTTAGTTATCACCACTTTATGTCACTGTTGCTGCCTTTCTAGTTTGAGTGAGGGGATTACTTACTTAGTCGACTGAAACACAGGCGACCACTGCTCTCCAGTTTGTCCTGTGGTCATCAGGGGGAAGTGCTCCAGCCTCCACAGCTCCACCTGTCACGACAAAAAACATAATCTTTGGTGGACACTTCATATAACAACATGTTAAAAGAGCCATCTGCTCTGTCAGAGGTGCAATCCAGTGATTGAGACAAGCCTCCAGAGTATGAAGAATGAAGAACAGAGTATGAAAAAGCTCTCCTCCTCATCACACACATAAGGAGCTGCTACCACATAAACACAATATTTTTAGCATACAAGATACCACTTACCAATTTGTTGACTTTTGGTGATTTTTACTAAAAAAACATGAAAGTGCAACAGAGTGTGTTAAATAATAATAATAATAATCTTTGGATTACTGGTAAATGATATTAAGCCTTGCAGGAGACGTTAACGTAAGGTTTACCTTACCTTTGTCTGGTGTAACCATCTATACCTATACCTGTGTGTGTGTGTGTGTGTGTGTGTGTGTGTGTGTGTGTGTGTGTGTGTGTGTGTGCGTGTGTGTGTGTGTGAGGAACTTCCCAAACCCACCAGCACAGAAGAAGCAAACAGTGACAACTTCCTCTGTGCAGATGTGATCAGGATGGTCCTCATCCTCCTGTTGGGGTGTTATTTCGGAAAAAAAAAAAAATACAAAGGTGAGTAAGATAAATAATCACTGAATTTTTAAATGAGTGAAATTAAAACGTGCAGAAGACTTTTGTTAATGTTGTCATTGAGTTTTAACTTACCTTTGTCTGGTGTAACCATCCACAGCTGGAGAAAAATACCTGTGTGTGTGTGTGTGTGTGTGTGTGTGTGTGAGGAGCTTCCCAAACCCACCAGCACAGAAGAAGCAAACAGTGACAACTTCCTCTGTGCAGGTGTGATCGGGATGGTCCTCATCCTCCTGTTGGGGTGTTATTTCGGGGGAAAAAAAAACAAAAACAAAGGTGAGTAAGATAAATAATCACTGAATTTTTAAATAAGTGAAATTAAAACGTGCAGAAGACTTTTGTTAATGTTGTCATTGAGTTTTAACTTACCTTTGTCTGGTGTAACCATCCACAGCTGGAGAAAAATACCTGTGTGTGTGTGTGAGGAGCTTCCTAAACCCACCAGCACAGAAGAAGTAAATAGTGACAACTTCCTCTGTGCAGATCGAGTCAGGACGGTCCTCATCCTCTTTAGTGTTGCACTCACTGGGTCTTCTGAAAAAATCAAAATATAAGAGTGAATAATCATTATTATCATACCTCAGTCTGTTACAGCCATCTATCAGACTGCAACAGAGTGAGTAAAATAAATAATCTTTGGATTACCAGTAAGTGATATTAAAACTCGCAGGACATTTACTGTTATTATTGTCATTCATTATTAACTTACCTCTGGTGTAGGCACCTAAAGCTCACTATGAAAAAAACAGAGTAAGAAAAATAAGATAAAACAAAAAAATGATCTTTGAATTATTAAATAAGCGATATGAAACAGGCATATTGTAATTGTTTACAGAGCCTATAGTAGTTAACATTCTTTGCAAGTCAGATGTTCATACTTAACTTTTCTCCCACATTATGTCCTGGACAATAGCTCATGTGCTAAAGCATTCCTCCATTAATTACAGGGTGGTTTTCTTCAATCCCTGGCTCCGTCTATCTGCATCAACCCCAGTAAACCCCAGGCTAACATATCCAGACTAGATGGGATACTGTAAGTAATCCCTCCGGTGGGTCTGCCACAGGGTCTTGTCCTGGTGAGAGGTGCTTAGAATTCCTTCACAGAGAGTATTTCATGACTGTATCTCATATCCGTTCAACATGAAGGAGTTTGAAAGTGTGTTTCCCTGAGGGGACACCAGATGAATAGTTAAGTGTGGGCGGCTGTGGCTCAGGAATTTGAGAGGTCGTCCACAAATTGCAGGGTTGATGGTTCGATCCCCAACTCCTCCTGTCCACATGTGGACGTGTCTTTGGGCAAGACACTGAACCAGATGGTTATGCCAGTGCCTCGTATGGTAGCTCGCTGTCATCAGTGTGTGTATGAATGGGTTAATGAGAGGTAGCTACATTTCAAAGTGCTTTATAAGCTGTATATGCAGTACATTCAGGTGTCCTATTAATTATTATTAAAGGAAATTATTATTCAAAAGGTAAACTGTATCAATAGATTTAAAAAGTCCTGGTGAAAGATGATGTTACCAGCCCTGCCAGACGCAAAGGCCAGTCCTCAAGGTTACAGAGGGACAATCCAGCCACCAGCTATGTGCAAATAGGCCCCGGTGCAAGACGCTACCCGGGGTCTCACTAGTCCCGCCAGACGCAAAGACCAGTCCTCAAGGTTACAGAGGGACAATCCAGCCACCAGCTATGTGCAAATAGGCCCCGGTGCAAGACGCTACCCGGGGTCTCACTAGCCCCACCAGACGCAAAGGCTAGGAATCGGCAGTGACTCAGAGTCCTAATCTGAGTCACTGTCATCAGCCCACAATGACATCTCAAAAGGACGCTCCCAGTATCTCCTGTTTGTAGTGGAGCCAGTCGAAGTCGAAGGTGCTGAATCCCAGTAGCTCTCTTCCCTGCTGCTGCTTCTAGAGGAGCTCAGGCCGGAAGTGGAGGGAGCTGAGTCATCAGGGCTTTCCTCACAGTTCCACCTCGGCCGCTTAGCAGTCACCTCCTCCCAGTGGCTGTCTTCCCTGCCTCTCTTTGTGGATGAGCTGAGGCCAAAGGTTGAAGGAGCAGACCCTTCAGGCCATTGGGATGCTGAGGCTCCTGGAAGCTCGTGGTGCTGAACAGGTACCAGTGGATGCCTGACAGTCAGCTGCTGAGGACCAGCGACAGAAGCACCAGCAGGAACACAAGGACCAGCGACAGGAGCACCAGCAGGAACACGAGGGTAATCTTGTCTCCATTGCTGCCAAAAGTTGCCTGGTGGGAGCTGCTGGAGGGGAGGACTGTCATATCCATATTCATCCTCTTCATCCATCTCAACTTCATTGTCATAGGAGAGTGGAGGAACATCCTCACCTGCACCTACAATACCTACCACAACCTTACCCTCCTTCTCCTTGTCAGAAGAGATGTAGATCGGGAGATTGTTACCATCATTGTGGTTCAGGATCCTGATGACTTCAGGGAGGCCGTCTGCTGCAGGACGCTCAACAAAGTGGTTGGCAGGCTGAAAGGAGCCATCTGACGAGAAAAAAGATACATCACCTGAGAACTTGATTTCAAATCTGAAGTATTTCTATATATGAAACATAACATCAAATATTTGGGACTAAATAACCAACAATCAAAGAAGTTAGAAAACATACAAACTACAAACTATGACTGCACAACACGTGACACAAGCAGCCTTTGGCAAAGCAACCAAGACACAAGATGATGAGAATCATTTCATGCTGCATTCATGTGAGACTCAATGATAAACATTGTTTACTCCACTTGGTCACTTGGAAAAACTTGTAACTATTAATATGTTGACCTCAGCAGAGTCTTTTAGAGATTCAAATTCAGTTATTTTATGTTTGGAAACGTAACAGGAATGAAGGTATAAGCCTGTTTTACTGCTATATTTAAACACATAACTGATGTACACAAACCTGTTACAACACTGCAAACCTTTATAATTATAACCTGACAGCTCAATGCTGTTATAATGCTGAGACCATATTCAAGGCAGCTGCTTTGACACCTCATCTGGATCTGAATATTTCTTGGATATAAAAAGCCATTGAAAGTTGGGCCACATATGTTCATATTTAAAGGCAACTCTGACTTGAATTTTATCAAGTAAACGTCTGTTAATCAATAGTTTGTACCACTCATGTAATTATCATTTTATTAAGAGCTGATCACTAATTATCCAGTTGTTGTGATATATTTGTCTGCCAGATAAATTAAGGTTTTAGAGCATTCTGACTCATGAGCACTGTAATGAGGAACTGCTGGGGCAGAACTTTGGAGAAGACACTGCAAATGCTATTCTCAAAGCCACAGCGATGGTTCAAAATTATGTAATAATAAATATACTCATAATAGTGATAGAGGGCTGTAGGGCTCTCAGTTAAAATGTTTGTAGTCACCAGGCGCACATAAACAATGCTTTATAACTGCTTAATGAGGAGACTTTCAGCTCCCTGCGCGCTGTGCGTTTTTACGCACGGCTCTGTCCACTTTTTTGGATCTGGATTCAGATTAAATCCCACAGAATCATGCTCCAAATGCTTCTTTGGACAAAAGTTCAATGAAAGGGAAAATGGGATAACGGGGTAAATGAGAAAACGGAGAAGGAGCTAGGTACACGACCAAGGTAGAGAATGAACTACTGTTCAAGATACGGATCACGAGAACAACTGTGATCAATCTATCAGTGGGCCATTAACTGACTCTTGTTTACGTGATTTGGGCAAATACATTTCTTTTGCACCAACAGAGCATTGTAGGGACTTCAGTGACATAACATCCTCCATAGTTTCTAAGAAGATGTGTATTAATGTGTTTGTATTAATGTGTATTCAACTACATCATTACGCACACTGAACCATGAGCACATTGATTAAACCATGCGCAACCAGCAACAATATAAAATAATCACATAAACCTCTGCGTGTCTATTCACACCAAACTAGCCGTTTCTAACTGTTTATTTCCCAGTTTATGATGCAAATCATCAGGACGTGCAGGAGACGGTGGCATCCTGGACGCAGGACGCGCACATGCAGAACCTTAAAGCTGCATGTTTCTTTCTTCGCCCCCGAATAATAATTTAAAAAATGAGTTTAAAATGTCATAAACTTCGAAACTTAGAGGACTCGATTCTTCGGCAACAGCTCCTGATGCATTTAAAGCCAATTAAACTTCAACAATCAGAACAAGCAGCTCAGAGTTTCACATTAGAAGAACCAGGCCCAGGTTTGTTTACACCTGTGCGTCATGAAGTTCGGAGCTCATAGTTCCATTGTCTCCATGGTGCGCAAGAAAAACATGTTTTAGGCATTTTCCGAAATTTGGCCCAGTCGCCATCTTTTTTCCAAAATTTCAATGCAAGTTTTGGATAATTTGATGTCTTGAAACCAAAATAACAATGTTTCAAATCACTACACTAATTGTTAATACATTCCACACCTTTCCCGGGAAATTTCATGCGTTCTATCCAATAAATAATCATTTTACACGGAGAAATCGTCGAATAACTGTCTGTTTTCACCCAATCTGTGTTTTACAACAGGCCCAATTACATGGTGTGAACTGTCCACCTTTAAACTCCAAAAATGACATTAATTTTTACTCTAAGACTGGTTTCAAAGCTTTCTTGGAGATAAATAATGAATAAATCATAAGTAAAATATGAATTTGAAATTTGTCTTACCTGCCCAGTTAATGTCCATCTCATGGGCAACTCCAATCAGCAGGTGCTTACCACTGCTAGGGGGTCCACCAAGAGCCATTTCCAACTTGTTCAGTAATCCACAAAAGTTCAGAGATCCAAGTAGTTTAGTAGTAGTAGTTTTCCAACAAGATCCGCTTTTGAAATTCTTTCTTGCGCTTCAATTCTCCAAGAGTTCGCTTTCCAACATCCAAGCTTTGCAACAGGTCTACTCGAGTCCAAGTTCAGATGCAAAGTGAGAAATCAGAATGTTCTGCAGACCTCACGTGACCTCGGTTTGCTCATCAATGACGCACGCGCGTGTGTATGAGAGAGAGTTTTTAATCATATTTTTAATCATTTTTATTTATACCAGTTTGTTCAGTTATTTGTAGGGTTGTTTTTCTTTCATTGCTGTAGCTTTGCAGTAATGTGCAAATCATTTGTAGTGTTTCTTCCTTACATTCAGCGTTATTACTGACATTTAACTCTAACCTGATTTAGCAAGAATGTACTTATGGTCAATACAACAAATTTGAAAGAGAAAGAGAGAGAGAGAGAGAGAGAGAGCAAAGATATTGATGTGCAGCTGTGATCTTCCATTCATTGTATTACAGACTGTCAGAAATGTCTCCTGCAGCACCTGATGGTCTGATGATGAAACACACACAGCGGGATGCAGAGCACAATTACAAGTTAAAACGGAAACAAACACGGTTTTATTACATTAAGTTATAATTCATATGTGCAGTATTTTAGTAGACATAAACGTCTGCCATCAGTAAATGGCCTAATTAGTACATAAAGTATGTAGTTTTACGCCCAAAAAGACAAGTTTTGGGCATATCTCCTAACCTTCCCATTTACCAGCAATAATGACAACAAACTGGATGGAAGCTTAAACAGATTTTGTAATCATGCCATGTTATTGATGCTAATTATTTTAGAATCTGTGTGATCAATCACACACGTTTTCAATGGTTTATATTGGTGTCCACCTACTTCCTGTGTTTTTCTTCTCACCTGCCTGAACTGACTAAGCTGAAAGAGTGAAACAGACATGTTTTAAGACATGTAGAAAATACTCAGCTTTGAATGATTATTTGTGTCTGATATTGTTTATTCACAAAATGAATCATTCTGAAATTTCATTAGTGCTACAAACACTGACACTATGAGGCTCATTACCTGCAGCAGCTGAATGATTGTGAGGACAGTGACCATAGAGTCCTCTGAACCTCCTCTAACTTAACACTTAAGAGCTAGTTTTAGCAATATAATGCAATGTGAACTGCTCTTTGGCCAAAACCTTAGGGGTCTTAAAGTTAGGACTGATAAGCCTCTTATTTGTAGGAGTTTCTCCTGACTTGGCCAGTTAGGAGCTAATTTTAGCTTTAGGATGTTTTGTGTAATATACAGTACAATATTTGGGATATTAATAAAAAAAATCTTAATTTAGTCCAAGAAGGATATAGTAACCATTTTAACTCATACAAATATGTGGAGGTCCTATAAAATGTCTGTATGTTCATTAAATGCATTTTTAAACCCAGAAGTCAAACTAAGAATGAAACATTTCTTTAAAAAGTTGGCCAATATAATATTATTGAACTTTTTATGTTTGATATAGAGGTGGTTAATGTGAATGTGTATTCATGTAAAATCCATCATGTCATGAACCTTTCATGTTGTATAGGTAGTGTGGCTGTTGGGACAGACCTTGTATCGTTTATCAGCTTCTCATCAAACATTTTCTTCTGATGGTCCCTCCTGACCTCTGGAGCTCTCTGAAACCCTGAGGAATAAAATATTTCTATGGATTGCTTGCTGAACAGACCCACAGGCTACAGGCCTAGGGGCCTAAAGGGTCAGAGGGCAGAGGGGGAGCCTCTGAGTGAAGTGACTGTTAATAGTTATTGTTGAAGTGCCAAAGAGCTCAGTCAAAAGTCCTTTAGAAAAACAGACCACAGGCATCCACGTCCATGGGCCTCATCGGTATACTGAGCCATAGTGATGTTGGTCATGTTTGCAGAACTAAAAGGAGTTTTTGTGGTGATATAAGGTACAAATGTGCACATATAACAAAGCAGTTTTCAGCAGGGCAAAATATATCAACATATCTGAAGGTTAACAGCACATTTACAGTCATGAGAGTTAAAACTTTCACTGGAGGTCACTTTCAACAGATTGTAAAATTGACCACCAGGTGGTGCAATATGCAAAAATCTGAAACTCCAAATGTGGTTCAATCTTTCAGGAAAAAAACTACACTACCAACATTTCTGATCATGTGGTGAATTATTTAAGTGTATCAAATGGGAAAAATGCAGAAGGAAGTCATAATTCTGACATATCCACTATAAATGCACATGACCATACAGTTTTACAGTCAGAGACAGTATTATTGATACCACAGATCTTAAATCACAGACAGACACAAAGTCAGAGTGTTTTGGTAACTTTTATTTTACAAAAAAAAGGAGGGGGGGGGGTTAACATTATATTGATTTTCTTCTCAAAAGAAGTACAATACAAGTTTTTATTATATTAAAAATATGAAACAGTACTGATCTAGCAGTGCTTGCAGTATTTTAAGATGTGCCTTGATAGCAGAAAGATTGGCTTTTGCCGGGGTGGGTGGCTCCGTGGTCACGTGATTGCAGAGTAAATCATGTGACTGACTCATGTGAGCAGCTGAAGTTACTTCCCGAGTGGACTGCAGCAGCAGCACCAGCAGATTGTCCAGGATGTGTACACCTGGTGTCCTCGGTGTGCTCCGTGTCCTGTGTGTGTGCGCGCTGTGGGACGCGGTGTGTCCGCTGGACACCGGGATGCTCTTCCCCCGGGAGTCTTCCTCCAGGGAGGTGAAGGAGCTGAGCGGGCTGTGGGTCTTCAGGGCTGACAAGTCCCCAAACAGAAACCAGGGCTTCGAGAAAGCATGGTACAAAAGTCCCCTGGCAGAGGTGAGCAGCTCGACTTGTTTGTTTGACACTTATCGTCTTGCAGAATTAAAAAAAAACCCAGGCCAGCCATAATTACTGACAGTTGCAATAGAGGAGATTTTAGTTTGATACTGTATAAACCTTAAAACATCATGTAGCCGATATACTGTATACAGAACCAGTCAAAAGTTTGGACACTTTCTAGTGTGTCCAAACTTTTGACTGGTTCTGTAGGTTAAAAACATGTAATAGTAAATCTACTTAGCGAGCTGCAAAACACCACAAAGTACATAAAGGACAGGTTCACAATTTTTTAAGTCTGTCTTAAAACTACAGTCCTCCTGTTCATACTGGAGATCCCCTTCAAATGTGCTTTCAGTGTAAGTGATGGGGACAAAATTCAAAGTGTGTCCACACAGTCTTTTTGTGCAAAAATGCATTTAAAAGTGTGTCTAAAGCTTATATGAGGCTTCAGCAGTCTGTTAGTCATATCAAGTGGATATCTGCCACATTTATAGTCAAAGAGGGACTTTGGGACTAAAAAAACTGTAACGTTGAAAGATATCTACTTGATTTGACTCATTTGGAAGCTTTTAAATACATTTTTGCACAGAAGGAGGACTGTGGATTTTGTCTCCCATCACTTACATTGTAAGTTCATTATGAAGGGATCTTCTAATGGTCAGTATGAACAGGAGGAAACAGCAAGAAAAACATGTTTCAATGTTCATTTGGGCTCCTGACTGTTGTTTTAAGGCAGACTTGAAAAATTGTGAACTCATCCTTTTAAGTCCAAAACAGAAACATATCACACAACACCTTCTGGGAATATTATAGTGAATATTATAATAATCTTAAACCTACTGTCAGTCCATTAGTGGATAGTTCATTTAACCTATAGAAACATAATCATGATACCAGAGGACAGTGGTTCTCAACCTTTATGGTTTATGACCCTGTGAAAATTTGTCAAAGGTTTTGGAGGCTAGAAGACATCACATATCTGGTATTTACAAGGAAAATGAGAGAAAAGCCAGAAAAATATACATTATTGTAGAAGTATTTTCTTCTTTCAGTATTTATTTTTGGGGTCCAGCCATTGCCATAAGAGCAAAATGAGAATCAAGTGAAAAACAATTTATTATGATCATGCTGCTACTGTTATTATTCTACTTATTGATGATTGTCATTGCAGTGATTAACAGTCCACTGTCAGCCTCAGTAGAAATGAATTAAGCCTTTTCATTGGGCGGTTTTCTCACCCATTTCCACATCCATGTGCTCCGGTGTGTTAGACTGGCCCAGTGATCGACATGCCAGTACCTGCCAGCTACAATGACATTACCCAGGACCCCACACTGAGAGACTTCATTGGCTGGGTGTGGTATGAGCGAGAGGTGGTGGTGCCTGCCCGCTGGATCGCTGATGAGGGAACAAGAGTGGTTCTCAGAGTGGGGAGTGCTCACTATTATTCAGTGGTGGTGAGTATTATGTGCACCCCCCAAAACCCAGAGCTATCTGTGCTTGGATTACATTTATAGACTATGTAAATATCTCAGGCACCCCTTTGTACCCACCAATGTGACCAAGCTGCTTCAGGATCGTTGTCTCTACCTTTGCAGTGGGTGAACGGGGTGCAAGTGACAGAGCATAAAGGTGGCCATCTTCCCTTTGAGGCCGAAATAGGCAGTTTAATCCGCAAGGACCCAACTACGCCGTGCAGGATCACCATCGCTGTCAACAACACTCTGACTCTAGAGACTCTTCCTCCAGGAATCATCCAGCACATGAACGACCCCTCCAAGTAACCTCATTCATTTTTTTATTTTCCCAGTTAAAACACTGACTTGATAAGAAAGTGTGACATGTGTGTGTGACATGTTTAATGTATTCAGGGGATTTATGCTTCAATTCAAATTGTTTAAAATCATTTACAGTTTTTATAAATGTCCCTTTTTCCCCCCAACTTTTTAATAATGGAAATCAATCGTGATAATGTTCAAACCTTTCAAGCTAGACATGTAATCCAGACTTTAAACGGGTCACAGCACTTTCACAACTTTTCAGTTTTTTGATATCGTTTTCTTTTTGCAGTTAATGTTTTTATGTTTTAGACATTTTAACATTGGTGTGCATTGCACTAGGTTACACATTAACTGACTCTTCAAGTGTCGTTGAACCCATTTTCATCAGTCGACTTTGACTTCGGCTATGACTTTTGTTTCATATCCATTAAATTGTAATAAAATTCAGCTACCTTCAGCACTTCACCTGTTTTAATGCATACAATACAGATGACACTTCAACTCCCCTGTCAGCAGTGACACTTTAAATGACATTTCAGCACTTACACATTAACTGATTTCATCTAATTTTAAGACGATTCATCTCCTTTACGCTATTTCAACTCTGCTTACACCTCAACTGACACTTCAGCTTCTTTTTAGGCACTTTAACTGTTACTGCCATACAAATACATTTGGCTGTTTCCAGTGTTTTGAACTGATTTTTCTCTTTATTTAGAGAATTTAGCTTTTTCTAGTTTGATGTAGCATTTAGTCAAGATTAAACATGCACAGTTGCCTGTGAATGAGTATTAAGATAATGAAGAAAACGTAATTGCTCAACAGGTATCCTGCTGGTTTTTTTGTGCAAAACATCTACTTTGATTTCTTCAACTATGCTGGGATACATCGTCCTGTGTTGCTGTATACAACTCCTAAGGCTTATGTGGATGACATCACTGTGGTGACTGACTTCTTGGATAACACTGGTAAATAAAAACAACTGTATACAATGAAATTAATTCAATTTCAAACCCTTACTAGCACCAAAGCATTTGGTAGAAATACAGAGTGGATATCAGTTGTATCACGTATAACCTTACTGAACAAAGAAGCAGCTTTCTGATTGTCCATGTCTGTTTTATTCGACTTTGTTGTATCCCCTGTGTTTCAGGTTTAGTCAAATACAAGGTATCAGTCCAAGGTGCTGCCACAACCAAACTGAAGGTCACTTTGATGGACAAAAACCGCAGCTGTGTGGCCTCCTCCAACGAGCCATCTGGAGTGCTCAAAGTAAAAGATGTCAACCTGTGGTGGCCGTACTTGATGCATGAGAATCCAGGTTATCTTTACTCTATGGAGGTAAGACAACCTGTTTACACACGTGGCGAAGAGGCTTTTTGCGTAAAGTTTCAGACTGAGGTCACATGTGCTTTGTGAGAGTAGGTAGGGAAAAGAAAGTGTCAACCTTTATTAAATACAGGTGGTCAGTATGAGTGTAAAGAGTGTTTTATGCACTTAATTGTACATTTACCACCAGGAAGATCACATTCTCCACCTTGTCAGATGAAGTTACAATATATCATAATAAATATTTTAAAACTATAAAAAATCTAATTATAGTTATGCTGTAATTGAAGCATCAGTAACACTTTATTATGCTTCAGTATGCATAATTAATGATGATTTAATGCATGAATATAGCCTGTCTCACCATTAAATGATCACGTCATTATGAGCGTGATTAGTTAACACTTAATAGATCATGAATGAATGATTGTTAACTCACAGTTGCTTCATACATTCATTTATATGGCACCAAACTAGCTGTAATCCACTTGCATAAAGAAGTGCATGTCAGACCCATGCATTGGATCAGCCTCTCTGAAAGCACAACAGTATCTGTTCTCACAGAAATATAAAGCTGATCTCATCTAACTGGTTGTCAGACGCAAACATCCACTACATGTTGCTGCATGAGCCAACAGTCAACAGGGACAATCAGATTCCTGACACAACATTAATACTCGGTTTTCTCTTTCTTTAAACAGTGTAAACTGCCTAAACGTGTCTGTCCATTCTCCCCTGATTTATCGGCCGGCAGCTGCTAGATGTTTTTGCTTTGAATGCACCCTACATCTCTTCCCTGCTACACCCCACTTCTTTCTACAACAATAAAAACATAATACGATTTTAAAAATGAAACTTATGCGCCACCCTCTCAGTTGACAGTTGTGTCATGCAGCAACATGTAGATGTTTACATCTGACTTCCAGCTTGATAAGCTTCTCAGAAATTGCTGCTCCTTTCAGTGGCATTTTAAGTGAAATAAGTTGTAAATCTCACACGATCAAATAATCTAGAAACATATTTTAACCCACAGTTCCAGTCAAAGGTTTGTGCACACTTACTAGACTTAAGTTTTGATTTATAACTTGACCTTGTGTATCTTAATGCATATGCTTAAAAATGGTGATGTCACTTTGTGGTTTTGCTTCAACTCTCCTATCCACTTTCTCCCATATAGTTTCAATGTGCTTGGATGTTGTGCAAGCCAGATTGTTAGTTTTAACTGCCCTTTGCTTTTCTTCCTCACCGGATATGTTTTGCACCACTTTGTGTGTGTGGTGTTATCTTGTGTAAGAATGGACTTCTCAACTAGTTGTAGTTGTTTGATATTCAGCACAATCTCTTGTATTTACAATGTCTTCTGAAAGAGCTATATTTGGTAGTGTTATCATGATTTTCCTTTATTCTGATTTGTTGACTTTAACGTCAAGGTTCACTTGATGGCAGCCGATGAGAGATCAGCATATGAGGATGTCTATAGTCTACCAGTTGGCATCCGCACTGTCAACGTTACCAGCACCCAGTTCCTCATAAACAACAAGCCCTTCTATTTCCATGGAGTCAATAAACACGAGGACGCTGATGTGAGTACCACTAGAGGGAAGCAAAACCTTTACAGAAGACTCAATTTAAGGGTTCATTTTGCTCTGAGGCAACATATACTGTATGTTCTACCATTTACTGAGCTAACACCTGTTTCCCCCCTTACAGTACATGGACAAAGAGTTATATAAAATATGCATGAAATGTTAGAAAAAGTGGCTCCAGTTCAATAATCCAATTGTCTCTTCATCTGTTATCTTGTGTTGTAGATTAGAGGAAAAGGCTTGGACTGGCCCCTGATCGTCAAAGACTTCAACTTACTGAAGTGGTTGGGGGCCAACTCTTTCCGCACCAGCCACTACCCCTATGCGGAGGAGATCCTGCAGATGTGTGACCGCCATGGCATTGTGGTGATCGATGAGTGCCCGGGGGTGGGCATCAAAGACATGTAGGTGTCACTGCTCAGTTCTGTGACCTTTAGGTGTGTTTGAAGTGTTTAGGGTCTCAGTGTTAGTCACAGTGTATGAGGACAGAGGACAGACTTGGTTGTGCTGTTTAGAGTACACTTGAAAACCTCCTGACTGTTATTAAATTAGAGTAACAAAATATATATGCAAGAACCCTCACCCTGTCTAAGTTAGGATTATCTACTATTGTTACAAGTCATGTTGATTGGACTTATATGAAAGTCTACAAAATTGGACTAATTTGGGGAAAAAAGCAGAATAATAGATCAGAATGAAAGATGCATGTTCTCGAAAATTTATTGAAAATAAGTGTGCATATTTTCTAATATTTGGGGGGGTTGAATAAAATGTAACTAGTCATGCACAAAACAATTTCCATCAAGTTAATGGATGTTTATCCAGTTACATTAATTAAATGAAACGGCTTTAAGCCAAATTCCATTAAGTTTCAATTAATTATGAACATCGACATGCAGTTTTACTTCAGTTAGATTTACTCAAAAGCGGTCTGGCATTGCAAGAGGAAACATGCAGAAAGATCTCTCACTTAATGTTCGTGGCAACAACGTTTTAATTTACTTGTGTTGAGATACACGGACATGAATGTTAGAGGCAGTTTTTGAGAGCTGAATATTTAGACCTCAGTCATGAAATAAAAAGGATGAGAATATATTAAGAGACTTCTTTGATGAATCATTTCATGAAAGACACTGAAACAGAAGACGGTTCGGACATGTACATGACACTGGGCAGGTCTCACTGTTCTTGCTTACAGATGATGGCTTTGTTTTGTGTGCTGGTTTGAGGCTGGCTAACCTGACTTGATGGGTGGATCTGGAATGTCTGCCTTTGTTCTTTCTATGAGCGGTGATCTCAGTGTGGTCTGTGTCTTGCCCAACAATGTAGTCGTAGTTTTGGAAACGCCTCCCTGGCTCATCACCTGGTTGTCATGGACGAGCTTGTGCGTCGAGACAAGAACCATCCCTCTGTGGTCATGTGGTCAGTAGCCAATGAGCCAGCAGCAGAGATGCCTCCAGCTGAAGTTTATTTCAAGTGAGTACTGTTTTGTTTTTTTTTGTTTTTTTTAAAGACTTTTTTTTCACTAGTCTTTGCCTTGAATTTTTTTTGTTTTTTTTGCATTTTTGCCTTTTATTTCATAGTTGACAGTGCAGAGATAGACAAGAACAAGGCTACCAGGACGCCCTTGAAAACCCCAAACTTAAAAAAAAAAAAGAAAAAGAAAAAAAAGTGAAGCATTTGTAAACTGTCTGGATGTGTGTCTGCTGGTGAGATAGTGGTCTGTTTGTCAGTCACAGCCGACCTCATACTCTGAAGTGTGGAATGCAGTAAGAGTAGTCATGAAGCTGCCCTGAACACTAACAGCTGGAGCTCAGTAATAGCCCGAGGCTTCAGGGAAACAAACAGTGCAGACAAATATTCAACCTGCTCAACCACTGTACCATCAAGTAAAGCGGTTTGGTGTTTCCTGAGTACAGACAGGTTCTTTGTCACACTGACCTTGTGACTGACAAAAGAAGTTTATTAAATTACACTCATACATAATTATAACAGACTGTTTGATTTGCTTGTAAGCTTTTTTGTGGCATTGTAGCGATTACTCCGCACTCTGTTTGTCTTACAGGACGTTGATAAAGCATACCAAAGCTCTGGACCCCACCCGGCCCGTCACTTACATCACAGACAGTAACTATGCCAGGGACAAGGGGGTAAGTTTTCACAGTACTCACTCACCTGCAGCGTGGCAAAGTGAAAACCTGCACAACTGTTGATTATTTGTCATGGTTATTATCTGCCACATTATCTGTAATTATTTCTGTTGAGGCAAGTTGTTAATATCTTAATATCTTTTTTTTTATTTGCACCGGGGGTGTTAAATATTTTTGTGCTTTGGTTGAAGAGTAACTTAACACTCTAAAAATTGTGTTTTTGCTGCCCTGCAGTGGTTGAACTTTTCATCTTGCTGCACTACTTACTCCAGGCTGTGTCAGTACACTGTGATATCACTGTTGAATATGGTCACAGGTGCAACCTTCAAGCAGAGAGAGTAGCCAAACACTGCTTTACAGACTACTGTTAACTCACTCTTTAAGTCATTTAAACTAATCAAAAAGGTTACCTACCTAGTAGCAGAGATACTAACAACTCAAATTTTAAGGTCAGATGCTAAAACATTTCACATTTGTTCTCATCTTAAAGTAATAAAAATGAGAAAATATCAAAGGCAACATATGATTGATAGCAGCATTTTTGATCAGGCTGACTTGGCCTGAATTGCGCATCAGGGGAAAAAACAAAAACTTTTAATGGGCATAATGGCCACTAATGAATCAGATAAAATGCCTTGTGAGAAAATGTCTTCAGAGGTTTATCTCTTCAAATTCTGAAGAGTTTGTTGACACCATGTCAAGCTACATTGTTGACATGTCTACAATTGTTCACATTCCTGAGCTGTGAGGAATATCTTTCAAGGTGATGTTTGCAGCTTAAAGGTGCTGGTTAGTTTGCACCCACTGACTACCTGCAGCCTCTAATTTGTAAAGACCTCTGGCTGGGTGAATTCAATTCAGACACTTCATTTTGTGAGCATTTGGAAGAATTTTTTGTGCAGTTACTGCTGTTGTCTTTCATGGCCAAAAATTAGTGTGAAAATATCTACCTCACAGTTATAATAATGTATTAAAAAGATGAAAAGGCATTCACATTAACCATCATTTTATTGGAATAATGGTACATAGTTCACCTCAGACAGTAGTTAGAAAGTTCTCACTTTTATGCGAATTCAGATTCTATGAATCTAGAGTTGTTATAATTGCTGATATTGGTGCTTTATTAATTTATATTCATTAAAAAATGATCAAACTGTGTTTAACAACAGAAGAGTCTTAGACATGCTGGGGATGACTTGTTCAATGACAATAAAGTTGAATCTAATATCTCTACAAGTTACATTTGGAGTTTTCTCTTCCATCGCTAGGCTCCCTATGTGGATGTAATCTGTGTGAACAGTTACTTCTCCTGGTACCATGATCCAGGTCACTTGGAGGTCATCCCCATCCAGCTCAACAGCCAGTTTGAAAACTGGTATGGAAAGTACCACAAACCCATCATCCAGAGCGAATATGGAGCAGATGCAGTGCCGGGGCTCCACAGTGTGAGGATACACACACCTACACACCCAAATACCCAACTGTAGTGCAGCAGTGAATATTTTTTACATTTGTTTTCTTGGTAGAATTCAAAGGACTGCAGTGAATTTCAGATTTTGTCACCCCACATCTGTCTTAGAGATTCTGATTGCCCCACATTTTCCCAGAAGCATGTTGAGGTAAGAGGCTTTATTTTCTCTTTCCAGGATCCACCCATGATGTTCACTGAGGAGTACCAGAACATGGTCCTGCAGAGCTATCACAAAGTGTTCGACCAGAAGAGGAAGCAGTACGTCATCGGTGAACTAATCTGGAACTTTGCAGACTTCATGACTGCACAAGGTACTGCAGCTGCAAATCACAACCTGTAGAACCAGAATTGCTGTCATTTGCCACTGTTTATACAGTACTCCCTCATGTTAGCATGTTAATGTGAGCATTTAGTTCAAGTATAGCCTCACAAAGCTGCCAGCATGGTTGTAGGCATTTTTTTGCTATTTATTTCCCTCCATGACCATATTGAATGTTGTGTTATTGCTGTAGAGATGGTGCTGGCATTGTTTAAGCCTAACATGAGTTGAAGTTGCACTACAGGAGGTGTCACTTGGGCATTCAGGAGATGTTTGAAAGCCAGCACCAATATCTTGCCAACTTTCTAGGCCCCCCTTGTTTATTGGACTGACAAATCAGAACACTTTGGTGACAGAGCTATTTTTGTTCACCTCTAACTACAGACGGGTGACCGTCCTGTACCGAAAAATCAGTACAGGTCTACCTGCAGCAGCAGGGCTTGACCCTGACAGTGAGGGGATCCGGTGGCTCTGTTACGCTGTGGGGGGTATTTTGCTGGCATGGTTTGGGTCCATTTGTCCCTTTAGAGGGAAGGGTCACTGCAAATCAATACAAAGTTGTTCTGAGTGATCACCTTTATCCTATGATGAAACATTTCTATCCTGATGGGAGTGGTCTCTTCCAGAATAACAACGCCCCCATCCATAGGGCACGAGAGGTCACTGAATGATTTGATGAGTATGAAAATGATGTGAATCATATGTTATGGCCTTCACAGGCACCAGATTTTAACCCCATTGAACACTGGGAGATTTTGGACTGATACTTTAGACAGCACCATCAACCATCATCAAAACACCAAATGAGGGAATATCTTTTGGAAGAACGGTGTTCATCCCTCCAGTAGAGTTCAGAGACTTGTAGAATCAATGCCAAGGCGCACTGAAGCTGTTCTGGCAGCACCTTACTAAGACACTCTATGTTGATTTTTCCTTGCTCTATGCATTTAGGTAGCACAATTTACTCAGAAAAATAATCTCTTCATACCTTTATCAGTCTGCGTATCGGCCTGAGGAAAGGCTCCACTGTTTTTCCGCCCTGTGCATGACAAGGTTTTTGTTGATCCTCTTGTGTCTGCAGGGGTCACCCGTGTTGTGGGGAACAAGAAGGGTGTTTTCAGCAGGCAAAGGCAGCCCAAAGCAGCAGCATTCATCCTGAAGGAGAGGTACTGGAGACTAGCAAATGAAACTGGGAGATTACCTCCATGGACCAGATACCCCTGCTCCCTTTGACACCCACCAGTGTTTGGGCACCCAGTCCAGGACAGGCTCGATCCCATGAAAGCACCACACCTTACGGAGAAATGCTGGTAAAATTCAGTCGGTTTACATAAACCTAAAACATAGAACACTTCCTTTCAAACCATTTTAATAAGTACATATAAGGTCAAACCACCATGAAACACAATTCAGCGCTGCTGTTCCTGTGGTCTGCATTTATTCATCAAAACCACCAACACTATAAACAGGTTTTCCAGCAATCAACTGTAAACATGTAAGCAATGTTTGATTCTGATATGAAAATTTGCCTCTAGTGCCTCATCTATGATGTAATTCACATTTAGCTGCTTTAATATTGGTTTGACAGACAATTAATATTGTGATGCGGGTCTCCTCAGGACACCTGAATGAAGACTGGGGACATTTATTTAGCTGTTGCAGATGGTGCTTTCCTTTTTGTATCATTAAGAAGTCAAGATCAATAAAAAAACATTCCACACAAAATCATCTTTGTGATAAGCTCTGACCTTTCCTCTGGTCAGGTGATTCGAGACACTGTAAAGGAAGGGAGTTGCCACACTATGTGTATTTTCCTTTCCTCTATGTGTTTAGGATCACAACTATGTTGGAAGCTGTTTTTTTTAGAAATGTTAGCATCTGTTATTTCCATGAATTGTACAACCAACCAATCAACGTGTTCTACCGTTTTTTAAGGATCAAAGTGCTCTATACTTGTAATGTGAATTGCAATGCTGAATCTAATCACAAAAGGGTTTTATTTTTATATGTGAAAATCAACAGAAAAAAAATCAAGGTATTAAAGACAAACCATGCACTCAGTATGTAAACTGTAACTGTTTGAGTTTTTTTTTTTTTTTTTTTTTTTCTTATCATCCCCAAATTCTCCAACATTAGTCATGCTGTGGTTTTGTAGAGCACATAGAAGTGTACTTTGCAGTCTTAGTCCTGTTTCCCCAAATCACTGTGACTTAAAAAACTCAACAGTCAGCTCAAGGGTTAACTGACGTGTTCATTGTTGGTGGCGTGACTGCAATGAGACTTTTCACTGTCAGTGACTCCACTCATATCCACATCGCAACATTGACCTTTGTGTTACATCTAGACATGTACTTTTGTTTCAGACACGTAGCAGCCAGCAGGATGCTTACCTAAAAGCTGCTGTACACAAATCCCTAACTTGTCAGAACAGAACATGTTGAACATGTGAAAGAGCAATAAAAACTGTCTTTTTCTTGTACTACAAATGCTTTTGGATTTGGTCCAGCTGTAATTGCTGTTTACACAATAATAGTCTTGTGTAAGTGCAGACTGATGTGGCATTAAATAGTGATCTGTCAACAGCTTGCATGAAACATTAAAACCAATACCAGTCTAATACCCGGAATCATTATCAGTGCTGATATTGATCTTAAACAGACGGGGTATGAACCACATTAAATTCATCAAGGTCTAAACACATGGTTCTCACACAAACTGTTTTCTAAGCTGTTGGAAATATACTGTAGCGTTATGTTCACATACTGATTTTAATATACTAACTAAAGCTTTTTATGTCCAGCTGCCACATTCCAGATGAGACAAGTTAAAAAATGTTGTTATAATAAATGTTTATAACACACTATAATAGTTGTAAGTAGATCTTAGTGTCTATAACTCCTTCTGTGGGCAACCATAGCTGAATACTGGCAGATAATAAATGACAATATAGTAAAACAGTAAAACATCTGCTCATAACTACATCAGTGTTATAAACCATTTATTAAGTATAATTATATACTGCTTATAAATGCTAAATAGGGGCATTCAAAGTGTTACCAAAGCATTGAATTGCTTATTTAAATTACCTTAAATTTTACTGTGCTCTCACAGCAACAAGCTTTACGAACTTCTTGTCCTCAACTCAAGCTACATTGTACAAGCTGCCCCATCTTATTGCAGGAGGTTGTTGGGTCTGTAAACAGCCGACGAGGAACGGCTAAACATGATTTTAATAATAGTGCATGAATAATGCAGCAAATTAGCATTTTAAAATGTTTGTTATACTACCATTGTTATAAAAAGCAAAATAACCAGTCATGTTATTGTATTTGCTAGATCGATATAAATGCAGGACAAAGCATCTGACTTCATTGTCTCCACCTCTACGCACGCTTCCGAAACCAAACTTACACCCCCACATGAGTCAAGTATGCTTCCAAATCTCTCATCATGATTTAATCTTTTAAACATTTTAAGTAACAAAATGAATCCAAAATTTACATAAAAAATGATGTTCAAAGTACTAGCACTGCCAGATTTATTATTTAGGTAAATTGCTACCCCAATATTTTGTATATTGCTCTCAAATAATAAAGTAGAGCAGATTAAAAAAAAAAAGAGTAATACTCGTTAAAATGAGCTTAACAATTACCAACTTGTAACCAGATTGAAAATGGAATCAGTTTTTGCAACTAAACCTCAATGTCAGAGTAGCAAAATGCTTAAATTCAGCAGTGATAGTCACTCTTACTACATGTTTAATAGTATTCATTCAAAAAACTTATGACAGGTGGTTTCAGAGGGAATGTTTTAATGGTAGATCATTTCCACATGACAATGACACAATTAAAAATGTTCTCATGTCAACCTTTTCCACAGTTTCCCTTAAGGTAAGCTGGATTTAAACAATTTCTTTATTTTTTCGCACCCTCCTACCATTCATGTAACACTTTTCCATGTAAGAAAATACAGCATTTTAAAACATATTTGGCAATACAGAAGCAAACCCAGTAAGTTTTCCTCCACAAAGAAATTTAATAAACATTTTATGCTGACACATGGATTCCTAGCCCTCCAACCCCTCAACTTTTTTTTTTACTAAAATAACCCAGATTAACAGTCTATACAGCTAAAGGGCATCATTAATGATGGGGGGGAAAAAGAACGTTACAATCTTGTATTTTAAAAGTGAATTCCTAGCTAGACAAAATAAAGATGAAAATTATATAGTGGAGTTTAGGAAGGAAAAAGGGAACAGCCATTGATTTGACAGGGCATTTTGTCTGGCAATTGTAAATGGATTTTTGCACTGATAGTGGATATCAAATCTTTGGGAATTACCAATTGATCAGATTACATCTTAAGGAAGGCAAACAGAAGTGCCTGTTACAGTTACCATTCTTCATTTTTACAAAGGCTATTACTGTTGCTCGTCTTTGGCTCAAGGCCTAGTGATCAAACAGAAGGCACTTTTGTTGGCATTGGTGATGCAACTAACATGGCAGTTATACCTCAGGGCCTAAATGAATATTTATGAAAATGCAGTATCGATTGATTTGACCTTTTTTTTTTTTTTTTTTTTTTTACATTAAATCATCACGAAACATGGCGATTCCTTTTACCAGCCAAAGATTTTAAACTTTTGACCCAACATCCAAATTCCTTACCCGCCTCTTTAAAGTAACTGCACACTAGTGTAATAGGGCTTGCATATGGACTGGAATCCTGGATGTAATGAGAGGCTACCTACTGTATGCTTGTTGCTTCTATGCTCAGTACTCATAGGACCCATAGTTGTTGCCTTTAAAAAAAAACAAACTAGCAAGTTATGTCAGTTTGATGTCTCTAATTTAAAAAAAATTGACTTCATAGTGAATCCATAGGAGACTTGTCTTACATGTGAGTGCACAGGTTTTTCCCAGAAAAAGACAAAGACAGTGTGTTTGCTAAACTCATTCTGAGTTGAGATGAAAAAGAACCTGATGTTAGCCCAACAAGGCAATACTGTATAAGGAAGATCTTAATGGTGACGTGCAAACATTTAAACCATTATATGGAGGACCATAACTTAAGACTGTACTGGTGCTCGCATGTTTTTGCCAGTTTACTACCAATCATGTCAACTTCACATAACTGGCAACCATTTTCCAAAGCAAACCAAAGTGTGTAGTGAGTTTCTCTTCCAGGCAGCCATTGGTTCCCATTCTTTTCTGTGTGGCATTAAAATCAAGTTGCAAAGATGAGATATTATGTTAGACTGAAGAGTGTTGTGCACGACATTTATAAGTTATACAGTTGGTACTCAAACTCAGAAGACAAATATTTACATGGCACACAGTGTGTATGATCCTCACTGTGAAGGATTAAGTGATAGAAGTGTCGAGCCTCTTTGAAGTTTACGTCATGAGAAGGTGAAACGAATGGAAACCAACGTCTGCCTGGACTTTTGGAAAAACCATTTCATAAATATAACTCTGGAAAATGGGTAACAGTGATGTAAAATGTATAGACGATAAAAATAAAATATCTCCGGGGGGGGGGGGGGGGGGCACCTCAGTTTCCATCTTCATACAAAACCGATGACTTTCATACGTTCTCACAGGAAGCACATCACTGTTGCTATCATCAATACTTTAACAACCCTCACCCCCCCACAAAAAAAAAAAAAAAAAATAGGTGAGAGAGAATTATATGAAAAGTGAAGGGGCATAGACTGGAGACTATCAGTGATGGCAACTATTAAACACCACAGATGAATCACATTATTACAATTATTACCATTATTATTATAGATCTTTCAGTGTGTGTAAGATTGTCCAATGGCCAACTTATGCTTAGAGCCAGGGAGAAAGTGTACCATGCGTCTGAAAAGTAGGATACTTTTGATTGGTGGATTATTAATGGAAACAAGACAATGTTCCTTCTTTTGTCACTTGGTGCTGAACTGTTAAGCGTGTTCGACAATACTGTGGACTTCTTATCAAAGTCACTGCAAGCTGTTGTTGCTTTTCCAGTACTGCGAATCTGTCTCGTTATGTTCGACCAACCTCTTAATGAAAAGCTTCACTGACTCTCTGCAGCTGCTCATTTTAGAAAACCATCAGCAACCTGGATATCTTTTCCTACCGCAGCAAAAATCCCACAAACTCCACAATATGGCTTAACATACTGTTACACCTTATTAAGCTTCTGCCATTCATGTCAACAAAGCGTTACACTTTCAGAGTTTTGTTCACATCCTTGCAAATGAACCGTAACTCAGCTTGGCAAGATCACTGTTACTGTTCAATTGACATCAAATGTATACAGGCCCGGACAGTGAACAAAAAAAGACAGATGAGCATTAAACGCAACTGAAACTGCAAGAGATGCTTCTGCCACCCGGCCGCTCTACCGTTGAGCAGACAATCACAGTGTAGCAGCCTTTGCTACCTCATGAGACTCTATTAGGGAGGGAGAAACACTTCACTGGTATCTTAATTTACAAAATTGTGATCATAAAAATAAAGCCTTGGACCCGTGACAACAAAAAAAAAAGAAACGAGCAAAACTGGTGTTAACATGACATTACCCCCACCCTCCCACCCACCCCCCCAAAAAAAAAATTCACCTTAACACTCCTTTAGGCACGTAAGTCTTTATGGATCCCACTTGTATGGTGATCAGAAATGCTTTTCACACAATGACAAAAAAAAAAAAAAAAAAAGAGGAGAGCGAGGGTGCCTTTTGCAAACTTGGTGAAAAGAACCTCTAGTTCTGTTTAAAAGACTTGTGTCGGTGGCTTCAGATGAAACAATAACCACTTACAACAAAGAAATCCACACAACTCTGAACTGCATGCCTGACCAGGATCGCAGGACGTGAGGTGTCCTGCACTGACCGCAAACGCATTCTTCAGACTTGTCCACCTAAACTGTAACCATAATCACTTTTTGTTCCCGGATTTACTGATGTTTTCTCAGTTGTTGGGTTTGTTGTTGTTGGTTTTTTTTTTGCTTTTTTTTTACTCCTTAAAGGTTTGTGTCAACACTAAAATCACAATCTAGCCTGGAATATTGCTCAGCAGCTATTTACAGAATTGCAAAACAAACTATCTGACTGATCTACGCACAGTATCTCACATAGTCCCGTGTTCATTTTTAGTGGTCCTCTTCAAACAGAAACATACTACAAAGTGTAAACATGGAAAAAAAAAAAAAAAAAAACTATTCTGTATAAATGTTAATAATTTTGCCCCCCGCCCCCCCCACCTTGCCATAGAACCTTATCTGCAAACTATTATAACCTAATGAGTGTTTTTCTAATTTTGGGACCCATTCTCAGTTTTAGTGCAGATCTGCTGTGGAGTAATAGGACCATTCTAACCAGTTCAAGTAATCCCCTTTAATGTCCTGTTTGTCTTCCATTCTGCGATCCTTTTTGTTCAAAAGAGAACTGTCCTCCATCGTTCTGTATTGTGGCCTTCTGCCTCTGCTTGCTCGGGCTGATGTGTCCCCCCCCCCACCCCCCCCCTCCCACACACACGCACAGCCAGCCCCTTCCTTAAGTGAGTACAATGTTAAACAAGGTAAAAGAAATGAAAAGAAAATTACCTTTCACTTATAAATCCTTCCGTTTTTGCAATCAACATAGAGATGTCAGGCCCAACATTTAAGTTAAATTTCTTCATTTTTTTTGAACACACAGCAGAATAAACATTGGAAGCAAGGTCTCCTGGTGGCAAGTCAAATGTTCAGAGGTCACATTTCTTTTCTTTCTTTTTTTTGTTTTTGTTTGTTTGTCGTATTTTTCTTGCCGTTCCCAACAGCTTTAGTCCTGCTTGACCTGGAGCTGCTGCTTCCAGGCCTCATTCAAGTAAACCAGTCGCTTGTAGTTGAGAATAAAGAGAATGAAGTTCAGCGCATATGTGGTGATGCAGATGATGCAGAAGTCCTTTAGGACAAAGTAGAGGATGTAGCCCAGGTAGAGCGAACCCACCACCGACAAGATGGATGTCGTCATGAGAATAAGGGCGGCCATTGCACTGACAGTCATTCCTATGGCAAGAAACACAAACTAAGGCTTAGGCAAGTAAAAACACATAACCTTGCAACACACAAGCAACCTGATGAGTCTGCTCTTTTCTCTGAGCTTTCGGCCTCAGACGGTTCTCTATTTATATGATCAGCCTCCGCGTGATGACATTCAGCTTAAACACTGAATAGACTGGTCATATCGTTCTGTTGTCACATGAGGTGCAGTCAGCTCTGAGGCTAAGTTTCCTCTCTGTTTGAGCTTGTTTTATTTCATCAGGTTTGTAACGATCCCTGACAAACAACAGATGAGGATTCTACAAAAGTGATTTCATTGCTGGCATGTTTTCCGTCTTTATCATCACTCATACATTCTGATCATATCATACATTTGATTTGAATCCAGGATGCTCTGCTTTCTCCATTATATTATCCAAAAACCTTGGCTGTTCCATACCTAAGCTGAAATAGGAGGGTCCTGGTTTCTCTGTCTGGCAAAATGCCCAGCTAAACAGTTTGTTTTGTCTGGACATGACATAGTCACATACTGTAGACTGGCAACTCTCAAGTGATAAACTGAATACAGTGTGTGAGGGCTGTGGCAGCCACACGGTGCTCACTGTTTCAAACACTGTCCCTTTCTATGATTATTGATGACAGAAAAATCAGCCTCAATTCAGTGGCGGATCTTTGTACAGTTGTAGTAGTACAGGGGAGGTCTTTAAGCATGCAAAACACCCAGAACATACCCAGATGGCCAATATGTACATTTAGTAAAAGTTCAGAAATCTGCCAATATCTCTTAGTGTGTTAGACCATTACAGTTTGCTGGATTATCCAAAAACAGTCTTGTCCAGTTATTAAATCCATTAAAGGAGAACTCCACCGATTTAACACATCAAAGTCTGTTAACAGGTGTTGGGGAGAATTACTGCATATGTAAAACTGTTGTATAAAGACTTTTGTGGCCCCAGAGGGAGCTGCACAAAATCTGATGTCACTTGAGTTTGAAAATGAAAAGGTGAGGGTGTGGAGTTGGAAAGAAGTGAGGTTCCCAGACCTCTGTTGCCACTCCTCATCTCTGCTTGAGGCTGGAGGCTATCGTCAGCTGCTATTAAAATAAAAGACACCCAAATCTGTACAGTTGAGTGAATAAAGTAGAGTTGCATTAGGGGCAATGTAAGCGTCAGGTTTTGACAAGCAAGAAAAAAGCGTGGAATAAAAACAAAGATATCTGGTTATGCTGCATCAGTTTTCTTACAGTGTTACAGGAGTGTGACGCTAAATCGGTGGAGTACTCTTGACAGCTTCTCAAGTAACAAACTTACTATATTACAATTTATATCCATATTGCAATAAAATATAACATATGCCATGATAAAAGATTTTATCCATATTGCCCAGCTCTATTTTCTTCATAACACTAAATTACAATAAAGGAAAAATATAATAAAACTGCTTAAAGATGCTGCACATGGGCAGTGTTCTGAGATAAGGCACAACTATAGCATTAATTTCATGTGGATATAAACTTTTGAGTCTACAGCAAAGCCCTTCTGTCTGTTTCAACAGTAGTCCCAAGCTGTACACTGGTATTAATCAGAGATTAAAGCCTTGGTTATGCAGATTCTGGAGTCTTGCCTACTAAATATTACACCGTCCGAGGGCGTAAGAATAATGGACGTTCTGAAACTGAGATGTCTTGCCTTTAATATGGAAATCTTGACCCGCTGTAGCAGTTTGGCTTAACTGGGCCTCTATTGTGTTAGTCAAATGAGTGGTAACTGCTGTGGCTAAAAGGACCTCTTGTTCTGTTCCAGCGCCAGGTGGCCAAGCAAGTCTACAGGCCACTCGGCAGGCAAACATGTCAAACCAGCATGACTGAGTCAGCAATATCATCCATGTACTGAGGGGAGGAGTGTATGACTGTGAAGGGAACCAAAGGGAAAAACCTTCAGGTTAAAACAAGTTACTCATGCGGAGAAATATGTATGATGAATCAGACTGACAAACATGACAAGCATTATTTATGTTATTAAGAGTCAAGAATGAAGCCACTATCAGAACAGCAATCAAAGCCAGCTGTTACTACACTAATATGTTAACTCTTAAAAATAATGAGCCTTCCATTTAATTATAAAATCATATTTATACACATCCACTACATAAGATTTCAGTGTCATGTGAGTGAGGTTTGGTCAAATACAGCTGTGACGGAGGAAGAGGGTTGAGTCAGCCCCAGTTGCACAACGGCAGGGGAGATTTGTCACCTGAATTTGCAAGACTCACAGATTTCTCTGAATAAAATGACATCTTACCTAGTAAGAGCTGAAAAGCATAAAAGACAATCCCGTAGACACTGTTTGGCTGGTTCAGTGCACTGTCATTTCCAAAAATTGAGCCCAGGAGTCCGAATCCTCGACCCCACCTAAACCACAAAAAAATATCAGCAAAGGAGGCAGTTACAACTTTCTTTAAGGAATACAGAACAAAAACTGTGACAAACTTAAAAAGACTGGATCACAGCTGAGTACTATCAAAACCCAACGAGTGGGAATAGACAAAACGCAGTTTACAGCAAACAGACCCAGGTCAAATAATTTAAATAACTGTTTTAGGCAAATTATATTATTATATAAGTATTTCTGTGTTCAGTGAACTAGAGCTGTAACTAAAGACTATTAGTCTGCTACTTATTTTTTGATAAAATCGTTTCATCCTAAAAAATGTCACAAAACGGTAAAAAAAAAAAAAAGTCCAAAGTGACATCCCCAGATGTTAAGTTTTGTCTGACCAATAAACCCAACAATATTCAGTTTGCAATGACATAAAACAGACAAAAGCAGCAAATCATCACATTGAACAAGTTGAAAGCAGAGAAAGTTTTGCGAATTTGCTTGAAAAATAACTGAAACGGTGAATTGATTATCAAAATTGTTGACGACTGACTAATCGTTGCAGCTTTACAGAGAAAATTCTGATGAAAGGGATTGGCCAGTTGATAAACAGCAAACCAAACCCATCTGGACCCTTCAGGAGGAGAAAACAAATGCTGCAAAACAATAAGCATTTCCTCACTATTTGACCTAGGTGTGACTGCAGTGGAAAATCTTAATGACATAACTTAAGTACCACGATTAAGGACAGGTTGCCCCACCAAATTCTTCAGTGCATGTGACAGATGAGAGCCCGTAAAAGGCAACCTCTTTATTGAATTTGCCTGATTTTAAGAACTCTTAAAATACTGTCTCAACACAGTGGCATTTCATTTGTCAGAGTTTCTGTGGTGCAACTACTGGTGCTGATGTCAACTATTCTCCCTTGTCCCCACCCGTTAATACCAATCTCCTGTTCAACTTTAACCCTACTGTGTGCAACACATTAGGTCTTACATTCCAGTTTGTATTTGTTTGTTGAGTAAAACTATTTATTGCATATTTCAACATCGTTTTCTATGTGCTGCTAGATACAGTATCTTTACAAGTAAACCAAACAACAGCCAGCACACTAAAAGATAAGAGACATGCAGTTTCAGTCATTGGGAATGTTCAACGTGTCCAATGTGTTCAGCAAAA
Organism: Scomberomorus guttatus; assembly: GCA_038419695.1. NCBI lineage: Eukaryota > Metazoa > Chordata > Actinopteri > Scombriformes > Scombridae > Scomberomorus > Scomberomorus guttatus. Next base: position 8,020,818 of record CM076460.1, read on the forward strand.
ACATTAATATTTATTGCGGTGAAACAGTGTAACTGCTCTACCATGCTACAAACTTTTAGTGTGGATTTAATTTCTTACGTAGACACACCATGTGCCAAGTAGTGATTGTGAATTGAAAAAGCCTGAATATACATCGATCTATTTGTGTGCTACTGTGCAGTATCACTATTCGTACACTTATTTCTTTTTCTCCTCATATGACACAATAATTAGTGAAAACTGGGATTAATTCAATATGAATGTGTAAAGTTTTTCACGTGTCTTGAGGCTCTACACCAGGAGCATAAGGATAAGAAGCAGGTTCAATAACTCAGACCTTTCTTCTCATTTACCACAACAAAATGTCTCATTGTGTCTCAGAGTAACTGTCTTGAGAGCCAAGGGGGGCCACAGTCAACTTCTGAACGACATGCAATAAAATATTTGGGAAGAATGATAGCACGATAGAGCTTAACGCCTCCATTCAAGTAAGTTGGAATTTTTAAAATAACAAAAAAAAAAAGCATGTTAAATTTATCTCTTAGTGTGCAATATGTTTTAGCAATCTCATTTCATTTTTGACTTTGTGGTTGTGTTTTTGTTTATTCCCCTCATCTAATAAATTATGTTTTTTCCTCCCCATATAGCAGACAGTTTTCCATTCATTTCACTACAGCAGGCACTCCGGCTTTTGTTTCAAGGCTTTATCACATACTGATAGGCATTTGAGGAAGCATGCACAGAGCAGACATTTAAACAAACATACATAAATACAACACATTGCAGAACCAAAGATATAGCGTATTCAGTTTATCTATAGCCCTTGGATGGTATTAGAAATTAGACAGCTGGACACCAAGACGTATGTAATTCTAGACAGGTTGCATTCCTGTTATGCTAAGTATTTGCTCAGGGCCATGTCTCTCATTCAGTTAAATCAAATAGGTGGGGTTATTCGCTGACATGCATTGCCTACAGTAGAGCTGGTATGACAACTTAACAGACTTGATTTTACACGTGAGCTGTGATTTCAAGAAGCAGCCTTATCCGTGGACTTATTTAACTGGTAACAATGTGTGATGGTGAGCAGCACTGACACTTTCAGGTACTGTAGCCAACACTGTCACAGTCCCCTCCACTGTCCTCTGGAGCAGCTGTGCGCACTGTCCGTTTAGGTAACCAGGGTGGTGTAGGGTTTAACCCCTCGGACTGACTGAGAGCCGGTGACATTAGCACGACAGCTAATGACAGCACCATGACAGCTAAAGTTACTTTTGCTAAAGCTATCACCAATAAACCAGGTAACCACCAAAACACATAGTTTAGGAATGAAAGGCTTCATCCACCAACAGCAAACACACACACACATTCACAACAATAACGTTAGTCTGAACAAGCTATCGATAACTTTTGAGCTAAAGTTGGTGATACAGATAAGTAACAGTTATATACACACAGAGGGCAGCTAGTGTGATCAATTAACATTAGCAATCGATAATTTAACAGTACTGATAGCTCTCTGTTGATAGCTTGCTGGCTAAGAAGTACAACGTTAACAAATGGGTCGCGTTGGCTAATGGTTAGCAGTTAGCTTCAACGAGCTATAAAGCTAATGATGTGCTTATTAAATGAAAGCTAACAGTTCACGTATATCAGACAGGTTGATAAACTAGCAGCTTGCAGTTATAGTTTGCAGTTAGCTCCAGCGGCCAGCGCGCAAATGTTATGAGTGCATTTGACAGTAAAACCCGCGCAGCCCTTCCCTGACTGCCACAATAGCAGAAAGCTTCACTGAGCTTCACTGTCGGCGCTCTTTGCTGAATTCAAATTACCTTGAGCTGAACACTTTTGAACAGCTGATGGAGCTGCTGACATCGCACATGGCCTTATAACTCGGATCCCGAGCGTTTTCCCTCTCGACGTGAAAAGCATAAAGAGACAGCAGTATGCCCAGCAGGCAAACTAGAAGCCTGGCTATTCTTTCCCACCGAGGGGTGGACACTCTCAGGACGGGCGCCGCCATCACTCTCTGGCCTAGCTGGAGACACGCATACATACGAAGCGAGCTCGCGAGACAGGGCTGCGACGTGGAAACGCGTCAGGACGCGCCACACTGAGGGCGGGCCGCTGAGCTGCAGAGCTGCAGAGGAGCAACAGTCCACCCACCACCCTGAACATGGATTTATAAGCTGAAACAGGTTTAACATGGAATATGCAAGAAAATAAACAACCATCAGGTAATAGGCATGCACAGGTTTCTAACAACGCTGTAATCTGCTGTTCTTTTAACTCTTATTTAATAAGAATAAGAGATACTTTATCACTCTCGGGGGAAATTTAAGTGTCATAACAGCACTGTCCAGCGCCCATCACACACAACAATAGAATAAAATAATATAAATAGTTGTTATTATACATTGTGCAGTAATTATATACGTAGTATATAATAAAATGAGAGTAGTGAGACAGAAAAGTAGCTATTATCCATTGTGCAATGATTATATACATAGTATATAATGAAATATTGAGCAAATAAAAAATAATAAAACAAGAGCAGAATTATTATTATTATACGGTGTGCAAAGTGCAACATAAAGACTTATTATTATACATTGTGCAGAACGATAATAACTGGAAAAGAGTAACCTATATGGTTGAGTGTCATATTAATTGTAATTTGTGGATTAATCTCTATAAATGGACTGTACATTAGGCTACACAGTAGCCTACTTTGTGCATTGTAAACCATTACCTTAACTTTATTAGATAATAATATTTCCATAGCAAAGATTTTTCAATTTCAGCCATTAAAGGTCCCTTAATTTAATTTCTCACAAAACAATGACACGTTAGCAACATTGTTATTACTACTTAGTCTACTATTATTTAATAGTTACTGTTATTAAATGATTAACTATTTTAATATCCAACATTGATTTGATAGGAATGTTGTTTAATTTGTCATACATACAGCGGACGGCTCCCATCAGTCTATACAGTGACTCTCCTCTGTGACGGGAAAGGGGGACTCCTCCTCTGACAGTGAAGACTGTTCACCTGGACTTTCATTTTATTACATCATCCATCACATCTGTTAGCTTTCAGATTCACATTTTAACATCATTAAACAGTGTATACTCAGCAAATAGTATTATAGTTATGGTTATATCTATAGTCTCTATTTTATTTTTATTTATTCTATTAATTTTTTTATATTTGAGTTAGTCTATTTAATTGTTGTATATAATTTAGCCCCTTAATTGTGTTTGTTCCTTTTACCTACCTCATTGTTTTTGTACTTTCATTTATGTCAAGTGGCTGCTGTAACACTTTAATCTCCCTTTGGGATTAATAAAATACTCTATCTATCTATCTATCTATCTATCTATCTATCTATCTATCTATCTATCTATCTATCTATCTATCTATCTATCTATCTATCTATCTATCTATAACAGACTTCATTCACAAAACGAGAAACAAATAAAAAAAGAAAACAAAATAGATTAAATCCAGAAATTAATATAAAGTGACATAACATAGAACAAACTATAATTCATTTGTTATTTTCAATATAGTCGATATTTCCACAGTCAAAACTATCAGGCGTCAAAGCCATGATCACGTGACTGTGTGTATATAAACACAGGGTGACATCATCTGTTTACTCGCACCGAGAGCTTTCTGGTAGAAACTGCTGCACTCCGTTCTCAAATGGCGACAGACATGGAAAGATTTGTTTCTTTCGAGGAGGCATATTACGATCAGTATGACTATTACAACCTGGTTGAATACTCGTGCCACGCTGGAGGCAAAGGCAGATCTAAGAGAGAGATCGAGCTGAACACAAACCGCCATTCCCCCGCCGGACACGAGAGGAAGATAGCAGAGAAGTATCACAACAGCGAGATAAAACGCAGGAGAACCAAGAGCTCGTCGTGTTGATGGCTCTCCTCGTTGTGTACAGGTAACAACGTGCCTCTTTTGTCTAGAAATATTAAATGTTGAAAGTCCTATTTGTTAAACAATGGGCCTTTATGACTGAATAAAACCACCTACTGCTTAAATATTTACATAACGTGATCCTGCAGTGTAGTCAAGCAGTGAGGTGAACAACGCCTGTTTTTGTGTCACAGTCAGCAGCATTTTAATATCTGCTGGAAAATTCAAGTCTGCTTTTCTTACTGGATTTGCACAGTAAATAGAATCAATCTGATATGAGCATATAGATGAAGCATTTCTTGTGTAAAACCTATAGGTTACTGTTTTTACAGCTGTCTACCATCCAGTGTTTACCTCATAATACAACCAGACTAAGCTACATTTTTTGCACAGGTGGAATAACCAATATGATCCATTTGATGCCTTAAACTTAGAATAGTTGTTACCATAACTCAGGCCAGCATAGTTAAAAAATGAAAGCTGAAAACAATTGATAATTTAAGTAAACTGACTGAAAATTAATCAGGATAAGTGATTAATCGTTTAAATTATTTTTAAAGAAAAAATGTGAAACTTTCACTGTTTCCAGCTCCTCAAATGTGAGGATCTCCTGCTTGTCTCTTTTCTTTTTTATTGTTGACTGAATATGTCTGGCACACTATTACCATCCTGATAAAATACTATATAGTTGGGTCAAACAAGTGGTTGAATTTTAACAGAAAACGTTGATGTAACGATTTGTGATGACCATTTGATTCTGATTTCCACACAGATCCGGATGTACGTTGGATTTCTGATGTTGACCGTGGCCAAGTGTCTCTGCCTTTCCTGACCCATGTGGATGATGATGATGATGTGAATGGGCAGCTGTGACATCGGGAATATGCCCAGTAATCAGTCACGAGACAGCTCTCCATTCCATACTCTACCCTGTAGCCAGACCTGCTACTCTCAAGTTACAGCTGTGCAAGAATAGTTTGTGTTATATAGGTCAGTGGTGTGTGCTTGATAAATATATAGAGATAGATATATATATACATAGTCATTTCTGTTGCTGGAGAAGATATACTGTATTTTAATTCAATAAAAAAGGATGTTCACTAAACCAACATGGATTGTTTTATTTCTATTGCTCAGGCTCAATAATAAAAACCATTTCTAGTTTATTATCTAGTTTAGTTTTAGTGTTTAATACAACTGATGTAATTCTGGTTAACGTGCTGCTTTACAGGTTTGTCACTGTTTTGTGTCTTTATAGTTTCTGTAAAAGCAGCATCTATCCTCCATCCATCTCATTTTGCTTCACTCAATCAATGGTCCCCACTTTCCTCCTGCTCTCTATGAATTTTCTTTCCTGTCAGTGTCAAGTGTTTTCCTGGGGGGTGGCTGCAGTTTCCCCTTTTATCCCAGTGGAGTGGTATACACATCCAGACACCAAGGCCAACTGTATGTTATGTACAGTATATTTAAATGTGTGTTCAAATAGATGATATGGTAAGCTTGACAGCTATAGTCTATGTTTTTGTGTATGTTTTTTTTCTCTTTGCAGCCAAGGGGTATAGGGAGTGGGAGGGTGCAGCTGCTTTTACTGAATTGTTTTGGTAATGTAAAGATCTGGACAGAGATGTTGATAAATCTTGACTGAGTTTTTGAGTTTTCACATAGAGTGTATATTCTTTGCATGACAATTCCTTTTGTGTTGTGTGCACTGTACCCTTACCAAACTACATGGGGGGGAAAGCAATAAAAATGTTGGTCACAAAAAAATTTAAAAATATGTATATATAGGCTAATATAAATACAGTAATATCTATAATTTAACATAGGCAGCTGGATGTCGTGGAAACACTGCAGGGATTGAACATTGAACAAATGATGAATGAAAAGGTTAAATTTACAATAGCAGTGTTTTGGTTGTTTTACTGTTGAAGTTACCTGCTTTTATTTTGAAGGAAGGATTGGCCGGAAGCGATATTACGTAATTCCTGTCTTCGCACGTGTGTGAATTGGAAAACAACTGACCGATGTATCTGTCGTTTATAGTTTTTACCCGCTAAGATGCAGCTATGCAGCGTGTGCGCCGAACAGACACCAAAATACAGATGTCCGGCCTGCAAAATCAGATAGTAAGTGACGTCAGCTTTTCTGTCTGCAGGCTAGTTAGCTTTCGGTTTGTTTGGCTAACGTTAGTTTTGTACGGTGCTACTCAGGAGTTAAAACAGTTATATGAGCATGAAGAATCCACACACAGTAGTCAATATCTTGGAAGACGATTTCCACAGCTTTGGTAGACCAGGAAGTTTTTAAGACCTAACTAAAATGAATAATAGCAAATAATAGCAGCTAAAGCTAAACTACGAGTTAGTACACTAACGTAACGTTAGTTACGCCTGTAAAACATGGCAGCAGCTCTCACGACTTTACAACAAGGGAACGTTTGCAACAAAATATTAAAAACAAGAATATTATGAACAAATTACGCATCTGGCTTAAAGGACCAGTGTGTAGGATTTAGTGGCATCTAGCGGTGAGGTTGCAGATTGCAACCTACTGAGTCCCCCCCCCGCCACCCCCACCCCTAAGCATGTAGGAGAACCTACGGTGGCCGAGAAACTCGCGAAAAACACGAAGAACTCTCTCTTGTTTTGTCTGTTCTGGGCATGGATGTATTATAAGAGCTGGATACCAGACTAAAAATGGCACCCATTCAGTTCTATAGGAATTGGTTCGTACGCCAAAAAAAGTTTCTAGCTTCCCGGATTGCTTCCGTGTTGTGCGGACCACTGAATATGCGCAGTAGTGTTTCCCCCGCTGGCCCCGCCCACGAGGTCCCACTCGGCCTATAGACTTTACATTGTGATGACATCACAGATTTTTAAATCGCTCTTTTCGACTTGAAGAGTCGTTTTGTTTTTGTTTTGCAAATAAACATCCATGGATCAAAAATTCATAATAGAAAGAGTTGTAATTGACCTTGTTTGCAGTTTGAGGTGTCCTGTCAACAGTTTTAGACAGACGTCACTTTTACAATGGTGGTCTATGGGGAAAATGCTTTTTGGGCCGCTGGGGATTTTTCGCTGCAATACTGCAAGTGGCCACTGGGAAACACTGGCTGCACGGCTGAGCGGCGGCGCCCTATCCAGCTCTTACAATACATGCATGGTTCTGGGCTACTGTAGAAACATGGCGGTGCAACATGGCAGGCTCCATGAAAAGGGACCCACTCCCTACATAGATATAAAGGGCTGATTCTAAGGCAACAAAGACACAACAATTCTTATTTTCAGTTGATTATACACTAATTAAAACATACTTATGAATATTATATTCCATTTCTGCCATGTTCACTCCACTAGATGCCACTAAAACTTACACACTGGTCCTTTAAAGTATGTCCCTAAAGTTACATATGTCATCATCACCACATGTGACGGCATCCCATGTAGGTCAAAAACCCCTCTGCAACGAAATAAATATCACTTTAATTAATTTTATTTGGAAAAATAAATGCCATAATTTAAAGGAGATTTTAGCAGGTCTGAGAGGTGAAGGTGGCATGGAGATACTGGACTTTGAACTATATCTTTAAATTAAAATGGATAAAAGAATATTTGAAAGCTCAAGAATCCATTTGGTGTTTCATACTGCAGAATATTTTTAGAAAAATGGGAGGTCTACAATTTATATTACTATGTAATTATAATGAAACAAAATTACCACAAAAGTTGTCCAAATTTAATCAACAGGTTCTTACAGCAGCAAAATTATCCTTTGTCCACAATTTCTCTCCCCACAAAACTATTATATAGAACAATGAGTACATAACCAGAAAGAATAAATCACTATACTGACACTGAACTGACAGGAATATAATTTTTCTTGCAGACTTACAAAATGATGAAGCCCAAATTCTCATTTATGAGGAATTTCTCAGGTCATTTCTAAAGAACATCAAATGTTAATAAAAGCTGTTCTCCTTCAGCCGATGAAGTGTCACTCTGAGAGGAGTTACAGGAATTGGAAGCTACCGTCTTTGTTAATGGAATAAATATTAAAAGTCACTCATGTACTAACAAACATGTAAGGAATTATTGTCACAGCAAATGGAAAATTACTCCACGTGTGGAACTTCCATTTCTCTAACATTCAATGGGAACTGTAATATATATCCCACCAACAAATTTGTCTCAAGATTTGTGGATATCAAGAGCAAATGTGAATTTTGTAAAAAAAAACAAAAAAACGAAGAAGGCACAACTAGACATCTATTTTATGAATGTCAGTATACATCAGGATTACTTTGACACCCAAACCAACCATTTAATTAAGCTGGAAGCCGTGGATGTAATACTATACTATGAAAACAAAAACCGGACTGTTCAGCGGACTGTCAGTTTATTAATTTATTGGAAAAATTTCACATCCATAAATCCCAGTTCTCAAGGTCTCGCCCATCGTTTGAAATTTTCATGATTGAATTTAGAAAGTTTTTTGAGTCTATCCAACTTATAAACAATAAGAAATGTTCACATACAGTTTGTATTAATGTCACACGTGTTGTGACGCTTTCTATAAAGTGATGGAAAAAAAACATACGATTTAGATATTACACCGTGAAATGTAATGAAATGTATCACATATAGTATGTACTGATTGTTTCATTCATTTAGACGGTTAATTTGGAGTAGATCTAATTACTTACTAATAGATGGAATCACCCATTTAAACATGTATGAACATATTACTGATGTTAATTGTATTTTCCTGTTGTAGTTGTTCACTTGGCTGCTACAGGAGGCATAAAGGTAAATGAACTTGATCTTATTTTGTTGTTATAGTGGTGTGATGTTTAGACGAGCTGTGATCCTACAATATTACGCTGCTCATCATCATCCACTGATCCACCATCTAATTTCTGTCCATAGACACTTGCCTTCCTGTTCAGCAGCTTGCACCCACTGCTTCTGAAGCAAAGGATGCTTTCAACACTGGTATGTTGTTGTTTCTCTCATCAATCAAATACTGCTGTGTGGCATTAGAAGCAGTGATTGAAGTACCAACAGAGTTCAGCCTTCATGATTTTCTGAAGCACTTTTTGCTTTACTGTCTTTGCAGAGCCGTGGAGTGTTGAGGATCTTCTGCATGAGGATGATGTCACTGACAAAGTGCCTCTGCAGAGGCTCCAGCTGTTAGGTATTAATTAACCTTTCTTCCCCCCCAATGCTTCTGACAGCACCCCATATCCAATTTCTCTTCATCCAACATAAATTAAGTTTTCAAAAAAAGTCAGATGTAGGTAATTGTTTTCTTTTTTTGTCTACAGGTCAGTCAAAAGAGCTAAGAGATCTTCTTTGCAACCCCCATCTAAGGCAGTTATTACGGTCCATTGACAGTGCAGACACCAAAGAAGATGCGATGAGGGCTGCCATGCAGGAGCCTCTGTTTGTCGAGTTTTCAGATCAGTGTTTGAAAATTGTAGAAAATGAAGCAAAATCATTGACAACCAATGACATTGGTGATTTGTAAAACAGTGCCAGCATTAGTTTGTCTAGCAGATCATTTTGTGAATATATTTTTGATGCGGGGGGGTGGGGGACTTTTTTTAAAATATAAAATGTTTTTGAATAGGCCACATTGTGCCTCTTGTGTTGTATAATTACTGTAATTTTTTGTTGATCTAACTTCCACTCCTGTCTTGTCACATTACAGTATGTATAGTGTTAAATAAATACTTACAATATAGTCAACACTGAAGGCTTTACAGTGTTGTTAACTTAAGTCTCTTGTGAAAGAGCTGATCACATGCAAACAAAGCTTGAGTTGGAAGGAAAAATTGAAACAAAAGATTTTTATAAACTGACATTTATTTCAACAAAACAGTCATATAAATATTAACATTTCAAGTTCTTGTACATTGATCCCTAATGGTACCACAGACCAAACCGTTAGTTAACATATACAGATTACAAATGATATACTGTCAGCATGTCCCTGACACACATTTACATGACATTACAGCTGGTAATAAAGGGGGAATTATCCAGCGAGTAAATGAGGATTTGCTAGGAGTCAACAAAGCTGTCCCTGTGGATAATGTGTTGAATCAAAAGCTAGGAGGGTAAATATCAGTGGTAAGTGTATTAAGAGGTACTGCGCAACATGCATCATTTTTAGTAAAATCTTTTTTTTACAGTAAAATAATTGAATATTTAAATTATGAACATCATAAAGCTTGATAGCTATAAAAACATCAGTTAAAAGACAACAAAGTTTGTGTTCCCATACAACAGTGTAGTGTAAAAATACTTTGGTATGTTAAACAGTACATTACTTTGGACTGCAGCTGATAAATGTTAGCGTAGAAGGTGATGTGCATATTATAAAGACCTTTGATCAAACAAAGAACAGCAATTTGAATAAACCCGGGTTTCCTCCTTTCTCTGTTTCACATCAGTGATGCTTGTTCTTGACTTTTTTTTTTCCATCTGTCGCAGTTGTCTGTGAGCAGGTGTGTGGTTTTAATGTGCAATATGTGCTTTACATGTGCAATAGGTGCTTAATTACCCATCTCCCCCAGCATAAACCACACTCATCTGCATATGAATCAGCAGTGTGTTTTTACACATAAATAATCACACTTAAATAAATACATATATACTAACAGCCCATTTGTGATTTGTGTAGATTTTAAGAAAGGCACTTGTCAGAGGCCCAATACTTTGATCAACAATCAAGCGTTCCAAAAAGGCAACAATGAGACAAAAACCTGCAGTCCTCTCTTTGCTAAGGTGCTAAGATTGTGCCATAATTACAGTTCTCCAGATAGGGAAACAGACTAAAAATTACTGTGTCTTGTCATGCAGTGACATCATGATCATGACACATGTCATTCATGGTTTTCTGTATGTGGGACACATGGCACATATTCTACAAATGGTTGACAAAATCTTATCTGCCCCATCTCAAATGTAGCAGGGCAGCGGACTGATAAATTGAATTTGAGATGATTTTTGAGTGTCTAAAATAAGGTCCAGTTATCTTACCTGACCTCCTGACATTATTATGCAAGGGTGCAGGTTTTTGCATCCTTGTATAACACAGCACAAGGCTAACGTTGGCACCTTTAAAGTAAATTAGAGATGTAAATGATCACTTTGAAGTTATCCAAAGAGGGAACTCTTATAAAGTTTTCTCTAGCAGGATCTCGTTGAACCCTGTCACGCCAGTCTTCTGCTCTGGTTTCCTGTCAGCATAGAGAAGTGGAGATCGCTGATAGTGCAGCTTTATAGATCCCTGAGTAGAAAAGAGAAAAAAAAGAATCTCAAAAGAACAATCCTAAAAAACACGCAGCTGACAAAATAATTTAGGAGATTTAACAGAACAGGTACAGATGTGCTCTCACCCTGGGTTGAGCCCGTATGGAGGCAAGCCCCTGCGTGTACTGGTTGGTCTCCACCTTGTACTCCCCTCTCCTGGAGGGCAGGTTGAGAGATGCCATCACAGACATCATCTTTTGGAAACCAGTGGCCGTCAGAGACACGGTGATGGACGGGGCCGAGGCCAAAGCCAGGCCCATGGGCCACCCTCGCACTGTGACAGGCTCCTGGATGGTGGAGAGCTGCACCGAGCCCCGTTCCCTGATAACAGGGTTCAACACAGGCACTTCCTCCTCCACGAGGTCCTTCGCATCATCGAGTTCTGCCTCAGCCAAGGATTTTAATAGTGCCTGCCACGAGAACAAAACAGTTGTTTACATATTATTTATATTATTACATGTTACTCACAACTCCCTATGAAATGTCTCCAAATCTCACCGTCCACTTCCTCCAGGTGCTCTGGATGACTGCCGCTGCTCTGTTCCATCTCTGGACCTGCCTCCTGACAAGCCAAGACCGCACCGCTGCAGGCAGCATAACACACATTCAACATCAAACCAAGCCATGCATTCTGCAGGTTTGCACAGTTTGAAGCAATGTGGAGAGAAATGTTAACGTACTCCCATTCAGAAGGACGTATCAAAAGAACATCTGTCATTAACAGTTAATCAGATGAGCTGCGATTGTGTGTGACAGCTTCTGTTGCTTCTAAAAGGGATGAACAGTGTCATCCTGCCAACAGTGTGCACAGACTCTGCCAGCTTGTTCCAGCTGGCCAGACAGTCAGGTCAATGCCGACTCACACAGTGGCAGCGAGGCTACTGAGCTCACACTCACCAGGGCATTAAGAGTTTACCTGCTTGGATCAGAGTGGCAGACTGCTGCCGGGCGTGGCGTCTGCGCCGCTGGTACCGCAGCCAGCAGCACTGAATGGAAAAGGCACACTGAGAGAGGATCTTCTTCCTCTGATCTTCCAGCAAATCTAGCTGTGGGACAGAGCCAGGCAGGTCAGTACTCCCAAAAAAGACCAGAGCCTGGATGAGTAATTAAAGATTTACAGCCCCGCTAAGGACAATACAACAAATATACATTTTTGAACTAATTTATACATCATTTTAAATTATGTGAGAATGTCTGCATATATAAATGACTGACCATCAACTGGGTGAGAAAAACTTTAGTCCTTCCACAGTGCACCAGTGAATTGTATTTTTCACTGTCAAGTTTGTGTGAGGGGTCAAAAGTTTGGTGTTGTAACACCACCCTGAGGAGCTTCTCCACCTCTTGTGGTAGAATGTCAACGCTGTCAGCCTTCACGTCTGTGACAGAAAAACAATCAGGTAACAGAGTTAAGGATGAGCGATATAATTCAAACAAGGGCTGAGCAGCACTCTTAACTATCCAGAGATTCAGTTTTACTGCAGCATTTGTTTGATAGTTTGTCAGCGTGAGAGCGCAGAGAAATCCATCAGGATCAACAGCACAGCTTCCACACACACTGATATGATTACTGTGAATTCATTCAACACTGATAACATGCAAGTGCATATGAAGACAGAGGAGATGTGAAGAGTTATAACAAAATGTTCGACAGCACTCAGGATTAGTGAGCAGGTTCCTTGAATACAAAAAGCAGCAGAAAAGTAGGTAAAGACAAATATTAGTTCAAGGGTACAGTAATCAAAAAGTAGAAACATGAAACAACAGCAAAGCAAACTCTGACAGTCAGACATGCATTTACCTGGAAAGTTCATTAGAAGTTGCAATTTTTGTTAGAAAGTCCTGTTTTTATACACCAAATTGAAAAGTCCCAAGGAGAGCAGAGAACTGAGGATCAGATTTACTAAGAGGGCTAGTGAAGTAAAAGGAGAATAAACCAGCAGACCTAAAGAGAGGAAATAAAATCACTGTTTGCCCACAGGAAACATGCCAAATTTGAGCTTTATCAATCATGCAGCAGCAAACTGTACTTACCAACACTAGGAGTCCCTGAGGTGAACCCTGTTGAATATTTCGCAATCATTCCATAACGTTGAATGAAGCTTTTGAAAGGAATTCTGCACAACAGAAAATGACAAGTTATGTAAAATCCAAGAGAAATACATCAATAAGTTAAGAGTTAAGCAAAGGGAAAAATGTTTCACCTTATTGGAAAGCCAGCAGCACTAATATGTATGGTCTCCACAATCCCACAGGCCTCCAACTGCATGATCACCTGACAGCAGACAAGAAATATCCACATTACATGTAAAAATCTTTCCCTTTTGTGGACATAGAAAGCAATAATCACTTCTCCACATTAAAAACACAGAACATCTACCTCCTCCTTTTTGAAGGTCAGCGGTTTGCAGTCTGGGTTCGGTTTGATGCAGCGAGTGTAGTGAGGAGTTGTGGTGTGGAGGATCTTCATCAGGCTCTCCAGAGAGTTCTACAGTCGGACATCAACATCATCAATGCCATGATTAAATCCCCCCAGGAGGAACTCTACATGCCCCAACAAGCTACTGTAACCCTGGTTACAAAGACTCCCACCTTGAACTTGGAGACCACAGTGACTTTACTGAGCCCCTTGGTAGTTGGGCTCTCAGTTTCCTTGTCAGCGAAGATCTGCTGAAGCAGGGGGTTTTCAGCCTTCTGAAGCAGGCTGATGAGCTCTGGTGGCACTGGGTCCTGTAACACAAAATCAAGTAGAGGATGAGTGGATGAATCTGTAGTCAACTGTTCTGAAAAACAATTTAAAAGCTTTACTTATGCACCTTGTTTTTCTCCACCATGCCCTGTATCTGATAGTTGACTTTGTCAGCGTAATGGGCCACGGTAAAGTGTGGCTCCTTGCTGAACTTATCCCAGCTGATGTTGGCGTTATCACAGAGCTCCTTCTCCAAACGAATCCTGAACGTCTTGGCGTCTGACGCTCGATTAAGACGACTTTCCTATAGGACAGACAGGTAGAAAGTTGAATATCCACTTACTGTAGATAAACATATTTAATAATGTTTGAATCAATGTATGTATTAAACAAGAAAATGACCAGCACACCTCATTAAGAAGAGAAAACACACTGATAGGGCTGCCCTCTATGAGGTCCAGACAGCTCTGGTTGTCCTGGTATTTGACAAAGGACCACTCCAACCCCTCTGACACATATTCCTCCTGGGAGAGGCACATATAAACATATATTCAAGCACAAAGTCCATTTCTAACATCACGGGGAGGCAAGATAAGCTGTTCGGTTTTCCATCAACAGAGATTTCATAAACACTAAAGAAAGAAGCCTCTTGTGTGTCTGGATATCGACACAATAGGCAGATTATTATCAGAGAATGGTGTGGCTCTGCTGAGATCTCTGCATGGAAACGGAAAACCAAGAGACGCTACCTGCTGAGCTCTGAGATAATGGGCCACAAAGTGCTGCTGGAGTTTCTCGTTGGCGTAGTTGATGCACAGCTGCTCCAGGTTATTGATCCGGAAACACTCGAACCCGTACACGTCTAGAACTCCTGGATCACAGAGATGAGAGTGTCTTTATGTGAGCTTATAAAAAGAAGCTACTAACAGATATGAAATGCTGCAATGAACGAATTTCATTATCAATTTATCTGCTGATTATTTTCTCGATTGGTCTGTGAAATATTCGTATAATCATTGCAGCTCTACAGGTAATCAGAGTGGTGAAAGAAAAGAATGCTTGTACCTATGAAGTTGCACCAAGTGGATTTGTCAGCACATATGCTGTTGTTGATGAATGTAACCAGCCACTCAAATAATCTGTTGGGAAAAAGGAACACACTTACTCCAAAAGATGGAGAGCTTATAAGAAATCAACAGTGATAAACAGACATATCTCCCTCGCTGTGTACTGTAAGCAGAAAGGCATGATGGTTTCACATTTGAGTGTTTGATGACAACAGAGTCTTTGTACACAGAACAAAAACAAGCTCCGACACGTCCAGAGCTTTTTCACACAGTATTATCTCGGTCTGACAAGACGCCTAGTTATTTGTTGATCAAATCCTCATTCTTACTGGGCATAGATGGTCTTGGCCAGGCAGTCTCTCCTAACGCTGCACTCGGCCTGGGAACAGGGCTTGAGCACGCTCTGCTTCCCTGCCTTCAGCGTCCTCACTCTTAAACACGTCTGAAGCTCCTCGGCAGGGACCCGCAGCAGCTCAGCAGCCCTCTGCATGGAGTCTAAAGGAGCAGGGTGATGTCATGGAATTTATTCAGCAGCATGACACACAGAAGTACAGCCTGAATGACATCTTACAAAATAAATCCCTCGATCATTTATGTCAGCCTGGCATTTCTGATTGTGGAGATTTTAAGCACTCAGTGACAGGATGTGATTGGTAAGAGTTGTTTAAACCTCTGAAACTAAATCATATACAATACCTTTGGACTGTTCCTCTACGTTACACAGTTGCAATTCGTCCGCTGAAGAGCAGAAATCCACATTCCCCAGCTGCAGAATCCCTGCTAATATCTGTAATACATCACACCAAACAGAGGAAATTAAATGCTATTCTTAGAAAGAAAGAATGACACAAAACTTGATTAAAAGTTGATGATTAACACTGTACCCTAAATATTTGTCTCTGCCTTTCTGCATTAATGCCCAGATGAACCATTGCCTCCACGGTCTCGTTGAAACAATCCTCTATAAAACATTCAATGAACAGCAGTTACTTGTGAGAATCACTGTGGAAGAATAAATAATTTCTATAAAAAGAAATGATAAAAAGGACAAAATACACATGAAAAATAAAGACCAACCCTCAAGAGTTTTTTCAGCGTTTGGCAGCCACACAAAAAGTTGACCATGTGGCATCTTCCACTCCTTTCTCTGCTCATCTGTGGCCCCTTTCATCATCTGAAAAACAATTTGCGCTCAGCATTTAGCTCTGTAGGAATGTTAATAAGAAAATGAAATACCACATGAACATAATTTGAAGGTGCTTTTCATGAACTAAGATAAATAACACTGTTTTCAGCTTTATGGAAACATATTTTTCATAGAATTCAATGTTTTTTTTAATGATTTCTTTAGTTTAAGAAGTGAGAATTTGAAGATACATGATTTTTACTGGACAGGGTCTGTTAGCTCACCTGGTAAAAGATGTGAAAGTTCCTTTCATTAACCGGTTGGCAGGCCACCCTGGTCTTCTCCAGCAAATACGTTTGCACAGACGCCCCCACCAACATCTGACACCTTCATGTCAAAATAACATGTTGAACAGATTTAACTGACCAACATATCCTACAGTTCACTGGGAAAGTGAGCTGATGCCATCTCATGTAATGATGAAGAAACTGAATCAGTTGTACATACCTGTCTAGCTGGAGCTGGATGTACTTTCCGAAGCGACTGCTGTTGTTGTTCCGCAGCGTGCAGGCATTGCCTAAATAGAGGGTTGAAAGTTGACTCAGTGACTGTCTATAGTAGGTTTTTTTTTACAAGACACCAGCTACTAGTTCTCTTACCAAAGGCTTCCATGATGGGGTTGGAGTCCAGCACTCTCCTCTCTATCCTCTCCACTGTGTTCTGACTCTTCACCACTGAGGAAGAGGCTGCCACAGTAGCGTAGTATTTCATCAGGCAACGAGATGTCCATGTCTGTAAAGAAACAAATCTTTCATACACAACTGAGGAGTAGAAAACTAATCATTAGTCAACTAAAGATCCTTTCTACCCATGCTAAAGCCCATTTTACTTTTTTCCCTCTGTCAATATCCTGCAAACATCAAAACTGCCGTTAAAGACCCTCTCCAGACATACAATATAATACTTAATATTCTGCTTTAAATAATAATTCATGTCTAATATGGTTTTTCTTCACTTCACTTTACTTCACTGTAAAGTCCATTCTCAGTGTTTGTGCACCGGAGGCTTCAAGTTTCCACATCACACTTATGCAAGTTATATACTGGACCATGATTGGCTTCCAAACTAGTGATGTCACAAATCATGCTCGTAGGTACAACTGCGATTTTGTACTGCGATTAACTGAGATTTAAGGTGAGCACAGAGAAACTTTCCTCCTTCAGCAAATGAATGTGAAAACAGCCTCCTGGTGTCAAACTCAAATAGCAAAACACATTTTTGAGTGGAGGGGGACTTTAAGGTCTTGCACTAAGTAAAGAACAATGATAGGAATGATGAACACTGTTTTGCTAATAAATACAGTGTGCAGTAATAATTTTCAGGGCATGAATCACACAAAGACTAAATCCTTAAACAAAAGAGCTTACAAAAGTGTAGTGAGCTTAGTCCATCTACTGTAAATTGGTGAATATCCCATGAGTTGAATCTGTGACATTGTAAGTAAAAAAAGCAACTTAACTGACATCAGGAAACCATGATTGATAAAGTAGATTATGTTAATTCTATTCTCATGTTAACACTATGTGTTACCTTTCCTGCACCGCTCTCACCGCTGACCACCAAGGACTGGTTCACTGGCTCCACCTGACCCTGCACATTCCTGTAGGCTTCTTCTGCCACAATAAAGATATGTGGTTTGGACTCCTGTTGACAAATATACAGATTTATTAATATGCTGGTCATTGCCGGCTGCAGGTACAGGTGCATTACTCTGAGTTTGACTTTTCAACAAAACAGGATAGATAAGGAACCAGTGGATTCATGTTTGAAGTAGTTAAACTGAGCAGAAAACAGCATGGTTGATGTATTCTCTAAGGCATAATTTCACCCCGAAGGGCCAGGAAATGGTTTTCTGAAACTGCCAAACTCTTGCAATGCAACGTCCCCTCCCCACCCACACCCCCTGCTTGCACCAACATACACCTTCCCTCAACATAATTAAAAGTCCTGCAGAGAAATATACATAAGTCAGCTGAATTACAGTGAGAGACTGTTGTGACGTTATAAATACCTGGGGTTGAGGAGCGCAGTGATACTCCTTCATCACATCCAGAGAGTAGAGGTCTGGGATGGGCTGGAAGGGGTTGAGAGCCACCAAAGTGCAGCCAGCATTGGTGTAAAACACCTTCACACTGTACCTGGCCTGCAGGCATTTCAGCACTGCCAGAGAAAATCATTAAAATATAATTAGGCATAATCAGGGGGAAAAAAATAGACATGCAGATATTTATAGATAACTGGATTAAAAATTAAATGTCATTAACGGAAGGTCAAAAAGATGAAATAATCAAATTAGGTTATCATTCTCTCAGTCAGTGAGGAGATGCCACATCATGGGTTATCAGTATAATCATTGTCCAAACCTACACGCCAAGCAACATAACAAACACAATCATGGGCAACAAGATAACTAAATTCATCTGACCTGAATGGATACTTTCAGCCACACAACACAACCTAGTGGTGCTGGTAAAACCTTTCAGTAAACCTCTTGATGCACATGTAGCATAATCATCCCAATACAAACGTCAGAAAGCTCCAGAAGAAAAGCTCCTCTATGCTGTTACCCCAACCTCTGCTGTTAATAAGTTGTATTTTCTCCCTTAGGCTGAAACTAAAAGTACTTTGAAATATGACCCAATGACACCGATTTTTTCTTACATAATGCTATAGCTCCATTTTTATGCAGGGTTGCCAGGTCTGCGGTTTTCCCACGGAAAGTAAATCATGTCCTTGGTTGTGTCACTTGAGTGAAACTTGTTCCTTTATCATTGTGTTCCCGCAGCATTGTGGTAGCACAGCAATTATTAATGCATTAATGTGTGTTTATCAACCCCGACAGATTTTATCTTAATGTGGGTAAACAATACGCAGAAAATGCTGCAAACCAAGGTGACATAAGCTGGAAAACACTGTGGCCATAAATAAGGACAAAGTTTATGCAACAAATCAAACCCTCATTGACATATAACGCTAGATTTATGACATCAGCTAAGTGGATGAAATATTTTGTTGACCAAAACTACACAAAATTCATAATAGGTGACATGATTTAAATGTGACTTAGCAGCAACATCAGACATTATCACCACCTCCTCCAGTGACGTTGTAGCCCTACTTGTTACCTGTTGTTGGGGTCACTGGGTTGACTTTGGTGAGGTCGTCATAAGTGTGGAGTTGGTCTTCATCAGTGAGGAAGGCATGAAGTTCTCCCTCCAGTGAGTCATTGAGGGACCGATCAGGTGAACGGATTTTCTGGACAAATCCTTTCACCTGTGTGAATGAGGCAAAACGTGTGGCGAACACACACAGAAAGGACAGTGTGTTTAAAGAAATGAATCCACATCTTGTAAGGGATGCAGAGTAAATACAAGGTGGGAACAATGAGGAAAATAACAAAAGCCAGGGAGAGGAGATATATGTTTCATGTCTATTTCATTTGTTATTAAACTTTTTTTTCTTGGCTTTGCTGTCAAACATCACAAATCAGATTACAAATGTAAGTCAAGCATTCATTCTCACATCGCATGATACATTCATGAAGACAATGGTTTATTCCAGCGGCCCACAGTCTTACATAAGTAATTGTTCTATGCATTTTTGCAGAGCCACTTATTGCTGAATGTGTCATGTGTAATCCATTCAATCCATGACAATCACTTCAGCCTGACAAATGGAAGTCTACTTTATCCTGCCACGAACACGTGGCCTGTACCTGCAGTCCGCCTGAGGACTGTCAACAGTCTGAGGTACTAAATTTGTGCAGACAGATTTAATCCAATACAAGGTAGCCTACATCTCATCATTCTGTAAGGCCATTTTAAATCCATGTAAACAGCCTTGATGTCATCAACTTAATACCTAATGCTACACCAATAACATCCTGAGTACACAATACATTACATTCATACATACATATAATTGGCATAGCTACAATATACAATTAACACTATAAAGTCACATGTTGATGCAGTATGAGTGTCTTAAGAATATAACAACACACTAGCACAGTGGTTTCTAAACTTATTTGACACTGTTTGAGTAGCCCTCGTCTTTAACGTGATGTTGTCATACCAAACTCAAGTCAATTTAGTGAATGTTGTTTTGTATACTGGCAAACTGGTAACTATATAAAATATTATTTATCTATGTGGAGCCACTGGTAGACACACAGCGTTACAGCAGCGTGTGTAAACCGTGTGTGTGTATGTTAAAACTGACTGAAATATCTGCTGCTTCGAGCACATTTACACGAACCTCACATTGTTAATGATCACCAATGTACCTTCTTAATACATTACAAGGGTTTGAATACGAACCAGCCAATCAGAGCCGAGGACCGGCACAGCTTGATAAGGGTACTTCAGGTGAAGTTTAACTTTAAACACCGTAGTTTACACTTTACAAACCAAAAGGGGAAACCTCTGCCCCGTGTCCCAACTTACCGTCCCCCCTCCACGGCTGTGTCCTGCTCTGACGTTACGTTTGTCGGTCGCAGAACTCATTGATTTTACCGTTACACTGTCTGTCCGTCTTAAAACTAAGCTTTGATTAAATAAAATTAAAAAAACAGATCTAAATTCTAATAACGTCGTTGTTCCATTATTCTACCCCTCAGTTAACCTCAACTTTTTTCCATTACTGTCAGAAATTCCTCAAGGACAACCAACCTCCCCACTGCCTGTTGCTGCCTGTCCGACTAGCTCCTATCCTAGGATGGCAAAGTTATGACCCGCCCTCCCCTGCCTCTGATTGGCTAGTACTCGTTGTCTTCGTTGGTTGGGTTGGTTAGGTTTAGGCATGAGGAGTGTGATTGGTTATGGTTAGGGTAAGAATATCAGGGTAAGCCAATCAGAGGTAGAGGAGGGCGGGTCATGACTTCGCCATCCTAGGAAAAAATATCGCCTCCCAAACAGCTCCCAAACTCCCAAATCACGCACTTATTCCCGCCCTCTTCCTGCTGATTCACGGCCCTGGTCCACAACGGTTAAATTTAGGCCTAAAATAACTGTTGAAAACCTTCACTTTTGAATTGCCACTTAACTTGACTTAAAGTACGATCCTGAACCTGGCTTCTCATTCACAGCTTATTATTAGAATTTTTCCATCCACCTTAAAAGTGCCATAACGCCTGTAGATCATTTTCAACAAACGAAACAAATAGGGGGAAGAATACGTTCAATTAACGGCAACTTCAATTTATTACTCTAGAATGAAATGTTCTTTAATTGATTTACAATCCTGTATTTTGACCATTTTAACATTTTTTTCTTATTGCCCTTACTCATGGTGAACTGATTTTCAGTCTTATTGCTATTTCTGCCTATTTGCTGTGGTATACCTGCTCACCCGGTACAGTGACATGAAATGGCAGACCGTCCCCCTGCATTGATTAGTTGTCTGAAATAGAAATGGAACCAGAACATTTATATTCGTGATCTAGAAAACAATATGCACACTAATATTCACAAATAATATATTTTCACAATTTTAACATGAAAAAAACTCAAGTCCCGGTTAGACGGAAGTTGCCAGAAATCCGAGCAGTGATGAATGCGACATGTGACCCAACGCGGATATATGCGAGGGAGCTCTCTCATGTTACTAAAGGCATCATGGCAGGTTAGGATCGGAGCTTCATCCAGCTGTAACTAGCAATGCAGTAAAACAGGTATTTGTATGTACCTGCACTAACCCGCACCTAACAGACAAACCCGTGGTGAGTACTGGTAACAACTGCCTTCGTAACGTCATTTCACGTCGCAGTGTAGATTAGAGAAGTTAATGGACTTTGCTCGTGCTGATGATATAATGATACAGTCTACTATCAGGAAAAGTGAAAATCCATCCTGAAGAGTCACAGTTTACATTGTTGTTCTAATGTCTTTGTGCAGGTAGGACATTGACTACAAACAAAGACTGCTTTCGCTTATGATACGTTTATGATAAGTCCATCTACATCTTTGGATAGCTGATGTAAGGAGGTGACACCTGAGTTTATACAATTTCTATAGGTTTTATATCTCTGTATCAGAAAGTGTACCCATGTCTCTTTAAAATTTCACCATGGGTGCTGCCATGGTGTCCTTACTTTTTTTTTTTTTTTAGGTTTCCAGTGTAAATTATGCAGTGAATAATGATTTTAATGTTTGCAGGCCATGTCTCAGAGGGACCAGAAGGAAGCGTTTGTCAGTAATCTCAATGGGACCAGTCTGGCGGAGGTGACACTGGGCTCATTTCTCAGCCCACTGTGCCTCATCAACAGAGGACTCATTTTGATCCTCTACCATCAGGCCAAAGGGAGTCTTCCGCTGCCACTTCCGTTGATTTCTCACCTGCTTCTGGACTTCTCTGTGCTTATCCTCCCCCTCGTCCTGTCATGCACCATCCTGAGCAACATTCTTCACCAGGTCATTTTGAGTTTAATCTGTGTTTCGGCTTGCATGATTTGCTATATCTACCGTACCAACAGTAATCCTGCTCAGCGCCCGCAGTCCACTGTCAGCACCTTCCTTCAGAGTCACGTTCATTTCAGCCAGGTTCCCTTTGTGACCATCTTTAGAGTGTTTGTGAATGTGAAAACAGCTATCAGCATTCTCGCCGTAGAC
Source organism: Scomberomorus guttatus (assembly GCA_038419695.1). Lineage (NCBI taxonomy): Eukaryota > Metazoa > Chordata > Actinopteri > Scombriformes > Scombridae > Scomberomorus > Scomberomorus guttatus. The sequence goes on from CM076460.1 coordinate 8,043,605, forward strand.
TTCAGTGTCTTCCCAAGGCGATACGCTAAGACAGAAACCTATGGGACAGGCGTTATGGACTTTGGCGTTGGAGCATATGTCTTTGCAAATGCCCTCGTCTGTCCGGAGGCGCGGAGGAAGAACATCTCTGGATCCAAGATGAATCATATCTCCAAGCAGCTCCTGTCTGTCTGGCCCCTGGTTGTTCTTGGTATGGCACGGCTAGTGAGCGTCAAAATGGCCAGCTACCATGAGCATGTGACAGAATATGGCGTCCACTGGAACTTCTTCTTCACACTAGCCATCGTGAAAGTTGTGGCTTCAATGCTTTTGGTCATTTTACCAGTCAGCCAGTCCTGGGTCTTCGCCCTTCTGATCAGTGGACTTTATCAGTTCACTCTGGAGACAACAGGGCTCAAGGCTTTTCTTATCCACAACAATGACCGAGAGAAGGACTTCCTGCATGCTAACAAGGAGGGCATATTCTCTGTACTGGGCTATGTAGCCATCTACATGGCAGGAGCTCAGATTGGACTCTATGTGATGCAGCCGAGATCCCAAGTTAGAGAGTGGCTCAAAGCACTTTTCAACATCATGTTGGGAGGTCTTGTTCTTTACGCTGCTTTGTACATATGTCAAACCTTTGTGGAGCCGGTGTCTCGGCGCTTAGCTAATTTACCTTTCTGCCTGTGGAGTGTTGCTCAGTCCCTGTTTTTTATGTTCTGCCTTGCTACAGCTGATATGGTTTTGCTGTTTTCCAAAAGAACATCAGGCTGTCACTTGGTGCCATCATCATGGGATCTGTATAAAAAGCAATCATCAGATTCAGCCTCTGACAAAAAGAGACATGAGATGGACAGAATCTGCCTCGTTCAAGCTGTCAGCAAGAATCAGTTGTTGTTTTTCTTGCTTGCAAATGTCATGACAGGATTGACCAACTCCATAGTGAACACGCTTAGTTGTAGCAATTTATTTTCAGTGTGCGTTTTGCTGTCGTACATGTTCATGAATTGCATTGTAATATATGTTTTACATCTCTGTGGAATTGCAGTCAAATTTTGGTAAAATTGAATTTGTAAAACTGTTCTGAAGGTTTTTGTGGGGGGCTAGAGTAACAAAAAATATAATTTAGGACAATTAAAAACATTGGGAAGATTTAATGTTGTAAGAAGATACCATTGTACATGCCTTCTTTATTTCTGATAGATAAAACAGTACCTCTGAATAAGTGAGGACTTGGACTATAATATAATGTGAACCAGACGTGCTGTTAAATGTTCTTACATGATTTGCCTTTTTCATAAAACCAAGTTGTTGCAGCTAAATAATTCATTCAGCTCATCAGCAGTAAGTATAAGCTTTTCATAAAATGGAAAACAGCATTTAAAAAGATGCAGCACTTGAACAAAGCCTCTATTGTTGAGCGTTTACTCTTCTGTATATACTGTATATGTTCTGTTTTTTACTTTTTGCTTTCTTAATCTCTTTCGGGTGTTTCCTGCTTATTTCATTACTCAGTACAGTTCTGTTTATTAGAGGTGACATTTTAGTTTCTCATCCTAACATGCTACTTAAATATCAGTGACGTTTGCTGTTTCATGAAATGCAAATATTGTGTATCTATACAGTACTTTATACCAAACCTCAACCAAAAACGGGGGGTTAAACTCTATTACCACTAACATAATTTGTATTGTGTATTGTGTGTGTGTGTGTGTGTGTGTATAGACCTGATGAATACAAAGGAACAAGCAAATAAAAAATTAAGCAATGTCAATGGCTCATGTATTCATTTCAAAATAACTTTTTTTTTCCAAATAAAGATGTCTTATTAACAAGTGAATTTATAACAGCTCTTCTTGTATGAATGAAGGTTTTTTTTTTCTTTCTCAAGGAAAAGGAAATGGTTAATAATGAATAATGTCTTTGCAATTGGACATACTGAAATTTATCCTCCCTGTCCTTCCTTAAAATAGATGCTTTATTTACACAATGGAACTTAAAATAGGCTTACCAGTCCAACAACAGTAACAAGGCACTGTATGCCTTAGGTAGTGCACAGATCATAATACTCCAGAATTATATATATATATATATATATATATATATATATATATAGGGAATTCAGATCCTTTTTTGAGTTTAAAAACTGATAATACATTTATAAGAGAAATAATCCAGGCAAATCAGGCACAATTAGTAAACCTGCTTCTGTATTTGTTTGGAATAATCTGCATATTGGTATATACACAATATACAATATACACAATACAATATATATTGCAATATTGGCTAAATATTGATCCTCTTTCTGTCACCACAGATGAAACAACAACTCATCTTTTTGAGACTGTACCTTTAGTCAGACATTTTGGTATGACCTTAATATTTCTTTAAACAGAAAATTAGATACTCAACTCAAACTCTAAATTGAAAATTTCTTTTGGTAGTTTGTTTTTGCTAATGAAATGTCTGTCAAAAAATGTATGTTATTAATCATATTTCTTTATTAGCAAAATTACTGTATACACAAATTTGCAAAAACAGAAACCCAACTTTACTGTCTTCATGTCATACTTAAAATCCCACCTGGACACATAAATTACTGCACAAACTCTAAAGCTGTGAAAACTAGAGCTTTATATAATGAATTTGATTCGTAATTTATTTTATTTGATTTTATTATTGGTGTAAATAGATGTATAGTCCGCCCCCTGGAGGCCAGGCGCATTACGTCACCTGCTACGTGCATAGTGCAAAGGTCAAATCAGTAATGCCGATTTCGCCACCGTAGCAGCTTCACTCACTGTCGCACTTATTTATTTTTGTTTAATAAGGAACTTTCGGAACTGGGTGAGTAACGACCGTTATTAGGTTTTTGACAGAGGCACATTTAAGTAGCTCGTCAAGGTGACAAATTATGGTCAGTCTTTTGAACGTTAGAAACAGAGGCTGATAAAAGTGACAGTCGCTAAGTAGCCCAGTTCAACTTTATATTAGCCGTGTTCAAGCTTGCTAACGCGAGCTACAGCGATGCTAACAAGTGGCATCGACAGGGCAGAAACTAACTATATCAACACTACACTGTATATTATTTGCCAAGGCATTACACACTTTAGTGTAAGGGCATATAACGCGACTGAATTTTTGCTTCCTCGTTTTCCTTAATCGTACTGGCAAATAAAATTAGCTAGCAGGCTAACGTTAACTGGCTCGCCGCCGGTTACTTTATCCTGCTCGGCAGACAGACGTTAGCGTCATCAAACCTGTTTTCATAACTGAAAGAGTGTTAGACAAACCTTCTGCCAGCAGATTTTACACATTAAAATAAAATACTCTCGTTTCCCAGGTTGTTTTGCTAACTTAGCTGCCTAAATCTGGGTCAAGGCAAATCTGTATGTTCTGCAGCCGTGTCAGTAAATCAGATGCTGTCGGTGTTAAATAGCAAATGGTTTGGCATTTAGTGCCGCGTTTCAACGTCAAATAGTCTGTCAGATAGTATTTATTGTTGTAACAAGGTGATATTGTTGCCAGTATTGATTTCAGATGTGGTCAGTCGGTCTGTTATGTGTAACCTGCAGGCGAGCTGCACCACATCGGGAGAAACCATGGCACGTCTGGTCGCGGTTTGCAGGGAAGGTGAAGAGGACTACCCATTCCTCTCCAGACAGATTCCCCTGTATATTGATGATGCTCTCACGGTAAGTAAGCTTTTGCATGTGTATGACCACAAGGGTATGTCTATAAGGATCATAGGTGTGAAATGGCTAACACAATCATAGGCCACATCAGTTCCATAACTGACCAAAACCAAAGGCTTAGTTATTACCAAGCACCATTATCAAAATATTAAAGGATAGGTTCTTAAAAAGTTATACTGTTCATACTAATAGATACTTGCCAGTCAATTGGTGTCAAGAATTCTAAATGGTCACGGTATAAATTTCAACATTCAAAAGGACGATCTTGACTCCTAATAAGTGATGCATTAATAATGTAAAAAGTGACACTGGATATTCTCAGAGATGTGGTCATGTCTTGTGATACTTATTAGCACGGCTGAAATGAGAATTTCAATAATGTACATTAACGGTTTTACATTCTGTCTTGTCGCCAGATGGTAATGGAATTTTCTGATAGTGTCATGGATATTGACCGTCATGAAATTAACAGTTCTCAGTGGAAACAATTTTCTGAGGTGAGTAGTTTTAATTTTACTCATTATGGCCCTTCCTTAAATGTATGTAAGGATGTGATTTTTTTTTTTTTTTGCTCTTTGCCTACTACTACATTCACAAGCTGAGCTGAAAAAGGTGTAGTTTTCTTCAAGTAACTTGTCAGCAAAGCTGTAACAGATGTATGATTTCTTCAGTATCACTCCAAGTTGAAGCAACAGGACTTGAATATCGCCCTGATGGTGACATCCAGAGAGGTGTACGGTGCATTATCTCAGCTGGTGCCATGCGTGGGTTGCAGACGAAGTGTGGAGCGCCTCTTCTCTCATCTCGTGGAATCGGGGAACCCGGCCTTGGAGCCACTCACAGTGAAACCCACGGGCATGCTCTCTGTCACCAAGGCTTGTTTGGCAGACGTAAAGAAACTCTACACCCTCTTCTACATCCACGGGTGAGATATACAGAAATGTGTTACTTTCGTTTTCACTGCCAAATTTATACGTGGGAAATACTTGGGTCTACTCTGGGTTCATTTGGATACTGTAGAAGGATAATTCTATACCGGTTTAAAACACTGTAAATGGACATCTTGCACTGTTGTATTTATATCAACTCTTAAAAATAAAAATATATATATATTTTGCAGGTCAAAGTTGAATGACATGATTGATGCCATTCCAAAAAGCAAAAAGAACAAACGATGCCAGTTACACTCCTTAGACACACACAAACCTAAACCTTTGGGGTGAGTAAAATGACTATTTTCATGTGTTTTCCTCATCAAACTGCTATGTATTCGTTTTTTTTCTCTCTAAACAATAGTCAGGATGTTTTGAATATTGTCTTTTATCAAACCATAGTGAAGGCAGCACAGAGTGGTAGGTTTTAAGAATGACACTGGTAGAGGTGTGGAAGACAACAGATGTAGTATCTTCTTTCCCTTTGGACTGCTTGTGTCCCCCTGTAGGTAGACACAAGTCTTTTAAAAAAAGACAGCTTAGCTCTGTCAACAGCCTCCAGAAGGTCTGTGTTTTAGGCCAGTCATCTGTAGCATTTGATGGTTGTTTTTGAGGGACAATTGGTTGATATATACAAACATATGCTTCACCTTGTGAAATTGCTCAGCCTTTTGACTGACAAACTTGAAAGTGAACAGAAATCAATATGGGGTGTTTGAGGCTTTCTGGGGAGTTGCCTCAATGTGGTTATTAGAGCTTGTTAATGTGTACTGCTTTCAACCACATTTGTACTTCTTACTAAGAATCATCAACATTTTGTAGATCTAAGAAATACAGACTTTATTACTTGTGGCTAGTAGTGATGGGAAATGCGTGTATACAAAACTAGTATATAGCCTAGTTTCATACTCTATATATGTATGTGCTCCTAACATTGTTAGGCTGCTTGGCAGAGTGCTTTTGCTAGTGTCATTTTGAAATCAGAAAGCAGTGTTGAGAAACAGTCCTGCAGTTAAGAGATGCACTTATGTACATGTAGGAGTGTTCTCTATTAAAACGGCTCAAGACCCCACTTACACAAATGGTTTTTTTATCATCTTGTGGTGATTTTTATAAATATTGGGGACCTTTCAGTAGTCGATGGTTTGGTTTATATTCAGATTTAGGGAAACAAAACAGACTTGTAAAACTGTCCTCAGGTGGCCAAAAATCAGTAATTGCAGGTTTAAGAGATAATTGTGTTTTGTGATGCATTTTGTTGTAATAATTAAGCAATGATAATTGCTTACAGTGGAAGCTGGATGGATGTGTGGGAGCTGATGTCTCAGGAGTGCAGGGATGAGGTGGTCCTCATTGATAGTGCCTCTCTCCTAGAGACGCTGGAGACATACTTGCGTAAACACAGGTAATGTGTGACTGTTATAGCCTTGATTTCCAGAATGCCTTTTTTTCCTCTCTTAAATTTTGTGTTACAGGTTTAAATGAACTGCATTAATTGCATATTACTTTTCTTGTCCACAGGTTTTGTACTGACTGTAAGAATAAAGTGCTGAGGGCATACAACATCTTGGTAGGAGAATTGGACTGCAGTAAAGAGAAGGGCTACTGCGCTGCCTTGTATGAGGGACTATGCTGTTGTCCCCACGAACGCCACATCCATGTGTGCTGTGAGACTGACTTCATCGCTCACCTCCTTGGCCGGGCAGAGCCTGAGTTTGCAGGAGGCTATGAGTAAGCCTCAGTTATCTTTTTTTTCCTTCTTGCCATGATTCTTTCAATGTATTTATACATATTTATACATCCAGTTGATGTTACTGTTTGTTTGTTTGTTTTTTTGTCTGTTTTTTTAAAGACGCAGAGAGAGACATGCCAAGACCATTGATATTGCACAAGAAGAAGTCTTGACCTGTCTGGGCATTCACCTCTATGAGCGGCTGCATAAGATCTGGCAGAAACTACGAGCAGAGGAGCAGACCTGGCAGATACTGTTCCATTTGGGAATTGATGCACTACGCAAAAGTTTTGAGGTACATACCTTCTAAGCCAGTGTGTTTATGGTATCACTTAGAACTGATTTATCAGAGGATGGAGGCATTGTGGCACTGTGATTATGTGTCTATTACCATATTCCTAGATGGCAGTGGAGAAGATGCAGGGGATCAGTCGGCTAGAGCAGTTTGTCGAGGAGCTGTCTGAGGAGGAGAGGGCCAAAGAGCTGAAACAGGAGAAAAAGAGACAAAAGCGAAAAAATCGACGCAAAAACAAGTGTGGCTTTGACATATCTGAACAGGAGGCTGAGGACAAAGAGAAAAATCTGGATGAGGTAAGAGTCTAAAGCTGCCCTCACACGTTATTTAAGACGCCTGTGTTCATCTGCAGCTTCACATCTGTTTGCCTGTATTAAAGTCAGACCATTTGGTGTGTTGCAGGGTTCTCTTGAGTCTGTGGAGGGCAGTTGCAAGGCCTGCGGTAGCCATGATGAGGAGGAGGAGGAGGAGGAGGAGGTGAGCTGTGAGGAGAGTGTCACCGCCAATGGAAGCCCATCCTGTAGCTGCCCAGACAACACCAAACAAGGTAAAGATTCACACCTACATCACCATATAACATTAAACCTGTATATGCATGGAGGTCACTGCAAGAGCAAAATGAGTCTGTCTAGCGCTTGAATGTAAAGACAAATAATGAGCTGTTAAAAAAACTGGTGTTTCTCTAGATTTATCCCCCCACAGCAATGGTAGTGACTGTGGTTACTCCTCAAGTATGGAGGGCAGTGAGACAGGATCACGGGAAGGCTCTGACATTGCCTGTTCTGAGGGAATCTGCAACCATGACGAAGCAGGTCAGGTTTGAGCAGCTCTTAGATGCTGAGGACTCTGAACTCTGAAACCATTTCAGAGTCTTTTAAACATCCATTGTAATGTCTTCTCTCACAGTGTGTTTTTGTTTACCTTTTGAAGGAGAGGACGCGAATGGCCATCACTGTGCTGAAGACAAGGAGGAGGATGGAATAGACAGTTGTGTGGACTGCTGGCCACACTCTGAGGAAAAGACTCAGTGCAAGAGTAAAAAGAAGAAAAAGAAGGGCAAAGGTTTATGCAATGAACAGGTGAGAGGACAAACTACAGAATTTGCATGCTGTATGCACAATATTTAACACTGTATACCAATCAAAGTATGCAAATTTCTACAGGGACAAAAAGTTGAAGGTTGTATGTCAGATGGGAACAAAACGGGCCACAATCCGCCATCATCGCACACTTGCCGAACCAAAGAAATCTTTTCCTCCTTATGTGGTGATACATTTGCCAGCATTGCACTACGGTTACCATGGACAGTACATCAGAAGAACCTCAGCCTTAATGCAAGGCCTCCGGAGGCAAACAGAAGCCTTGTGGAACTTCTGGTAAGTGAGAAATGTAATAATAAAACGTAATGTAATTTGGGTATGACTAATGTGCCGAATGACTGTACTCCGGTTGTGTTCTTAATGCAGGATGATTCTGAAGCGACTTCAGATGAAGAAAACTTTCTGACACAGGATGAAATCCAAGCATTTTTAGAAAGAAACCAGTCCTTCTACAGCAACCGTCACCAGTACCGACAGCTCCTGAAAGAGAAATTCACCAACTACTGCCGTGCCACTGAGCGAAGCAAGCCAGTCTGTGGCAAGTGGTTTGCCACCACCAGTGTCAACTAACTGCACTAATGACATCTTCCCCTGGGAAAACACTCATGACCACTGGTGCAACGTCTTTAGAAAAGATAAAATTCTGAAGTACATTTGTTGTCTTGTTCGGTCATTTTTCCTTTTTAAAGTTAATGTGATTCTTACTTTCTGTTGATCATCTCTCTCTTTTGCACTTGTACACCAACACACTTTTCCATCTCATTTCTTGGCCACGTTCTCACCTGTAATTGTTCTCTTTGACCAAGCCTAGCTATTTGTTGTTGGTCTTCTGTAGGGTTGTTGGGTAAGAGCACAGTGGAATCTGTAATCAAGCTTTGCAAGCTGTGACATTAGGAATACATTTTAGGAGTCTTATTTCATGTTTTCTTTTTTAAAAAATGTTCTGTTTCTACCGTATTTTGTTTCTCTTTGGTGACACTTCAGTGTAGTGATAAAGGTTGTACCATTAAATGTGTACAGAAATTCTAAATATAAAGATTTTACAGAGAATAAACATCCATTTGTAATAAGGATTTGGGTGTGACGTTAAGAGCGCAATGTGCAAAATTTACTAAATAAAAATATTTATTAATATGCATTATATATTTGTTGTTTTTCATTTATATTTAGACTTCATTCATGTCTTGATCTTAGAGAGTTTTCATTCTTTTAGCCACTGGTCCTGACTAATTTAACTAAACAAATAGTATGATTTAAAAAACAGGTAGTGATTCTAGTCCAGAGGTTAAAACATTGTTCAATTAATATCTCGATTTAACTTTGTAGTTTGGAACAAGTTTTAGTCCCCTCAAATTAAACTTGGGGAACACTTCTAATGTGAGTAATGTAGTAGGGATAGAAACTGAACTAAATAGACTGTGGCCTGATATTTTCTAAATAGTCAAATACTAAAATATGTGAAGAACGGGGTCTTTAATTTACTCATGTCTGTCTCAGCCAGCACCAGATGTAACACATTTTTTAGTAATTGTAAATGTAAGTAAATGATGGGTGAAAAAATCTCATTCACTCATCACAGTACCTGGAGCAAAGTTCAGTAACTGTGTGGAGATATTGCAACCTTTACTATATATTGGAAATGTCCATTTACCTAGTTCAGATTTAATTAACCACCTGGAAAAGTGGTAAATATAACCTCGATAATTAATAGTCTCTGATAAAGTTAAATGTATGATATACTGATTTAAACTGTAGGACCTTATACTATGTGTAAAATGACATTTGTGTATGTTTCTGTTTTAATCCTTTGTCCTTTGTTGTCTAAAGAGATCTCTAACCCTAAAATATCAGTTGGAGCTCATTGCAGCACAGTATATCTCAGCTATTACAACAAATTAAATGCGATTTTCATAAATATAGTACATTGTTTGTAAAACAGTAAAAATATTCAGACTAATATGACAGGTAAAATAAAATAATAATGTATGTAACACCTGACCTCTCTTCAAATGCAAATTTTGAGTTTATTATATTTAATTGTTGATACGGGTACTAAGCTGACAGATATGAGTTCAATCTATTAAAATTGTGGTGGTCTACTGTAAATAGTCTCAGAGTAATTGAGCAAAATGCAAAAAGTGTTGTAACCGTCCTCATCCTGCCCTACTTCATGTACTGTCGTCTTTTGGTAATATTTCCCGACCAAACTTGAAAGAAAAATTACTTGAAAGCAACACGCAAAGCACCTGTCGTGTTATGTGAGTGTTTTTGCGGTAGGCGGCGGTAGATAACCACACATGGAGAGCGCTGAGGAAGAAAGTGGGAGGTGATGTGAGCCAAACATTTTTCACAATCCTCCAGGGCTCTTCATATTTCATCCAGAGGACGGAGCGCATGGATCCGGGCTTATACGCATAACTACCCCCACTCTCCTGGATGCTGCAGAGACGGAGACTGGAGGCTGTAGCTACTCCATCCCCACAATTATAACAGATCGTACATTATATCGAAAGCTGCCACTGTGACAGTTTGAAGTAAGCAGACAAAGCCGAAGTACAGCGCAGGAGCCGCTGTTGTTTGGCGTACTGTACCCGGTGCAGACAGCGCGGAGGAGATGGAGCGGTGGAAAGGCAGAGTGGCCCTGGTGACCGGAGCCTCGGTGGGGATTGGAGCGGCTGTAGCCCGGGCACTGGTCCAGCAAGGCATGAGGGTTGTCGGCTGTGCCAGGAATGTCGACAAAATAGAGGTGGGTAGTTTAATTCAAGATCATTAATAGCTGTAAAATAAGTCAGTCTGAGTCACAGGAGAAGCTAGCTCTTTTAGAGCAACAATAAACTAGCTAACTAACGTTAACCGCTAGCTAACATTAGCTTCACAACTTCAACGTCAACTGTAACGTTATGGACATTTGTGACATTTAGGTAACGCGGCCGTTGAAATGTTTGTTGAAATTAGACAGGTACTTAAGAGAAAGTGACGCTTTTTTCCTTATAGTTTTACATGGGTAACATATTTTACTAAATTCAAAGTAAATGCAGTTAAATCAGACTGAAGGAAGAGGTGTAAACCATAGCTAACGCTAAATCCCGGCGAGCCATTGACACCAATTCACCATATGAATATTACAGGGATATTATTTTGCACCTCCACACTGAGAAAGTATGTTGTGACACACAGTACCACCCACCAAATGAGGCAAATATGATAACTCTTAAACCAGCATCAGTCTAAATCTTTATTATAGCTGAAAAACGACCTTCTCCTGAGAGGTCAGATGTCAGGAGGCAGCATCCACAGAGCTGGCAGGGTGAATTCAGTGTGACTTGATAAATAACACTTCTGCAAGGGAGATAACTGCAACAACTGATCATTATGTGGGGCCAGTAACTAGTGGGTCACCCTGCCACCCCTTAATTCATCTACTGCCAATGTTGCAGTAGTAAACAGTCTGTTCAGGTTGAGTCAGTTTACCACACCACAGTTTCCAAAAGAGGTGTGAGGGGATGCCCAGGGGTCTTTTGAGAGTGTCAGCCTTGTCGGACAGTATAAGAATGTATTTTCTGATCATTCAGCTTCTCCACTTTCTCTCAACCAATAGCTTTTGGTTTATAAGAAATACATTTACATCAATTCAAGCCACGTAAATCTCAGTCCACAAACTGTTCCACTGATATACTCTTTTTATTTCATTTTTCCCATGTTGACATTGTACAGCAGTTTTAATTTCTAATGTGGCTTGGAACAAACATGATACTCATAACTCATAACATTTTTCTCACTGCTTAGTTAGCTTAAAGGTTAAATCACCCCCTCTATTATAATAAAAGACGAGCACTATCATTAAGTCCTGCTCTTATTGTGGCTATGAAAGTAATTAGTGCCAGTGGTGATTATATTTCAACCACATGTGAGTTTGTCTCCTGCATATTGAACAAGTGAACTTGTTTTTAAAAATGAATTAATTCTTTAGGTGACACAAAATATCAAATTAAACGCAGTGGGTGCAATTCAACTTCATGTGGCACACATTCTAGCACACCCCCACCAACTAAGTAACCATAAGCCATAAGGCACTGCACCTTGCTTATCTTGTCAGCCAATAATTAAGCCTCGCTCTCCTCACTCTACGCTTGTTTTAGCTTCTAGCACTGACCTGCAAAAGGCTTACTACACTTACCTTTAGCCATCTTTTTACACCGCTAATGTGTTTTTCTTGAAGCAGAGTGCTGTAGCTTGGCTCGCCTGTGGTTGTTAACAACTTTGTTATATTTTAATATTTAACTGCTGTACTGTCGAATATCACCTAAGTATGTCAGCATGTGTACCCACCAATATAAGAAATACAACACTGTATCATTTTATGACAGCAGTCATGTACATTATTACTTTTTTTTAAACATTTAGTTGCTCACAAGTGTCAGTCACTAACTAGCATATAGTCACTGACTTTAGACAACAGTCCATTTTAGCTAATTGAATAAATATGAAATTCATTGAATCAGTGTGATTTCAATTGTAACTTTTTCTCAGAGTTTGGGTGAATGATTGGCTGAAGAGATGAGCAACACACATCTTCCCATGGCTTACGGTTGGTGTTAACAGTTGTGCTGAAGACAAGTACCTTCTTATATAACACACATTTCTCAACAAGGGGCTCACCCATGTCTTAGCCTGTTACATCAAACTTGATGACCTGCGATATCCCAGCGCCAAGCTGTTTATAAAAGACACAAGTGTGGTGCAGGGTCAAGCTATACATTATGTCATTGATCTTTCCCATCCTGCGTTAACCTTTTCTCACCAAGTGACCCTGTAGTGTGGCTGCTATACCAGTTTCTATTGCTGCACAGTTTGCAATATCAGTTTTAGGAACTCTGCTGCTGATGGTGTTGTGAAAGCATGAATTACAAATGCATGCTTTCTCAACAGAGCTGCTGTTGTTGTTGTTGTTTTCATTCTAGGGATAAAAAGTGCATCATTGCATACTTCAATTAGGTCTTGTTTTTGACATGGAAGTATTTTCCCACCTTGACTACACACACACACCCATGCCCATACATGCATACAGTGAGTGTGATGTTGCGCAATAGATAGCGTCTTTCCATTCATACTCTGGTCACATGGTGCCTCCTGTCAATAGTTAACTGCGGCAGCTTGTTTCAACCCCTGTCTGTGACTTGTGCAAGACTGGAACAAGGTCACAACATTAAAAATCTTTATAGCACTTCCACATTATACAAAAGTCAGTCAGCATTAAAAAGCTGACTACATTACAGCCAGAGCAGCTATAACTATTTTAAACTATGCATTAGTATACATGAAACCAAAGCTTAAATTGAACTAACTAAATGTATAGAGGCAGATGTCAGATTTTAGAGTGACAGGTTTACATTTCTGCTGTTCTATGACAGTTTTCATCACTTGTACAAGACCCTAGAGAGCTGTCTGTGTGAGCTGAGGACAAAGACAGTATTGTACTCTCTCTGCTATGTAAACTGGGTTCTTGCTGTAGTTGTGCCAAACCTGGCATGCTGCAAGTGGGGGATGCAAGTGTCCATCACTAAGCAATTGTTCTTGACTTCCCTTTTGCTGTTTGTTTCTTTACTTGGGGAAATAAAGGGTTTATGATTATGTTCCAGCATCAATATTTTCTCTGAAAGTAGACGGGCTATAACCTTGATGAAAAGCGAGAAATTTATTCAAATGATGTCAGATTCTGTTTTTTCTGTGTAAACAAAACACAGAGAAAGCAGAGTGGTGAGTTGTGGCAGCATTATTGTTATGTTGTCTGCGAGACTATAGAGGAGGCGGTGGGGGAGCAGCGAGCTGTCGGGAGACGTGTGGTCACCATGGGGTCTGTGCAGGAATGGAGATGACAGGGCTGCATCCAAGTAGCAGCAACACTGATTCTAATTAACTCTTGTGAAACTGCCTGAGACCACTTTTATTTCGCTGGAAGAAAAACGTCTTCACGGTTCACACAGTGCGTTCTGTGAGGTTACTAAAGGTTTAAAGGTGGCCCCTGTGCAGAGGATAGTGCAGTCCAAGAGTGTGCCATTGGGAGCCACATTTCATTGTAACCAAGCACTGCAGCATCTGACTTCAATGGTGAGGTCACCATCAAGGAGGATCTACTCAGGGAATTAAAAAAAAAAACCCTGAATGCATGTTGTTTGTTAGATTGCCTCCATATTAGAAGGATTTTAAGTCTGAGCTCACATCAGACTTTAAGGCTGTCTGGCCCACATAGCCCATATGTGTGGGTTTGTGCTATCTGCTTAACTAGCACAATGTGTTATGGGAATATGAACTCAAGTTGCTGTTCACCACAACTGAAATAATCCCTCATTTAAAAATACAGATATCAGATTTACGGCTACTATACAGTTTTTCTTTTGTCACATTTGGCTGGGAAGTTCCATTTTGCCTGCCATGAATTTAGATAAAAGTGGTTTCATATTTGTTTGCTTCACTTGATTTCACAAATGAAACATGGTGAGTTGTAATGAAATGTATTAGCTGTCTGAATCTCCCATAATCTGATTGCTAATATTAGTGTCATTAAGTCTACACCCACACCTTGTAAATACAAGATACCATCATTTGCATTTTTATGTTTATCTCCAGGTCGGGGTTGGTTTGGAGGAGATTAGTGTCAGTGCTGTTATTGCTCTAGGGGAAGAGAGGCAGAGGTTGGGATGGGGTGGGGTGGGGTCTGTCACATAATCAATCATATTCAATGGGTGTCTATGCCTCTAATGATCCCTGGAAAGTTGTGTCGTACTGTATGGAGGCCTGCAAGAAACATGAAAAGCTTTTCTGTAACATTCTTCTAAAAATAGATGAATGTGGCCTTTTTTTGACCCAGGCGGAAGGGCCACAGTTTCAGCTGGTGTCCCTTCAGTGATCAATATAATCAGTGGACACAGGTGTATATACAGTGTGTATAGCCTGTTTCTTCATTGAATGAATCAGTGTTTTTGAAAGGCTGAATTACTTTCCTATATTCTCGCTGCAGTCACATTTGTCGTAACCCAGGCTAAATGCAGAAAGGCCATCTTCTAGATAATAAATAAATATATTTTTTATTTTGAGTTCATTAAAAACTGATAGAGTGAAACTGACATGTCTTGGGTGCTTTGAGGCTACCCACAGCAGAGGCATCAGTCAAAATTCAAAGCTTTGGCTGCTGTAGTTTTAGATCAGATAAATTTAGAAAACACAATTTGTGGGTTTTTAGTGCTAAACAGATTTGTCATTGGCATACCGATAGCCTGTGTTAGCAAGAGATTCTGCTTAAATATGGCCAAAAAGGATAATCTATGTTTAACTATTGTGCTAACTAATAAAAAAACAGTCTGTGATGAGAATACAGAGAATACCAGGAGCATAAGTGACAGACTAATGATTTTTCTAAACCTGGACTGTGGGTGCTGGTGGTCTTTTGGAGTGGATTCAGTAGAAATATCAAGTGGTCTGCTGTTTTTGAAATTGTACCCACCAAATGTCGAATCATCCACTCACTCATCACACAGTCTTGGATAATGATATTTGAAGTCACTGGGAAAATCAGGCTCCTGATTGGCAGCCTCTGCAAACTACTGCTGCCTATTTAACCAGTCTAAGCTTTATTGAGACACAACATTAAATGAATCGCAAACTTGATCCATTTTGAGTGACTAAATTTAGAATTAAAACCTCAAAGCCTTTGGCAGGTGAGCCAGAAGATTAATGTCAGACTTTGGCTGAGCAGCTTCGATTTGGTGCCCAATGTGTAGGAGGTAAAAGGTGCTCAGTCATGTAAAAGTCAGTCAGCGTCTGTCTGCAAATCTGAAACTATGACGATATAATATCATGTTTCATATTATGCTCTATTGTTTATTTTGTTGCGTTGCAAATATCTATCACACTCAATCAAACACCACTAACCTGTTTTACCACCTACGCAAGACAGAAACAGAAAATGTGCTGTATCCTGATATGTGTCATTATCTGGATATGAAATGACCTATATCGGGAGATGAGATTTTGGTCATATCGCACAGCCCTAGTCTCCACCACCGAGTGTAGGTGTCTGAACAGCCCGTCCTGTTATTTCACAATAAATAGATTTCACTCCAGAAAGGATTTGAAGTGGGTCAGGTCAGACAGCTTTACTCTCTTTGTCTCACACCCTCTGCCTCACTTTGTGTTTTCATCTCTCTTTAAGTCTATGTCCTAAATCTTTATATATTTCTCTGTTCTTTGTGATTTGTAATTTTAGTGGTATGTGTATGTTGCAAAATATAATGTAAAAACCCATTTTATTATTGGAAAAACCCCATTTAGCCAATGTACAATATAATACAGTATCTACTGTATATGAGTAGTCAAATAATTATGTTGTAACGATGTGCTTTTTGCTGTGTCACTTGTCATCTGCTGTAAGAGAAATCACAGCACTGCTGTCTTCATCTGCACAGTAGCTATTTTATTTCCTGTCAGTTTACTCCTGAGCTCATCGAGATACCTCACTACTCCTCCGTCCCACAAGTTTTTGTCTTAGCCATGCAGAAAGTTTTTCCACCGACTACACGCTTTCCACCTGAGCTGTGAGCTGACAAAGACAGATACCTAACTAATAATCTGTCATGTTTCCATGGATTCTGCCCCCAAGAGAAGCAACATTCACACCAACACAAATTATAGCACCATTTTCTTACTATATATATATATATGAATCCTCCCAAGGCAGCAATCCAGATTGGTCCCAAGTGTACAAACACTAAATATGCCAACAGCTTGAAATTAGTTTTAAAACTCATCCTCACTTATTTTATAATATTTTATAGTCTGTGCAGTGGATTTGAGCATGGGGAGACTATCATTGTGCACCTTAAAAGCTCTGTACAGAAATAGTCAGTTCAATGGTAGGTGATTGATGAATTGAATATAGTATAGAGTATTTATGGGGCTCAACTTTAGTTGTTAGCTGAGTGTTGTGCTTTGAGCTTATTTCTGTTATCCATCAAATTGTTATTTGATATATTGTAGAGTAAATTGTCAGAGCAGCTTTTAGGACTGTAGTCTCTACTAAAATTTATTTGTGACAGCCCCACTTCTTTCTCTGTAATTCATTAGCAAAGAGGTTTTTCTCCGATTTTTTTTTTTTTTTTAGATTGTATGCATTATAGTTACAGCCAGCCATATTAAAACCACTGTAAATTTATTTTCTCTATGAATTATTTAAAGCTCTTAATGTCAGGAGTGTTTTAATTACTTATGCTAGATCACCTGGGTCTCATGAAGTTAACAGTCTGATTGGTCTAGACAGCCCAGTGACCCCCATGAACCATTCCCCCTGCACCACCGCTGTGCTGTCCTCTCTCTGCTTATCATCTTTCAAGGTGTAAGGTTTACTGGCAGTGACATTCCCTCCTCGGGCCTCCTGCTATGATAGGTGGGGCGCTTCCTGTCCTGTCCTGTCTTGTTGAAGACTTGCTTGACTTGAAGAAAGCTCTTTTTTTTTGCGTGTGCAGTCTGTGTGATCGAGCGTGTATTAGTATGAGGAGACCTGAGGTGCAGGGGGAGGAGGATTTGAAAGCTAAGTGCGACTGCGGCAGCTGGCCAGCACTCGTAATTGAATGTATATTTGTAGCAAAGTGGGAAAGAAAGCACTTTGTGGTGAAAGGATTTTGTGAATCTACAACACAAAACTTGAGTTCACCAAGTTCATTATTTCCAAAATTGAGGGGGCCTAACGAGAAAGAATGCAAATTGGATTGTTTTCGCTTCAACAACAGCCAAATTGGATTTGTTGCTGGGGGTTTGTTTGATTTTGGAAACATTTTAGGGCTACTCTAAGCTCGCGTGGTGAATAGAGGCAGCCCAGGCTGGCTCAGTTTGAAAGGTTTTCATTTTGGACATGTCAGCTCAACACTGTCTCCATGAGACTCCCCTGTCTGTTTTTGTTGTCTGCACTGGGCTCAAGGTATCATAAACTTAGCATGCGTAATGATGTGGCTCATAGCTTGCATCAGGGCCGCCCTCAGGCCTGCAGCGTGAGCAAAGTTGTGCTGATGGCTGGCATCAGGTGCAGAACGAACCCATCACATGAGATGGAAGAGGCACGTGATGCATGCTGGTTCACTAGAAGGAAGCTTCACCCCTCAGCATGTTTCAACTACAAACAAGAGAACTAGAGAGCTATTTTTTTATCATATGATGCCCATGTGAATATATGAATAAAGGCTGCTCTCTGTAGTTGATCCAGTGTTGAAATATTGCTGACAGAAATGTTCTTCTTGCACTGTTTTCTTTTTTATTCAGAATAGAGATCTACTTCTACGCCCTCCTGGTTCACATTGTTTGTGAAAATAAAATCCTACCACACTGGTTGCACCAGTCTGTTACACAACACCCGTCTAGCTGCTCTGTCCTTAGTCTACCAGTGTTTTAAAGGCCGTTTTCATGTTTGCTGGATACTCATACCAAACATCAGTTGTCATATACTTATTATCCCAGACAATGTTTTTCAGTTTAGTCACCACCAGGACCTGTGTTTGGATTTAAACTTGTTTTATGCTTAGGGCTAATACTTCCAATACTATAAAATGCTGCTGGGCCTCCTGCTACAAGTTAGTCCTTGCTTGGAACTCCCCAGGAAAGCCCAAGTCTGTCAATAAGTGTAGTTTCTAACAAAGAGTGTAATTATTTTTCTTATCGCTCTGCCTTGATTAGAGTGTCCTGAGGGAGGTGCTGTAAAACCACCCGGTTCAACCTTTAGACCTTTTAGTGGCAGTCTCTCAGTGTGTGAAGAAGAGATAATCACATAACCATCCCTCCTACCCCTGCAATCCTATTATACAGCCTACTGTTACCTTTGACCCCACACTCGGTACAATTGTGCTCAGGCTTGAAACTGTCTATTTTTATGTGACACAATAGTAGTTCACCTGGATAATGAGTGACAGGGCTTAGAAGAATAAAGTGTCCCAAGTAGATGTGAGACCTTTTTGTTGGGGTTAGGGTTTGTCTTCAGAAAAAAATGTTCTGAGACAACATCAATAAATGAAAAATGCATTTTATAAATAGTAATTGAATCAGTCTTTAGTCGCTGTTCCCGTCCTGTGCTACTGTTCTTCCAGCTTCTTAAAGAGTAAAGCATACTGAAATCTGACTGCAGTTGATCAGGTTTGATGCAGTATGCTTCAGGTTTTGTTTTCTCTCTCTCCCTCCTTCTGTTTCACTTTCTGGCTGCCAGCCCTCCCTCTCTTCCTCCCTCCTTCTGTACAGTTTTTGTGATCACTGGACAACAGTCTCAGTAATGAGGATGAAAATGCATTATGACAGGCAAAATTGTTTTGTGTCGCAGGTACAAGGGATGGGACAGAAAGGATGAAGAGGGGAGGGGTCACTGGCTGAATTATGGCTGCATTAAATCTTTTGATTTTTTTTTTTTTAAATTTTAAATAAAAAAAAAAAAATTTTTGTTACTGCCTACCAGTCTTTTCAGAGAATAAGAGGCAGCACAGTTGCCTATAATACAATCCCTCTTTTGTCTGGGGGACCTCCCGAGTCAACCTGAGACAAATCTAATTTCTCAGCTCTCTCAGTTCATGGCTGCTGCCTTGTGCTTTCGATCTGGCTCACCACTTAAAGCTTAAAGTTAAACCTTTAACACTCTGGCATCTTTATTCTTATCTCTTTCCCCTTCACTAGCAAGTTTTCTTTTCTGGGTTTTTTTTTTTTTTTTTTTTTTTTTTACATTTTTCTGTTTGTTTGTTTGTTTGTTTGTTTTTTTGCTGGTCTATTTACACCAGTTCCATGTGACTGGGTGAATGATTGATGAACATGGTGTGGAACAATGATGTCCTTTGCATTGTAGACCTTATATAACAGCCCCCTGAAGGGGTTGCAAGCCATTAATGTGACTACGTGGACATGCCCACATGTGTCTATTGTAAGTGCTGTGTGGGTGTATGCACACCCATTACTGTACCATGTAAAGGGTTAATGACCTGTTTAAACATTATTTGTCTTATGAATTGTACGACTTTTTATCTTTCAGTATTAGTCTTATCAACACTGTCTTTATAATTGCAAACTGTGATTTTATTTGAGTTATCGAGCTGTGCGTACACGTGTGCAATCTTCTATCACTGTACAATAGCAAAACGATATGAAAGTCACCGAATTCACTGATATTACAGGTGATATAGAAATAGGTTTTGTACACGTATGTATTGAAAACGTTTTGAATTGTGTAAACACTGTCAAAAGATAAGCAAACAAGGTGAAATTACATCACGTAGTTCAGATTGGGAATGCTGCATTAAGAGAAAAAAGGTTACATAATGTCCTGAATTGTTTACATACATCCAGTTTCAATTTGGACTGAGATGAATAAATAGTGTGTCAAGTGCATTTACCAACTAAAGTATGCTGCGGCTGAATTTTTCAGGCCTGGTTGCTTATCTGTAGGACAGGGTGCTATAGTGGCATTGCTGTAGGCGTGGCAAGTATGCGGGCTGGCACTGGCCTTGGCAGTACAGCCGGTGCCAGAACTCACAGATTCACAGCCTGAGACTTCCTGTAGTTGGATCTAGATCACAGCCTGTTTGCTCTGCCACTGAACTCCCACTTCAACCTCAGTTACACAACTAATTCTCCCCCTCTCACAAAAGACTGGCCTGGCTTCCCCTTTACGTTAACCTCCTTTCTGTCCCTTGGATCTAAACGCACTTCAGATACTTAAGCTGAACAGACCAGTGTTCACAGCTTCACATCTAAGGTAATGGACAAAAGGGAGTGGTTCAACTTTCTATAACAAGGGCGAAAGGGTTGGTTTTAGTCTTTACAGAAGAGACAAGTGTTTTAGCATTTTGACAGCTTTATTCGGGTAATGCCTTCTCTCTGGATAATCCGAGTTAAACAGCTTAGAGGAAGAGCAGAGAAATCTGCACACTCCGAGTGTGAGATGGGGTGCGTTCACTCTATTATGCATTTTAGTAGAAAAAAAGCCAAAATGATCCCTCAATCCAATTTTCATCCTGATTATAAAAAGCAGGCTCCACAAGTATACTTAGTTTAGGTGGATTCCACTATCTGCAAATATACAGTAGGGCTTACAGAGTGTCCAGGTGTCAGACATTTAACAGAGAATCCCACAACATAGTCAGGTTAGCCCCTTTCACACATGCACTGCAACCCTGAAATTTTCTGGACATTACCCGGAGGAGCCATATGTGCGAACGCAAATGTCCAAATCAGTCAGACCAGACATTAAACAGACTTTACCCTGCCAGCTCCCTAGTACAAAGTCCGTGCATTGATCCACACTACTTCATATGATGATTATAACTTTCTACTGCTGTTGTCCTCATTTACATTCTGGCTGTGAGCTTTCATCAACTTTCAGCTTAAAGCATCAGATCATGCCTTCTCTCCTCTCTGGGATTAGTTTCATCTAAGAGAAAGTGAGCTCCTCTGAAAACTTTGACTTATTTTACTAGCTCCACTCTGCCTTAAAAGAAGCGAGGTTCAATGCTAAATGAGTGCCCACTAAATATCCACATACAGAGAGAATGTGTTGATTCAGGTTAGGAATCATCTGTGAATTTGCATACAATAAAAAAACTTGTGATAGATTTATAGGCTAAAACATGTGTTGTGTACCCTAAAGAGATTGTTAGAAAGTTGTGGGGGTATGTCAAACAAAAAGGGTTGGGAAGCACTGGTTTAGATCACTGAAAGAAACTCCATTGTAGGTGCGACAGAAGTATCTGAATGCACCTTCATGTATTGAATACTGAAATATGCCAAGACAAAATGTACTGATTAATACAGGTCTTTGCTAGCTTCCTGTAAGGTGTTGAAGTTTAGAGGGTAGATTTTTCCTTTAGTACATCGACTTCCTAAAAACATGTAATCCTTTTGGCCTCACAGACGCTCACTCAGAGTGTTATACACTGCTGTGCATCATTTCTGCCCCACTCTTATCACGAACGCCCCCTCCTGTCTGACTGGCACCAGGAGCGAGGCACCAGGAGTCAGACATCAGGTGACTGGTGCAGCTGTGCCTAGCGGGGGGATCTGTGTCAGTTTGTATCAAACCCCACAGTGGTGGACAGGAAGCTGACCTGGTTGGAGTGTAGCCTGCTCAGCCTGCAGCAGGCTCAGCCCAGCTGTATCCCCAAGCAAGAGGCATCCCATCAGCACTTCCTCACATCCAGAGTCATGATTCAGTTTTTGGTAGAAAGTAGAGTTTCAATGAATGTCCTTTTTGTAATCAGGTAAAAAAAAACATAGACTGGAGTGGTGGTTCTGGCTATAGTTGACCACATAATGATGTACTAATGTGCTGTTGATTTTATAGCTGCATGTTCTCACTGCTTTCTCAGTGTCTGAGTGGGTAGAGTGTTTATCATGGGACTGTAACTTAATTATAGTACTGCAGGTTAATCATTTCTAGCTCTTACCTAACAATGTCTCCGTCCTGATTATTACTTTATGAGCAACAGTGTTTAAAGATTTGTGTTTAATATCCTCTAAAATGATGAATGTAGTCAAATTGGATTTGATTTGTGTTTTTCAGAAGCTAGCAGCGGAATGTCAGAGTGCAGGCTACAGTGGCACACTGATCCCTTACAAGTGTGACCTGTCCAACGAGGAGGAGATACTGTCCATGTTTTCAGCCATCAAGACGCTGCACAAGGGCGTGGATGTATGCATCAACAATGCTGGCTTGGCCCACAATGAGCCCTTGCTCAGCGGGAAGACAGAGGGCTGGAGAAACATGATCGACGTGGGTGGATCTCACACGCACATACAAATGCTTAAGCTGAAACAAGCTGGAGAGAATGAATTGATATAGAGCAATTTTTCGACCAGGGATAGTTAGAATTTAAGACGTAAGTTTACGTTATAATTATTTTTTTGGCTCCTCTAATCAAACACAAAAGCAGAGGGAGGAGCTCAAATGGTTGCCCAGTGTGAGTGGAAGCTAGCAAAGAGTACGAGTTAAAGCATGGGTCCACACACACACACACACACACACACACACACACACACACACACACTGATTCCCTCCCCTCACAGAGGCTGCTTCATTGGCTCTGAGGAGAAGCCCTGGCACAGCAGAGGCCCACTAATGAAAGCCAGCACTATTTCTCTTGTTGGGACTTTACATTTTGATTCATTGAGCTCTTGACCACTGCAGACCCCCTGCTCAAAAGTCTCCGTCTCCAGACTCCAGCATTTGTAACGCTCGTCCATCTGTTGTCATGGCAGCCCACATGAATGTGTACAGCAGTGTATTTTTAGCCTGTGTTTAATCTGCACGCTGACCTTGTTTGGTCACCTCCCCCTATCTTGCCACCATGTTGGCTTTAACCTGTAGTCTATCAGTTTCACTGCAGGAGCAGCTTAGAGTCCACAAGCTGAATAGGAGCAGCAGGTTCAGATGGTCTAACACAGTGACCCAGAGAACATCAGTCAGCTGAACTGATAACACTTTCTTCACATGGCACTCTTAAATGTGATTTACCAATAAAACACAATGAAGTTCTGCAAATGATATCAACTTTAGTAATTCATTTTTATTTTCATTTTTCTCACAGCATGAATTTGGCTACTTTTCTTATACTTTGCATATAGTGCATAGATAGATAGATAGATTACAGACATTGACTAAGAGATACTGACAGAGACTGACAAGTAAATGGTTAAATAAAGTTGCTGTCTTCGCCTCCCCCGCAGGTGAATGTCTTAGCCTTGTCTATCTGCACCCGTGAGGCGTACAAATCAATGAAGGAGAGGAATGTGGATGATGGTCACATCATCAATATTAATAGGTAAGCTATACAAACAGCCCACAAATCTCAGAACAAATGTATAGATTTGTCTGAAAATAACTTAGTTTGCCAATTTGTTCAAGGTGATTTTAATCTGACAGCTAAATTTGAGCCCCACCTGGTGTCTGTTAGACTCAGAACAATGAGAAGATCTGATATTGAACTCATTGTTTCATTTTGACATTTTACTGGCATTAATATACCAATATTGGATTTATTATAATCCTTTTGTTGTATTATGTTTATCTAACAATTGATGCAACTGTCTTTGTTTTCTGGCTTGTTAAGTCCATTGAGACACTGTATACGATAAACTTGTGAACTTATGAAATAAACTTGACTTGTGAGAAATCTTGCTGTATAAGTGAGCACATGGAGGCATTCAGAAGAACACAAGTAAATCAGTAAATTTATGGGGCCAATTTGGGCTCGAATCAATGTTGAGATACAAAATATGTTACTATCTCATACATCATTATCTCTTCTTCTACCTGTTTAGTATGGGTGGCCACCGAGTGGTGCCAAGTGCTGACGAGCATTTCTACTGTGCCACTAAATACGCTGTGACTGCTCTGACTGAGGGCATACGGCAAGAACTACGAGAAGCAAACACCCACATCAGAGCCACAGTAAGTGAGCTGACACCTTAAGGTACCTTTAGACTGTTCTATAACAACAATCGTCTAAATTTATTTCATGTCACACTGTGCCAGATGGGTCTAATATAATCTTGGTTGCAGTCTGACTGTACAATATCATTTTGAGGCATGTTTGATTGCACAATGAATGTGTGGTGACTCATAGAGTTACAATGTAAATATACAGTAAAAAAGTAGAGAGCAGAGGCTCGAGTCATCCATCTGTGTCGCTCTGTTTTGAATATGCAGCAAAACGATTAACTAGCTTTGGCCATAGTGCTGACACTTCTATGCATTTAAAAAAAAAAGCTCAAGAGGTTCGTTTTGGTTTGTGTGTCTTTTTCCTAAACTTTATTCAAAAGTATTCGTATTCAAGACACCCTCTCAGGCTTTTTTGACCAAAACTGTGGAGGTCCTTTGGCCTGTGCTAGCATATTTTTTTTTGGTCTGTGCATGTAAGCAATAAAAATCTGATGCGTTTTCCCTCCCCTGCAGTGTATATCACCTGGAATAGTGGAGACTGAGTTTGCCTTCCGGCACCACAACAGTGATCCAGAGAAAGCAGCTTCAGTGTACGAGAGTATGAAAGTAAGAGTACGCATCAATAGATGTATTTTACAAAGTAAATTACAGTAATATTAATAATAATGGTTTTTTCCATTGTTCAGTGTTTGAAAGCAGAAGACATCGCCAGTGCAGTCACATTTGTCCTCAGTGCCCCTCCTCATGTCCAGGTATCTCTCTCTTTGTTTCCTTCTCTCTCTTGCTTTTAAACCATCAGTTGCATTGCATTGAATGTCGGTTGGTTTCTGTATTGACCTCACTCATTTCTGCCATCAGATTGGAGATGTGCAGATGAGGCCAGTAGAGCAGGTGTCATAGCAGTGAATCAGGGAAGCTGCAGGAGGAGCAGACAGACGGCAGCCACAGTGACTCCTTAGCGACCTCTGCTGGGCAAAGGGGGAGGGGTGGGTGGGGGATAAAACAAATCAACTACAGCTGTGGATCTGGAGGGATGTGGTCAAGGAGCCCTAAAGGAGGCTGTGCGAGGAAATGAAGGGCGTGGACTTTGTAAACCACTATTAAAATACTACTGAATGCAGCAACCTGGTTTTTGTGAAATGTTGAGCCCAGTCCTGAACTGAGCTGACTCTAAACTACAGTAGGAACAAATAACAAAGGAGGGAGTTTCTGCTGTGCTATGTGGTCATCTGCACGACCATCACTTCAGAGGGAAGAGTATGCCATTGATTGCACATGTTTTTTTTGTTGTTTTTTTTTTTTCTTTGTAGGTCATATTACATATCTTTTGGAAATTAAATGGAAAGAGTAATTGCTGTTTATAAGAATGAGAATTTTTTTTGTTTTAATTTTTTATAAATATTTTAACTTTTGATCATAGATAGATGTGGTCTCATACACACTAACTATAGACAACACTGTGTCATACTCACTGTACCTAACAGTCTGTCCACCCTGCCACCTTTACTTATTGTATGTTCTCACAAACACATCCAGTTACCTTTGTTCGGATCTATCCACTTTTTCAACCCCATATAAGGAGTCAGGAAAGTTATAAAACACAAAACGTATATAAAACCCTTTCTGTTATGCACGTGGGTTTTGGCAATCCACCTCTTAGGCTGTGTAATTTCAGTTCTGCACTTTGCATTCATTTGCGAGGAGTTAGAAGAAGGAAACACTGGCAACTTATGTAGGGGGAAGAAACTAACTCCATGCACATGTGTACCCTAGAAATGTGTACCTTTCAGTGGAAATCTCTCATTAAAATGAATAAATAAAAGCTATTGCCCAGAAGGAAGTTATGTTTTGTGTTATGTTAACCAGACCAGCTATAACCAGAGAGATTCAAGCACTGGACTTTGTGGCAGGTTTTTATGACATGACATGACATAAGAGTTGAATGACCTGTGTACTCTGTTAACCATCAATCAGCATATATTTTTATCAGCCGTTCCCTAATAAATGAGTCAGCAACAATTAACCACAGTGGTTTATTTTT
Source organism: Scomberomorus guttatus (assembly GCA_038419695.1). Classification (NCBI taxonomy): domain Eukaryota; kingdom Metazoa; phylum Chordata; class Actinopteri; order Scombriformes; family Scombridae; genus Scomberomorus; species Scomberomorus guttatus. The sequence continues at coordinate 8,069,838 of CM076460.1, forward strand.
TAAGGAACATGGCTCAATATAAAAGTAGCTCTGAATGTTAAATAGTGGCATTTCTTTGTCATGTTATTAGGTACAATGTCAGTACTAAATCTAAATACAGTACCTTATCTCAGATTTATTAACACTCATAACTGCATTGACAGACATGGCCAAAAGATGGCACCCTTAGCAAAGCAAAGTCTGAGTGAGGGCAGTGAAATTGAGCTCCACTCCTTTGGAGCTCTGTCTCACAACAGAGGAAGTGTAGGCCAGACATTAAAGATGCATGCAACAATAACAGATTCTAACCACTGACTGTCCACAACATCCTATTGTATTAAAAATGGGCAGCAGAAGTTCAACAAAATATCACAAATTAAGCAAACAGGCTTACAAAAATATTAAATTATCTGCATGGCAGATATGGAGCAACACATTTTCAATATTTTTTTTTCAATATTTATGTTTAACTTTCTCACCAGAGGTTTGTTAAAGATTTTAACCTAACAGCAAGCAATAATTTGTGATTAACTTGTGCTTATTAAAAATCTGCCGCAGCTGGTGGCTAGATGAACACTGTAACTGTGCAAAGCACAGACATATCACAAGTTTGTCTGAATAGGAGGTTTCTCAGGTAGAGAGAGAGTGGAGCTGATGACAGCTATGACTGGATATCCGTCTCCTCTGTTCCCTTTCCTCTCATAATATGGCATTTTTGACATCTCATTCAGGGCGTATGGTGCGATGGACAGCTTCAGTTTCTGTGGGAGACATGTACCCGTAATAATGACACACTGCTTGATTTTTATATGAGCATGACATGGCTACTCATGGACATGGATATCACCTGTGATGTCCTGGGAGGGGAAAAAATAAATGGTAAATGTACGTCACCTGCATGAATGAGCCAGGTAACACCCACAATGTGTGAATGGCACCCAAAGGAATCCAGATGATGGAGGCCATGGCAATGACCCAGCCGACCCCCTGAGCCCAGGGAGGGAAGACATAGTCTTCATAGCGGGCCGGTTTGAACTGGATGATGGAGAAAATGAGGATAACCTGCCGCAAGAAGAAACATCTTAAGTTATGCATTTAGAGGGATTTCAGTTTTGTTTTAGGGGAAAGAAATATTTAATCTAAATCAAGTTGATACAAAAAGCCTGTTGACTTACAGTGATCAGCACAGGAGCAATTATTAACCAACACAGCCTGAAGAAGATGTTTGCTCTCTTTCCAGTCATCTCTTCCAGGTTGTCTGAAAGTCGATTTACACCTGCACATGGAAAGATACAAACAGCCATGCATATTTTATTTGCATATTACACGGAGCCTGAAAAATAGCAGTGTGTCTACTTTTGGAGTCAAGTGCATCATCACATTATCTGTCCACTGAGAAAAGGAATATAACAGTGTTTTACTCTCACCATAACTCCAACAGATGGCTATAACTTCAAAGAATGCAAGAAACATGATGGACACTATGGCTGTGTAATGGTCCATCAGCTGGAAAACATAGATCCCCACCTGGACAGAGACACATTTTTTAAGACAGCATGTAAGTGAGACTGAAGATTTTACAGTTTGGTTATAATTGGATTACGATCCATCCAGTAAATTGCAATCTGTACCTGCATGACACAAGGAATCCCTACAAGGCAGGCTGCACCACAAACTGCAAGTACAAACAGCTCCTTGCGCTTAAAGAATTTAATCAGCTGTTGATCAAATTCGTCCATGAAACTGGTCACCATCACTTCAACCATTGCAAACTGGCAAAATAGAAAGAATTCATAAATCATAACTGCAAAGGATTAGTGAGAATAATCCAATTTTTACGTAGATTATCACTATAGAGTTGTAATGTTGCTTTCCCAGTTTCTCAATAAACTACCTCGCTGTCCAGACCAAGGCAAAGCAGCATGAAGAAGAATATCACAGCCCAGAGCTGAGACACTGGCATGTTGGCAAAGGCTTGTGGGTAAACAACATAAACCAGTCCTGGACCTAGATACACAAACACACACACACAAGATGTCAGTGTAGTTTTGCTGACTGACTGAAAAAGTGAATCGTGACCATCCCAAAGAGTCGGAACTATCATGAAAATTGTGAGAAAGAGCTGATTTTTTTTCAGATTAAAAACAGCCAGGTGCATCTATAATCAGTCAAAATTATTTCCGCAGCAGAGGTTGCTTTCATGTGAGTTGACCTTTTTAAATTGAGTTTCTCCTTTGTTGTATCATCATGGCTTTAATTTGCAGCATGACTCATGTTTCAGGCCTGCATTTGGCACACAGCAATTAACGTGTTGTAGCTTGGTTTCACATTCTCATAGTCAAAATTATTAAAGCACATTATTAAAATGACCTATAAGAACAAGATGTAACAAGAACAGGAGCATTGAATCGCAAGAGCACTGATAATGAAGATTAAATTCATACAAATGCACAGGCAGGCAAACTATCCTCCTTTTAGTTAAAAAGAAAAAAATATTACAATGATTGGAGAGACTCTCTAATCCAAAATCAAATCAAAATAATCTGAGGTAAAACCAATCCAGCTGAAGATATGAGCTGAGATTGTTCTTACCATCCACAGCCAGGTTGCTGACAGGAATGCCCTGCAGGTGAGACATGTATCCAAAACCAGAGAAAATGACAAAGCCTGCCAGGATACTGGTGACAGAGTTTATGATGGATATAGTCAGAGTGTCCCTGTGAGGAGAGAAGACATCTTTATATCACTTTCTTACTGCCCAGAGATCATTATTTTCACTGCTGAGGAAGGAAAAATTGAGTGGATTTTTACTTCAGAACGTTGTTGTTGAAGGAGTTGTAGCTGGACATGGCCAGGAGGGAGCCGAAACCAATCCCGATGGAGTTAAAAATCTGAGCTGCAGCATTCACCCACACCTGCAACACATCAAAAACTGCTGATCACTGTCAGTCACTGCCAGAACCAATCATCAGCATCCATGCAATACAATGCACTAGTATACATCTTTTCTCTGCTTTCCTGTGCCAGGCAGGTCAGACCGAAGCAGTAGTTATTTCCTCTTCCTTATCTTTCTTACCTCCACTGAGAGCAGCTTGTCCCACTCCGGCACTATGAAGAAGGTTATCCCATCTATTGCTCCTGGAAGCTGCGCGTTATTGATCAGCAGGGCAATCAGGATAACATACGGGAAGAGAGCTGTGAAGTACACCACCTGCACACAGAAAGCAAACAACATAGTGAAGGGTTGTCATTTCCTGTCTGCCCGTCTGTCTTTCTCTTTGTTTCTGTGTCAGTCCCTCTCTCTTTTTCCGCTCACCTTGCCTGTTGATTTCACACCCTTAAAGATGCAAAGGTAAATGAGGATCCAAGCCAGCAGGAGAATGAGGAAAAGCTCCCACCGTATCGTTCCTGCCTCCTCCACTCCCCCAGTCTGCTCCAGCATCTTATATCTTCAAAGAAGAAATTAAAATGGTTAATTAACATTCTCTAAGACAATTGCATTCTACATTAATCTTGACAATATGCCCCCAAACTATAGCCCTTCCCTGTTAAATAGTAATCAGATGGACATGTGGCGTTGTCCCACAGGGTTCCATTTTGGGCTTTTTATTAACATAACACTACACTAACACTAACAACAGTGGCTTGGCGAACACCTTCCATGTAACTTAAATTGTTTTTAGTAAGCCAAACTTACATTCCATACAGTTATGCACTAACTGCTGTTAAACAAGTTAATATGTAACCCAATTTGAAAACATGAGGTTTCACTCTACTGTCACTATCCACAATGAAAAATGTCAGTTCTTTATGAAAAGTGTGGCATCATTGCACATTGGAAAGCTAATCCCAATACTTCCTCAGTCTATCCAAATCAAAACCAAAGACCAGCATCTGGAAAGATGACATCTGGAGCACACATTTATATTAAGAACTTTTAAGAAGGTGCAGCAACTAACGTTTCAACATAAAGCGTGTCTTCATGAGAAATCAACGTCTGTTTGACCTGTAAGGATTCTGAAACTGCTGCACGCAGAAGAAAGCGACACGTTTTTATAGATACATTTTAGATTAGACTGATGATTAAGTAAATTTAAAAAATATTAAAACTGAGTAAACATTTTCCACACTTCTCCATAAGAGATATCTTATCTGTTTGTCAGTCTCTTATCACTTTGACTGATATCCCTCACGTGACTCACGTGATAAAATGGGGTTTCAATTTTATTTTAAGCTGTAAATAGAATAATCAGTTTAGTGATATAATTGCCAGAGGTTGAGTTGTGTAAGTAGCATAGCCTCTTGTCAAGATACAGGGTTTTTGTAAATCTACCATAATCAAATCATTATCTACTCTGGTTTTATAACGCTGAGACATAGCGCTGGTTTCTCCAACACAGTGAAATTTACTTGAAGAACTCCTGGCTGGCTGTGGAGGAGTAGCTGCTGTTGGTGGCATGATTAGTGCAGTTAGGTGTGTTCCAGGTGTTGTTGCAACTCTGCCAGGGTAGCGGTGACTGGAAGGAGCTAAAGAGATAATAGAGGGCCCAGGTGATGACGACATTGTAGTAGGTACACATGATGAAGGAGATGGCCACGGATGCCATGCCCACTCCTAAGAGGCAAACAAAAATAATGTCACTTCTTTTTTGCTTTCAGAAAAATGTCTATTTATCAGCTTGGACACCTTTCAGTGACTTGAAAATACCAGTCAGGCCATGTAGTACCTTTTAACAGTGGACAGACATTAGCCAGAGCACGGACAGGCCCTCTCCTCATGTACTGCCCCACAGTCAGCTCCATGTAGAGCAGAGGGATCCCCAACACCACCAGCATAAGCAAGTATGGCACCAGGAAAGCACCTGACAGGAAGTGATGGCGAGTCAACTTTTACACACATTTTACTGGCAAAGAAGGTTGCAACTGTGCAAGTTTTATGGTATCCTCTAATGTTTAACATTTGTGAAATGTGCTGTGCCTTTGTATCTGTTATCTATATGTTATGTCTCGGGTAATGTGTAATTGTCAGGTGAGGTATCCCTCCATAAAATTGTATCTTTATTACTGTAAACAAATGTTTTTCTTCCTGTGCATGCAGGATTTCTGAGTACAGTATAGACTTACATGTAATACACACATTTAACACACATACAACATTCTTCAACACAATCAGTATCACTGCAGAGCCAAGTGCTTGAAGTCATGCTGACTAACAACACATTTTGTCAACCTTTGGACCCCGTTTTGAAACCTGAGTGTACTGTATCATATAGTCAGTACAGAGGGTGGTCTGGTTTAGTAATATTGTTTGAGAATGAAATGTCAGCCTTTTTTCTCACCTCCTCCACTCCTGTAGCAGAGATAAGGGAACCTCCAAACGTTGCCCAGACCCACAGCGCAGCCGATACCAGCCAGAGTAAACTCTATCTGCCTGCTCCATGTTGGTCTGCTGAGCTGCTGATCCATGTCTGCTCCCCCTGTCATCTCTGTTGCTCGTCTGGGCCCAAACTCCATGGAAAAGCTGGCTGTGACTTAAGTGACTCTGGGTGATATAACCTTCTTTTATTATCCTTAATGATTAGCTTAGCAGCATTGTCCATGTTGTCCAGCATGCGGCAGCAGTGGCTCCGTGGTTCACAAAGAGGGAAAAGGTTGTGTCAAAGTGTCATAAAAGTCATCTGATTTGTGGTTTTAAATAACATATAATGCATAAGAGTTATTCAGAAATCTTTCTATTCAAGATTTTATTTATAAAAGCTGATTGTTTAACATGATTCTTTGTAACCATTTGGCACACCAATGTTAACGTCTGCTTTTAAACAATGTACAGTACTTCACAATACACAGTTAAAACTAAATCTAACTCCCCAAGCTGGATGTGAAAAGTATTCCCTTCTTACATTAGTGTAACCTTTTTCACAATAAGTGTTAAGAAAGTGTGGAATTTCTCGATTTTGCATTGACAGTACATCAACTTCAACTTCAATGTCAGTTTATTTCAAATGCACATCACCAGAAGTCTCTGCACACTTTATTTCTGCCTCATTTTAATTTATTGAAATAATTCTGGCAACATTGTTAACAGGGTCAACAATTATTATCTATAGGTTTAAGAAGCTCAAGCACAGGAAAAAAGATAGGACTTCAACTAAAATCATTTTTATGATTATATAAATCATAAATTATTATATTGAATATCTAACATTTCATGCACTCCACAAGCTCTGCCTCTGTAACAGCGAGATCTTTACATCAACAAGAACTTCAAAGCCCCGCAGTAAAGGCAGAAGCAGAGAGCGACGCCTTGTTTGTTACACATGTGCATTGTGTCACACAAGAAATGAGTGTCTGTAAAATTAGTCAATTTGTTCCTCACAACACGTGCTGAAAATGCATTTGTGCAATCATGCTGATAGATTTTATGTGGGGTCATCACAGTCAAACAACCACATTCCTGTAGCGATATGATATCACTAAAGATATCGATATTACTATACTACGTAGTGCTCTGACAGAGCATCTTTCTAAAGGTTTGTTTGGTCAATTAGCTTTATGTTGTTTGCACTTGTGTTTGCAATTTGACTTAGTTGGATATTTATTGATTTCCTTTATTGTCCCATATCAGTCATGGGAGATCAATAGGCCTATACATTGTTATTATTATCTTGACATGTTAGAGAAAACATGTGCAGTGTTTAGTAAATAGGGGAAATTAACATTATTAGGTGAATGCCCTCAAAATAAATGTCTCACAATATAAAAACAACTCACAACATTAGTGTTTGCAGACAGTTTTTAGTCAAAAGGAAGTCAAGTGATTGGATATTAGACATTACGTTCTGCTGACAACAGTATCAACATAAATATATAGACATTGAGATATTTGTGATGAGGGATATTTATTGGGTCTCCAACAAAGAAAAGAAAAGGCTGCAGCAGAGGAGTATATTAAATTGGTGCCAGAGCCAACACTGCTGGAAGGAGGAACGTAGTGACGCAAGAAATCTGGAGTATGGAGGAGAGGCAGAGGGTCAGAGGCAAAGTCTTGCATCAGACCAAAGTCTTGAACTGTGCAGGGTGGAAATCTAAAGAAGAGTCTTTATTCTTATCATTTTCTGACAGTGGTGGAAGAAGTACTCAGATACTTTAAGTAAAACGGAAAACTAAAAAAAAAAGAGTAAAAAACTAAAACTAAAACATACTTTATGAATATTATATTCCACTTCTGCCAAGTCCGTTCTGCTAGATGCCACTAAATTCTACACACTGCACCTTAAAGGATATGTTCACAGTTTTTCAAGGCCGAAGCTTCATATTAGCTTCAGATAAACTTTAAAATACATTTTTACACAGAAGGAGGACTGTGGATTTTGGCCCCCATCACTTACATTGTAATTCATTATGAAGGGATCTTCTAATGGTCAGTATGAACAGGAGGAATGATCCTGTCAAGACCCAATTTAGTCTTATATTTATCCTACATGTATTTTTTTAATTGATGGGTACAGCAGCATGTTTATGCTGTCAAGGCATAACAATGGATGTATAACAAATGTTTTACATATAAAATATTGATCTGATGTAGTGTCTGAAGCGCTACATTGTGTTTTTATTACTGAGGAATGTTTAGAGACCCCAGGCCATAAAGATTAGGTCCAAAAGTTTAAGATTCAAAGGTTAAGGTCCCCTGGAAATGGGTCTTTGTCTCTCCTATAGTCTATACAGATGAGACCATTTGTAGATAAGGAGCATATGTTTTACCTTGGTATCAGGGTAAAAAACTAGCCTATATAAGTGGGGATTCAGAGCTGTTAGGTAGAGTGATTTTCATTGGCCCTGAATCCTCTCCAAGCAATCCATGGTGCTTGTTTGATGCTGAACTTTTTTGTAATAAACCTTTTTATACAAGCAAGACGGTGTCAGTGGAGATTCCTTCATCATCTTTACATCATCGCCACTTAATAAACAACACTGAAAAGTAATTAGTGACTATAGCTGTGAAATAAATGTAGAGGAGTATAAGTATAAAATAGCAGAAAATGGAAATACTCAAGTAAAGTACAATTACCTCAAAATCAAGTACAATACTTGAGTAAATGTACTTAGTTACATTCCACCACCGTTTTCTGAGTCTGAAATGCAGCCGTTTTAGTAATGTGTTTCGGGAGAGTTTCATTTGTTATATGATAATCATCATGACACTTTGGTGATTTGTGTTTGTAGGCCACCTGCTGGATAGAGTGGGCACAGAAGAATACTGTTTGTTTGAATCCCAGTTCGTGCATCGCTTTAGTAATTGTCACACCTCCGTGCAATATTCCAGCAGTAAACTAGTCTTTGAAGAAAGGATGTTGAATTTAGAAGTTTGGGTACTTTCCATGGCTTACTTTTGTCGTCTTGGTAGGAGGTGTCCTTAAATTTTAGGATTGTTCTTGAGGCCCCTCAACCATGCCCCCATCGGGGCTTTATGCCAGCCTGAGGCTCCTGTCCTTATGAGAGGGCCGCAGCCCCAAAAAATGCACAGGCAGCCCTGTTGAGTTGAAGCAGGTTTTGAGGCTATTTCCGTGGCATCTGCACAGGAATGTTTATGAATGCAGTGTTAAGGTATTGTGACAACCTTGGAGAGGCTGTAGTGCAGGATATCCACATGCTGGTTGTCGTGGGTCAATATGGGTTGTGGTTCAGGGCTACAGTCACAGTTAGTTCCTGCCCTGGAGCATGTCTTGTTCTTTTATTGTGCTACAGCAGCACTCATACATCCATCTGTCAGACACATGGAAAACATGACAACAATGTGATGGCACTGATATGGAGTAGATGGAAAAAACTATAAACATTAACAAAAGCCATCATAAACTGAATGAAGCTCGGAGAAGAAGAAAATAGGTTATCACTGTGATGAAAATATGAATTTCTAATCATGCTTACCATGCATGTAGAGGCACGTGGTAGGGTGTAATTAGTGGCATTCTCTAAAGGTTTACGAGTTCTCTCAAAAGTAGTCATGCAGTATTTGATTATAATGCTGATGAAGGGCCACCTCTGCAAGATGTACCACACCTCTTCTGCATGAATATAGGCCAGCAAATCTTAGTTTGCTAATGAATGTCAAAGATTGTGATTGTGCGGGTTTACTGTAAATGCACAAATTTGATAGGAAGCATATTGCTTCGAATATCCATGCTTTTACTCAGTTCTAGGAATGAAAGTTTATACTGTTCAATTGCACACGAATCATGAAAATGTGGATGGACATGTAAAGTTTTTTTTGGGTTTTTTTTGCCTGAATGGGGCCTGAGGGTTTCATATTTTATTTAATTTGCATACATTGTAGGCTTCCACAATTGTACAATAGCACAGTGGTTCTCAAACTCTCAAACACAAATTAGACCACGGACCCCCATCTGGTAAGATTTTTGCTTTTAGATTACAGAGAATATATAAAACCCATGACCAAAATAGTCATACAGTCTGTCATTGTAATACTTATGGATGGAATTATAGTGAAAATAAATTATTACCCTTTTTGCTGGGGACCCCCTCAAGGACCCCACTTTGAGAACCACTACAATAGCACACGCCCTCCACCTGCATTAGGTGTGTCATTGCAGCCCCTGACACATTTCGCAGAGGTATTATGACTGCAGCGATCACAGCAATCTGTGACCATGTAAATACTACCAAAGGAGATAAATAGTTTGTGATGAGGTCACTAAACACATGGTTGAGTGGTATCACAGTCACGCGCACACATTCAAGGAAATGACACTGGTGTTGTACTGGTTATTGCGTGACAGGACGTTTAAACAACCACGCCTATATTATTATTATTATATCACATCCTCTGCTGTGGAGGAGGGTCGGCAGAGACTATGGGCAGAGAGGGGAGGGGGATCTGATCAGCTGAGTCAAGAGACTGCAAAACCAGAACGGAAGTAGGGCGATGTGAGCTTCCGAAATAAATTTACAAATTCATTTCAACCATCAGCACGACTTTTATTTTCACGGTCATGAGCGGAAGTACTGCTCTCCATTTTGAAATCAAGCCATCGATAGGGGCGTGGAGCAGTCACTCCAATGTAGTGAAGGCGACCAGTGATAGTCGGTGGCGAGGAAAAACGGGGAAAATTTAGTGTTTACACGCAAAATTAGTGTCGTGGGCGTCGAGTAGTGTTGGATAGTCGGTTCTTCTGTCGTTAAAATGGGAAACTGCCACACTGTCGGACCAAACGAGGCCCTGGTGGTTTCAGGTAAGTTAACGGTTAACGTATGCGGACAATATGTACGTTACGGCTGCTTTACACCCTGCCATGGCTCCATGAAGCGCTCACAGAGACGGACCCGAGAGAAAATGAAGCACTCTGTTAACCTTTATTCGAAGTATAACTAACTCTTTATACGTGAAACAGCACGTAAGTCGGTGCGTTAGCTAATATTTCTTGTTACAACAAACGTTGCGTTAACGTTAGCGTTGACGTACTTTGACGTTAGCCTTTAACAGGTCTCCCCCCACACCCCCCTCCTCACTTCTCCCCAATTTTGATAGCGGTAACTAAAAAATATGTCGGTTTTTACTGAGATGAGCCACAACATCCAACACAACGTTTATGCAGTCATTCCTAGAAAAACAACAAATCTGTCATGTTCTCAAATAACTGTTTTCTCTGTTTAACGTTCATATCTATGTGTTTTGTCGTTGCTGTGCGTGTTATCCTTTTTTTCCTATGGTTTTGGTTCCACATATGTTTTTATTTAGCTAAGTGTACCGTTTGTTCATGAAGCTGCTTTCACAGGTGCACTTCATTACTGTAAAGCAGCCATTATAGAGCTAAATAAGAATTGAGATATAGGGAAGGTAAGATATATATTTTATATTTATATTGTATATTTTATGTGTCCCTTCCTTGAACAGTGGTGGTGGGACATGGCGGCTGTCTGCTTCAGAAGGAATACAGTTAAATTAAATTAGTCAGGCGCAACGCTGATAGATTCCTGGTTGCAGTCAGGTTTGCGGTGTACTACACAGTCAGGGTGTCTCTGTCAGCCGGTGCTTCTTATACCCTTGACACAGAGAGACCCAAGGCTTTTCTTCTTCGCGAAGGGACCCTCGTATAAAAAAATCAGAGGCTAGGGCCCACTATTGTGTCAGAGAGACGGCCATTAGAATTTCATGTATTCACAATTTTCTAATTTTACAGTCTCAGACAGTCAAAACACAACACTTATTCTGTAAATTGTGTCACTGACGCGTGTGGCTAATCAAAACTGTTTGTCATGTCGCTGCATTGTCAAATAATCTCTTACGGACCCCTGGTGGCCTCCAGGCCCCACTTTTTTTTTTTTTTTTTAAGAATCAAAGACATTTACCTTTGTTTTAAAAGCTTGCCTAAGTTCATAAATGTGTGCAGTGCGTGCAGAAAATATTTCCAGCACTATTTTGTAACCGAATCTGATTGGGCGGTTTCCTGTCTAACCACTTTTGATGAACAAAAAAAAGAGAAACAGCTTTGGGATTTTCCATTGTGAACAAACTTTGAAGTGTGTGTCAGTTACCGCTTAGAGGAACATAGATAGTGCAGAGGTGAGTGGGGGGGCTGCACATCCTGATTCTAAGATTGATTAATTCCATCATGTGTGAAGAAAGTACTCTATATAGTATTTTTAAGGAGGTTGGGTTGCAAAAAAGCGGAATTACCCTTTTTTCTGGCCTGATGTGATATATTGTCACCATATTTGCATGTTGTGAGAAAAGGCTTGCATGACTTTTCAAGAACCAAACCCTTCATCAGGAAGACTTGATGACAGGATTTTTTTAGCTTGTGTAAATTCTCATTCATTCCCATGGAGCACCTCCCCCCTCCGCTTTGGAGTGAATGCAGTCAGGAATCTCAGTTATGCCTGGTGAGGACTAGAGCGACTGGGGCTAAAATGGTGTGCGGTTCCAAGCATTTCTATAGGTCTTCAGCCTGTTACCACTTAAGTTGGCAATGCATTTGGCAGGAGTCAGCTGGATTTTAATAGTAAAAGCCTGTCCCACCCACATTCTTTCATTAAAACAGCACGTCCAATCCACAGGTTTTAGATCATCATAACAGAAATAGTGGAAAAAAACCTTTCATGGTATACATTCTGCTTGTGGTCATTAATAGAAAGAAAGTGAAAATTAGTCCATTAATCAAATAGATAAATATTTAAACGTTGCATGTTAATTTTTTCTGATATTGCGTAGTTTGGGGCAAGAATGAAGTAAATCTGAAAAGTCAAGAATCAGCATGACACACTAGCTCAAAAGGTCATCATCGTGAACTTGAGTTGAGAGTATTTTCCAAGTACAATACAGTGCTACTGTTTCGTATGGGAGTTTGTTCAGTCACATCAGGGAAGTGCCTTATTTGTATAATTTGAAGAATGGGGAATGTAACAGGCAGCTGTGTCAGAGCATGAGATTTCTGCTTTAGACTTGAAATATAATATAACCCAAAAAAAGGTTGATTTTAATAATAACCGTGTTGATGGAAATGTTAAAAATCATCTTAATGAGTGTGTGTGAGACGTGGGTCAGTATGTCCTGCTGTAATGCTTGGTTGTTGGGGGAGTATGTCTCCCTAAAGATAGTCCAGCTCCTCCCCATCCTCCCCATGTGACAGCTGGGAATGTCACACTAAACACTCCAGATTAAACTATCAGAAGGAAACCAGTGAGTGGGACTGATATGTGTTGCCTAACTTAACTTTCATCATATCTGGAAATATCTCACGTTGGCTTTAAAACTATTGTTACTACAATTGCTACAGTGTTGTGTTGAAAGGATGATTCCATATGTAGTTTTAAAATCAGACATTTCTGTTTAATGTCCCTACAAGAATATATAAAGAGTGTGTATTGTGTAGAAAGAGAAGTTTGTTTTAGGTGTTATTTTCCTTTATGAGAAGCTTTTTTTTTACCAGAACAGTTTATTATAGTGTTTGAGTTAGATAGATGATTTGCATTGAATCACATGAACCACCACAGTCAGATAAAGCATGTATGGCACCATGTCAATTGGTGTTTAACAAGGCTTATTAAAGTCAATAGGAACATTGATATGAGAGTGGGGCAAATCATTTACATTGAGAACACACAGACTGCTTGATTTGAGAAATAAATAATGTGTGCAGTGCTGATACAGTACAGTGGCATAGGTAATGTCAAATCAAGAGTTTAAAAGTGATACCAGAAAGCAGATATGCACCACTTTCTCAAGGATGAACAAACATTGTGGGGACTGTGGTTGAAAGATGTAGTGGTAAATGTTTTCATGACTTTCTGAACAGCACATGATCACCACCCTTAGAAACCACTTGCACTTGCAAAATGTGAAACCAGGTCACTGTCTTCTCAATACTTCTACACTACTTTGGGTTCAAAACCAAAGTGCTAAACATATATATATATATATATATATATATAAACATTCTTATTAAGTGTATTCTTTCTGGTTGAACATACCCGATGAGCTGTTTGTGCCCATAGTATCAGAAAAAATAAGCCATGTAAATGTTTATGGTTAAATGAAAGCTTCTCACATTTTGGGTGATCATGTGAGATATTGTTTATTGTGACTGTTAATGAAATACTTTGTAAATCCAGCTCATGCCTTGATTAACTGTGATTGGAGTATGCGTAGTTTTTTATCTGTATGACTGTATCCATGTGACGTCTATGTCATCTGTGTTGTTTCCAAGGTGGCTGCTGTGGCTCAGATCAGAAGACGTATGTTGTGGGAGGCTGGGCTTGGGCCTGGTGGCTCATCTCTGACATCCAGAGGTAAGACATGTCTACTCTGGCTCCAAGGCTGCACACTACTCACAAACCAGAGAAACTGCTTAAATGTCCTATAGAGCCATTTTAGGCTCCAGTGGCACAGTGCTGACAAACTCGGTTAGTGAAGCTTTTAAGAACAGGGTATCTGCAGGTACACGCAACAGGCTGCTCACAGATCTGAGAAAAAGGTCTTTATGAAGTTATTACAAGTCCTACTTTGCAGCGGATTATTTAACCTTCAAAGGTCTCTTTTGTACAATCCTTGCCGATGAATATTTTTTTTCTCCTTTTTGACCTGCTATTGGCGGTGTGCATGCGTATTTTTGTCCATCAATTTGGTCCATGGGGAGTATCTGAACAATGGTATAGATATCTAACACCCCCAGAGGATGATTTCAAATTTTTGGTAATCTACGTTATTGAGCACATTCATGATCCTCAAAGGATGATGTTATTCCATTTCAGACAGTCCATGAGCTGTTCTCAAGCACCAGCCTCAGACCATGTGTCAATGTCGCGCACAAACACACACAAAATACTCTATCTCATTATTTATAAAGCCGATATAATTAAAGGATAAGTCTGGTGATATATTTTCTTTTTGTCAACAAATCCAATGAAAAAATAAACCAATATTGAATTGATTCTATTAACAAGTTTTGTCTGAAGGCTGATGTACATGTAGCTTATTCCTCTGTGCTATAGGCCTCCCTTGTTGTCCAGAAAGTTTTAAAACTCTTCAATAAGTCACACTGTTGCACCAGTTGATATGTTGCCTCTGATATGAACATAGGCACTGTAGTTTATTTTGAGTCAATCACATATACACTGTCATTGTGCTGTAAATACTCAGTAGGGGCACCAAGTGTGTATTAATCTAGGGATGAAAATAGTTCCTAACAGATGCATTGTTTAATTTTGTCTGATTGATGTTTGCTAAAAACTACATTGCCCATTGCCCTACTGAGCCTATAAAAAAATTAAATTACATATTACAAGATTTGTGCTTTGAGTAGGAACAAATAGGCCTGGGGCAGAGTGCCACAGACAGAGTAGGGAAGTCAGAAAGTACTGAGAAACGGACTAAAGCGTTGTTGAGTTTGATTTTTTTTTTTTTGGAATTTGTTGACAATAAGAAAAATAATAAATCATTTTAGAAGAACCTTATAACTTCTTGGCATACATTCACATGAAGCACAATCTCAATGTTTTATAAATTATGTAAATTGGCAAAATTAAAGGTGCAGTGTGTAGGATTTAGTGGCATCTAGCGATGAGGATCAGATAGCAACCAAATGAAAACCCCTCCCCTTCCAAGTGCATAGGAGAACATACAGTGGTCGCGAAACTTGCAAAAAAAATGCAGCCCTCTCTTGAGCCATTGTTGGGTTTGTCCATTCTGTGCTACTGTAGAAACATGGCGGTGCAACATGGTGGACCTGCTCGCGGAAATGTGGTAAAGAGGTGGGGAATCTTGTGCATCTAAAAGCAAAAAAAAATTTGGAAGGAGATTGTATCTTTTTTGAATAATGTGTCAGGAATATATTTGAGCAAAACCCCTGCAGTGTGCCTATTTGGATTATTACCAAGTTGTAATACATTTTCAAAAGACATTGTGGTTTTGTGGTTACTGGTTGTAGAATAATTTGATGTCACTGAAAAATATCAATATCTGAGTGGACTGATAATCTAGAAGGATGATCTCTATATCTTGGTGGACAATATTTATTGGTTTATTGGACAGAATGGGTTACTATTGTATCTGGTTAGGTCGTATCTCTAAGTAAACAAGGTTTCTAGGACCTTTCTTTTTGTCTCTCGTGTTAAGAGAGCTGCTTTGTGTTTGTTAGTATGTAATAGTAAAAAAAGTAAATAGTATGTATGTATATTATGTGACACAGGTGGTTAAATATCAATAATAATTGAAAAGAATAATGCCGACTTACCCTTCAATTAGAATTGCACTTTTTTCAGCTGTATAGGTAGCCTTAAAAATGTCAAATGTTTTAACTTGTGCAATGTGAAACTGCAGATACCCTGTCAAAGTTATTTTTCAGTAAGACAATAAGAAATGTTTTCTCTTTCCTACCCTTATTCAGTTCAGTGAAGAATAAACAAGTTATTTATGGTGAATTGAGGCAAACAACATCAATATTAAAAACTAATGTTCACCAGATGTGTAAACATGGCTGCTCACCACTGTCCGCTGCTTTTAAATGCAAGCCCAAATACAGCTTCTGTGATAACACTGGAAAGATAAACAAATGGCACAAAATGGCGATGTCAGGGAAAGTAATGTTTTACGAAACAATAACCGCTAACCTTGTAGTGTTGACTTCTCCCATTCCTAACCATTGATACTGCAACAACAAATTGACAAATTAAAAACAAACAGAAAACAATTTGGATATAGTATTCATTAATTTGATAATATGCAAACAAATTGAATTTGTGTTTCTCTATGATTGTCTCTCTGCCAGAGCTTGAAACCAGAAAGCAAAATAGCCTGTTCTTAATCAAGTCTAGTCCTGATCAAGAGACAAAACCTGCAGCTGAAACACTGACAGAGACTTTGTGGACCTGAAAACTATTTGACCTTTTAATCTATTGCCTGTATAATACATCCCTGTAAAATCTCAGAGTTGTGGCATTTGGTTCAAAGTCACTAATTTAATGTCAGTGAAGCAGTTTCAGTATTGGTTTCATTGAAATTGTCTCCAGTCTGGGCTATCTTGCTGCAAGCTTTGAGTGAGAATTTTACGTGCCAGTATTCACAAATTTAGACTGAACTGCCCCCAGAATATGAAAAAAAATATATAAATTTGGTTAAAGTGTATTTAACCAAAGTGTATTTAAAAGTGTAAAGTGTATTTAACCAAGTGTAAAGTGTATTTAACCAAATTTTGTTGAAGTGTATTTATTTTTCACTTAAAAGCCTCAATTGCCCGAGATGTTTTTGTTCTATTACAAAACCACCTGTAAACGATAGTGAACAGTAATTCTATGAAAACAAACTAACCTGTGATAATATTCCTTTGCCTCTGGAGCTCCTGCTTATAATGAATGTTATTTAGTGTTTTTCTGCCTCTTTGTTTCTACTTTGCTAACCTGCTTTGCTTTGTGTGGTGTCGATCTCACCCTGTCTCAGCCCCACTGTCTCCTTCAGTTAACCCATTTCCCATTAAGTGCTGCTCTTCATTGTTAGTTGCTAGGAAATGAAATGTTAGACCTCGACAACAGAATGAAGTAAATCACACTATTCCCCCAATCCACCCCTGTTAAGAGACAGGCTGTCCCAAGAACCCCCTCTCATCTTTTTTTATTCTGCAGTTTGGTCAACATTTCAGATGTTTTATTGGATGATGAGAACAGGAGAGATGCTCCTTTTCTCCAGAGAAGTGACCACTTCAGCTAAAAGCCCTGTGCTCATAAGCCAGTAGCTAGACAGTATCATAAAAAGGGGGGGGGGTGTAGTGTGGCTTCCCGCTTGTGATGCAGCAATCACGTTAATGTCCAGGCCTATGAGTCATTGATCCAATTCCTTTGGAAAGAAGAGGGAGGTGGAGCCCTGAACCAGAGAGTCTCCTCCTCCAAGTGTTGCTGCAGTCAGCCTCCCATGTCTTTCACTCTGAAACTGACTGCGACAACAGTGAAGCCAAGTCAGTATTTATTGTAAAAGAACAGTTCTGGCTCTTTTATCAGCTCTGAGACATAATCTCCCGACATGCCCAACTGGTATTGAAGTGGCAGATAATGATTGTTTGTAGAGGACATTTTTGTGTAATCTCCATGCAAATGTAGTCGCTGGGATCAAGAAGCCTGTCAACACTGACTTGAGGTTTCATGTATGGATCTTGCTCTTTGTCCCAGTTTATTTAAACATTTATTAACAGACAGAAACAAGAGAAGCTGTGTTGTAGCTGTGACAATTCTGGTTTTTGTAAGAGGTGTCACCAGCAGCAGATCATACATGAAACAGCCTTCAGGGCAAAAATCAGCAAAACAGGAGGTCAGGTTGTGTCTTTTACCCCCTCCCTCTTCCCTTTTCCCTCTTGACCGTGGTTACTGACATTCCTAACACCTGTTGTCCAACTTACTGTTTTGCCTCCTGCTATTCCCGCCTGCCTGCCTGCCTGCCTACGTAGAATGTCTCTGGAGGTTATGACCATCCTCTGTCGCTGTGAGAATATCGAAACCTCGGAGGGTGTTCCCTTGGATGTGACAGGGGTGGCTCAGGTAATGCATTTCAAAAGACCAAAAAAAGCAAGTGGCTGGTGCTCAAGACCAAAAGAAGACACAGGAAAACGGTTCAACTAACAAGCTAATGTGTCTTTGTTTCTCTCTTCTTCATGGCTTTTTTTTCTGCAGTCAAAGGGAGACGCTCAGCTGTCACTAACTTGAGCTTTGCCTTAAAGCTGAACTCTGAGTCACTTTTGGCAATGGGGTAACCAAATGAATGCTATAGAAATGGCTGGATTTGAGGAATCCAATCCAAAAAACAAATTGCATTGCTGAAAAAAGCTGCATTTCAAAATAATTAAAACAAACCTAAATTTAAAGGTGTTTCAGTTCTGGATAGCATCTCATTTTACTCCGTTGTTAGTGATCTGGAGTCCTTGGGTGAATGGTTTCACTTTGTGCTGTTTTTTTCCTTGTGTTCTGGCCCTTCCCTTCATTTGCCTTCCCTCCGAACATGTCAATTTTTATTTTATATTTTTCCACATTCTTCACAGGATAACGCTTGAGATTATGACCCTGCAGCCCAAGTGTGAGGATGTAGAGACAGCGGAGGGTGTAGCTATTACTGTCACTGGGGTGGCTCAGGTAAATCACCACACTTTTTTGGGAATGCCAGTTCAGACTCCACTAACCCCCCACCCCCCACATCTTTCCCAACCTCCTTTTCTCTGGCATCACCCCATAATCACAGCAAATGGAGAATTTCATACAGAGGACTCAGGTTAAGATGCACACCTGTATTTTTTTAATTTTGACACAAAACAGATGGACATACAGATGCTGGGTCAAACTGTTGTCTGCATGATTCATGCTCATATGTGGGCAGAGTACACCTAGTTTAATGTATCTGACCAAGGCCGCAGTCAGACTGACAGTAGCACTGTATCAAACAACGCAGCCTCCTTATTCATTTCAATGAGACCACTGAACTGGTCAGCGCAGTGAGTGGTGAGCAGTGCAAGGTGGTATAAACTGGCCAATCGGATACAAGCAAATGCACATTCCAGGTAGAATATCTTGTAGCATGTACCTTGTAGCACTGTGCTAATTCTTCTGATTATGATATGCAAGTGTGGAGACGGAGGAGAAAATTATTACTGCCATGATAACTTTCCACAGTGGTAAAATTCTGCTTCTAAGCATCATAAACTGCTGTGCACTTTCTTTGTGTCCGGTAAACCTTCAAACTGAACTTCCTGGTTTGTATTCACACTGATTCACAGCTCACCCACACCAATGCAGCCCCTTGCGTTTTGTTGGAGCAGTGCCATTTTCCGTCTGAAATTGGTCCTAGTGTGACAGTAGAAGGGGTCTGTGTAGAGCCTGATGTGCATTTTAGTGTCGTTCTGTGTTTTTTACATTTTTTTTTTTATTGTGTCTTTTATTTGGTTGTTTGATCCTGTTTAGTGTCAAAATTAAATGTTTTTTTAGGTTGACAACTGTTAAGGAGAAAATCCACCTTAAAATAAAATTCACTATATATCTCTTCCACAAGTCATTTGGGTAACTACCCTGACACATTAAAAGTTAACCGTATGGTCACTAAATGTATAATAATGACACTCGTTATTAGTGACACTTTTCAGTCCTATAAAGTTCTTCAAAATTCTTCAGTATACAAACAAAGATAACAGTTGAAGATAATTACAAACTAAAATAAAATATTAAAAAAATTATTTAGCATTGCACTCCCATAACAAGGACTTTTTTTTTTAATTCCATGCATTCTTCTTCCTTTTCAAAATCTGGCGCCTACATTACCCACAATGCAACTGCAGAGAGTTCAGTTGGACATTCAGATGTGTTTGGCTGGCTTACGTTTTCTGACAACAGGTCACAGCAGTTGTGAATATCTTGTCTTGTGGAAAGTTGCTCTTGTAAATAAGTGTCAACTAAATTCCAAACAAGTGTAATAAAAAGTGAAATCTTTTTTTATTGTGGATTTTCACTTTAGGAACAGTTGCGCAACAAACCACAGTTTTCTGTATTTCAGTTTTCAAATGATATTCCACTATTATTCATTTATCTTTTTTTTTTTTTTTTAGTCGCATGCATTTTTTCGTGTTTGAAAGAAGATGCCTCTTTATCTTTTGGCCACAGTCAAGCCAATGTTCCTCTGATTTCCTACATGCATGCTGACAATGAGCCCACTGTTTGGAGCTGAGCAACCCCTCACTCTCACACAGTTCACTTCACAGAGAGACTCACCATGCCACCGTTTGATTGGTCCAACCTAAGCCAAAGCCATTGTGGAACGTGTCCCATGGCAACAGGAGAGGTGTGTCCTTTTAATTATAGAGACACATACGTTCAGACTCAGGGGGAGGCACCCATTAGAGTTTATTTAAAGGAAACCAGAGCAGAATGTTAATCCACGATATTGTTCTGAGTTTACTACACGCTTGTTGGTAGTTGGGACCTTTTAAAAATATATATATATTCTTGCCTTTGAGGAACAACATGAGTTGAGGAAATAGTTGTCAGGAAGAGTTTGGATGCCATTGTTTTTCTCTTACATTTCCTGTGCCTGTATTTTTCAGTTTTGTATCATGAAGGAGCTGTGAACAGTAGGAAGGGTGGTGTCAGGAGGGGGATGGGGGTTAGGTTGGAGGTCAGGAGTTATATATTAGAGATTACCATTGCACACAAGTCTGTATTCCAGTCTGGGCCGCAGCACAGCTCCCCCTGCTGTCTGTTTGTGATGGCCTGATGTGTGGTTGTCCAGGTGGCTTGCATCTTTTTTCATTTTCAGACATGATTCCTTGGAATGACGTCCTTCCCTGACATTGTGTTGCCCTTATTCCTGGTATGATTGCATGTTGCAAAACAAAACCATGTGCAGACCTCTCGCCTAAGGACCCAGCTCACTCTCTCTTTTCTTACAGCTCCAGTGGAGTACAGAATCACCCTAAACCTTCTGTCTTATACCATTTTTGATTTCTTGACTGTATAAATGAGCTCTCTTACTGTCACTGACTGCCCTTGTTTGTATGTTATATACCTCAGGTCATGCCATTTATTTTCCTTTTGTTTGGTTTTATTGTAAAAAATGTCACAGATTTAATTCCCTCAACTTTGAATTATACTGTTTATTGTTATTTGACCTTATTACAGGAACATACAGTAGTTTCTGATTTGTGATTGGCACTACATTACCATGAATCCAGTTTAGATGTTGTATTTTCTTCCACGTAATAATTACTCAAATGTAGAACTAAACAGGGAATATATCCCTGCATATAAATGTGTGCATCAAGAAGGATTAGTGTAGTGGTTTTTATTTACGTACTTTGCCTGTTGTCATATGTCCAAAAGGAATGAGTTAGAAGTCAAGTCTGCATCTGGTGATATTGATCACAGAAGGAAAGTATCTCATATCGGATTACCGGCCACGATTTGATGTGAAGGCCACAGATTAGATTCAAGGATGCTGCTGTCTGCACTATTAAAGTCCAGGCACTTATACTACCAGTCAGACTACAGCCACTATTATATGAGATAAGGACAAAAATGTACTATCCAAAGATATTGCTAAAATGCTGCTCTATACATGCATAGCCTGGTGTATTGAAAGTCTAAAAAAATAAGAAATAATTGGGACATAATGCTGCACATGTAGTTTGAGAAACTCAGCAGGTTTTACATGAACTTATTTATCTCACCATACAGAATTTGCTCCATGTCAATATTGGCCAGTATTTTCTAAACCCTTTAATCAGGCAAGGTGACTATATATAAGATTACAATTACAGTGATGAGCCCTCCATCTCCAGCACCTGCTGTGCTGCCCCAGACTGTTGCTTTAATACTGTGGTTATACGCCTTTCTCCTCTGTAAATAAGAATTGAAGCAATTCATCACAGGTCAAAGTGTTGCCAAATCACAATCAATGATGTGGAGGTCTGATGTGTTTGTACCCAACAAAATCTCTTCAAAAAATGTATCAAATGTAAATGTATTGTTTTCTTCTTTCTTTCTGCATTTTCAGCAGTTTTCTATAAATTAATTTTAAAAAATACGGATAGTGTACAAGTGAACAGAAAATGATATGTTAATGTACGGTAACTGACCAGATAGAAAATGATTAGTTAATAGTTTTGAGAGCTAGTACGTATCATGTTTTCATGTGTGCCACACCCCTGTGTGCCTGTATTTGTGTTGTGCCTGTTTTTGTGGATGTGTGTTCAGCTGACGATCTTTGTCCACACTGGCACCAGGTGAAGGTGATGACAGAAAATGAACTGCTGGGTTACGCCTGCGAACAGTTCCTAGGGAAGTCAGTCATTGAGATCAAGAGTGTCATCCTGCAGACACTGGAGGGTCACCTACGCGCCATCCTTGGTGGGTAGCTCCTTAAAGCTGTATTGTCATTGCATGTTTTGCTTTTTTGTCCTTGTTTTTTGTAACAAATGTGGGCAGTCCACATTGTCTTTGTTTATATTGTAGGAAAGTTGAGATTGCTCCATCAGATCTTTTCATCCTTTTTAACTATTTTTAAATTTTTTGGCAACATCTTTGAGTCAAAACATGTAGCAAGTAAGCGACGAGTGAAAAACATCATCACAACATGATCATTTTTTTACTATCAGTAGATTTTAAATAACTGTAAATGTCATGATTCTTGGTTTTAAAAGTAGCAACATGTAGCATATATACTTTTAGGTTATGTCTGTTTTGCTAGTACAAGGTAACAAACTTACTAAAAGCTTGGCCTGAGTCACTGTGTGGAGCATGTTTTACCAAAATGGCCAGAATGGTGGGTGTGGAGTACAATGTGCCAATAGACAAGAGGCAGGTTCAGTTACTGGCTCAGCGTCCCCAATTTTAATTTCCATTCTGGTAAAATGTAGTTGATCTGAACGCATTCCTCAACAGGTGTGTAACATTACATAGTGATACTTCAGATTGACACTGAAGACGTGCATTATATTGAAAGAAAAAACGCTTCTGCGTAATCAAACACAATGCTGATGATAACATAAATGTAAAGTAAACTTCTGCTGCGTCAGAGGAGGGGGTTAACAATTTGAATTTTAAAGGCACTAACCACTGTTTTGTTTCTATATTACAGGCACCCTAACAGTTGAGCAGATTTACCAAGACAGAGACAAATTTGCCGTCCTGGTGCGAGAGGTGGCAGCACCTGATGTTGGCCGCATGGGCATCGAGATCCTCAGCTTCACCATCAAGGTGTGAGACATTGTGTTTTCTCCATTCTGGATTTATCTTTTGAATATCAGAGTGAACATCTCTTTTCCTGATGCTAATTTGAATTTGTGTAATTTAATGACTGACCATACTGCACCTCCGTATTTATTTTTCTCTCTGACAGGATGTATATGATAAAGTGGAGTACCTGAGCTCACTGGGGAAAACGCAGACAGCTGCAGTACAGAGGGATGCAGACATCGGAGTGGCAGAGGCAGAGAGAGACGCTGGCATCAGGGTGAGGAGCCTTAAGAGCAAATTAAAACTACAAACAACCGTTCTGTGATTGCAATTAGCTAATAGCTATCACATTAGGAAACCAACTAAGTGCTAATTCATCTGCCTGTCATTATCTTTTGCACACTTTTACAGGAAGCCGAGTGTAAGAAAGAAATGATGGATATTAAGTTCCTAGCTGACACAAAAATGGCCGACTCCAAACGAGAGCTGGAAATGCAGAAAGCCTCCTTCAATCAGGAAGTGAACACAAAGGTATCGAGTTGAATAGACTGGATTTAATATATTTCCAACAATCAAACACAAGCGTATAAACAAGTATTAAAAAACTTCCTGCCTCTCTAGAAAGCAGAGGCTCAGCTGGCCTATGAGCTGCAGGCTGCCAAAGAGCAGCAGAAGATCCGTATGGAGGAGATCGAAATCGAGGTGGTGCAGAGGAAGAAGCAGATCACAATTGAGGAGAAGGAGATCGACCGCACGGAAAAGGAGCTCATCGCCACTGTGAAGAGACCTGCAGAGGCCGAAGCCTACAAGATGCAGCAGCTGGCTGAGGGACAGAAGTGAGTCGTCACACACAGATCGCCCCTCAGTACACACCACTGAAAACCTCTCTCACTATTATTTAACTTTTCAAATTTCCATGCTTGAGGTAAAATGCTAATGATGGATAACTTCACTTATTTCCAATTGCAAATGTTTTAATTTATTTTCATGAATTAAGTGACACTTTCCAGACAGCAGTACAGCCATCTGCCTTATTTTTAAGATGTTGCTACTTATTTCAACATAATTCCTGAAACAAGAGGAACTGACCATTACTTAGAGGATATAATATATGACAGGCCATCATGCAAATGCTCCCATAAAACTACAACACCTTCAATGTGGCAGCCAATTTATCACCCTGGAAACCACTCAAATCTGTTCAGACCATTTAAGATCAGCATGGACACAAGAAAAGTGAAAAAACCTCAGTGTCAGATAAACAGTTTTTTTTAAAGACTGTCCTTAGTCCAAATGTAGACATGAGGGCAGCCCCACCACCAAAACCTGAAACATGATTCAAACATGCTCTCACTTTTAAATTGATTAAAACGTTTTTCTAAAGCTAGTTGACAACACGTTTTCGTGTTCGTGTTTTGTGATGCTGTAAAAGTGACATGACTGTCTGCAAATGTAAGTAAACAGTGAGTAAAGAGATCTTTCTCTAACCCTCCACCAGGATAAAGAAGGTGCTGATGGCACAAGCAGAATCTGAGAAGATCCGTTCCGTCGGTGAAGCAGAGGCCGCCTCCATTGAAGCTGTGGGGAAGGCAGAGGCTGAGAAGATGAGGCTGAAAGCTGAAGCCTACCAGCAGTATGGCGAGGCTGCCAAGACGGCTTTGGTCCTAGAAGCTCTGCCCAAGGTCTGTGGCAAACATTTATACACCACTGCTTTTAAAAGAATTCACCAACCTTTAGTTTATTGACTCATTATCCAATCAGTACAAGTGCATTGGCACCAAAGTCATCTGTGTCGTCTGGAAGCAGCCTTTTCCATGTGAATGCTGACAGTTAAACACGTGTATATTTGGTATTATTAAAACATAAAACATTCTTTTAGTTTTTATGAAATTGGTGTTGATTCTTAATGTCAAACATCAACAAATTAGTCTTCATCATTACTCAAGTCAATTATGAATCGGCTGCATGAAAACACCCTGCAGCTGTCTGTCCTGTCTGGTCCCATGTAAAAAAGAAGTCCCATGGGAAGAGAAATGATCTGCCATGGTCGGTACTTCCCAAGAGTGTATTTCCTTATGTTGCCTGGCAGGTTTACATGTACATCATTAAAAATGAACTAACTCTCCTGCCTTACAGATGCTACAAGGACTCTTTTTCTCACCAATATTTTAGTCACATACTGTATTTGTTAAAGAGACCAAAAGGGCCAAAACTCCCAAGAAGTTTTTTTTTTTCTTTCTGAGGAAACGGAACAAATGGAATGTGTTTGTGTAATTTCCTGTCAATCCTCACATGTCTCGGTGGTATGAGATGCTCAGATGCTGTCTTGTGTTTTATTAGATTGCCGGTAAAGTGGCTGCACCCCTGGCCAAGACCAACGAGATTGTCATCCTGAGTGGAGAAGGCAGCCGCGTGACTGGAGAGGTGAACCGTCTATTAGCTGAACTTCCAGTGTCCGTCAACGCCCTCACTGGAGTGGATCTGACTAAGGTGAGAGTGCCATACAGAGGAACGCTTGGTTTATGATTGCAGAAAAATGTTTGACCTTCTTGAACAAAAATAAGATATGAAAAAGTCCAATAATGCTGGTGGTGATCCATATATTTGCTAGAGATTTGATTTTCAGTGGAAGTAAAACATTATTGCAGCTACCAGAGGGCACATCATAGAGTAAAAACAGGCGCCAACGCTCAACAATTCTCCATCTTGCCAAGCTGCATCCTCCATGCTGTTGGTTTATCATTCATGTCTTCAGGGACTTTCCAGCAAAATAGCACATGAATGCAGTGCAGTTTAGCAGCAGCCTTGGAGATAACACAAAGAACTTTACTGCCCACATATGAAGAAAGTATAATAATAGTAATAGACAAAAAACTGAAAATCGGATTGGGCCTCATTTACAAACAGTGCATACGCACAAATCTGTGCTTAAACTGTGTTTACAAACATTTTAGGCACAAATCCAGGATTCATCAATATATTATCTGAATTTGAATTTGTTTTTACTCTGCAAACAAATTTAGAACTGCCTTAGACCATGCATACGCACAAATGATAAACATCCCACGGTCTTAAATGATATAGTCAATATTTATTCAATATAAACAGTATATTAGAACCACAATTATTTAAAAATGATTGGGCCTAATTATACAACATTTACATGTGTGAAATTGCTAATAATACACAATTTATTTACTAATTATAAGATTAATAGTTGAGATGTTGTAATCCATAAACCATCATTATAAATATAACTAAATTATTGATATATTGAAATTGTCCTGTTCCCACTTTTAGATGACAATAGCTTATATATCAAAATTTTCATATTGGAATATGAGAGCATCAGTTTTGGCTGTGATATACGCAGCTGGTTAACCAGCAGCCTGTTCAGTGTTCCTCACAGCCTGACAGGTCAGTAGCAGCACAGGGAGCGGCGCTCTGCTTTCACTACATCACAGCCTGTTGTGGACAGAGACGAAACATGACGAGCACCTGATGCAGCAGTAGGGATTTATTTAGATCAATTCCACAGATCTACACATTTACCAACTTTTCATTTTGTTACTGACGTACTGCGCAGTAGTGGTGCAACAGGTATGCAGGCTGTATACAGGAATCTCAATCAGGCTCCAAACAGATGCCGATGACATGTTTACCAGCCAGATCTGCCTTTTGTGGCTTCTACTTCTGAAACTATTGTTTGCATTTCACTCGCAGTAAAGTTTTCTACATTTTTACCGTCACGGCCCTCTTTGCAAAGAGTGACAGCTCTCTCCACTGCTGCACCGCTTCAACAGAGCTGTATAGAGAAATGGGGGTGTGGTAGTATGCTAATTACTGATAGCAGGCACACACCTGTCAATTTAGAATGATTCTGATTCACTAACATACACACAGTGGTAAGAACAAAATTGGCCAGTATGCATGTGTCATGAATCTGATGATAATTTTGCGTGCGCACTTGTTTTGTGTGCAAAGTAAGAACATTTCTACACATGACATCATAGTGAATGAGGCCCATTGTGGCAAAAATATATTCAATCCTAAAGTCAGGAGCCACCCAGTTTCACCAAATCTCTTATCTTTTGAAATGTCTTGGTACCGGACAGGCTGTTGGGGGAAAAAAGTTTCTTTGTTTAAAGCTGCACTAATCAATATTTTTCATATTAACAATGGGATCAAATGACTATGTGTAATGTGAAAGGGGTTGCTTGTTGTGACGAGCCCACAGCAAATTATCACCCAACTGTGCAGCCTCAGCTCTATGTCTAAATAGGGAACTGTTTGTTAACATGTTAAACTTTACAAAGCAAATTTCATCCAACCTTTACTAAATTTAGTACCCAACACATTTGGATGAGCTTCAAAAAATTGTTCTTTTGTTTTTAGATGTACCACTGAGGTTTCTGATGATTAGGCCATAAATTTCAAATGCATTGTGCATTTACAACCAAATTGAATCAACACATGAACATAGTGACTCATTAATTCAGCAGAATATGATGGCATTTAGTCTGCAGGTGGCATTACAGCAATATGATACTTTTAAAAGGTCAACAGTAAGAATAACTCGCCATTGTGGATTTAGATATTCTCCCAAAATTCATGGCTGCTATCAGTTTATCATCAGTTGCTTGGTAACCATTATTGGCCATCAGGGGGCGCTGAAGTTACACACTTTCAGCAGCAATCACCTGCATTTTCTTCAGATGGCCCTTCTAGTTTCAGATTTAATTCCAAAGTGGAAAATGTCTGTGATAGTGAGATATAGGTGTCTGTAATTTCTTAATGTGTGCTAGCCTCTAATGTTCATTACTCTGTTGTCCATTAACACCAGCTAATCCTTCTCTCCTCCGATCCCACAGATCCCTCTGCTTCAAAAGATGACCAACCCACAGTGCCAAACAGCCATCTGATGAGTCAGGCCAGAGACTCGTTATTCACAATCCTTCAAAATATATCTGCCTCAAGCATGACAACAGTTTTTTCAGCCTCTGACCCCTTATGCAACTGCCTTTGACCAGAAACACTTGACACCAACCAAGAGGTTTTTTATACTTTTAAGAGGTTTTTAATTTTCTACAGGAATAACAAAGCTGGGGCTTTACTTCTAAAGGACCAGACTGTATGTCTCTTCTGTTGTTTTTAGTTGTTATATTAGACACTTTGCTCTATATCAAACTGCACTAGTCAGCTAGGATTATATGCTGCAATCCTGTTCAGTCCTACAAGTCATCCAAGGCAGAGTTGTGGGTTTTTGTTTTTGTTTTTTGTTTGTTTGTTTTTTTGGGAGAAACAAAAGTCAGAGTTGGCCCACTTTGAATGTGGCAGTGTTTATAGAAGGAAAACACACACCACTGTCTTCAATAGTCAGTGCTGGAAAAAATCCCAAAACATTAAGGACAAAACTGAATATTATTCTCCTTTCCAGCTGTTTAAATTTCTTAATGCCTGAAGTTTGGAGTGCACCGCTTCTCTGTCAGGTGTTATGACATTTATTTATCTTGGGAGCAGAGCAGTGTGCCAGCTCCTGCCTGTTCATTAAACAGTCATTCGTCTAATGCTGAGAGCCCAGTTAATGAAATAACTTGCAGTAGACTGAACACAGTATGAAAGTGGCAGCCTTTATTTCCTCTTTGCTTTTAAAAATTCTATTTCTTGTAGATTAGTTAGACTTATCTCTAACTCTGAGATAACTGTTACTTTAGGCTCACCAGATCCTCACCCACTGTGATTGTAAAATTTACAGTATATTACAATATTAGTGATATTTGAATCACTCGTCTGATCATTCTTACCTCACGGTATGTTGTCATGTTTCCTGTCTTCTGATGTGCAGTGCCTGTTCATCACTCAAGTGCCCAAACCTTTAGGACAGTGGTTTGGCTATAGTTGGATTTATGTCAGAGTATATGACGGACAGATGTTTAAATAGTGTTCCCTGCTTTCATAACATCTGCTTATACTAACAATAGTGTTAACTTTTATCACGCATTTGGATACATAGGCAGATATAAACACTAAGCAAACATATAACAAAAAGCCATACATAGAAAAGATTAGCCTTAAAATAGACCCTGGACGGCTGCCAGGCTTACCCAACATTTCTGTTATACCTCAAGTAGCAAATGGTAGATGTTCAGGGTCTGAGCTTTAATCCTTTTTGTTTCCTCCTGAGATGAACTGTTATGCTGTTAGTCCCTCTTCTACTCAGATGTGGTAGTGTGTTTCTCAGATGTTCCCTTTTGCAGATCGTGTACATATTTTGTAACTTTAAAGAGTAACCCCACACTAAATCTTTTATGGCAGAAAAGCTTTTTTTTTTGCACTGTCAGGGTTGAAAGTTACCACTCTGCTGCACATCTGACCACACCCAATCTGCGGTGACAAGGCAGGAATTAAATGTTATATTCAGTCGGTCCACATTAAGGAATTAAGTTTGGAAATAAGCAAGTGTTCAGGTTTTAAACACTGTACACAGTGTTTGAGCTCAGGTGGTTCTCAGTGAGGGATATTTGTAATGTGAAGTATGGATCATGTTGGACCAATCACATCACCTACTGCAGCATCTAACTCAGAGTGAAGCATAAACTCTTTTTTGATTGGTTAATGTAATTTAGTCTGTTATAATCATTTAACAGGCCAAATACACCATTGAAAGCCAGATGACAGCCGATGTCTAAAGTGATGTAATACAACAGTATTGGTGCATTGTGCAACAAGTTGTAAGTTTCGACCTCTAGATGGCAGGATGTTAGCAGGGTTTTAGCCCATGTTAAGTTACTATTCAAACTCAATGAGCCTTTTGTTGCTGCCTGTTGTAGCTGCAGAAATTTAAACTTAATGTTTTCATATCGACTTCTGTGTTATTTTACCACATTATCCGGCTTGCTGCGTGTGCACACAGTTCAGTTGGGCTGGCCTTTTTTAATTTTGTGTTTTGCTTCTAGTAAATCACAGTGAATAATGATTAACCACTTTTCAAAGTTTGTGATCTTAAATGTTTTATTTTGTTTAGTTTTTTCATTTTACCAGTGACCATTATGCAATTATTATAGTTGCGTCATTTTTGTTATTTTCTGTCAAATAAACGTGAGGCTTGTGGCTTGTTTGTTCTGAGCAAATGTACTCATCTTGTTTCTGTTTTTCATATTTTTGTTATAATTCCCTTCAAGGTCTAATGTGCTTCTGCAGTTATTACCTGTTACTATTACTGTAAATGTTGGTGAAAACACTGCCTCACATGTCCCAAATACAATTATATTATTAAGCAACTGCTACATACAGTATGTAATTCTGAAATTAAACATTTAAAGTGGCCAGTAATTTAAGAAGTGATTTGTAGCATCTAATATTAGTCATTCAGACCTGACAGAGATCCTCTTATACATGGATGCACACTGTTTAATTTCCCTCTTTAGCTCCCTACTGTTCTGTGATAATTGACTGCAGCTAACAGTCATCACTTCAGTGTGGTCTGCTCAGGCTACAGATGATTGACAGTTCTCTTCTTCACTTAGACATAAATATGAAACCTTCATCCACCTAGTTGACTGGCCAGTCCCCAGCAGTCATAAAGCTTTGTTCTTTGTTTTTTAAACTAGAAAAAAAAAAGATGGCCAATCTGGAATCACATTTTGAAATAAATACCCATCCAAATTGGAGTCTTTGATATATACAATACTTAGGTTTCAATGTTGTTGGTTTGAGAGGTCACATTGTGATTGTTCACTGATTGGTTCTTTACATATCTGAAGTTTAATCAACTTGTGAGTGGTTGTTTCCAGACTTTGCAAAGGTTAATTTCACTATCTAAACAAAGTTGTAGTGCTCCTTTTATTGAGTGAAGTAGTTTTATTGTACACAGTGCCTTTGTTAAATAATAAAGAGGTTATTCATACATGCACAGTTATCGACTGTATAAATCACACACTAGTACTGATGGAGATTCTATCACGAATTTAGGTCAAAGACTGTAAATTGTGTCCTGTAGATGTGATCTTCATACATATTGAGTGTCAAGCTGGATGTTTTCCTTTTTCTACTTTGTTTTATGTATTTTAGTTGCAGAAATAGACAAGGGAACGCAGAAATAACTATTTAGATGATTAATGTAGAGTTAGGTATTATTTTACAGCTTCTCCTTTTGGAATTTAGACCTCTTAAAGAATTTCAATTGAATTTCAATTCATTATTTTGGCCTTTATATTTTGTGTCAAAAATCTAATTTCTCAGTTTTGCATTGTCTAATCAGAGCAGAAGCGATTGGCTGTTGCTCTAAGTAGCATTTGATAGGAGAATGTGGTTAAAGACCA
This sequence comes from Scomberomorus guttatus, assembly GCA_038419695.1. Classification (NCBI taxonomy): domain Eukaryota; kingdom Metazoa; phylum Chordata; class Actinopteri; order Scombriformes; family Scombridae; genus Scomberomorus; species Scomberomorus guttatus. The sequence goes on from CM076460.1 coordinate 8,101,349, forward strand.
AACATTATAGACCTACGCCTTAACTCTTCATATGAAACATGTCCATCTATTGTCTGTAATCTCTATTACTATGATATTGTGGATTTATCTTGTGGCTTCTCATGTAACACTGGCCTTTGGAAAATGGCATTTAAAGCATGTGTTCAAGTTATTCTGTGTTGTGTGCCATCCTATAATAAATGTTACACCACCTCCTGTAGGCCTCACTGTGTTTTTGTTACATAAACAGTACAGGCTGAAATGTCACCCTTTAACTTTATTGTCTGTGTGCATCATTTAACATCCAAAATAACTGGAACAACAACATCCAACACGGTGTAGCTGTCTAAATATTTGTGAGATTAATGACTATGTGAGGATAAGCACCAGCGTCATCATCATAAGGGGACTGTGCTCTGTGGTTTAGTACGCAGTCATCCCTCTTGGCAACATGACAGGGCTGCAGACTCCCAGCAGATGAAGGCAGAGATGAAAAGCTTTGTGTCAGCAGGAGCAGATGTGTCCTCTGGCCGCTGACCTCCATTAAGCTGGACATCCTCATTACCTGAGGTCAGAGGTCTGGATGCTGCTGAAATAACCACGGCAAAGCTGTAAAAACGTCCTCAAAATGTTACCATCACAGTTACTTCTAGCTGATTTAATGAGAGTATCTCAGTCATTTGACAAAGGGCTGTATTGATATTTTGAGTTATTAAAGGCTTGTTGTCAATCTTTTGTTATGTGGAGTCAGTAAGTCTCCAGTGAATCACCAGTCATGCAGCTGATCTGTGCTGCTTATGGAGCACATGGGTGAAAAACTGTACCTGCACAGTCTGAATATGAACCAGGGACAGTTCATATTCAACCTGAAGAGGGCGGTCACAATCATCTTATGAACAATAAAAGATAACAGAACTGCAGCAACAAACTCCAACACTACTGCTGCTAACACACAATGACCATGCAAAAACTACCAGTAACACTACAGCCAATATTATTTCTACTACTACTGCAAATAATCACCATAATAACATTATTCATATGACTGACTGTACAAGTATGTCGCACTGTGTCTGTTTACTACAATTTACTACATGTCATAAACACTTTACAATGCCGCTAACCATTTTCCAAAGTATGCAGTGTGTTTCATATTTTTGTAAGGTGATTTCTTTCCTTCTGTGTGGCTGTAACTTGTGCTGATTAGGAATGTGGAAACTTGCTTGAGTTAATCTGTCACATTCAACAGCATGTATCAGTTTCAATGTTGTTATATGTTGCGTTGTATCGCCACATAGAGATGATGTAACTTTGATTACAGAAAAAGTAATCATGATGTTCATGAGTTTCTGGCTTTTTCACAATGATTTTTTTACTGTGTTGTAAAAGTAAATAAAGAACAATGCCTGTCTGGATGAAAAAAAATGTGTTACAGTTGCCTGAACAAGAAATTAAAATATATGAAAGTCTGCGCTTTAGTCTCTGATTCACTGTATTGTTTCAAATAAAGATTAATTTGCATAAAAAAAGAGCATGTAGTCCAGACTTTGACATGTCAGTACCTAACACACAAACAATTATTTTAGCTTAGCTGTTACCATCCAATCAGCTTTTAGTCCACTGTCACTGCCAGTGCATTTCTTTAGGGAAACATCATCTTTACGGTTTCAAAACATCAGATGATGCCTCTTGCTTCATAGTCGAAATAAATATAAATATATATGTTTTGGTTAACCAAGCTTAGAATAGATATATGAGCCCAAATGGAACCCCAGCTTCCATTTACCATTTAAGTGCAGTCTGTACATACACAACTTTGGCCTGTACAGATGTGCTTCCCTGGTGCATGTTACCACCACCATGCACTTCTTTTTCTTGACCTGGACCACTCATCTTCTATATACACATGCAGTGGTTAGATATAATTTAACTTCTTACCAGGCACCCCATTTTTGTGCACAAGCCCTAAAATAATGTACCCAAAATAAGAAGGTTACTGTTCTTCAACCCTTTTATTACAGTCATAACCCTGGTCTCATTTAAAAGGTAAATCTTTCAATTTTACAACCAAAAAGTCAGAATGAGTCTAAGTGATCCTGAAAATAATGCCACCAAGGCTAAAGTTAACAGGTTAAGATCCAGTGCACATATGCTAAACTTGCCAAATGTTTTCCAGAAATGAGTGGAAAATACTGCAAACATTCATGTCCCAGACTCATTAACTTCTTGGCAAATATGTCCACAATCCTGTATTTTTCTCTGATCTGAGCCAGCGAGTGCACAGGGTTGTGGCTGAGAATGGAGGGGAAGGGCGAGGTGACACTTGAAAAAGATAGAAACATGTGGTAGAGAAATGGGGGATGGGGGTGTACTACATGATGTAATAGCATTAAGATAACATTTGACTTGTTTTATTATGCAAAACCCCACAAATTAAAAAGTAAACTTCACCTAACTACAAACAGTTTAATCAATCCTCCAACAAGTACTCCTGATTACTTTGGATAAAGCCGGATTGTTGCACATTCAGAGCTTCCTCCCTTTTTGTCTCTACAAGCAGCAAAGAATTTAAAAAAACATATCTCTGAAGACAAATGTAAATGTGTAGAAAAAGTAGCCACATTTCTGCAGCAGATAACAAGTTAGAGGGAAACAAACCACCCAGATAGTCCCACCTCCACTTTTATCTGTGCCTGCAGGAGGGCCTCTCACACCCTCAACCAGCTCCCACACCCAAACTAGGGAGTGTGTTACCATGGCAACTGCCACGTCCTGCCTCACCCGGACCTTCCTCAAGAACATGTCGCAGTTCACATACAGCATCCACAAACAAAGACGTAGTTACTGAAATGAATCATTGCATTACATGTATACATACAGCGTGTAGCTTTGATAAATGAACTTGACCTTAAAATAGTGGTGTAACTGAAGACGTGAGTATACTGTGAATATTTCCATGTTAATGATTCAGCTATGGAGCAGGTGCATTCATCAGTGAGAAATCACTATACTCTATATTGTGTATACTCGTGTATATCCTGCACTACATGACTCCAATCGTGTTCAATTACACCTGAACAAGCTTTTGCAGCAATTTGGGGGTTTTGAATTCACTGAGATGCTAGCAGAATGTACGAGGGCAAAGTCCCCTGAAAGACTTCTTTTCTTTTCAAAAAAACAGTTGATCTTTAAAGGATGCAGACAAACTGTCAGGGATTAAAGACAAACTACAGCAGGTAACCTGCTCTATCACAGTCTGGGCAGCCCATCTTTAAATAATGTAATGCTGTGAATTTGATGTGCTGTGTCTGTGTGACATATCCAATAAAAAACAGATCTTAGCTCTTCATATCCTGGAATCTGGCTGAGCGCGTGAAAAAAAAAGAAAGTTTAATAAGTCAGATAACACGACATCAGCTGACATATCTTAGTATTAAATCCCAATCCATGAAACCATCATGCATAAATCCAAGGAGCTATGAGATTCAGGGGACTTAAGCGATGGTGAACATTAGATTTATTACAGCAGTGTTAGATGAAGCTCAAAGCTTTTTTAATAGACAACAGAGAAAACCTGTTTTGGCTCACGTCATCAGCTCGTCTTTTAATTAGACCAAGAAAGGTCAACACTCAGCGACATAAATTCTGTAAAGAGGCTTTTGACATGAAGAATATTAAGTTAGTTAAACGGATTCAGGTTTAAAAATCAACTCTGGTACCAAATGAAATTAGAAAATATTGAAAATGGCAAATTGGTGAGCTTTTTTTCTTTGATGATCAAAAATACTTTATAGTGCACAGTAGATGCAGTAAAAACAAAAATGGGATTCACGTGCAGTTCTTCTGCAAAGTCCAGTCGGGTGGATTAAGGGTGTGGGCCATCACTGGACAGAAGCAGTCAGGTTAGGACAAGATAAGAAAAAGTTCAACCCGTGATGTCTGGTCCACCCCAGATGTCATCACAGTATGCTAATGAGCCAGAGGGCCTTTAAGTGCCGGGGCCAAACAGGCACACCAGTCAGGAGCTTGTGAACCAGACGTGAAAGCATAGCAGCCATGAAATGGGAACAACTTGCTAGGAAAAGTGCGATGGAGCCAAATAAGAGTAGAAACGACACTGCATGCACAAAGGTGAGTATCACATCAGGAACAGCGGTACGCTTTATTAGAAATGGGCTTTTCTTCTAACTGCCATATGAATACATTCCTTTTTTTATAATAATTTAAGAGCAGTTTTACCATGTTAACATTTTCATTGTCTCGGTTGACCTGCTCTGAATGCATCGCTAATGAGTCGTCTACCTTTGTCTTTCAGATAACAAAGTGGGAACACGCTGCTATATGGTTATGCCTTGTGCCCTGGACAGGATATCATCTTATACTGTAAGTTTATTAAAGAGACACTACAGTATAGATGATGTACTATCCAGGGTTTCATCACTCCCTCCGGCACTATCAGCACACTCTCAGGCCTAACGGACTGCTGGCTGCGCACACTGCAGAGGAGGGCCGTCAAACCGTTACCATTACTGAGTTTTAGTAATGGTAAGGGTTATACGGCCCTCACTCAATCTCATCTGGACCAGCAGGAAAGGAAAATTTGGTGATTGGTATATTATTCATGAGCTTCGTGGGAAACATTAAATGTATCTAATATCTTTTGATCCCATTTTTAAGATGTACTTGAGGATACATGTGAAATAAAGCTTGTGGTTCCCAACAAAACAAACGACTATGTTGTTATTTGGTAAAAATGCATCTAAAGCAGGGTATCAGCATTGTAATTTACTCGTGTTTGAAGGATTACTTTAATGTGCTGGCTGTCGTGCATCAACTATAATATTTTCGAGCAGCAGTTGGCTTGTCTAAGTGGTGATCTCTGCTGCGCAACCGGCTTGTCTAATCACTGGGAAGCAGCCGTTGCAGAGAGAAGGGAGAGCTTCAGGGGCTGACACAGCTTCTGTAAGACATTCAAGGCCTCTCCCTCCCTCTCTCCCTCTCTCCCTCCCTCTCTTCGCCCTTGCTTTAGGCTACTAGCTGGTTATTCATCAAGATGCCCCGGATAGAGTAACCGTTGAGTTAACTCACAGGCAGCAGGAATGAATCTAATCACCATTATCTGACCCATTTTAGCATCAGGTTAGTGCTCCATTTTGCCATCCATTAGGGAGACAATTCAGCCCTCGGGGGCAGAGCTGGGCTTTATAAGAGCCAAAAAAGCAAGAGGGGGGAGGGAGGGAGGGAGGAAGGAGGGAGAAAAGGGAAGAAAGCAGTGGAACAAAAAGTGATAGTCGCAGGAATGGATGGCCACACTTCAAAGGCAAGTGGAGGAGGCTAAAGTGATGTGGGAGTGGAGGGAACAAGGGTAGATGGTACATCAGGGACATTTGAGTGAACATGACTGTGCAGGTCCCACTTCGGTTTATCTACAGTCCGTGTTTGCACGAGGCGCCCGCCAAGTAAAAAGCTCTGAGAGCCAAAGATAAACCATCGGCCTTTTTCACAGCTTGCCAAACCTGTTCAGCCATGAACACACTGTCAAACTTGTGTCAAAACATCCATTTGATGGCAGTCTGTGTCATGTTTGTTGCCTAAAATATATCATTGCTAAATAACTGCCAATAATCCATTACAGTCTATTCTGCGGCTTGTGGAAACTGTTTTTAATCGACATATGCATGAAGTTAAGAGATCCCTCACAGTTTTGCACTATAATAACAGCATCTTATAGCTTACATCTTTACATAAAAATCTTTAAGAATGTCTTATGGGACTACACGAAAGGATGCTGCTGATGCATGAAGACAGATGATGTAAAATTTAGAGTTCATTTCTCCACAGAGGTACCAGCTCAGTGGGAGCTCTGGGACTGTGGATATATGCCACCTTGCAGCTCCATGATGACATCTCATTCGTTGTTCTACACTTCAGCTCTGTCCTTTAGAGAGATAAATACAAGGAGAGTCGTCTCAAATCCAGCAGGATCTGGTTCCAACTCTTCATCCTCCTCACTACTTCTTCAGCTTGACGGAGAGCTTCAGCTTCACTTCCCTCAGGAACACTTGACTCAGGTCCTCGCCCACCTCTCGGGCGATCCGTGCTACCGTCTGGCCAGCTGCGCCGATCACCATCTTCTGCGGACGCAAGAGATACAGCAAAGTCAGGCACCGTGATTAAATGATTCTGTTCACCATATTATTGCTGCCACTCGCCACAAACTAATGATTGATTGATGAAACAATATTTCTTTATTGTATTCATCCAAACTGTTTTCTGTTTAAGAACTGTGTGACTACAGCCAAATTTGATCAGATGTTATGTAAAAATCAAAATCTGTGAGCTCCATCCCATCAACATTTCTGTAGTCATTCCTGTGTTAAATGTAAAAGCTAAAGAATGTTGCTGGAGTCGCTCTTCTCGGAGGTCACTGGCCTTGAAACATTTCAGCACCGTAGATGTAGCTTCAAATATTCTTTGCCATCAAATATGCATGGTTTAGAAAGGCTGCTCAAATATTTACAAGTTAAAAACACAAGAAAAAAAGAGGAATCTGGAGGTATGGGGGGGGGGAAGCAACTCAATACCAAAAGCCATCAGAGAAGCTTCAGGTGTCAGTAATGGAGGAAAATATTTCAATTCCTCCGGTCATGTGTTTGCCACCGGCTATCCTGAATTAGTCAGTTATATTTCAAAATGGTGGCATTTCTTTTAGCGTTTGTGCTGCATTCTCATCACATCTGATAAAAATGTACATTTGTACATTAATGGTTGACTTTTGGAATCATTTTGGATGTTGACATTCCAGCGAAAAACATAAGTAAACTTTTAAATCGACTTATTGAAACTCATCCCATTCTTTCACTTCTCCCAGTACGGCGCAAATGCTTCAAACTTCATATAAGCAGCTACACATACAGTGTTTCCTCTGCTGACTAACAGTTCACATTCAGTACACGGGCCTCATACTTGCCAGAGGACTAAATAAGCATAAATAAGCATAGAGAGCACTTACCATGTGAGTGTCTTTCTTGGCGTAAAGTTTCACAGAAATATCAAGATCGCCATTTTCTCCAATTTGCCAGAGTTCAACAGACTGAAAACAGAGACGTTTAAATGTTAACAATATGCTCATTTCTTTTAAAAAAACTACGGTGTTCATTTAAAGTGAATAGCTGTTGCGTTCAAATAGGTCAGATGACAGCTTCTGGCTTGGATCACTGGCCATAACTACATATCCCAGAACTCTTTGCTTGTGTATTAAAAAAATGTCCTCCACATGAGCCTGACTGGGATATCCAAGTGACAAATGTGTAGTTATTTTGTCAGAAACACTCACGCCACATAACACACCAGTGGACGCAGGAATACTACACTGCAGCAGGAAATGCAGACCAACGCGATGAATAACATGCAGAGAACAATGAAAATAATGCCAGAATTGGAAATGACACAGACAAAATGGCCCTCCAGAGTGCGTCGAAAAGCAGAAGTGAAGCAGGTGGAGGCTGGGGACAATAGCTGCATCAGAAGCATCGAAGCACATGTCAGCATGCAGAGTGAAAGTGAGTATGAAGGGCTTTAAATAGGCCACAGAATCAGTGCAGTGGGATGTGATGTGTAGTCAGTTAGCGGTCAGCTTATCATCACGCCTGACTTCAGAGTGTCCCTGCAGAACAGCTTCATTAGTCACCTGTGTCATTGAATAGGGCACTTCCTGTGGCAGATACTCCAGAAGCTTCTCTCTGATTAAGTTGGTGCAGACTTCCTCTGGATTCTGGTCGGTCAGGACCTCACTGTGGTACTGCCACGATCCTGGCTTGGCTGCAACCATCAAGTAACTCTAGGAGAAGGAGATAAAAGCATAGTTATCATGAAATATAACAAAAACTGATTGATGTAAAAATAAAAATGAGATATTGTGGAAAACCAAATGTAATCTAATCTAACACAAACCTTTAGTGTCTCCACGTCCTCTCTGTCCACAGAGGAGAGCATGAAGACATCCTTGAAGTGAGCCCAGCCCTGCTGGCTCTTCAGCGTCTTCAGCTGCTCTTTGCTCAGCACAGAGTTTGGCTCGGCGCTGTCCTCCTCAAGCGACAACTCTGAATGCCTCTCTGGCCTCTTGTCAGCCCATGGAGGCTTGATCACCGGCCTGGTCTTCAATTTGTGTCCGTTCACTATTCCACAAGTCAACTCTGCTGTGATATCCAGCAGCTTGTCTTTGGCTTTCACCAGGTCCACCTTAAAAGGCAGAAGTGTGTTAATGAAGACATCTGTAAGATGACCTTCAGTGCAGGTGAGAGCACAAACATTTCTTTTTGAATGTTTTGGGAAGCTTTCAAGGAAAGTCTAGTGATACTCAATATTATATTTATTGTCAACAAATTCCATGAAAAGACCAAAACCAATAATGAATCCCTCTTGCTAACAAATGTTGCCTGTGTAGCCTAAAGTCTGATATATCTTATTCCTGCTGCCGAAAATAGTCGCCAACAAATGCACCATTTACTCCTCTTTGAGTAATGTTTGCTGAAAACTACAGAGCCCAGCTGTTTCAGGAAATTACTGGTATTTTTCAAATTGAAATTTCAGCTATTTCTGAAAAAAATATCATACCGTATATGTATTTGTCAGTCTGCTTACTGCTTTATATATGTGGAACAAAAATGCTGAACTAAGTTGAGTTTCTGCTAATGTGAAGGATGCCTGATGATAGCGTAAGAATACCTTATTGAGGACTAGGATTGCTGGGATGTCCGGGTGCTGGGCCAGGCATTTGAGCACCTCGAAGTCAAGCCGGTGGCACATCCATCTGTCCGCCACATCCACCATGACTACCACTGGGAATGGACGCAGTTGCAATTATAAGCCTTTGAACTTCAGCCATGAGCACTATATTCTACTCTTTAACATTCAGTCTGTTACACAAAATCACAGTGCAGTTCAGGTTTTAACTAATGAAAGGCTCAGTCAGAGTAAATTTATATCATACATAGGTCAGCTTCTTTCACTGTTATCCAGGGATCCACGAGCAAAGACTTCTCCAGGTGGTGTCTGAGAACACAGAGGGTCCATACATGTATTAGCTTGTATGATAATATTACATGAAGACTACAGACTATAAAAAAATACAGAAAAAAAGAAAGGCACCTTTTGACCTTTGCTGGGGTGGTGAGACCAGGAGTGTCCAGTAAAATCTACAAAAAATACACACACATGTTGACTTTTGAAGGGAAATTATTAAATTATAACAGAAGAGATGTGAAAAAGCTCTTACTATCTGCGTATCGTTCTCTGTTAGGACACCCAGGGCACGTGACCGTGTAGTGTGCACTTTCTTGGACACAGCAAACACCTTTAAGAAATGATTATAGACTTTACAAAGTCAGCACCAGACAGATACATTATAGTGTGCAGGTTTAAAAGAGGGACAGATAAGACAGAGACCTTTTTGCCAAGGAGCTGGTTGGACAATGTGGACTTCCCTGCATTCGGGGAACCTATTATGGCCACTTTCAAAACCTTTGAGTTTTCAGGCTGATCTGGACGTGTCAATAACAAAGATAGTTGTTCAGCTGAAAAAAAAAACAAAACAAGAGAAATGAGTCATTAGAAAGACAGACAATGAAAGTAAATATGACGGCCAGGTTAGGCCAGAATGTTCAGATGAGTTCAGGGATTAGTTAATCTCTGAGGCAGTGGTCTGGTTACCGCTGTCCGGCAGAACTGAGGCTGGAACACGATCAAAGCTACCGTCTGCCACTGTTGGTTTGCCTTTCAACAGTCTGTTCAGAAATGCCTCTGATGTAATAAAACAGGCAGGAGTGAAGATAAATGTGTTCCTCCCTCCTCGGCTGCGGGCAGCATTTCCTGTAAAGACATCATCAACATCTTCATCACTTCGCTGCCAGCAGAGCTGCAAGGTAACTGATGTCTTATGCTTACTCAGACGTTAATGTTAAGCAATATAATGACACATTGAGATGGGCGTGATAATAAAATTATCCATAAAATTAATCAAAGAACCGTCTCATTCCAAAAAAGTGTTAGTCAAATAATCAAATAGTCAATCATCAGAAAAGTGCCAGTAATTTTGATAATGGATCACTCATTTAAGTAATTTGCTAGTTCCAGGTACGCATATGTGAGGATCTGCTGCTTTTCTCTGTTTTATATTACTGTAAATTACATTAATTGAGAAAATAACTTACAGATGAATCCATGATGAAGTAGTACAGTATGAGCCAGCTTCAACCCAGTTCACCAAAATCTTTGAACATCCCCTCAACTCAAAAATGTGTTTTTCTTTTTTCTTCACTTTGCATGTTTGAGCTTCACTGTGCAGAATGATGCATGTGCAGCGTTTGACACGAGAAGGCTTTTTTCACATTTGTCTGTCCTCACCTTAAATCTGAGTTCAAGACCTACGAGCATGCTTTGTGACATCACAACTACTTTGAAGCCAATCCTGATCCAGTATTCAACTTACACTAAGTGTGATGTGGAAACTTGAAGCTTCCGGTGCACAAACACTGAGAACGAACTTTACAGTGAAGCAGGAGACCTCTTGTGTCCCACAGTTAAACCTTAGAAATGGAAAAATATTTGCATGTTTATAGATTTGGGATCTTTAAATGAAGGAGAAGAAATAGATGTAATTTTAAGATTATGTTGAAAACAGTCTTCCAGTGTCAAACTCTGCACATACATCATTCTGCACAGTGGGGGTCAAATATCCTTTAAAGGTGCAGTGTGTAGAATTTAGTGATATCATAACAGACTTGGCAGAAATGGAATATAATATTCAAAAGTATGTTTTAATTAGTGTATAATCACCTGATAATAAGAATCATTGTGTTTTCGTTGCCTTAGAATGAGCCCTTTATAGCTACATAGGGAGCGGGTCCTCTTCCACGGAGCCCGCCATGTTGCACCGCCATGTTTCTACAGTAGCCCAGAACGGACAAACCAAACACTGGCTCTAGAGAGGGCCTTTCGCATTTGTCACGGGTTTCACGGCCACCGTAGGTTTTCCTACATGCTTGGAAGGGGAGGGTGAGGGGAGGGGTATTCAGTTGGTTGCAATCTGCAACCTCACCGCTAGATGCCACTAAATCCTACACACAGGACCTTTAACATAGTTTTGAGTGTCACCTCATATCTTATAATTATATGTTATTATACATGATATTTATTTTGTCTGTGCCCTGTCTGCCATTCCACACACCGCCTTACATGTTAAAACCAGCATTGAATGAAACTAAAAGCAGCATATTATCATTTTTAATCATCTACAATAAGGGCAGAGGTGCCCTGATGTGTTTTGTCGCCCTGCTCCCTGAAAACCTCTATGTGCGTCACTGGACTGACGGTCAAACTTTCTCCATTTCGTATATAACAGTTAGGTATCCCACTATTTACTACTGGCAACATGTTTCCTTGTTATTAAATCAAAGTAAATGAACTAAACCTGCTGTGAGGAGCCATGACGCCGTTTCCTGTGGAGCAGACGCGACGGCGCGTCTGGAGAGGACGGCGGAGTCTCTGAACAGCCGACTACACACTCTGAGAGCCATCGAGCTCCGATAACAGCAGCTGCTGTGTTTCAGATGATGTGAAATTAGTTGTCGTTGAGGAGTTGAGTCGCTTGTTTGTTTTCACATTGCCAACAGGGTGACACCATGTTACTGTGACCAAAGAGAAGCGTATTCCTCTTTCAAGAGTGTCCTCACAGAGGTCTCAGGTGGACGCCACACCGCCCCCTAGCGACCAATACCTCAACTACAAAATGTTCCCTCATAAACTGTCTGTAGCAGCTTGAGACTCACAGCATCAGTCTAAAAGTGGAGATCCTCAAAGCTTTTAAAGTCATAACATCCACAGAGATCCCCATATGATCACTGACCCTGCTTTAAAAGGCTTTTGGCAAAATGTACACAGTTTGAAATGTCTCTGGTTTGATATGACTTGATTTAGGCTATTTGCAATTACATTGTTCGTATTTATACTCCAATCTAGAGTGATTTACAAAGACAAAAGAAGATTCAAGCTTCAGTTCCTCAATCAAAAATGACAGATTGGGGTCTAAGTGACCACAAAATGATTGCATTAGAGCAGAGCACCGAGAAAAGAAATAAAACGAGAGCTAAGGAATGAGACAGAAGAGAATTCAATTTAGAGGAACTAAAAGGGGGCAGAGAGAAGAGATTATTCATGGGACAGAGCTGTGCTGAAGGTCGTGAAAGCATTTTGACACGTAGAATAATGACATGGCAAAATAACTAAATAAGATGACAGCAGGATTTAATTATTCTTCATTTTGCAGCAAGCCTTGTGAGGACCCTGAGGACTCATGGGGCCTTAGTTTGGAAACCACCTGTCTACAGCAGGTAGGATATACAGAGGCTAAAATCAGCCGACAGCAGTTTCAAAATCATCTCATCACAATGCACAAACACATCTGCCAACATGAGCAACTCTCAGTTTAAAATGGATGACAGCTCTCAAAGGATATTTTGGCTGGGGTGATATTCTCTAGATGACTTTGTGAGGGATGGTGCGCCTTTAACCATGAATCAGATTGCACTGCACAGACTTTTTCTTTCCCTCTTGTCCCTTGAGTACACAGAACAGAGCTTATCCCCGAGAGTGCCTGAAGCACAGTTGTGACAATGTTGTTGAGGATATATCGAGCATCCAAAGCAATATGCCAACCTGAGGAAAACACTGCATACTCACACCGCCCTGCAACTCTTCAGTACTAATTTACGATGACAAGCTGATAAAATGACTTGATGACCATGACGTCTGTAAGGTTAATCATCACACTAAAAGGACACAGTTTACATATTGATTGATTAATGTAACATGTTTTCGTTCTCTATGGCAAAGCCAGGCAGATCAGATGTCTCCCCGTAGTCCATCAAACACGCCAGCTGTTTGTTAGTCCTCGAGGACTTGCTCGGGGCGGAACAAACACCTCCACTGGGGAGGATGATGAAGGATATCAGGTAGCTCACAATCTGTCATCATCTAACTCTAAAAGCTCAGCAGCAATGGAAGGGCAACAAAAATGGAGCTTTTAGCAGACACTTACTGCAGAATTCCAATTGAACCAGAAACCAAAAGGATATTTGAGGATCAGTAATGTTTGAACTTTCTCTCTATCTGCCTCCCTCCCACTCTCCCTCTCTCTCTCTCTCTCTCTCTCTCACCCTCTCAAATTCATTCAAGGCCTTTTCTCCCTCCGGGCTTTCCTCACATGGCTATTTCACGTGGGAGTGTATCAGAGTTCTTTCTATGACTGCATTAACTTTGGCCTTCAGAAAGAGCTCTCTCTCTCTTAAAAAAAAAGACAAAAAGGCTTCGCCTGCAGACCATTTAATCATAAGCTGTAGGCCACTTTGCCATTTGAAGTGCACTTGCCAATGAGATTCAGCATGGTGTGATGGAAAACCTCTCTCTGCTGCTGCAATTCAATGCTGCTGATTCCTAATCAATCTTGTTTTCTGTAATTCAAACAGAGCAGATTGTATTGATGGGAAATTTTGTTTTTAAACTCCCTAGATATGCAGACATTTTCTGCAGGTGATGTCAGATACACTGCCACATCAGCTTTTGCTCCAGCAACCTCTGTTGTTGATCTGCACCGGTAATAAAACTAGCTGGGATTTGACATGCAATAAGTGGCAGCTTCTCCACTAATAAGAAGACTTTGCTGCTCATGAGGAATAACAAAGTTCATGGAATAATAAGCATGAGCCATGGGGCATGTCAGCAGGGAGCAGAGGTGGGAAAAAACAATCTGTCAGTGCGTCAGAGCATCCATCACTCCATCACCGCTGATTGCAGTGAGAGGCGTGATGCTGCACAGTTGGCTGACTGTCTATAAAGCAGCCGCTCCTGAACTTTTTCACGCTGAGGACTCCAACACAGATAGGCAATTTGTAAAAGATCCCACAGATTAATGAATGGATGGATGAATTTCCATGTCTGATAAATGAGAGAGCGGCGAGACCTAACTGTTGCGTTTTCTGTGACGCCCTGAAGGTCCTTCAAGGTCCCTCAAGGTCCCTCAAATCGGCAATCACTGCTCCATATGTCCTTGCTCTGACTGCTTTTTAAAAGAGGTGATTTAGCTCCCAAACTACCCATATAGGTCACACTGATGCTCTGATTGTACAATCTCTCTCTCAGTGGGGGAGATAAAGGGGAAAAAAAAAACTTTTATTCATTCTAGTCTTGCAATCGATGGGACTTGTCTGTGAAGTGGATCAATAATGCCTCCCTTTGAAATCATCAATCACGTCAGTGGTGAATTTAAAAAGCGTAATTAGGAACAGCATTCTTAAATATCCTGTATTGACGTCTTCTTTGGTATGGAGAAAGACACCATTCTGCATCATTAACTTTGTATTATTGCCTGATGGAGCCTGCTGCTGCTGCTTCCCCACCTGCTGAACTCGGAGCGCTGTGTGTGATTGGGCTTTCAGACCAAATTCTCCCCTCTTTCACTTGCTGATGGGGGAAGTGAAGCTTGCAGGCCTAAATTGGCTAGAGTATTGTAATAAGCCCAGTCCGTACTGGAACTGAGGCCGTGGAGTCATCCTTCACAATGCTTTATTTCAGAAATGTTTGCGGAGTTGAACATGTGTAATTTCCTCTCTAATCATCTTATTTGATTACTTTTGTGCAGGTTCTAACCTGGCATGACATTACATGGCAATGAGCACACATTCTCAAGCTTTCCTGTAACTCGCCACAGTCTTCGGTGTTGTCCATCTGTCTCTCTCTGGTAATAAAATGGTATCAATACTGTGGAGAGGGCAGGTGGGCGGTTGTAATGGAGTAATTTATTTTAGTTGTCACAGAAATATAAGTCTTTGATTAGGGAGCTATACACATCAGGCTGCACAAATAAAACCTTTCATCAAACCACAAAGCATGTGACACTATTGACCGTGGAGGCTTCTCACTGGGTTTTATCTCAACAAGATTCATAATGCCATATGTGACGAGCACAATAATGCAAAAGTAATACAGCCCAAGACAAATCTTATGCCAGTGTGCCAGATTGCCAAACTGGGCTTGTTGCTCAAAAATTAAAATACAGAAGGGTGACCCATCTCCATATTACTCTCTGAGCAGCAAGCCAAACGCAGATGCTTCCATAAAGGGCACAAACGATGTGAATCACATACTGTTGCGTTCACAGTCACCAGATCTAAACCCAATTGAACACCTATGAGGGATTGTGGAGCGACGTGTCAGACAACGCTTTCCACCGCCACCATCAAAACACCAAATGTGGAATATCTTTACTTCTGGAGGCTCATGGTGCCCAGTACCTTACTACAGCACTTTATGTTGTTTTTTCCCTAGATACTGTATGACAGCCCATCTGTATCTCTAATTATGTCTTACTAATTAAAAAGCTACATCATTACTTTATTACGACCCAAAAATTCACCCTGCACTCTCATCTTCAAAGGTTGGAGATAATTGTGTTCCCTCCTCTGTGCACCTGTGTGTGAATCACAAAGGGAACAAAGTAGAACTGATGCCAAATTTCTATCCTGTGTTTTGGCTTAAAACATTCAAAGTAATCGAAATTAGTCCATCTAGAGAAAATAAACTTGTCTGCCATTCATCATGTGAACTAGGTTCTATGAGCAGACTATTACCAATTATTAAGAACACAAATTGATGAGTTTCCTCTGAATTGTAGTGGAGTAGAAGGTTAAAGGTACCATGTGGGGTTTATGTCCACCAGTGTTGCTGTGGAGTGAGTTGTTTAGGAGTGGGTTGCTTTTTTTTTTTGTTTGTTTGTTTTGTTTTGTTTTTTTGTATTGTCCACACACTCAAGGATGCACATGCAATAGTCAGAGCATTTGGGCAACATACACAGTCCTGCTGCCGGTTCCACTCTATTCCATTGATCCACAATTAGTACAATGCAAAGTAGCGTAGGATGTAAATATTGCACAATTTCAAATATTCAACCAAAAAACAAAAAAACAAAAAAACAAATCTTTACAATTGCTATTTGAGGAAGGGAAATGTACTCAACATGTTAGTCAGGCCTCAAGGATACACACAATGCATTTTTGTAAGTAATGCTGAATGACTTTCACTGTTTGCTTACCAAAAAAACTCCACATGGCACCTTTAAGTACAGTATTTATCTAAATATATTTCATATATATTAGATATTTAATCAAATATTTCCACCATATTACCCTCTTGTCTTAGTATCATTGCTACCTCTGCCAATGTTTACCTCATTCTACATAATGTTTTCTTTTATGTAATTTATTCAGTCATACATGTGAGGGTTTATGTATGTGTGTTTTTTGTGTTGAAAATTCCCCAAATAAATCATATGTAAAAATAAATATTTTATATATATTTCAACCACTTGCTACATTACATGCAAACCCAATTGAGCCACCATAACACCCCATTTAGTATATACACTTTTTTACAATGTCAATAGCTTTGCCTACGGAGCTTATTAATTGTCTATTATGACAGAAAATAGAGGACAGCTAAACAAGAGCATGTAGCCTACGTGTATTTTGATATTATACACTTCTTCAGTGATTAAGCATCTACATCTATTTTGCGTTATTTCACTAATTTCGTCGTACAAATACTCGTCCAATTGAATTTCACGCTGACTGTCCCTTTAAACCACTCGGCTGTCCTGCGCAGCGCACAGCCCAGCCTGGAACGTACCCAGTTAGTGCGCATGCGCCGGAAGTTGCTGCCGCAGACAGCAGCAGTGATTCGGCTGCGCAGGACAACGGGAGAAAATCTGTCCGTTTCACACCATGGCGACCAACTAAACGATGCCTTTCGCGGAGGTAAACGGAGAGTGAGTAGTTGTATCTTCATAACACGCCTGCTGCCCGACACTGTGTGACATCCTCGCAAATTGTGGCTATAAATATTGGGAAAGGTTGCGAAGGCAACAATGGGACTGTGTGTATGTTTCAGACTGACTGGCTATGTTAGCTAACCAGGAGCAGTCAGCTGGCACAGTGACGGGAAACCTGCAGGTTTATAGCTGCTGTACGGTCCCCTGTCCTGTCTCTAAGTCCCTGCAGCTTAACTGTCTCTTATGAGCCAGAAATACTTCACTCAGGCAGAAAAGGAGCCACGAATTCTTGCTGGAAGCTGGTGAATGAAACTGGGTTTGTGTTATTGAGCTGGTTAGCTAGTTAGTAGTTTTTACATTATTATGACAACAACCAGTGGGGATTAAGTAGACCTCAATTTGATGTCATCTTCATTATGATAATTTTCATTAACATTAAGGCTTATAGTTTTGTGCCTCCTCTCAAGAGAAACTGCGAGTACTGGAAGAAGCCATCTGTGGATGAAGTTGGAAGTGTGGTTATCTTATGCTATTCCCGGCGTTCAAAGTATGGTATAGCTGTCACTGAGTTGTCTCCCGCGGCTTGTATCCGATATACTCATTAGGACATGCATGCATATATCCAAATTTAGGTTGTCAGTCGTCTTCAGCCGTGATGCAGATGTTGTGTGCGCTCCCTGCACCGCCGGCGCGTCTCCAAATAGCGCCTCTTAATATAACGGGAGAGAAAAGAGTTTCCACCTGCAAAGGCAAGTGTTAAAGGTGATAACAAAAGGTTGACGTCACCGGGCTCATCCTGCCTGATCCTGCCGCACAACCTCGACCACTGAGGAGGAGGAGGAGTGCAGGAGGAGTAGTTTCAGAGGAGGAGAGCAGCTTTTTTTTTTTTTTTTTTTTTGCCATAACGTCTAATGGTTCGTGTCTGGAAGGAAAAGGTCTATCTCTGATCAGATTTCGGGTATCCTAAGGGCGCACTTAACTAATGGGATCCTATCGATGTTTCCCCCCCTGCAAAGCCTGATCTTTACACGGCGGAATGTTAATGTTGCCACAGTCTGTCCGTGTTGTCTTTGGCTGCTCTGAGTCTGGCTTTATTGTTGTATTCGCTCTATAATGTCATGGAGCTTGACGGATATGATTAAAAACATACCGCAGTAAAGCAATACTTCTGTGACTGGACTATGGAAGTGATCCGGTTTGCTCTGCACATGGTAAGATGATTAAAAAAACTGTGAAATGTTGTAAAGAGATGGTGAGAGATAAAACCAGTTTTGTCTACATTTGCATGACCTTTTTTTTTTTAAGTTTAAAAAAAAAAAATCTGTCGTTATGTAAAATGCCATTATCTCTCCTTTACCATAACAAAGTAGAGGCTGTTTAGTTTATGACAGCAGAAAGGATGTGCTCCTGTGCTTACTCAAGCAAGAGCCTGACATTACTTGCCCAAAAGTGCAGTTTTGCAATGTAGCTTTCTTCCCCTACATTTCCCAAAGAGCAGATAATTAAATTTCAGACCTTGTTGTCTGGGAAACTCAGGCCCCTAGACTCTGCAATTATCGTGTAGAAGGAACCCTTTTTGCATTGGGGTGCTATGTTTCCCAGCGCAATGAAGATTAATTAGGTCTTAGAAACAAATGACTGTAAGGCCTCTCCCCATCTGTAAAACGCAGTTCACCTCTAATGGTACAACTCTGACAGATACCTAGAAGAAGTTCTTCAAACATAGTGAAAGATATTGTGATGCAAAGGCTAAAAAAAGCCTCTTACAATACACATGTAGATTTTGCCGTAGCTTCCAGCTATAGTGTTTGAAGTAAAAGTTTAACTCTGGTGCAATAGTCGTGAATTTTTTTGTGTGTGCTCTCGACGATGTGTTTATTTCTGTTAAAGACTGAAAATGATGTGTGTTCTTGCTCGCTCTAACTTAGCAAAGGAAGCAGAAAAGCCTGAATGTCAGGAGCACCTGGTTCATTTGTTCATGTCATGCTGGTCAGCATTGTAGAAAATGACTGCGTTCCACCGAAGGGAAATACCACTTGAATGCATGTGTTAATTAGATCTCTGCATGGCTTTTCAAAGTGTCTCTCCTCCTCTGCCCTTGAGTCATTTGCTGACTCTTTGACCTGTCACCGCAAACCCAGAGTCTTTGCTGAGGGCAAACTGACAGGAAAGCAAGTTTGCCTCTGGTTTTTCAGCCAACCACTGACAAATATATTAGAACGTATTGATTTACATTGTGGGCAGAGGAGGGTAATTTGCTCTGAAATACTTGTGTAGCATCTTGGCTGCTTTAGCCTCAGTTGCCTGTAGACAAGGTTAAACTATTGCAGAAAAAAAAAACACATTGTGTAGAGAACATACACACCTACGTGTTTAAGCTTCCTTGAGTGGAAGCTTTGATGTAGAGTAGTGAGTAGAGTACAGTGTGACTGTAATATGAACACCCACACAGTTTTATAGACACTAATTTCACTGTATCAAACTTTCTTCTTGTAAGCAAATGGCAAAGCAGATGTTAGCTGGTCTCACAGAGCAAAATCAATCGTTCGCAGCGTCTCACACTGAAGCCCGGATGTGTTGTTGCAGAAGGTTCTCCACGTGACAGCCAAACGTTCTGATTCCCAACATTAAGCTTGTTTCAGACAGCAGTAATAAGAGGATAACATCAAAGCTCTGCTTTATTTCTCTGAGACTTCAGAGCAAGACTATGAATAACAGATCACAAGGTACAACGAGTGAACCAAGAGAACTTGAGCAGCTTTTATGTTTCAGCTGTTGTTGGGATTCACAGGGAGCTCATTAAAATACATTGATTAGTAACAGTCCTGATTCTGTGATTGTTGACTGTGAAATGGCTCGGCTAACCAGCATATTTTTGATGCAACAATTTTCTGTGCTGGGATGAGCCACTTGGCTGATGCTCATTTTGGTTTATTCAAAGCCTGTCATTTGATGTAGCATTTTAGAGACGGTGCTTGAATTGGAAATGTGTAACCATGCGCTCTCCCCAATGCAATACATTTGTTCCTTTCATATTCCAGCGGGGGCCTGTGTATGTTAAATCTCTTGCAGGTGTTGTCTGTGAATTTTATGTGCATGGCAGATTTTTATTTTACTCACCTCGGTCGTTGTAGATGAGCAGCATTTGTGGAATATTATCCATTTGCTAAATGAGGCTGCCCCCCTTTCCGGGGCAGCAGGGCAGAGATTTCCGAGGTACCAATGATCTGCCAGCCGACTCCACCTTTCAGCCCCCCAGTCACCAGTGCAGCTGTCAGCCCACACTCACCCACATAGCCACCCACCACTCGGAGAGAGTCTCTGTGAGGCCACCTGATGTCTTCTCAGCTGTACGTATGAGTCTGGTTTCAAACAGGGAGCAGATGTTTGGTAGCCTTTGTATGAGTGGGCAAAGTCAAGAGATACAGTGTGAGGGTCAAAAACAGGTCAGGCTGGGTGTAAAGAACTGTGGCCACATGATACATCCAGATCAGGTGTTCAGGACATCACGGGCAACTTCTGATTACCTCTGAGAACAAGGGACTGACCTGCAGGGCTGCGGCTGTGGGTCAGCTGTTGCATGGCATTTGGTTTGGTTCACATGGGTTGTTTTGTGTTGTGCCAAATGACTGCAGGCAATAGGCCTGGTTTGAGGATACAGTTTGCGTCTTTGTTTGCTAGATTTTTGTGTTCTTTGTGACTTTTTTTCTTTTTGCATGGATTTGCATGTTAGCCGGCAGGTCCAATTAGGGGAAAAAGCCCAGCTCTTGCTGGATAGTTTGCGTAATCAGCAAACCCTGGCCTTAAGCCAGGGAGTGCTGCAACCTGACGTTACAAACACCAAAGGCCTTTCAGAAATTGTTGTGTCTTCAGCTTGAGGGCAATCGAGGGAGAATCTAAACCTCCCGGTGACGTTCATGGCAATAAACAGCAGTCAGACCAGCAGGAGGAACGAAGCTTGGTCTAGGACAGCATCTCTGTCTGATCAGGCTTGTCGGAGGCACTGGAGACGACAGGGTTGTTTATCCACCTCCATCTCACAGGAACGGCAGAAGAGCAGGGCAGATACTGTTATCTGTTTATGGCACAGGATAAGGCCGTCTCAGTCGGATCACTGACCCTCCACTGATACTCTCCACCCCTAATACCATGCCCTCTGTAATAAGAGGTTGCTAGGCGAGTCCCATATCTCTCTTAAGTAATCCTAATAGATGCCATTAGCATGTCCGCAGTTATTGCTGCAGTTTTCCAACGTCCATGCCAACTGTACATATCAGGGCATCATTAGCCACCACCAGAGAGGCTCAGAGCCTGACCCGGTCTGTGGGGCCACAACAAAGCACCAGTAAAGCTGTTGGGGATATCAAGTGGTGGGGATAGAGGGAGAGTGAGCTCAAAGTGTCATAGTTGGCGCAGACATTAGATAAGGCTAAGCTACCAGAGGATTAGTGGGGGAGGAGATGTAAAATGCTGTCGGCTAATTGGGCTTTATTTTTAATATTTCAGAGGTTCATTAGAGACTAAATTGGTAAAGGATTTCAGTTCTGGCTGTAGTCTGAGGGTCTTTTTGGGACAAGCCTCACAACCTGAATAATAGTAGATTGTTTCTGTCTTGTCATTGAACACGGTATAATGTTTTAGGACAATACTATTTTTGTTCAACAGAATTTCAGTCATGTTATATGGTTGCATTTCATAATTCTTACCTAATATTATCCTTAGTTATCTTGCATCCTTGCAAGCTCAGTTTTTTTATTCTCTTGCCAAGAGAGTATGTGGGGCTATGTGGAAATAGTGTATTTTGTCCTTTGTAATTGTTGGCAGAACACAATAACCTAAAGGATGGAGTTTAGGGTATCATACAATTATCTTCTCCAAAATGACAAAGCAGTGAGTGTCTGTGAAGGCCTGATGGGGCTCAGAGGCTTAGTCAGGGTGCTAAGAGCTATGCCGGGGAGGGACGGAAGCTGAGCTGGGAGAGCTGCTGAGGTGAGCGGTCAGCGCACGGCACTTTGCCATGACCCTCCTCAGTTTATTATCGGTTGGACCACTTCTCCAGGCCTCAGTGTGTGGGTGTGTTTTTCTGTGTGCGTGCAGTGTGCTGGAGAGCGAGCGGCGCTTAGAATGGGGCCCTTTATAACCTCCTAACCCTCTGGTCCTGTTTGCAGCCATTGTTGGCCACACTGAATGGTATCTCCGTGCCTTGAAAAGTAACCAGATGACATTCTTCCTGTTGTTCAAAAGGGCCCGGGGTTGTGCTGTGAAAAGCGGCTGAAAGCATAGGCTAAGACTGTGACCTTCAGAGGCTAATCTCTGGCATGTCATTCAGTGCCTGTTTGAAGCAAATGC
This sequence comes from Scomberomorus guttatus, assembly GCA_038419695.1. Classification (NCBI taxonomy): domain Eukaryota; kingdom Metazoa; phylum Chordata; class Actinopteri; order Scombriformes; family Scombridae; genus Scomberomorus; species Scomberomorus guttatus. The sequence continues at coordinate 8,123,556 of CM076460.1, forward strand.
AGGCCTTTTTTCCCTGATAGCAATGTACCAAGTCAAACAAAGCAGAAATTCCTCTCAGCTTTTCAACAGTTACACTCCAGAAACAGTTAAGTTAGTTTTTTTTTTTCTTTTTTTTTTTAATCGAACCTCCACTTTAAAGGAACCAGAGGGTGTTTTGTCGCGGCTGAACTGAATCGTTATTCCAGACAGGCAGTGTGTCTGACACCTACATTGTCCAAACAGTCTCTCCAGCCTGTGACTGAGCCCTCTGTACACAGACCTGTGGCATCAGCACCCGCTCTGTACTGCATGCTGAAATACCGCCGCTGCTGTGAAAGCAGTAGGGATGAAATGCACTTAGTGAGACAGTAAACATCGGTGCAGCTCTCAAACTAGCTTATGTTGTTTATGTCTCCTCCTCTCTGGTGTATTTGCTGTCTTCAGCTGGCTGCGTTTCCTGGAATGTGCAGAGATGCAGTTGTCGCTCTGCGGGGGGATGTTGGCTGTAATCACAGTTCATAGTTCAACTCTTTAGTTGGACTCAACTAAAGACAGGTCACATTATTTTCCTGAACTACAAGACCACACTTGATATTACTGTGCTTTGAGATTATCTTAACAGGGTTTTGATTGTGAAGGTTGTTGGCAGCACAACAGAAGCATGTTCTTTGAAACTTGCTGGTTAAACTTGAACCACAGCTGTTAAATTTATGAAAACACTTGAAGACCAACAGCCTTTACAACCAAATCTAACATTGTGACTGTCATCACCCCCTTAACCAGATGCTTTTAGTCTACTGAGAACGAGTGTTTACCATTAAAGTGTTCAAGGGGATTTGCTTTTCAGCATGCCAGAATACACTTTACTGGCATTGAGCTGTTTTTGTGCCTGTCTAAATGATCTCTGAGAGATGTTTTTGGGTGAGAACAAAGTTTTCACCTTGCTTCCTGCGAATAGCGCTCCTGCTTCCTGTGCTAGCGCTGTGCTACCTGAATGGGTGTTACAATCGAGGTCAGACCTCTCGCAGGAGTCTGTTGCTGGGGCCCCTTTTGCTCGCGAGCCAGGTGCGCTGGGGACTGACATCCAACATATCACAGAAAAGGACCTCTTTTGTCAGACATCTTTCAATGATGATGATTGGCATATTTCCTGCCATTTCCCCCTTTTGACTGTGTCTGTTGAGTCCGAGAGCAAATAATGAAATGGACCGTTATGTGTCTGCAGCCTGTTTGTATGCGTATGTGCGCACGCATAAAAAGGCGAGGTTATTTACAAAGGAAGCATTGAATTAGAAAAAGGAAAATGTCAACTTTTATCATGCCACTGCACAACCATTTTGCATTAGTCAGAAAATATCTCCTGAAGTAGTGTAACATCCGCAGAATGTGATGGAGATAGAGAGGGAGACGGGGTGGGGGCAGAGGAAGAAGGGTGGGCCACAATTTGAGAGGCCTACTTGAAAGTACTCGTGTGTAAAGAGTCCTGAGGCAGGTCATGTTGCTGTGTGACAGAGAAGCATTCGTCTTGCCGTGTATCTGACGTCCTAGGGTCTCATTGCGAGGGTTTGCCTGCGCTGCGTGTCGGCTTTCTGTAATTAATAGCCAGTAGCCCCCTCACCCCATCAAGGGACCAGGTGCTGCTTAGATCTGCTCTGGCAGGGAAAGACAGCAGATACGCTGGTGGTGGGTTTCACTGTTATTGGGATAAAACTCACAGATGTCACCAACATCTCTCTCTGTGTACATATACACATGCAGCCCTAGACCCAAAACAAAGAGATGTTTAATCATTACGGTGAATTTGCTGAAGGATAGCTTGTTGGTAAAGGATGTGGTTCATTTAGTCCACTTTGTGTCAAGCACCATTCTTCTCATGTCCTGTGCTGTTTAGCAGGGCTTGCGGCCCTGACAGATTGCCATCCCGATGGGGAGATTTACCCAGCCAGCACTGCCAATGGCACTGACACCATCATTAGGCTTTGATCAGCTGCAGTCTGCAAGGGGAAGAAGAGAGAGTAATATTCTTGATCTAATTACTAGGAGACATTTCAGGCAGTGTAATGTGTGATTTAACCTCTTGTCAGAGGCTATAAAAGGAAGCTGGGTTAATCTTCCTGGCAACCTCTTTTCCACGCAGGGGAGAGTGCCTTTAAATTTCTTTTTCCCATGAAGCTGGTAGAAACGAGCATGTCAGTGCAGTATGCTACCACACCACTGCTGACTTTCTACTTGAAATCTTTCAAGGCCAGAGTTCTCTGACCTTTGAATGTAAGCAACAGCTCATCCGCAAGAACACATGTGCTATGTGGATTTGGAGAATTGCAAGTAGAACAAAAAAGCTGTCCTTTGACTTATGTATGCTTCCTCCAAATGGATTGTTTTGCAGGCCCCTTTGTTTCTCTCTCTCATTCTCTCTTTCTCTCCCTCACCATCACCACCCACACACTGCAGCATGTTGAGCACAGGAGACTTGATTGAACAAATAGATTGCAAGTGGAATCGAGGGGTTTGGGTTAATCAGTCAAACATAGTTAAACAATTCTTTAGACATGAAGGGATTAGTCTTGCCTGCGTTGAGCTCATCAGAGCCCATTTTCCCCAGTGCTGGCCAGGCTTTTAGGGCCAAGGGCCACGGCCTGGCTGGCTCCATGGAGAACCACACACGCACCCCTCAGCACGCTCCATTGCCTCTGAATGCCCCACCACTCTCCTCTCCCTTTGTTACCGAGTACAATTGGAATGATGGATTAGCAAATTAAATGCAGACCTTTTTATTCATGTCTATCCCCGCACAAAGTCTCATTCACTGGATCTATCACAAACCTAGTTTAAAATGGTTACCAGGTCTTTTAATTCCTTCAGAAAAGTGTCTTTTACTGTTAAACATACTCTTAAAAACTACTTCAATGACTATTTCCCAACATAAAGGCTCAGGGTATCTTGTTTTTACAGGATGACTTCCCGTACATTTTCTACCCCTTTTATTACTGAGTGCTGATCACACTGATAGGAAGTGGCCCTGATATGATGATGTGTTGGCAAGCTCGGTGCACAGCTGCAGCCAGCCGTAGCCTGCTCTAAATTACCTGTGTCATTGTCTCCTCCATGTTTCCTGAGAGCAAAGCACCAACCCTGTTGGCCCACAGATAAAATGTACCTGCCTCACCCACACTACCTTTCAGAAACCCGCGATCCACTGTAGGGCTGGGCGATATGGACAGAATCAAATGTCACAATATTTTTGACCAAATACCTCGATATCAATATTGTAGGGATGACTATTGGTGCTTTCACAAAATATTTACACCATGAGATTTTTGATAAATAATCATCAGTAATGTGGATATAATGACTAAGTGGGTAACAGAACACTTATGTCATATCACAATATTAATATCCAAAATCTAAGACGATATCTAGTCTCATATCACGATATCGATATAATATCAATATATTGCCCAGCCCTAATCCACTTTTTTTACTTTTCAAATACCATCATGTTTTTTAAACAGTTTGAATTTATTAGTTTGAATCTGTGTTTACTAATTTAAGTTGGTTTTGCAGTAGCTAATGTGATGTTTACATGTATTTATTTTATAAGTATGACTACTGTTTTAACCCGTAGCACTTTGTTGTCTCTGGTGATGCTGTCTCTGAGTCTTTTTGAGGTGACAAAACACAGTTGACTTAATTCACATCACCTCTCCCACACTCTAATGTTATAACCAAAGCTGAAATGATTAGTTGATTAATCGATTAGTCCATCAACAGAAAAATAACCAGCAACTATTGTGAACCAGCAACTAAGTTTTTTTTTTTTTTAAAGAAAAAATCACTGGGTGCTGATTCTGAATTGTGAGGATTTGTTGCTTTTCTCTGTTGTGTTAGACAGTAAGATTTTAAAGTTTTTTGTGACATCACATAGGGCTCTGGAAACTTGTGATGCACATTTTTCACTATTTTCTAACAAGATAAAAATTGATTAATCGAGAAAAATATGAGCACATTAATCAATAGTACAGTCGATAGTTGCAGTCCTAGTTGTAACTGGTGAGGTATTTTCAGTATAAAGCTTTCATCTCCTAACATCCATCATTTTAATCATATAGTGGTATTTTCTTAACATTGTGAAATGTAATGATGTCTGAGAAGTTTCTCAGACATTTTTTTCCCCAAAATGAATTCTAGTAAGACTTTCTATTGTTGCACAGTTCAACAAAGACCACTTGACATGTGATTTTCCCACACTTTCAAAAGAATGTGTTTTTGTCAATGTTACATTAATATTCAGAATCCATGTTACAAACTATTCACTTAGTTTACTTTAAGTGCTTTCCCCCTCCGTGCATCCCATTTTCATTTGTTTCATTCTCAAAGTTCCTTTTTTTAAGCCCGGGTTCTACTTTTTGCCTGTTTCCCACCAAGCTGTTAACACAGACCCCTGTTATCTCTCCCTCCCTCTGCCCCACAGTCCCTCCTCCAGTGCAGTGTGGGGGGTGGATTGCTGTGCTCTGTAGAGACCCCAATTAGCAGGACTAGCAGGCCTCCTGAAGGTCACTCCCAGAGCTTTGGTGTGAGAACAGAGGAGGGCTGGGCCGGTCAGGAGCAGCTCTGAGAGTTACAGGGCTGAGACTCTCAGCTGGACCCAGGAGTTCTCACACAGTAACCACACTTTCTTAACAGCAACAGCAGTTTGCATATTCCCCATTTTTGCATTGCACAGTGTTGGCAAAAAGTGGCTCAGGATTTTGCTAAAGGTCAAGCGTTCTCAACAGACTGTCATAGTATACTGTGACCATATCTGAGAGATCCATTTGTCATTAGCTCCAAAGTCCCCTACTTCATCAGCCCGTGTCTGGTGTCGGCTATCTCGGCCTGATTGATGGCTCTGTCCTTATTGCAGGGAACCGGGGTCGATGGCAAAAAATTTGCTGCTGGGTGCATTAATGCTGTGTTCAATGGCATAGACCTTTGAGCATGCCTCATCAGTCTTGAATCATTGGACGGCCGCAGGAGATCTGTATGAGCGGGCATGATGCAAGAAAGCAAGAGAGAGAGCGATAGGAAAAAGAGTTTTTATCAGCTGGGCCAACGCCATTACTCATATGACTCTATCTCACTTGCTGAGAGGAGAAGAAGAGATTGAATATTTTGAGTTAAGCTTTATACATTCAGCCCTTACAAACACACACTAGTGTTGTTACTATAAGTGAATATTTACTTTGTTAAAGTTTAATCTTACTATTGATAGTTTACTCTTATAGAAGCCTGCACCAGCCAGTGCAGATGTCAATCATACCTAAACCACTGTCAAATTTAGGACATTTGTGTGTAGCGGTGCCAATGCGATGCCCATGTTCCAGTATCAATACTGAAACGTAACTTTTTTGATACTGATTTACTTTTACTTTTGATTTACTTTTTGAAATATAAACATGCTTTTTTGCAAAACCCTTTTTATTTGAAGCTTTCTGTGCCTTTTGATACTTCGTGTATCAAACCTCGATACTTTTTTGGTTTTTATTTATGATTTAATAATCATAAAATGGTGTTAGGGTTATTATGTGAGATTTTAGCTTGTTTGCTTTGGTATTGTAATGGTTGTTTTTGTATTTTAAACTAGCACCTGTGTAGGAGTAAAAATTGTGGTGCCATGACAACACCAGTACACACCAGCAGTGTGTGTAGCCTCACAGTCAGACAGACAAGCAGACAGACGGAGGGCCCTGCGAGCCTGGGAAGGCCAGATGTTCCCATGCAAACACAGAGGTGAGATGTTTGCCATGCCGGGCCTGTGTTTGCCTGGCTCTCCACAGAGTCACCGGCTGGCTGCCCGGTGCCCCAAGCCGGTGTCTGCTGGGGAAAGAGCCGGGGGCGGAGAGGCGCTCTCATATACACAGGAGATGAAGGAGAGACCACAAATGTCTTGTGTGTCACCAGGGGCAAAAAGGAACACATCTCACACAGCCTTGTCCAGTAGAGAAAGATCTCTTTTATTCCTCGGCTGGTCTGTTGATGCAAGGGGACTCGTTTGGTCTCGCTGGAGGCCAGACTGAATGTCAGAGCTGCCATGGAGGCGGCTGACCTTACCAAACTTCCATAGACACAGGAAGGAGACAGATCAGCTTCTATCAAACACATACACAGCAGGGTTTGGAATCGGCATGTTGGGATTTGTTTTTGACTTGTGTGGCTGCATTTCTCAGTGCAGCAGAATATTTTCACCAGTTCTCTCGTCGCACCAGTTTAGAGTGAAAATGCACCAGGCCTGCATCTCAGTAATCTTAATAACTGAACCAATGTGCTTCCATTGAATCTCAGTGAGAGCTATTTCTCTAGTCTGCATTTAAAAAATCCATCATAAAATCTGAAAAATGATGCCTGTCATAGGACCTTTGAAAACTAACACTTAACAAATGAAACTGTATATAAAATAACAGAGTTGAAGAATGAGCTCTGGCTCACTAAAATCCTTTTGGAGGTCAGTGTTTATACTAATAAATGATTGAGCTCTGCTGAGTTATTACAGCATCTAGACGAGACGTTAAGGTGTTTACACCAATAGCGTGTGAGCGATGTGTCAGCATTAAATAAGACGACTAATGGTCAACAAGATTAAGCTGTTTTAATGCGGAATAGTAAAAGGTTGAATTGTTTTGGGCTAGACATGAGTCTAATTAGGGTTTTTCTTTATGTGTGTGTGTGTTGGTATATATACAGCTCATATGGGAGAGAGGCCAGTTAGTATAATGGCACAGTGGATAAATCTCTCACAGCAGGCCTGTGTAACACTGGAAGCTGTTTTTGTGCGTTAAGCCCTTTTAGGATGATTTGTGAGAGTCAGCGCTTGCACAGTTCTGCCTAGCAGAGCTGCTCTGACCCCCCTCTTAAATCAGCCCAGCCGCACTTGCAAACAGGCCAGGGCTGGTTAATGCTGGGTCAATAATATGGGTCTGGGTGGGACAAACACACAGAGACTTAACTTTTTCTCTGTTAAACACAGCGTACATGTCAATAAGAAGGAACTGGGAATGCTAGAGGAGGTCATTATTCCTGCAGGGAAAATCATTGGTGTATATGTTTGTCTGTGTTTTATACGCATGTAGTGTGTATATGTGTGTGTCTGTGTGTGTTTGAAAGAGATAGATGCGGGAACACATGCATTGATTTTTTTTTTTTTTTTTGCTGAGTACTTGGAGCAGAAATGTAAGCCGTGGGAACACCTGGAGAGAGGGGAAAATGGGAGAAGAGGTGGTGGTGGTGTCAGCTCTGCTATTGGCTCTGCACCAAGCATACACGTACGCACGCACGCACGCACGCACACACACACACACACCTCCGATGTGCGAGGGCAGCCTGGGATCCCAATCAGCAGCACTTAACAAAGCTTTCCTCTTTCTCCCTTTAATCGCAGGCTCAATTTGTCACTGGGGTGTCCAATTTCTGATAAGCGCTTTGACTGAGAGAGGCGAGGTGGGTGTGGGGAAGAACACAAAATGGATGCACCTGCTAACAAATGAAATCAAACCACTCCATCTTCATTTCCCTTTTTTCCGCCAGCTGGAACAATGCTGCCGCACTTTAGCTCTCAGCACATTGAGTTATTTCCCACTAACCAGGGAGAAGGCCTGGCAAATAGTTGGACTCAGAAGTCTGCTTTTTAACCTCTGATGGGCAACTGGGCCCATTTCTGTGTCACACCTTCAAGGAATTTTATGTAAAAGGCAGAGCAATTATTTTGAGTTTTGAGCGCATATTTCTTTGTACGTTGGAAGTATTTGCAGTAGATCAAATCAACACAGATTTATCTGTTTATTTAGGTTTCGTCATCCCGCCCGTAACACAGCTATGCAATTTATAACTGAGCATTTCCGTAGCAAACAACTTGAAAAACCAGCTGCCTGAAGTCTGATGATGTCTATCGCTGCACATACCCTTCCACACGCAGAGATAGTAGATTTACGGTAGTTTAGTATCTGTTTATCTGTGTTGTTCTAAATATGCCCTCCTAGCCCTGTCTGACACGGCAGCATGTGACTTAGCACATTGTTGTCTGGTGTGATGTGGGGATATGTGAAGATAACATTGATTGAGGAGATGAAAGGAGCAGTGTTTATCTCATATGTAGGAGCTCCGTCTCCTGACCTGATGGTTACAAGACGGCTGAAGTTTCTCCACAAGATGAAGAGTCTCCTCCATGATGCTTACATGCATTCCTGTGCTTCTCAGTCTTTCCTCCGCTCTTATCATCTCGCATATCTAATACACCAAGCTGTTTTTTTTTAGCGTGTTAGCTGCAGTGCTAAAGGACTGGCCCAGCTTACTACCCTTGTCATGGAGTATTTTAGAGCAGCCCCTGATTAATTTGAATCATTTCATGTTATTCAGAACTAGTTTGAGATGCATTATCATTTGAGTAAATCAAATCCAATTTCTAGAGCTGCTTAATGAAATCTTTACTTTCCTTTTATTTTACTTCATGTTGTATCTTTATTTCTCACTCATGGTTTTGGACTGTCATGTTTGAGAGTAGGCTGGTTTTTTCCTCAGTGAGCTTCTGGCAGCACTCTGGATGGATTTGCAGCAGATAAATAAATAACTAGGCTGGCACCCCTCACTTTGGATCCCCTCTGTTTTGGCAGGCCATCCACACTGCATTTTCTATCAGGTGTAAACATGTCTGTCAAGCAGCACAGCTAGGGGCCCCGGCATTTTGGCATTCATGACGCCACGCATGCTGCGCTGCCAGCACTTTCTGTCTGCCCGCCTGACCTTGGCCAAGCTTGACATGACTGAGCACACTTAGCTCTATCTTCCACATTTGTTGGGCGCTTCGAGAAGCCAAGTGGGCTTAAGTGGCTGTTAGCGAAACTGACCCCAAGTTGAAGAGTGGACCTTGGCTGGCCGTCCTCGCAGCGCTGACGCGGTGGACGGGTAATGACCATGACATAGCTCTGGCAGAGAAAGCCGGGCCACTCACCGCCTGATATCTTCTCATCCTCTCATCTCACCACCATTAATGTCATCTTCTCCACTGTGAGGAGCCCTGGACATCATCCAAGAGGCGGGGCCACGGGCTCCAAACCACCCATGTAAAGACAAGAGTGGAGGAATGAGGTCACTCTGATAAGAAGAGGACTCATACTTTCAAAGCGTGTCTGCTTTTTTTTTTTTTTTTTTTTTTTTTTTTTTAAGTTTCATGGCACACAGCTTCTCTAAGAGCATGTTTTCTCATTGTGAAACCAACTTTCCGTATCTGACACGTAGGCAGAGATTTAGCCGATCCAGCTGTGGACTATGCATTATTCTAGGGGCATGCTGTCTCTCTCCGCTCCATATCCACCATCTCACCTCAGGGAACTGTCACTTTTTCATCAGTTAGTTACTGAGCGTTCATACAGCCTCCCAGTTGTATTGCAGACCCCTCCCTCCCTCTAAAGGAGAGTAGTTTCAAGTAGCTGTCTTCCTCTCTCCCACACTACTGCAGCAGTTTCCTTGTTTGACAGTTTTATCCCTGACACTCTGCATCTTGCAACTTTGGAACCACTATTTTACACACTCTCGATTTGTGTGCTAGTTGGGTTTGGGTTGGTTGTCTCCTCTTCGTTTCCACCCCTCCGCTCACTATCGTGGCCATCTCCCACTCTCTCGCCCTTTCTCTTTTGGTGGGAGATAACAGCCCGGGTTGATGAGGGGGTCTGACTGAAAAAGCAAACGGCCCATCCCAAGCGCCTCAGGATGTGCTGGAGTCATCAGGATCCATTGTGTGAGACCGTGAACCAGCCTGTCGTAGCCTCACATGCCCATGGCCCTCAGCTAGCAACAGAAATCCTTTTCTACCTCTGTTGTTTGTGAAGCCTGACGGGCTAATGAAGGCCATACCGATGTGTCATTTCTTCGTAACGTGCTCAAGAGCCAAGGCTTTTTCCCCTTTCTTTTGACAGAATGCTCTGGCTTGGTATTCAAGGGTAAAAAGCTGTTCTCTTCCTCCTGCTCCTTTTTCTTTCTTTACCTCCTATTCAGAGACTCGGCTTGCAAAGAAAAGTAATTTCACTCTCTCTGTCCCTGAGAGAATCAACACAGTGAAGTTGCATTGAATTTCTACTGCAACATTTTTTTCTTGGCTCTATTTCAGACCCATAACCTGGGGGTAAACATGCAATTAAAATAACAGCAGCCTGCTTTCTCCACCACTCTCCTCTCCTTCAGCCGTTAGCACAAGCGATGTACAACATGGTGAATTGGTTCTCCTAATTGCTTTTGCTTTTAATTGGTATAGAAAAGCTGCTAATATTCAACCAGCAACCAAATATACTTTCTCACCTTGTTTTTTTTTTTTTCATTGTTTTTCATTAATATAGTTGTACGCCTCTCCTTCTAATGAGCTTATTTTTGGTGCACAATCCTCGCTTTTCCTCATGCATCACTGCTGGTGAATATTTTAATAGATGATTTCCTATGCCATTATTCTGATGCAATTCCCAAATTTCTAATAAATATAGATCACAGTTGATGGAAAGGATATTGATCAAAACATTCAGCACATGCAGTCAGCTGGTCTCATTTCCTAAATGGCTTCCGTCTATCCTGTTCCTTTTCTTTTTTGCACTTTTTTAAAAACTTTCAAATGGCTTTCTTTTTCTCCTTCCCTACCGAGGAATGAAAAGAAAATATAGGTCAGCTTTTATGGGAACAATTTGACACATGACACAAGCCATGCGCATCACTTGCTCAAGTCCTGCTTTGTCTGCTCGTCTTTATTTGTCTATAATGAAAGCCACACAGTTATTCACACACTTTTATTACAGTTCTATAAGTAGTTGGTGGAGACTTGCCGAGTCACGGGGGCCCCCTAATACTCTGAGAACCCCGTGGTGTCTGTCTGCATGGGGCTGATAGTGTGAGACGCCTGGCTAAACTCCACCAAGCCAATCCCTGCTCCACAGGCCTGCCCAGCTGGCTCGCCTGGCCCTCTGCAGACTCAACTCTGTTTCCACTCAGGACAGGAGGGGCTGTGTCTCTGTATCACAAAGGCTACTAAGCCACCTTTTTGCCTGGATGAAATTGCTGGAGAGTACAGACCAGGCAAAACCCCCCTGCCTGGTGGTCAGAGGGCAATTAGGAGCGACCTGCAGAGAGGTACCTCCAACTTTAGCGAGCTCAGTCCCTGTCTGGATTCGACACTCTGTCAGGTGTAGTCATCCTGCTCCTGTTACAAATGGTCCATGTGTCGAAGGAGCCTCTGTGGGGGCATGTGCCTTTGTAGAAAGCTCCAGTGTTTGGCGTGTGATGTATATTTGAAGTCGCTGTGGCAGTGGTGCTGATAGGCGAGTCAGTAGACGTCAGGCTTCTGTCTGTCGGGTTTCATCTCCTCCTGCTCTGCGCTGTAAAGCAGAGTGTCAGCTGGGGCATTACCATAGGCTGACCTTTGCTGCCGCACTCCCCACTGCACAGTTTTCTGACATTCAGGGGCGCTGTGGGGAAGGCAGGAAGGGGGTGGGCTGATGGCCTGTTGGCTGTGTTCTTATAACAAATGAACTGACAGTTTATGCTGGTGTTTTTTTTTTTTTTATTTTACTTCCCACATCAATCCATTCTCCTGCCACCGTTTCGGTTTTGAAACCCCTAGCAAAGACACTGTTGTATTTGATATTTAGTTTTCTTCCACCCCAAACCTGCTTGTTGTCAAAGAGATTGCTGTTATCTTTGTGTGAAATCTTGGCACCCTGATAAATGAGAGAGAGCTGGAAATCTTGCCTGCCGACATCAAGGCACTATGTACCTAAAATCCTTCCAAGGCCGAGGGAAAAGAATAACATATCAGGCCAATTAAAGTTAATGCATGGTGACACGCTGAATCGAGGGCAGGGATTGCTGCCATATGGCGGTCCAGGCTGTAAATCAGAAAGCAGGGGAAAGGGAGGAGGATGAGAGGAGTGCGAGGCCAGGCAAACAGAAAGGGTGACGCAGCATCAACGGCGCAAAACGCCCCCAAATCCTCAGATTTGTTTCAAGACTGCGGCTCCGCCACCCACCAGCCTTCCCCTCTCTCTACCCTTTTCTCCCTTCCTCCCCCCTGCCGCCCTGCCCCTGCAGCACCCCAAGGTGCAACGCTCTCAGGTATCTGTGTAGAACTGGCAGCTTCATTAAGGCTTGTTTTTTCTCCTCTCGCTGGGAGGATTTAAATGAGCTGTCATCCTGACCTTTTTGAGCTCCTGCTTTTTAAAGCAAGTTCAGCCCCCCCCCCATCCCCTTAAACCCGCCACCCGTCTTTCTCTCTTTCCACCTTTCTCTCTCGCTTTGTCACTCTTTCCTCCACTTGTCTTTTCTCCCTGCAGGGGGGAAGACACTTTTAAGCCATCACCCTGCGGCAGACAGGCATGCCAAGGTTGTTTTGTGGGTAATTGCCTCTCTCATAGATGCTGTTTGTCTGCGCACACTTGCCGCCCTCTTCTGATGGCACGCAGCAAAAGGGGAGGGCACGGACTCTGTAGACTTAATTTGCTCCCTGACTGTTCTTCAGTGCTGATTAAGCAAGCATCTGTGGTGTTTTGAATACAGCAGTAAGCCAAGTGGAGCATGGCTAATGTTTTCTCCCTCTCTATTACATCAGGGTTATTGCACAAAGTGGCAGGCATTTATTGGAGCTGTAGCCCCGTTTATTCATTTTTTTTTTCACCGAGCTGGCTCCATTGTTTAATGTCCCCAAAATAAAGGCCTTTTAAGGTCTAGAGGACTGCAGTATCGATCAGAGACTCACTAACGTGTCAGCACCAGGCCTCTCGAGTGTGTTCTTTTTGAGTGTACAGGAGTCATTAATTTCCTCCGCCGTGGTCTGGTGGAGGCGGAGAGGTAAAGCGCAGGTAGCAGGGTCCAACTAGCTGACTAACATGCAGGGCGAGGAGGAGGAGGGACTGAGTCGATTTAAAGCTGCCAGCCCCTCAGGCCCAGTCTGCCCGTTTTACTTCAGCTGTTTGATGTTTAATTGAAGTTGTTATTGGCATCAAATGTCACCTTACCTGATGCTCCAGGTGTGAATCAGTTTCTAATTGAAAGCTATGTCTCCCTCAGCCCTGTGCCTCTGGGGATCAACCACAGAGTTCTATTAGTCTGGACCCAGCCTCTGTATCACCATGCACCATGTGCTGCCTTGCAGTTATGTCTGACTGCTGACCCCCACCCCTCTCTCTCTCTCTCTCTCTCTCTCTCTCCCTCTCTCTCCCTCTCCCTCTCCCTCTCTCTCTCTCTCTCTCTCTCTCTCCCTCCCTCTGCAGTGTGAGGAGAAGTGTGTGTCCCATGTTGCATTAGTGTCTGTGTGAAATGCTGGCCTGTCTGCCAGGGCCAGGTGACCTCCCCCTCCAGCTTCTCCCCCACACGCAGATGAACACTGGACTTCAGAAATGTAAGTACTGAGCTCGACACACGCATACACACACACACACACACACTATTAACTACCATCACCATCCCACACAGCAAACCAAGCTGTTACAATCCCGATGCCTACCCCACGTCAGATGCCCATGCCAACCCCGGCCTGGTTCTCTTCTGCAGCTCTGTGTTAAAACCAAAATGAGAGTATTTTCGTGCTCCAGGATGATAGATCTGTCTTCAAGGGAAATTAGGATGAACTGCGCCATTAATTTGCTGAACAGTGAATTGGCTCCCTCCCTCATCGCCCCTGAAGATCTGTGAGCCACAAGAGTGCAGCCCTGTGGTTCTAAAAGCTGCGTGCGCACTACAGCACTGTCATCAGATTCATGTGTTAGATTTGACCGTACTTTTCACCATCAGGAAGAGTCAGTTACTGTCAGACTCGCAGACAGATTGTGGCTGAGTGGTTTTGGCCGGATGATCTTGTAATGCGAGTGGATCTAAGATGCAATCTGCTGTCCCGGTTTAACAGCAAACTAGTCGAAGCTGGCCCAGTTATTTAAAGTGTGCGAATTTTACAAGTCAACTTGGATTCTTGAGGGAGTGAGGGGCAGTAACACAAATGGAGAGTTGAAGTCAGCAATCGCCAGTTAGAGCTGAGACTCTTAGCTGAGCCTGAGCAGCGAGAAACTGACATATCAATGTTTTTAAAGTGCAAATGATCATGTATCCCTTTTTAAATACATTCAAATGTACATGCACATTTTGTAATGATGGGTATATAGTACCTGTGCACAGTCATACTTGCATATTCTCATTTTCTTTGTCCCTAATCATAATAGAGCTATAACTCCTACAGTGAGCGTTTTAGATATACCCAAAAAATCAATCCCTTGCCAGACATGGATTACAGCAGTTGGTAAGTTTTATTTATTCCATCATAAAAAGTCTACATCTCCATTTCCTCCTGCCTCTTTCTCTCTGAGTGGAAACCCAGCCCCAGCCTGACCCATTTCTGCTGCAGTTTTTTTTTTTGTTGTAAAATGCTCCAGCTCATCAAGACTGTAATTTCAGAATCACAGTAATCAGCCAACCCCCAGGAGATCAGCGAGCGTGAGGGAGTCTGCTAAGTGCCAGCGTCTGTTGCCTCACTCAGGCAGGCTAGTGACATGGTGCAGCCATCAGCCAGAATGTTTCTCTGCTCTTCCTCTATGTGACACACTAAGACACATCAGTGCAGGAGGCGCAACTGGAGTTCAATTTGTTTTTCTGCCCAAAACTGTAATCCATTTTGGTGATGGAGCGTGCTTCACACAGCACGGCCAGTCCTAGAAGTGTAATTTCAATCTATTTTTTTCTCCTCGTCATTCTCTGATAATGCTTTTCCTTTTCATCTGCTCTTCAAAGTATCATTAATAGGCACGGTGTTACATCAGAAGCAGTGGAGCTGTATTTCATTTAGACTAAATCATTTTCATCAAAGTGCCACTGGAAAGATTGAGCCAAAAAAAAAAACCTGTGCACTCTCAGGTTGCCTCCCTCACTGCCTGCTGTCCAGCACCTGAAAATCAAGGTTTTTTTGTGCAGTTGTGTCGTCGAGGCATTAGTTCACTGTGCACTGCCACACACAGCCAGAACCAGGCCTTAATCCTCAACACTCACACACACCTTGTCTCTGTAGGGTGTCCGCACTTGCCAATGGCCCCGTTGTCTCTCCAGAGCCCCATCGTTTACGCAGCATGGAAGATAATTTGACAGCTTAACTCCATGACAGATGTGTTTGACTGCTTTTAGGTGAAATTCATTCTTTATTATAGAGATAGAGTTTACATAATTAGTTCCAGTTTGTGTTCCCATTAGCCTATTCTTGAGCACCATCCTTCCAGTTACTCAGTGGACTACAATATTGAGTCCTGTGCTAGAGAATCTTGTCTTTGACACTTTCCCCTCCCTCTATTTTAACCAAGAGCTCCAGATCTCCAGGCTCGCCTCCTCTCCTGCGGGTGAATCTGTGCATAGAGGAGTCATTTAAAGTTACGAGCTTGCAGGTTGCTGTCAGAGGCAAGGCCAGAGCAGCTGCTCTATTTATCATCAGGGAGGGACTGTTAACAGATGATGGCTGTGAAATGTAAAGGCTGACGGAGGAGTAGATCAGGTACGCAAAGAGACAGTGGGTCACAGAGAAAACAGCTCATCTCTCTGGCAGGATGACTCAAGTACCAGGAAATGGCCCTTGGTCCTCAGTTCTTATAAGCAGAACAAACAGTGAGTACAGCTGGACCACTTGGCTGATTTTCACATCTCAGTCCCCACTGAGATCAAAAGCAACCATCTTTTCTTCCTCTCCTTAGTATATTTTTCATTTTTCAGAGGTCTTGCTCTATCAGCATGGGATGCTCTATTCAGCTGCTATTAAAGTCTGCAAAAATGTAAGGAGGTGGCTTCATGTGGGAAACTGAATTCACATGTCTAATTTGACGCCAAAGCTTCAAACCCAATTTCCTGCTCTTGTGTGAAAATTGCAATTTACAGCAGCATGAGCCCCTGCCCCCTGCTGCTTAAACCTTGTTCAATTAAAATAGTAGTTTGAATAAAAGAAACCCTAATTAGTGCCTGCTGACTGTGCACTTGTGTTCCAGCTAGCTAGCTAGCAGCGGGGTAATTAACACATGGCCAGACTGGCCTCTTTCCCCTGCTCCCTCCCTGGGAACGTGCTTAGCTGGAGATCTGAGAGATGATATGCTTGTAGCCACCAGCAGCCGCCTACAAACTTCACTCATATCCTCATTAACCCTCCCTTGATACTTTAAGCTCTTCAACTAATCCAGGTTTCAGGTTAAGGTTGAAATGCTAATAAGCTACATTTGCTTACTAGAACATATAATCAACAGTCACCAGAACTGTTAAACAGATGTAAACAGCAGGAGGGTGATTTTATCCACTGTTAGGGAAAAATACTGCAAACAGTAGTTCACTGATTTTTATTACACATTTTATAGCATTTCTATTAAACTCTTCTTTCTGATTTGGTTTTTTTTCTCAAAATGCCTGCCTGAGCTTTGTTAACAATGTATAATCCCTTTTCCAATTTAATGGATTGGTCAGTTTCCAGACATTGACATTGCTTTCTTTGCTACTTGCCTGAGTCCAACAACTTAAGTATAAAACTCATTACACAAGTGCCAGTGGCAAAGAAATAACACTGTACACAGTTACATGCTCACTGCAGTGTTACTTGCTATTTTTCTCAATCTAAAAGCAAGTGAAAGCTATTTCCCCTCTATTTTAAAAAAAAAAGTACAAATAACACTATAGAACTATACACGCATCTTATCCTAATATCACTAATATCACTATCTTAATATGTAATTCATTCATTAAATGATACATTTACATTGTTTATAATGTCCACAGTTATGGATTTTCTGCTAAACAAAGCCTGGTCCATAACATTTAAAGACCTCATTTGGGTTTTTCAATCATTCAGTGGTAAAGCTACCATGTGAACAGTTTGTCTCAAATGAAAATAGGACTTTAATTGTTCCAGTCCCTAATTAGACACTAAAATTTGCTCTTGTCTTTGTTGTTGCTCTTTGAATTTGACTGCTGTGATCAATCAGTCTTGCATGCTTGTATTAATTATCCCCACCTCGCCCTACCATGTTCACTCAGTATCTATCCTTATATCCCCACACAGCTTGTCTCCACCTCTCTAGAAGCAGAGAAAACCCTGAATGATGACATGTCACATTTAAAGTTACTGTGGTCTTAAACATTATTTCATGCTGTCTACAATCCTGGTTTAATCCAGAAGAGCAGATTCCCATGAAATGATAAAAAATAACTTTTATACCTCTCTTCCCACCTACTTACAACCCTTTCTACCTCTACACTGACATGAGGTTTTGACAACAGTTGCAGACCAAGGAGGCTGTGCCAGAATCTCACAAGCTCTAAATACAGTATATCTTGAATACCGATAGCAAACAAGTAGCACTTATCAAAGTGTACATTTATTGCTTTAAATGGTATGCATTTTATAGTAAATATAACCTGTTCATACTGTGAAAACTGGGTAAGTTAATTGTTACAGTCAAACTGCCTGTGTATTTGTTTAGCCTGTCACTTTAAAAACATAATTTCCAACAAGGTCATTAATCATTACCTGTGTTTGACAGGTGAAGTCCATCCTCAGCATGTCTGTGTGCTTGTGTGTAAGTGTTCATTTATCTGTATTTGCTTACCCCGGCATTTATTCAGCGACAGACATTAGGCCTCTGTGATGGCGGGTGTCGAGCTCTAGCTCCTTGGCCCAGACCCCTGCATTAATGAGGGTGCCATCAGCAGGCTGAACACTTAGTCACAGCAGCCCCCTGTGTGCCGCCCTATACCGGCCCCGCACATCGCTGCCCATTGTTTCCTGTTCACAAATAAAGCGGGAATTAATTAGCTAGTTGGCACAACTCTTGGTGCAGCCGTGTCAGCACTCAGAGATCAGCTCTGTGCCTCATCCCTCAAGCCCAGTCTGCCTACTGTGAGGCTGAGCATAACGGCCACAGCCGCATGAAACCACAGACCTCTGCCAGCAATTCAGACATTTGAAATTACTGCTCACTCAACAGTGAGAAGTAGCCCGTATGCTCCAATGGCAACATCTATTTTACTTGAACTGAAAAGCCCCCTATTCAAAAATAATGAAAGAGTGAATTAAATGTAGCTCAGTAATCTGATACTAGTGATCCTTCCCACAGATCAGCTGCACTCGTGTCCATCAATCTGAAAGCTGTGTGGTGTAAGTAGGTCAGATTGGCGGGGCCGAGGTGATCAGGGCAGTGAGATGGAGGAAAGCGGGGAGGAGAGCCTGTAATTTTCTAAAAAAACAATTATCACTGACTTTTATTTGAAAGAAGTGGAAGTGAGCACACTGAATTGGAATGAAACATGCAATCACATCCAACCAGACTCAAAACAACAAGATGCTGACAACATTAGCCAACACCTGCATTATCTTGTCGCACGTTTTAAACAGGCTCATAAATGAAACACATGCACAAACACGTAATCAGGTTCACATTGTCACTTCGGCATTGTTAAATTTAGCCACAGTGCTTAGCAGGTGTAACAAATGTCTGCGAGCGGAGGCCTGGGAGGTGTTACCGCAGATCAGAGACACTGCTGCTGTGTCTGATTACTTGTCTGCTGTCATGGAGCTCTGCTCTCTGCGTCTATCTCTTTCTTTCCTTCTCCCCAAAGCAACCACAGGGGACCATCACTGCCTCGCTCATTCTTTGTTTAGTTTGTGATTCAGTAGCAAGCAGCGCAGCCCCCCCCCCTCAGATGCATGCTTATTGTTTGCCTGGATGCTACGTCAATTAAGGCCACTAAAAGCTCCTGACCTCAAAGTCGCCAACACCACCACAAAATTGGATTTTAGACTGGGAATGTGTCTGCCGCAATAATTCCGCTGAGAATATGATCGGAAATCTCTCTTTGTCCTTTTGAGATGGGAGTTGTGATGGTTTAGGAGAAAAATAGTGAGGTATGGAATATGAGAGCGCTGTCCAAATCAGGTTCCTCTCAGCTGCTCAGATTACAACTGATGTGCTCTTTTGTGCCATATACACTTCTACCTGGATTAAATTGTCTCTCTCAATGTGCCTCTCTCCCCACTCTGTTCGCCCCCACAATTCTGTCTCCTCTTCTCTGTCTCACCTCTGTCCTATCCTGTCCTCCTTCCCAGGGGACACCACACAAAGGATGAGATCCGCTCCGTTTCCAACCCCTGCAGAATTGGATGCTTATGCTAAGAAGGTTGCCAACAACCCCCTCACCATCAAGATCTTCCCCAACAGTGTCAAGGTCCCCCAGCGAAACCACGTGCGCCGAACAGTCAACGGGCTGGATACATCAGGCCAGCGCTACAGCCCTTACCCTTCCTCTCAGGCCAGTGCCAAGACAGGCCTCCTCGCCATTGTCAAGGTGCCCACAGTCAAAGGCATCCTCAAAGATTTTGCTGGCAGCCGGGCTCGCTTGCACCCTGAAGTCATCATGAACCCTCCCACCGGACCTTACCAAGTGGCTTCAACTAGCACTTTAAACCACCACCCACCTCTGCCGAATCTTCCCCGGCCCCAGCAGAGCTTACCCCTTCAACCACAGGACCCGCCTCAGACTCTACAGATGCCCCTCCCTCAGCAGCAGGGTCACACCCAGAGCCTCAGACACCCTCCCCCAATGGCCCAGCACCCTCAGGGCCCATCCAGACTCCAGTCTCTCTCTCAGCACCCAGCCCTTGGCCACCCACAGGGGCCCCCTACTGTCATGCTTCAGCAGCAGCACCTTCAGCAGCAGCCGCCACCTGGCCTGCAGGGGAGCAGAAAGCTGCCAGATGGCGACGCACCGCCTAACGTTACTGTCTCTACCTCAACCATTCCACTCTCCATGGCCACCGGGCTGCACCAGGGCTGCCAGGCTGACCTGAGCACCATAGTGCATCAGATCAACCAGTTTTGCCAAGCTCGGGCCCAAGGTGCAGGAGCCACCTCCATGTGCGAGGGCCAGATCGCCAACCCCAGCCCCATTAGTCGCAACCTGCTTATCAGCGCCTGCTCCAGGGTGTCCATGCACAGCAACCCTGCTACCCCTGGGTTCCCCCCACCCAACTGCATTATTGGCCCTCAAGAGAAAGCAACTGCCCCAGTGGGAGCTCACCCTCCACACAGCGTGGCTGCTATGAACCACTTGCCTTCCAACCACACTGATCTCAAGCAGCAGCACCACCTCCAGCAGCATCTGCATCCACAACAGAATCCGCAGCAACAACAGCTACAACATAATACACAGCAGCAGAAGATGCGCTCTTGGAATCAGCACCAGTTGACCCATGTACCCCACATTCAGAACGGTGGGACCCACCTCTGTAAGCAGCCTTCCAGGGACCCCGCCTTCCATTTTAAGGGCATGGGCTACCCTGCAGAGGTGTGTGTGGGTCAGCCTTACACACTGAAACCTCCCGTAGAGAGGCCCACCCCCTCTCCCCCTGTCAACAACGGCATGCCCGGTCCCATGGCCCACTACACTAATGGTCACTACTTCCAGTCCCACATTTGGAACAGCAGCATCCTACCCACACCCAACAGTGACAGCTCCGGGTCTCAGGACGTAGCCATGCCATTCCATGGTGCGGGCCCAGGGGGGTGCACCACGCTAGACTGTGGGCCCCCTGGGGCACCCCATTACAGGCTAGGAACGAGCTCCTCCACCTCCTCCTCCTCCGCCCAGACTAATCTGATGCAAACAGCAGATTACTTGGGTGGGGACTTCCAGACGCCCTACTTCCGCGATCAGAATCTAGGGTTGATGGGCAAGATGCACAGGCCTCCTCTGAGCAGGGTAGGTCCGGAGGTTGGGGATGGCAGAACCGCTCTCATCCAGCACCCAGGGTACAGATAAGCTATGGCCTTGTCTACACAACATTTATCAAAACCCCTTTGTTTAGTCTTAAGAAAGGAAACACATGAATAAAACTAAATTGATAACTTAAACATGACCGCTAATCTTAAAGAGGGCAAATTAATATATTTAATGAAGAACAGTAGTTTTTTTGGTTCTTTTTTTAATAAATCTTGCAAGTGATCAATTGCTACTTTTTTGTGTTAATGAGTGCTTTTATGTGGCACTTTAGGGAACTTTTTCACGTGTATGTGTACACGTCTGTACGGTGTGTCATTCCCTGCTTCTTCCTCTATCATACTTGTCTATCTGTGTGCCTGGATCCTCACAGATCCTGTGTTATTTCTACTTCAGACCTGTCGGTAAAGTTTTCTTATGCATGTAAGAAAGAAGAAAAACGGATAGGTCCATCACTGAAAAACAGTAACATCTATTCTATCGGTGGATGTTTTTTTTTTTTACAGGGTCATGTCAGGAAACTTCGGCTCTGACTAGTTTTATTAGACAAGTTAATCATTTTCATTTTGGTGTTTAAGCTCAAACCTCACAGTAACTTCAAGATTAAACACAATCATAACCGTTTTCTTCTTGAGGACAGAAGAGAGAGTAATGATCTTGTTTCAGTGTAAAGCCATCAGACACTGGACTACAAAGCTACAGCTGGAAAAACTTGCAGTATGCACATGTACACAGAGGTTTTATTCTTTTTAAATGTAATTATTTATTTGTATAGTAGGACTATTCAAGCTTGATTCCTCTCTGTCACTTAAGGACGCATGTAATCAGGTTGTTTGTACATAGTAAGGATCCAGCAGGGAGCAAATATGTGAATAAGGTGATGCTCTGTTCTGCTTAAAATGCTGCAATGAATTCAGGTGTTTAAAAACCTTTTTGCCAATGCCAGGAAGGTTTGGCAACAAGATTGTGAAAAGTTTAGTGCAGAAAAGTCCTGAAAAATAAACTCTTATACCTTAAAATGGCCAAAGTCAGGTTAACAAGGACACACTGTTATGAAGATGTGCCATTTTATTTTTGCTTCCTTTTCAGATTGTTTTTTTTTTTTTTTTTTTTTTTTGTAACCATGACAAATGTATTACTTGAATGTTGAGATTATTTGTTTTGCAGGTATTGAAGGGGATAGGTTAGTTATGAGGACAAAACTCTGGACTAGAAGAAATAATAGTGTTACTAATGTCACGTAGAATCTAACGACAAGCCTAACCAGAGTTTTGATCCAGACAGCAGTAACTTAAGTGAATTACATTATGTGTAGTTGCTACTGATTCTGATGTGAAGTCTGATCGAAAAGACCAAATTGATCACTTGCAAGATCACTTGGAGGTAAACAAAACTGACTTAAGTTTAAAGTGAAACAGCAAATGCATTGTTTATTTTATTGTACACTGGCTTACCTACTAGACTACTGTAACTTTAAAGTTTAATGATTGTGTGTGAATGTTGCCTGCTGATGTGGGTAGAGTTAAGGGTGTGTGTGTGTGTGTGTGTGTGTGTGTGTGTGTGTGTGTGTGTGTGTGTGTGTGTGTCTGTGTGTGTGTGTCTGTGTGTGTGTGTCTGTGTGTGTGTGTGTGTGTGTGTGTGTGTGTGTGTAAACACAATGACGCCCATGTTTTGTTCACCTGACCCCCTAACAGCCCTTAAAAAGCCTTAAGTGTTTGGTCCTTGGACTTTCCTTTGAAAACGAGCATGGTTTTAATGAAAACCCCAAATAATAAGGAGAAAGAAGATGGTAAGGATACGCAGAAACAGCAATTTTTGGTTTCTTTGTTTTTTTCTGGTCTTTTTATTTTAATAAAGTTTTGTTGAATAGACTAAGCAATTCCTTAGAGATTCTTTATGGAAAACAAGAAGAGGAGTAATATTTTGTAATTATATATTTTAGCAATGTGTAGTTACTGAGCTGTAACATTTTTTTCCAAGTTTCAAAGCTTCAGTTTGCAGTTGTGACTATTTATAATACTTGATTTGCTTGTTATTTAAATTTTATTTTCTTCCTTTGTTTCTTGTACTATTGCTGTGAAATGGAAGAAGGTCCACAAGCCTTTCTTTTGTGTCATTCTGTACGACAGATAAAAGGCAAGAGCGTGAGAGTTGTGCTACTCTTTTTGTAATATTGTAATAATAAAATAAAGTTCTAATTTATGCTTTGAAATGAGTCTGAACTGTCGTTTGGATTATCTGCAGCAGTCTGAACTGCTCACTTCAGTCTTACAGAGATGCAATAACTCAAAAATTGTCATCCTGTGTGACGGTTCCAGTATGTTACTATTTACACATTTGTTTCTTACACAGTCAGCCTCAGTGGCTAAACGGTTCAAAAGGCCCGTCTCAACCACATATGATTTGTAACTGCAACAGCTAGTGCTTAAGGTGGTGATTGTTGCACCAATTGCTGTGCTTTCACGCCATTTATCCAGGCCAGCATCTGCCAAATAGAAACAGGAAGTAGAGTAGACAAAGCAAGCTGTGAAATCCGCAGGACTATCTGGCTGCAGTAGATTTAGCTTGTCTGGCTGTGATGAAAATGGGACTTGTATAAAGGGCACACAGCAGGAGGGCAGGATCAGCACCTTCATGATCAGTATTACTTCCATGAAGGATTTTTAAGCGCTGCCAGAGGTGCCAGCTTTGTGTAGAGGATGCGCATCCTGTTCAGGTGGCGACAGAAAAGGCATTTACAGGAGCCTTTGGATTAAATGTTTGAGGTATTTCAAATTCATTATATCCCTGCCATTTAAGTAGCACCTGCTCAGCATTAATAGATTACACTTTTGTACACTATTATGTCAGTCAAATAAACAAATAAAAAATGTTCTTCATCAGTGTTCATGTCAATGAAATATTGCCTCAAAGATATCAATGTGAATCAAGATATATTTAAATTCAAGTCAGAGTGGCAGTTGGCAGTCAGATCTTCAGTTCTTGGGGAAATGAAACTGAATACTGTCTTGAGGTTGAATGCTTTGTTGCTCAGGTCAGTCAAGTTGAGCAGCCAGAGTGAAGCTCTTTGTTGTGAAGCTCTTTAAACTGGTACGGTGCTCAGAGAACTCATCTCTGTGGACTCATGTGTCTGCCTTCGCTGAGTGCCCTCCTTGAATAAGCCTCTCCAGCTCCTCCCTGTGGAAAAAGGAGGAAATGTCACTAGACATAGATGACTTCCCTGTCACAGAGAAAATGTTTCAAAGACATTTTCTAATCTAAACACTTCTGAGTCTGCGTCCATGTTTCTGCACCTCTGTTTGTTCTTTTTGGCGGGGTGTCTGAGGCAGGCTGTCGGACACCCTCCCAGCACCCAGGATCCTCATCGATTTTGCCCAGGTTGATGTTCCATTTGTTCCAGTTGACTTCCTCCACTCTGAGACGACAAGAGGACACATGCTCCAATTACTGTCTGCTGTGTGAGGCATCAATCAGCTGTCAGAGAAGGCAAATTAGTGAAGAACACAGTGTACTGTGCATCAACCAATCCTGCTCACACAGCTGCAATCTTTTGTTAACTCTTACTTGCAGAAGCCTGCTTTTTCTTGCTTCTCAAAGGATCAACCTGTAGTGGTTGAAACATTTCAGTGCCAGTGCTTTTTACTTCTCAGTTTTCAAAAATCTGTAAGTTTACATGTAAAAGAGATGAGACTTCGTAACATAGCAGACCATCTCTCACACCCAAATCCAAAAACTGATCATATCAGCAAAAAATGGAGCTCAGATAACAATTTCAGTACTCCTCACAGTATTCTTACTATCACCAGCAAAACCTGACACAAACCCAGTCAGGCATTTGAAGACACACATGCATATTTACTATCTTATCCAGCACAACTGGACACAAAACAGGACCACTCCTGACCAGTGGACATATAATACATGTAGCTAATCACAAAATGTGACCAATAACTCTAACTAATGGGGATGTTCAATCATCATAAACACAGCAAGCAGCATACTAATTTCCACAGGGCCCTATCCAGGGCTGGATTAACCTATTTAGGGGCCCCCCAATGAATCCTCCCACTTTCTGTGCATTGTGTATGTACCTTGTTACCTTTAAGTACATAGCAGATAGTGCACATTGCAGATTACCTATGGCGGCTTCACTACACTTTGCAATCAATACTCCTATGCTTGAATACTACCCTGCTCCATGTTTGCTGTGTGTCAGTTGTGGTAATTTGATAAAACACACATTTATTAAGGGACATACACTATTAGAGCATTATATCAACTGAAATAATTATGGTTTTAAAGTAAAATTTTGACCCAAAGCTTCACTATCGGACAGGGCCTCAATATTACAGAACACTATCACCTCTGTGAGACTTTGCTTAGGAACAGCAGTGCTCTGAGCTAAATGTTAGCATTTAGCATGCTAACATGCTCACAGTGATGTTGATGTTTAGCAGGTATAATGTTTACAGTGTTCACCATCTTTGTTTAGCGTGTTAGCATGCTAACATTTTCTGATGGCTCTGAACATTAGTTTTGTGTGTATTTGGTCATAAATCAACTTATGGGACAAATTAAACTTGACCTGATGATGGCGCTAAAGGAAAAGTTAAGGAATCACCAATGTTGTTATAATTCATCCTGAGGGGGACATGAATGTGTCTATCAATTTCATGGCAATATCCATCCAGTTGTAAAAATAATTTTTTTAAAAATACAGTATGTCAACCATATGATGGCACCAGAGGAAAAATCAGAGGAACCAAAGTCATTAAGATTCATTGTCTACAGAAATATGAATGTTTATACAAATTTTTTTGCCAATTCATCCAGTACATGTTGAGATATTTCACTGGATAAATAAAAATGTTGATCTGCTGGTGGCGCTAAATGAAAGGTCAGGGGATCCCCAAAGTCAGTAGACTCCATCCTCTGGGCACCATCATTATAATTTCATCATTCATTTCATCAACTGTATCATCATTTGAACCAAAAGAAGCTAACCTGAAGCATTGGCGATGGTCTCCTCCAGCAGCAGTACCCAGGTTTTTCTTCACCCCACAGCGAAGCCTCTTCCTCAAACAGCGAGACAGCCTTTTCTCCATGTCCAGGATAGTGATGGCCCTCTGAAAACACACACAAGTGCAAATCACGCTACCACATCAAACCACAGCTGCCTTGAATAGACACTTAACCACAGGGCCCCGTGGTCGCCTCACCTGCAGTTTCCAGATGCTGAAACTCTCCATGGTGATCTTCTCCACGGTGCGGTTCATGAGGGCGATGAGCATGTTGAGCAGCAAGATGTAGGTGAGTATGATGTAGCTGATGAGGAGAATGTAGAAAACCTCCTTGTACTGGTAGTCCTCTGTGAACTCCATGTCGCCCATGCCGATGGTGAACTTGAAGAGCTGCAGCGTGGTGTAGGAGATGGTTGTGATGTTGGCTTTTACACACTTCTCATTAGGGACGGGGCGACCTATGATGCGCAGCTTATATTCAGTGGTGTTTTTCAGAGGGCAGGTGAGCAGGGTGACCACCGCTGTGACAGTAGACGAGAAGAAGCAGATTACATACAGTACATCCTCCATTCATGGCATGTTGACAACAGCTGTGTTATTACACATTTATATCTCAAAATGCCTTTTATTTGTTTTGGAAAGTAATAGATCTTAAGATTGTAGGATGGTGCTACTTTTTAAATGAATAAAAACCTTGATTATATCACCTTGTTAGTTATATTTTCAAGTCAGAATGCCCTTTGTGAGAGTAGTAATTATTTTTTCACTTACAGAGGAGAAAATGAAATACCTGCTGAAAATCCAAAGAGGAAAACAACGTAGACAAAAAGAAAGCGCAGGATATCGCTGAGGATCATCTGCAAAGAAGAAGAGAGACAGACAGAGACAGACAAAGGGATCAGACTGATCACTGTGATGTTCAGTGTGGTGCTGTGTGACCTGTGTGGAGATACCTTCTGTATCATGACGCTGTAGATGCCCATGTGTCTGTTTCCCCTGGAGAAGTAGAGCAGGTTTACCCAGCTGAGAGCGAGACACAGCACCAGGAAGCAGAGGTACTCCTGCTGCCCGCACAGATACAGCGTGGCCGAGACCAGGAAGAGGACAGCCTGCACAAAACTTTAAAGAGCAGAGAAGCCGCTGTGATCCTGCACAGGTTTACATTTTGTAACAATACAAATCTGTACTGTAAAACATGAAATTAAAGTGAGGTTTGTCTGATATTGTACTGTGCAGTATGTGAACAATAAGAAAATTAAATGACGTCCTGACATCATCCGAAGCAGTAACATGTCACCAGTCTGTGCTGTTCAAAAAACCCAATTCAATAAAACATTTTCAAGTTTTATTGTTTTATATTGTGCAACACTGAATCAAACTACATTTTATGCAGATTTACTTACTTATGAAAACATTCATAAGTATTAACACACCTAAATCATCACCGGTGCAGCCAATTGGTTTAAGAAGTCACACAATTAGTAAAATGTAGATCACTCATGTATTTCAATTGATTGTAGTATAAATGTGGAAGGTTCAACTCTTGGTGAATCAGTATCAGTATCATAAACCAACACCATGTAGATTTATTAAAGTATGGTCAGACTATTTATTGGAAAAGTGTAAAAGTGGTGCAATATTACTTTAACTTTGTACTGTTAAGATCACCAACTATATACCCTTTTAATGGCCAACATTTTGATTTGTGCAGGACAGGTGGAATTAATAACATTAATGGCAGCTGCATTGCATTTAAATGAGCCAGTTCCAGCGCTCTGGTATTGTGCTTGCTCACTCACTGACATGGCTTACAGGGACAATTAATGGAATGAAGCCGTCATTCATATTATTTACAGCTGTGGGTTTCCTGCTTTGACAAGTCAAAATGTCTGCTGTCTATTACAGTAAAGTGATTCATAGTCACTCTCAGTTAAAGATGATTCACAGTCCAATATGTTGCCTTTGTAATCCAAAATCTATTGGCACATACAGTATATCCACATGTTTTTTGAGTGAGCAAATGTTAATTATTTTTGGTGTCAAGTGACCAATATACTATCAGATGCTTTTGGGGTTCACTTACCATGTCTATCACTCACTCCATAATCTGTCAAGATACCAAAAGAAGCTCCTTTCTCTGGCTTGACTGCAGCTAAGAAAATTCTTGCATCGTTTATCTATTAAACAGTGGGCGTCCTTTTTTCACAATTCTTTAGTTATAGAAATGTTGATTGTGTCTGTACACATGAGGCAACAGCTGTTGATTCAGTTAAATCCTATATGCAAATTAATTTAGTTAACTTCTATATGTTAATGAAGTGTCAAGTTTCTATGAATTGCAAAGGGGCAAAAGGGGCGAGCTAAGGTGGATGAATCACATATTTTTTTCCATTCCTGTATTTTGTGTTTATGTTGCTCTGTGTGAATAGTGTGAAAACTAATTTTAAAAAGTGGTCATAAAAAAGCCACATTAAATCTCTCTCTCTTTGATTCAATGTTGTAGAACAATAAAACATAAAAATGTTCAATACTCTGATTAATAATCCCTGAAAACATCAATCATATAACTAGGCTGATAACTCACTTTCCAGTTAGGCAGTTAAGTGAGGAACTCAAATATTTTTAAAAATGTTAACATTTTCATATATTCAAAAAATCTGCTTTGCACGTTTTATGTGGAAGGTTAGATCTTAAGAACGTACACAATTTTGGTGAAAAACACTGAATGTAAACATAACTTGTTTGTGTATGTGGCAACTCCACAGGGCAGCTTTAATTTTGACCACGTCTGGGAAATAAGCATTACTACTTACAAAAGAATCTCATAATATCCGTCAATCAGCAACGTCTGCAGCTTCGGGCGTTTCCTCTTCATGTCTATTATCTGGGGATTTAGATAAAGTTTTTGATCAGTCATATAATTGGAGCACAACTTCCACATGGTGGTGATTAAATTAGAGCACAAGAGCACCAACATACCCCCATAACAAAGAAAAAGCAGTTTGCCAGCGCTATCAGTAGCTGGCCCAAAACGTACAGGTAGTCCATCTTGTCATGCTTGAGGGGAAATGGCGGCTGCAGGGCAGAGAACAAACATCAGCAACGTTTGCACAAGTCTGTTTGGGATCGCCAAAGTGATCAATCACATAGTTTCTCTTCAGTTTCACCTCTCCATCTCTCTTATTGTAGGCCACCAAAGTGAAGATGATCAGGTACAGGAGGTAGACCAGGAAGTTGAAGAAAAACATTCGACCTGCAAACATCTTCCACTTCTCCTCCAGCAGTTGGCTCAGAGGCTCCGTCTGCAGCATCTCGTGACGGTTCTGAGAGGAGACAGGAGGAGACAGATGTTTGAGGTTGCAATAACGACAGTAGCTCCTCTGACAGGGCTTATAATACCAGAACTCACAGGAATGTCACTGTCATAGACCAGGATCTCCACGACTGAGTTGTCCTCGTACGAGTCCACAGAGGCCAGGTCGTACAGGGAGGACTGGACTGGCCCGTAGACCCACTCAGTGAATTTACGTGACAAATGTTTGGTGTCACTCTGATTGAACTCCCGTTGTAGGATGTGTGAAAAAAGCTGCAGACAAACAGAAGGAAAGCCAAAACAAAGGATTTCTGTGAAGGTTCATTCTCATTCATCTAGATAGTACATCAAGGCAAAATGAATACTGGCAATCCACTTGAATGTAATTGCATTACATTCTTATGACATGCTCAGACTCTTTATATCTACAGTTTCAGTTCACTGGATTATTCATTTTGCCTCAAGAAAATAAAATGGTTATGCCTGAATTACCAACAGGGAAAGTGATGCAGGTGCGCAGGGGGCCCCCTGGACCATCATGGGGCCCCCTGGACCATCATGGGGCATGAAAGCAATAGTTTCTCATAAAGAAAAGTGTGAAACATGTTTCTATTTCAATCCTAACAAGCGTCTCAAAATCTCAACCTAGAAACTCACAGGGCTCGATACAACACACCCATTTGAATCATCAGTGGAGCTGAGGAGCCCTGTAGTACATTTGTGCCCCTGGCATTTCAATCCAGTCATGTCTGTTCTGGCCCTGCAGATCTCCTCATATCAACCTGTAGCATTTTACCCCGTTCTTGCCGGTCTTGGCAGCCATCTTGAGAGGTGTCAGCCCTTTGTGGTTCTCGATGTCCTCCAGCTTCAGGTTTGGATGCAGTTGGGCGGTGGTCTTGAGGATGCGGTCATACATGTTGGCGATGAAGTTTGTGTTCTCCTCTGTGTTGTCGGCCACCACCACCAGGGCATGCAGCACCGTGTTGCCCTGAGAGTCTGTCTGCTTTGCCTCCGCTCGCTGGTACTCGTTCTTCATCAGGAAGTCCACCACGTCGGGCTGGTTGGTGCAGGCTGCCAGAGACAGAGGTAACTCACCTGGAGACAACACAAAGAGGGAGTCCCTTCAGGAGCATGCGTCTACATTCAGTTCATCAAAGTACAAGCATGACCTTTCACAGCAGGGCTTTGACACTGACAAATTCTTGCTACCGCTTTGAACTTAAGATATAATATTATCACTGATTTAAGAAAATATTTGACAATATTTACCGAAAAGTTAAAGGTACCTTATAGATTTTTGACCACTAGCAGCACTATAGAGCATCTCTTTTGATGAGCGATCCCTGTATTGTATATATCTTGTGTTCTACAAAGGGTCTTTTCCAAGAAGCATGTTTACAAGTTATATATACAAGTTACCTACATTTTAGTCTATGTTCCAGATTTGAGGGTATTCTGGGTTTAAAAAAGCAAACGAATCAAGATAAATCAGAAATCCTGCATATTTGTGTAGTCCCCTCTCAACATCATACATACTTTAAATGGGGCACCTCACTGATTTTACACAAGGTTTAGTTTACTTGTCATGACGACTACTACCCCGCCTGTGAAAACAGGCCTGTACAATGTCCTCTGTTGCTCTAAAGGGAGCTTTCTGAAGTCTGAAAAAAGTATCTTGATGATGACATCAGGGGCATCTCAGTTTGGGATTGAGGCTAAAAATGTCAAATCTCTTTGACCATTTTTTAAAATTTGTCCCTTGTCACCCAACTGTACGAAAGTGTAATACTAAATCACTGGAGTACTCTTTTACGTGAGTACAATATTGATCGAGGTAGCTTGTGTGTCCTTTTGTGCTGAACCCTGTGATAGTCTGAATGCTACAGGATAATTTTGTGGTGCAGTCCTGTCTTTTAATTGTGTATTTAATTAGCATTAACTAATAATATAACAATTTGTAGAAACAACCCAGCAATGACAGTTCAGCAACAGAGATGCTGCCAAACCTTTCTCATATACTGAGATATATCTCAATACATGATCTTTGTGTGAGGATCCAGAGGATGGCGCTCCTGTCTGCAGCAGCATCCACTCACCGAAGTAGAAGTTGGGGCCATCATGTGGCTGGAAGAATTTCCCGCATGCTTTGGCATGGACATCTACTCCTTTACTGACCAGGAGATTGACATAAGAAATACTCCTCCTCTCGATGGCTATGTGGAGCGCAGTCTGGCCTGTCAGAGTCACACAACAGTACATATCAGAGAACAAATCACATTTCTTTATAATCCCTTGCTGCAATTGCTTTTTTTCTAATTATTATTATTACACAAAGTCAAAGGAATGTATACACATACATGTAAAGGAAATATTAACAGTATCACCAACAACAACAACAACAACAACATATTAGAAAAGAAAAAAGAAAGAAAAAAAGTGCTTCCTGTGGTAACAGTGCATTATAGGAAAAAAGGTAGGTTCATATCCATATACATACAACCGAACTCATATATACATACATATACGCATATTGATATGGCTATATCTATATACAAACATGTACACATTACATATAGTCGCGCACACGTATTCATATACATATCCACTTACTCACACTTCCATACATAATTATTTGCTTCATTATACAACCATAACAATGAAGATATTTACATCCCCTTAGTTGATCTTTATTGACATTCCAATGTTATTTTATTTATCTATTTTTTCTCCCTTTTTAATTCCAGCCTTCACCCTGACTCAAAGCATCCCACCCACGTTCAAAAATTAAATTCTGTTCTTTATTCCTATTAACATCTTTTTCAAGAACCCACTGATACTTCGAAAACATTTTGAAACGTTCAGTGTTTAATTGCTGTCTTTCTGTAGCTCCAAATATGCTTTCCCTATCATGATGATAATGTTGTTCATGTCTTTCCCTTTTTCATCATCCCTTAAATCACCAAATTTTGTGGTTAAAAGACAACTATAAAAAATTGAATTGTAAACTGAGATCCACTCTTCAACTTTAATCCAGAATATAACAACTTCCTTACAATACCAAAATCCTCCTCACAAAATCTACACAAGTCACATTGTTAGATGCCCCATTTTTGTAGGCAAGTATATGTAGATTAGTTTTAGTTGTACATTTCTAATGTAGACATCACCAGTAGTTGTGTATATGCATGCTACCGGTGCAGCAGATATTTTTATAAGATGCATGTATAACTGATATGTTTTTTAGTTTATTTTTCTATTGTTCATCCATTTTGTATCCTTAATGGTGGGGCAACATACCATTTGTTTTGTACATAATGATAGTTTCCTTTTCCAGAGGGGTATTCCATCAACGCAGCTAAACAAAGCTGAGCTTACTTGAAAAAGCCCTAGCCTAAAGCGCTAGTTAACTCTAACCAGGCTTGAATAAACTTGCCTTGTGCGCGTGCACGGGGGACATAAGCAGCCGAGAACAGTCGATTGTCGAAAAGATGAAACTATGTCGCAAAAAAACAAGGGAAAACTAGAGCGGTGTTCTAGACAACAAACCCTGCTGATGGAACTATACGACGAATATAAAGGAGTTATCACTACAAAGGGCAATACTGCCACAATTAAGAGGACGAGGGAGGTGACTTGGCACAAAATTGGTGACAGATTAAATCTGTGCCTGAAGGCGGGTAGTGATGGCATAAAGGTTAGAAACGCGAACTTGTTGCCAGAAAATTAACTGTTCGATTCCCCGAACAGGCAGGATGAATCTGGGAGGGGAAAGTGAAATGCAGCCTTGGTCCATACATGTTGTTTTATCTTTATTTGTTAATAAATGAACATTCAGATCACTGACTGTGGCTATATTATCAGTAGGCTAGATAATATCAGATGTATGTTTAAAATGATGGTTTAGGCAACTTAAGAGAACCAACTTACCAACTACATAATCAGCTACTCTTTGACATGTTTCTCTTTCGCAGGATGTCCCTTCGATTTATAAGCGTCATTAGCGTTAAAAATTAAGAAGTTGCAGTTGGAGATGAAGAACCGGAAGGATATAAGTACAGTGGAAACCGCTTATAGTGAGCACGTCTGTCAAATATCACTACAAGCGGATGATTATTACAAGCGATTTCTTTTTCTTTATTTCTTATGCAGAATACAATCTAACTGTCATTTGTATAGCCAATTCTACATGAATATAAAGTAATGAAACGGACAGCTTCGCTATATACTGAATTTTATTGACTGTTTCAAAGTACAGTACAGCTGTTCTGTGTGTTGTTCAGTTCTTCCATCTTATGTTTCCGAACACAGACATGACAAAAGTGATGCGAGTGCGAAAAGACACTTGGTGGAACCGTCCTTTGGGAGTCTGTTTCCGTCCGTCGGACATTCTTTGACACACAGCTAAATTAAGCTTGACAGTTAGCCTGCCACGGAGCAGGCTAGTTCAAGGGTATACGTTTCCATGGTTACTGAGCTGGAACGGAACTCTCACTTAAATTAGCGAGGCTTATCAAAATAAGCCAGGCTTTTCCTTTATCCAGCTTGATGGAACAGCCCTCAGGTCTGTGGTGTAGCTGCCCAGAGTTGATTATATGTAAGAAGGTCAGAAATATTACTGAACACTTCTATAAGATCATCATAAGACATGATTTCGCCCTCACTGTTGAAAAGATCATTTCTAAATAATATTCCTTTTTCAAACATTAATTTGATAAACAAAGGCTTATTCTTAATCAAAATATTTCTATTGTGCCATAACTTTGGATTTTATAGCAGGATTCTGGTTGATGATATTGGTATTGAAACCAGCCGACTATAACCTCTTCCAAAAATCCTGATAAGTATGGAAATGACTTTCTCTTTAATATAGTAACCTGAAAACCAGCTAACTGAAGGTAAGGATTGAGTTCTTTATGGAACAAAGGATGAACAGACATCAATAACTTTGCTGAGAACCACTTCCGGATTTAAAATAAATTTAGGTATAAGGGATGCTTTCAATGCAAAGTTGACTGCCTTAAGGTTTAACAATTTAAGTCCACCATGTTTATAACCATTATATAGATAAGCTCTTTTTATCTTGTCTGGCTTACCACCCCATAAAAAACTGAACACATTCTGTTCATATTTTTCAAACAGCTCTAAGGTAATGACATAAGAATATAGATAAACTGAAGAATTACTAAAGAGTTTATCACTGTTATTTTTCCTTATAAAGTTAAATTAGCCATTCTCCAAACTTGTAACTTTCTATTGAAGTTTTCCTTTGTAATGTATTCCATGTTTTTAGGGAGATGTGTACCTAGGCCATCCGACCATTTTAATGGCAGATCACCACAGAGCTCAAAATTTGTATCCTTCAGAGACCCAATTTGCAACAGTACATTTATCACAGTTAGGTTTCAGTCTGGAAATAACAGAAAAACTGCAATTACTTTTTTGTGTCTAAAAAAAACAAAGACAGTGATGGAAAAAGTTGTTTTAAAGAATATTGTCACAGCATGTCTGCTTGAGATGGAGAATGGCAGAGATGCACAGAGAGAGAATGGGGTCAGACAAGAGAGGATTAAGTCAAATTCAAGATCCCAGATTCACAAAAAAGTTTACCTTTGTAGTAGCTGTCGGTGTAAGCTGCGTTCACAAACTCTTTAATGTCACCTATCTTCTCTGAGATGTCGATTAATAATTCCACCGTCTCGTTCTTGCCGTCTCGTAGGTGCAGCAAAGCCTTCATCAGGGCGGTTTTACCGTAGGACTGGTCTGTGGGTGTAACCACACATTTAGAGAGTTACCAGGCAGGTCAACAGTTTACTGTGAGGTGCAGTGGTTGCATCGTGGGGCTATTCACACTCACACAAGGAGTCAGAGAGTTTCTTCATGTTTTTGTGTAGATACTGGTGCAGGCCATCCAGTTTTCTGACATCCCCGCTGCCCACTGCTTCAAACAACATTTCGATGTTAAATGTCTTGCTGTCTCTCCTCTTATCGTTCTGCCTTTCACCTTGAATTCCTCTGTAAACAAAATATATTTTACAGGCAACTGGGTTACAAAAGATTTGTGCAGGTCAAGAGGTCAAGCAGCTTCACACTCCACAACAATCGCCACTGTGGGGCTTGATAATGCACAGCACCCATGGTCTAATTAGTATTAAACAAGGCAGAGATCATATTATTACTGCATGGAGAGGCTCACTTGTCAAAGTTGAGATTGAATCTAATTTGAGGCTTGGTCTCCTCCATTTCTTCCTGGTAATCAGTGTCCATGGGAGCTTTGGGCGTGTCCTGCCCCAAACCCAAAGCAGAGACCAGGCCATCCTTATTTGCCGCTTTATGTCGTGATTTCTCCTCCTCCGTCCTGTCATCTGTCTCCAGAGAAAACCCAAACATCTCTGATTTCTTCATCTTCACCTCTTGCTCTGGTGTTCTGCATGGAAATATGGCATGAAGGCATAATTCAGACAACAACCAACAGATTGAGGGAATTTAATTCTGCAGCAGGCAAAACATCCCAGTGATTATCTGAGTGTAAGGGCAAGAGGTGCTACAGGGAGTAAACATATGTGGTGAATTAATTCTCTATTACATATTTCTATTCTGAAAAGTGCATAAGACTGGGAGGTACCCTTTGTTACCCATTTTATTTGAAAAATATTGTAGGTAAATTTTCTTTGGAGCTTTTGGAACTACTAATAAAGAGACTTTTTTTTAAAATTTGCAAAGGAGTCAGTCATATCTTCTTTAGTGCAGATACTTTCTGTAAACCAGTGTTTTCAGTTGGTTGTTAGGAGCCACCATCATCTCTAAATAGGATTAACAGTGAAGGAGAGAAAAGAACACATTTCTGCAACACAATATTTTTTCACAGATGTTAATTCGCCTAAAAAATGACTTTAATTAAACAATTTGAGAAGCAAAAAAATCACACTTTGGTTGAACTTGTCACACCTAGTAGTACTAGCAGCTAGCACATTGCCTAATTTTAATGGTTCACAAGCCAAAAAGCCACTGCTGTAAACAATGCATGACAAAGTGTTCACTGTTCGTGGTTTAAGTTACTGTGTGTTTATATCATTTGTGTCTGAAACATGTTTACCACAGGGGATCACCTCTGCAGCGTGTCGCTGGCCTTTAAGGGCGCAGAAATATTTTCAAACATGTGATGTTTCACCCCCAGTAACTAACAAAGGAGTTTATTTATAAGAATATTTCCATGACAGCAGTGCACACAGCACTTGATCTAGTAGGCCAGTTCTCTGCGGAATAATCAAATTATTTACAGGGCGTTTTATGTAGAAACAGAACACTTAGTAAAATAAATGAAAAATAGTTCAGATTGTCAAAATGAAATAATAAATATTGTAATTTAAAGAAAAAACATTCACATTCAGGATAACGGGAACCTAATCTTTGGTGGCTTCTTGTTCCCCTTTTCTGTCAGAAAATGGGGAATTAGTGACTCAGAGGAACAAGACGATCACACAAGGAATATATAGCTCAGCAAGAAACAACAGATGAAAAAACAGAAGCATATCTTATTTCTACATAAGTCTATTTTGCAATGAATCACAAGATGCATTTTAACAATCACCACATCTGAATGATGACTTAAACATTTGCATTCATTGACAAAAATGGAACAACAATATTTTAAAGACAGAGATGCAAAATGTTCACACACATCTACATCTTCTAAATTGTGTGTGCAGAACCGCCTTCTTCCACTGCATGTTATCACATCCTGCTGCATTATTTATGAATCTATTGATTAAAGACATACATGTCATTTCGGTCGAAAAAGCCCTGATTTTTAGTAGAATACTCCAGCTAGAGTCTACTGATTATTAATAAAGATTATAAAGAGAGACACAGATAAATCTGTTTCCTCTGTATATCTTTATCTATTCCATATTCTCATTAGACTCATAAAACAAGCACAATCCAAGCCGTGCACTGAATCAATTTAAATGTCTACACGGCTCTACATATATGTTCAAATGTACAAAATATATGATAACAAATCACAGTAGTATGTTATAAGAGTGTACAGGATCTGAAGCAATCTAATCATTTGAAACTGATAAACAAAACCATAACACATCATTTGACTCACCAGTAATAAGTCTTCCTGTTTCAGATTGTTTTCTTTGGTCACAATCTGATCCTCAAGTCAAAAACAAAAACAAAACAGTACAGTGTCCTGTAGAAAGCCTGGTGTGCATGTCCTCTTGTGCTGCACCCTAAGATGCCCGCTTAACATAACAGATTACCAGAAACAAACCAGAGGGAGATGAAGTGACCGCCCTAGAGAATATCAGAGCACATTACTGGACCTCTGAGTGCTTAAAAGGGTCCTGTATTGACCATCTCTGCACAGACAGCAAAAATTACTACAAAGGATTCAAGCATAGTACCACATGTTATTGACGTGAACACAAAATGTGTTTTATGATTAGTTGATAAAAGAGCAGTTTAACACTGAGAAAACAGCTTTTGCTACTTTTTCATCTGACATTTAGATTATAGTGATCACAGTTTCTAATTCACTGAAGCCATTAGCTGGAGAGAAATTTCCAGCCTTCAAGGAAAGACCAGTGGCTCCTTAAAAAAATATAACATTCTTGTGTCTCTGAAAATAACTGATCATAAGTGAATAACTTACCCTTCTTGCGCTGCTTTTTGTGCCACTTCTGTTTTACATTACATTAAGAGATTCTTTTTTTATTCCATGGTGTTTCCTGTGCCTCATCTGCGTCGTGTGTAGTTTCACTTCAATGGGTGTGAGTGTCTTTGTGTGCGTGCATGCAGTGCTGCTGTGGTCCTGTGACTGCATGTTTAGTTGCAGAGTTTTTGCCTCCCAGTGTGGGCTGTAGATATGTGTTTTTTTATGAGATGTGACTATTTCCTTTCTTAAGATGACTTCCTTTTTTCACAGTTAAACTGGCGCAAATAGGTACCAACCAGCCAAATCTGTGATACTCCTGATCTCCTTCATTCCAAATGTTTCTCTGAACTCGTGTGCTTTTGTATGTAAAGATAACACCTTCCATTCAAAAATTGAGCCAGCACACTACAATATAATATATCACTCCCTACAGACTGTAGAAAGTTATGAAGCCACCAACAGCATTGATCCTAGAAATATTTCTGGTTTGCCATCATTTGTTTTGATCCTCTTCTGATGCAAAGTATAGAAGTTTTGCAAGTAATTAATAATTAAAGTATTAAGTTGTCTGTCTGGAGAGTCCATAGCAAATACTGTAGGTCCTCTTTCTAATTTTAACTTTGATGTTCTTGATTCTTACTAGATTGAATAATGAAACAAGCTACCAATCATGACAAAAACCAACTGCAGAAGCAAGGCAAGTTCTATAATCATCTCCTTGAAAACAACGATAACAAGGACTGAAAGCAACAATAACATTAAACAGACAGTAAAATAATATTTTTACTCACTGAGTAGCAGCTTAAATTCAAGAGAAGGCAAAAAAAAAGAGCAGTAATGAAATCAATCTGAATTAGACCTTGATAGACTGAGTACGGATAGTGAATGAGTACACATTAAAGGACCAGTGTGACCAGATTTAGTGGCATCTAGCAGTAAAGATGCAGATTGCAACCAACTGAATATCCCTCCCCTCCCCCTCCCTCTTCAAGCATGTAGGAGAACCTACAATGGCTGCGAAACTTGTGAAAAATGTAAAAGGCCCTCTCTAGAGCCAGTGTTTGGTTTGTCTGTTCTGGGCTACTGTAGAAACATGGCGGTGCAACATGGCGGGCTCTGTGGAAGAGGACCAGCTCCCTCTGTAGATATAAAGGGCTCATTCTAAGGCAATGAAAACACAACGATTCTTATTTTCAAGTGATTATATACTAATTAAAACATACCAATGAATATTACATTCCATTTCTGCCAAGTCCATTACAATCATTGACTGTATATAAAGATGGACGACAGGTTTCCACTTCCTACCGCTACACAAAAGTGAAGCCAAAATATCTCCTTTCCTTGGAGCTGCCATCTTGCTTGTGTGACCAGAGTCTGCACAGTACAGTCGGGTGGCGGGATGGCAGCCTGCAGGACACGCCCCCTTAGCCGTCCCGCCGTCTGACAGATGTTTGGAAAAGAAAAGAGCACTTGGACAAACATCAGCATGATAAGAACTACCTAAAATGACAAAAACTATCTTTGGGAAAAATGTATTTGACATGTACTTTGGTTTTTTAGTTTGGCTCATGTCCCCAAATATGGAGAGGGCAGGATTTATGACTTATACTGCAGCCAGCCACCAGGGGGCGATCAAGATGTTTTGGTTTCATTTTTGGGGAGCTGGTCATGATGTCCATATTTATATACAGTCAATGGTTCCAATACATACCATTAAATTCTACACACTGCACCTTTAAATTACCCATGCATCAACACATACTACTGTACTGTGCACCTCTGTTTCTTGGCCTGTCAATGGACTCAGCTGTATGATTGTTAAACCCTTCCTTGCATTAATGTGCTGATCTGGAGCCTGTATCACAAAGCCAGTGGGTTAGCCAGCTATCTTAACTCTGATTTTTACCATGGTAACCTGCACAGCTGACCTGCACCACAACAGGT
The DNA here is from genome assembly GCA_038419695.1 of Scomberomorus guttatus. Classification (NCBI taxonomy): domain Eukaryota; kingdom Metazoa; phylum Chordata; class Actinopteri; order Scombriformes; family Scombridae; genus Scomberomorus; species Scomberomorus guttatus. Next base: position 8,163,262 of record CM076460.1, read on the forward strand.
TAACTTCAAACCTGTTAACAGCCCGCCTACTGACCAATCAGATCACTGATCAGTCGTCATTCCTATAGGATCCTGAATTTGTCACTTTAGTTTGTAAAGTGACAAATACTCAACAGCAATAATGACATTTTTATCAAACAGCAAAACCAATTTGCTTTCCATGATAATTATATTACTGTAGAGATAAAAGGTATACTGTATGTGTCCTCCAAACACAGCTGCAGTTGCGACACTGCAACAGACTAATGAATGGTGATTACGGACGCGTATTAATCGCAGTTCATTTAATTCCCTGCAGGATTCCTGAGAGTATAAAAAGCTTTTACACTCACACCATCACTGCAGCTCAGGATGACATGTGGCAACTTTGAGTATTATCTTTTTAGACTCAATGAGATGATAATACACACTGTTTTCTTACATTCTAAAAATAATCCACACTCTGTTAATTAGCACAGAGCTTATACATGTAAGATTTTGTTCAGATAACCTTCATCAGGGCTTCATTTCCTTCTTCAAAGCTTTTTTTTTTTGCTCATGCTATCTGTACTTTTCCTGTCTGCTGTGGCAGCAAAAACTTTACTTTCTCTGTTTTAAAGTGCATCACTATTCATAATAGTTTGTATATCATACAACAAAAAAAGGGTTATGCATTTTCTATACTCTTAACATGTTACACTGAAAATGGCCATTGAATTTAAAAAACATGGCTTATGGCTTCTTATTCGTTTTAACTCATATCTCATATTAAGTACTTCTGTCACAGTTCTGATGATGCTGCATGTGACTGACTTGTAATTATAATTTCTGCCTCTTTCATGTAAATGCATTCATAACTGGACTGGTAACCCCAGAATTCCCCGAGCCAGTTGATAACCAGCTTTATGATACTGCTTATCCAGATTACCAATGCTGAGTCTAAGTTTAGCTTTGTGATACAGGCCCCTGCATGTGCAACAGGACAATCAGATACAAAAGCACGTATACCAATGTCTCCACCAGTCTACACTGCGTGCACAATTATTAGGCAAGTTGTATTTTTGAGGATTAATTTTGTTATTGTACAACTACAGTGCTCTTGGTCAATCCAAAATGTTAACAACCCCTCCAGCCTGAACATTTAAGTAGTAAAAGTGAAGTTTTGGCTTTCTTAAGAGAATATCTATATGTACACCACCATTATTAGGCAACTATCAGTGTGCAGAATTATTATGCAACTAAATGAAAAACAAAGATTTTCCCATCTCACTTGTTTATTTTCACCTGTTAAAGTGAGAATAATAAACAAACTCCAAATTTACAAATAAACATTTCTGAAATTTAAAAAAAAAAAAAAAACAACTCAGTGACCAATATTTCCACCCTTCTTTTCGATAACAGTCACAAGCCTTCCATTCACGGAGTCAGTCAGTTTCTTGATCTGGTCAGAATCAACTTTTTGTGCAGCTGCAACCACAGCATCCCAGACACTGTTCAGAGAGGTGTACTGTTTACCTTCACTGTAAATTTCCTGCTTAAGAAGGGCCCAAAAGTTCTCAATAGGGTTTAAGTCAGGTGAAGAAGGGGGCCATGTCATTAGTTTTTCATCTTTAGGGCCTTTACTGGCCAGCCACGCAGTGGAGTACTTTGATGCATGTGATGGAGCGTTGTCTTGCATAAAAATCAAAGTCTTCTTGAAAGATGCAGACTTTTTCCTGTACCACTGCTTGAAGAAAGTGTCTTCTAAAAATTGGCAGTAGGTCTGAGAGTTGATTTTGAGTCCATTTTCAACCCGAAAAGGTCCAACTAGCTCATCTTTAATAATACCCGCCCATACCAGTACCTCACCTCCACCTTGCTGGCGTCTGAGTCGAAGTGGAGCTCTGTGTCCGTTACTGATCCAACCCAAGCCCATCCATCTGGTCCGTAAAGAGTCACTCTCATCTCATCAATCCACAAAACCTTTGAAAAATCTGTCTTCAGATATTTCTTGGCCCATTCTTGACGTTTCAACTTATGTGTCTTGAGGTGGTCGGGTTTCAGCCTTTCTTACCTTGGCCATGTCTCTGAGAACTGAACACCTTGTACTCCTTGACACTCCAGGTAGGTTGCAGTTGTGGAATATGGCAGCACTGGAGGATAATGGGTTCCTGGTAGCTTCATGTTTGATTCTTCTCAAATCTTTGGCGGTTAATTTGCGTCTTTTCTTCACGACACGTTTCTTGCGACCCTGTTGACTAACAAAATGTCTGTGTATGCAATGACATAAAAACCATAAGATGGAGGGAACAGAGAATGACACAGTAATACCTGAGGAAAAGCATCTCCTTGATAGTTTATTTTCTGCTTGAATGCTAACATGTTAGTAAGTTGTTACACCTCATCTCACTGGCCATGCTGAAAGACCATGCAGTAATTATAAATCTGTAATCATAAATCTGTGATTTCCATCCATTTTCTGCATTTTATAGAATACCAGGAAATGATCACAGGGTTTAAAGTTCTCAGGCACCATGCCTCAACTTTAGACTTTTTCTGATGATTGAGCATCTTTGCTCTTTCATTCTGAGGACTGATGCAAAAACCTACAATTTAACTTTGATCATTTTAAACTGATGAAACATTTCATGCTATAAAACTCCACTGTCAAACAATTTTGTTGAATTATACACAGAAAAAATACCAAAAATGCAACAAAATAGACCCAGAAATGCCTGCTATATTGCAGTCACAGTGTAATCACATTTTTGAATGCATCCAGGAGGCAGTTGCAGTCAGTATGTCAGTCATTCAGTAGCTTTGTTTTTTTGGTCCTTTAACACCTTGCTGAACATACTGTAAGGTTTTGAATACACAAGACTTTTGATCCTTCTCCTGGCAAACACAGCTTTTTGCTTTTACTGAGCAAAATATGCTGCAGCATTTCAGTTTGCCTGATGTTCCTTTCTAAGCAGTGATAACGTTCGATAAGGTATGCAGAAGCAATTTAGAAAATTTTATTGAAATGTGCAAAATTCTCAGTTATGATCATGTAAACAAACAGGAATTCCTCTGTGGATTATGAGTCTGATTCAAAGTCTGTCACAGAGGACCATTGCCACACCAACAGCAGAGTCCGCATTCTGTCCATAAATCACCGGCTGAGGAAATGCCCTCTCCACTTCCTGCCTAAGCACCTCATTGCGAGCGAGGGCGCTCCCACTGCCTACGATCCTGCTGACCCCCGCCTGCTGCAGACGCTCAACGGGCATCATGGAGGTGATGTTGTCCAGGACTCCGTGGCACAGTGCCCTGGTCACGTGACCCAGAGACAGATTAGAGGCAGAGATGTTGGTCACCTGACCCAGGCACTGAGGATTGTGTCTCTCTCCCAGGATGGTAGGACTCACCCTCAGGTCGCTGGTTTCCTGATTCAGAGCACAACAAATCAGCTTCTCATATAGGCATGGCTCATTCAGCTCCGCACCTGTGAGAGATGAGAAGGAGGAAGTCAGCATTTGAATGAAAGGATCTTGCCTGGTTTTAATAGCTTTAACAAGATGCAGGAGTTTGGAGAGGCAGATATTTGATACAATACACATCTGAGCAGGCTGGATCGGTTGTTGAGTGTTTATTTCCAGAATTACACTTTATGCTCTGAAATATCAACAACATTCAGTTGCATGTGTGGATAAAATAATAAATAAATGTACATACCAAGCTCTTTCATCCAGGCAGTGAGCATCTCCACAAAAGTGGCCAGCACATTCCCTCCATTGAGTGACGCTGCCACTGCCAGGTAAGAGGAGTCGAAGTACGGGAAGAAGGAGATGGAGGAGGCAGGCTGAGGAGAGTCTGGAGGTTTGAAGTCAGCTGGCATGGCGTAAGTCAGCTGGGCCGAGGTGCTGATGTTAAGAACTAAGAAATTAGGAGAAGGATACAAACAGTTATCTAAAGAATATGAACTAACAGCAACCACCTGACATGCAAGAGATGGCGGGAAAACACGTAATCCATAATGCATTTGTTTTATGTGTGTGCTGGTTGCCCTGGTTAGCTGTAAAACACCCATTTTAAATTATTTTCATATATCCATCACAATTCTGATACACTGATCAAATGTTTTCATTACAAAAACCATATCTATAATAAATTGAAGCATTATCAGTTGATTAGTAGATGAGATGTAATGGATACAACATTGTCATCACAAAACAATGGCATGGTGCAGTCGTAATGGATTCTTTCATTTGAATTGAATAAAGTGTAAAAGGAGTAATGCATGCAGTGCATTAAGTGTGATTATCAGCCTAAGAGAGATGACTGGATTTCCTGTTTCACCTGCGTCTGTCCGCACACTCATGCAGGAGTAGACAGAGCACTGGAAGTCTCCCAGGGCGGCCCCTACTGGCGTACCAGCAGGGATGCCATGCCAGTCAGAGCACGTCTGTCCCGCCAAGCCACCAGATGGCACACACTGAGGAAGCAGGTGCAAAGGGAAGCCGGCACCCTTCAGACTAGAGCATGCACACACAGAGTGGCTGGTTATGTAGGTTACACACACCTCCACACGACTGTACAAAGTGTTAAGTGGTTGCAGTTTAAACACCAAGCAGGTAAACTATAGAACATTTAACTTGCATTTAGTACATCTACTGATGTCTCCTGCTTTAGCACAGAAATGAAGCTTGTTACATACATGTCTGTATTCCACTGGTTGGAGGACGTGTTGAAGAAGCCCCAGCTGGCTGCATTCTGAGGTGTCATCACACACCCATCCAGACCACACAACATGGACACCACATAGTCCTGGATGGTACCCGCAGCTGTGAAGTCCTCAAGGAACTCGGGCCTGCAGAAGAAACCACACATCATTAGATTTCACTGTGTGACAGCAGAAATGTATGCAGTCCAAGTGGTGCAAGGGGCTCTAAATCAGGTTTTGAAAAAGCGTGTGCCCACCTGTGTTTCATGTACCAGAGGATTGTTGCACAGCCAAACCCTGTGGCTACGCTGAGATGTGAGTCTGGTTGCGGCAGAGAGGACAGGAAGCTACTGCTGCAGCGTCCATCCTGCCAGGTGATCAGCTGACTGGCGTCTCTGGCTGTGAAGAAGTCTCCGTTGGACCAGTCACAACCTGCAAGGAGCAAGAAACATGTACAAAAAAAGACAGCAGACCTTAACTTCAGCCTTTGCCCAAACAAAATAAGTAATATCTGACTTAATGGTTTTAGTTTTGCACTGATACTAAAACACCCCTGTTGCATAGATTTTCTTAATAGATCGAGCTATGGATGCAACCAGCAGAGGGCAACATAGATTATTAAACCTTAGTGAAACAAGGCTTCATAGCAAAGCAAGTTGAGACAGAGGTCATAACTTCCTTTGGACATTAACTTTTTGTTTTTGATGTAAGAAGAAAAATTACCAGACTTACTTACTTACTCCTTACTGCCCAGCTCTTCAATCCATATTTAAAAAAACATCTTAAGGCCAAAACTGTGAATTATCTTTAGGTACAAAAGGTATTGTTAAAGGTTAACTTTGTCTAGAAGAATCACATTTATTACATTAACTGATCTACTGTATATGAAAATACATACAGTACAGTACGAAGCAGGGGACGACCTTTTGCTTAGATTTTAACACTCTGAACAACACATTCAAAATATGTTGGGTGAAATGGTTTATAATGCATGTATGTGGAATTTTAATCTCATCATTATGCATGTTCATATGGAGACTTGTAGTAACAACATGTGGACTTGCTGGAAACATTGCCTTTGTCTTCCATTGGCAGTTTCCACCCTCTGTGACCGGATTAACAAGTATCGCACAATAGATACTGAAATAATGATGCAAATTAAAAGGGAGACGAATGAATAAGTTAAAAAGCTTCATCTATTAGCGCCTTTGGAAATAGCTCAAATTTCAACTGAGGATCTGTAAACCTCTGCCATTTCATACTGAGGTTAAAAAAATTACTAAATCCTTTGTAAAAATGGGGACCCTCACATCAGAGTGTATAATGAGGGACCCTTATTATGGGCCATGGACCGGAAGAATAAAGACCATTTTAGGCAAGTGTAGATGGTGTAAATATAGGGGGCACAATATGACCAGACCAGATGCTGTAGGCTTTCATATGAAGAGCTTTCTGTCATGGGCCCTGCATGCTTCTGGGGCCGGGGCTCTTGTTTTTGACCTATCTGCATAAACACATATTATGTTTGAATTTACAAAGATTTTGCACATGTATCTACATTTTGGGGGCCAGGACCATCAAACACACTTTACTGTGTCCTCTCTAATTCTTTTACACTTTCTATATTAAATTCAATACTTTCTTCTGCTCAAACTACTCATGTAACACAGCGCTGTTGTTACACAGTTAACCACACATTGTTATGAAATGCCACAGCAGGCAGACAGTTGTTTTACCGCTCTTTGCTCTCCAGAATAAAACCCCATGCATCTGTCCAGACAGCCCGATGCTGCAGACATGCTGCAGTTTGTCTCTGGGCAGCAGGCCCACACACCGGTTCAAAGTGTCTATGATCCGGACAGTATCTTGCTCTTTGGCCTGCGAGACAGGGAAACGTAGCCAGGTTACACACAGGACAAACACAAACACACACACACACGTTTACTTAAGTCACTTTTGGAGACATTACATAGACTTAGATTCATTTTCACCCTTACCCTAACCATAACCACTACTTGCCTAACCCTAACCACTGACCCCAACTAACTGGTCTTTACTCTGAAATGTGTCCCCAAAAGTAGGATAAGTCTCACACACACACACACACACACACACACACACACACACACACACACACACACACACACACACACACACACACACACACACACACACACACACACACACACACACACACACACACACACACACACACACACTGCTATCCTTGTTAGGACATTGCATTGACTTCCATTTATTGTGGACAGCCTAACCTAAACCCTAACCTCAATTCACACCTCACTCCTATGCAGAATCTCAGAAATGACGTTTTGCCTCATTAGAACCGGGCTTTGGTCCCCATGAGGACTACGGTCCCAACAAGTTCGGTTTTTATACCGGAAAAAGTCCCAATGAGGTAACAAAAGCACACACGCGCGCACACACACAGCAGTGTTTAGTTTGCTGAGCTGCAGGGCAAAGTTGTGAAGCACGTGAACGCACTCACCTTTATCCCGCTACTGTCGTTTATATCAGACGTGGTTGGCATCGAGTGACTCGCAGTCACAGATCTGGAGTCACTTTCTAATAAAACCGCTTTAATCGAGGTGGTTCCCACGTCTAGTCCCAAGATATATGCAGCCATGACAGCTGATAGCTTTGGCTCTGTGTGGTTCTGCTGTACGACATCATGAGAAGGCAAAGTCAACACTGGTGCGTTTACGTCCAAGTAGGGAATCGGACATTCTCAATTTAGTTGGTTGTAACTACTCAAAACCAAGTAGTTCCAGTGATAAACTTTGGAAAAATCACGGTAAAATCAAGAAATGTACTTAATAATTGTTTTTGCTTGTGGCATTGATTCGAGGAGAAAAAAATTAATCACTGGCGCCAACATCGAAGAGGCTATTATAATGGCACCTCTGACAGATTAGTAGAATTTCTTTAGATATAATTCCTAATATGTCTAATTTCTTTCTCATTGTGGACTTTTTGACTCGTCAAACATTGTAGTAACAAACAATATAAACAGTGCATTTCAGGTGTGTCCTGGCTCTCTGCCACGTCTTGCTGGCAAACCTGAATGCAATGAAGTTATTACTCATTTTATCAATTACACCTATGTGTGCTTCCTGTTATAACAAGTCAAAATGTTCTCCTGTTGTGGTTTATTGGTCTATGACATCCAGAGTAAGGGAAAAGTGAAGCTCAAACATCTAACTAGGAACAAGAAGGAAAACATATTTTTGAGTAGAGGGGAACTTTAACCATTTATAAATAGCTTTAATGGATTTTAAAGCATTACAAAATTAGGCCTATGTGTATTTTGAGAAATATAAAAATGAAACAAATTAACTGTAACAGCAGTTAAATTGCTTCATTGCTATTTTTGTTTTCATCTTTTAAATCAAGCTTTGCTCTGTAGGGAAGGGCAGCTGTGCAATATTTTATTGTTTCTCCGGTGAAGAGTGACGTTTGGAAAGAAGGTATAACCTAATTGGAGAGGACTGGAGCCTAAAGACATCAAATATTGGACATGAAGCAGTGGAATTAGGGAGAGCAAGATGGCGGATTGCACAAAAGAGAAACTTTACTCAGACATGAACTTCCCCTTTAACTCCATCAAGTGGTGGGTCTGTATTAATTACACAAACAGAGACATACATATGGCATAAGAGAACAGTTCTCATATTAATCATCTTCTATTCTAAATTTTCAAACTCAAATTCTCATTGGCTCTCATTGAGTAATATTCAAACAAAACAATACATCAGTTAAACACTGGAACGAGTCATAAATGGAACTAAACAAATACGTGGCTTAATGTATAGTATAGTTAGCAGCAGGTGAGCATGTGAGCAGGTGAATGTGCAAAAAAAACAGCAGAATATGCCACAACAGGCATGCACTCTAAATTATATATAATGGGGAAAAGTCAATCAAATGTGTGTCAGTGGTGTAACACTCTGGAAGATGTAGAACACATTATCATGCATTGTAATAAATGTAATTCAGAGAAGGAGACATGAAGAAATATAGTACATGAGACAGGGCAGGAATGGAGATTAAAATCACTACTCAACTCAGGATGGGACTTCAGGGAACTCAGAAAGGGGTTGATAGGTTATATAATAGAGGCAGGATTAGGAAACAGGGTGTGATTTTTTTTGTGTGGGGTGGGCTTGTGTTTTGTTTCTTTGTTTTTCTGTAGACCAATTAGTATTCAGATAATCTAATGACATGGATCTACACACTCCAATACACTAGGTGACGGTATGCACCTTTAAAGTTGGTTTGCGATCCGCCAATAAACACAAAAAAGAAGAAGACTAGCACAGGTCCCCCCATCCCCTATCATAATTCTGAAATTTCCCACTATGGACAGTGCTTTAAACGCACCGCATGCTCACCTCCCGTTTGATGATTCCCACAACGCACTGCGGAGGAACATGGCTGACTATGTCGTCTAAACTAGAATGAATGTGCTATTTCTGGGCATTGCCGGCTGACACTTCGTCAAAACAACCTAATATCCACGTCTATGAAGCCATTCTTACAGATTATGATTGTGTAATCGCGCTGTGAGGAGCCGAAAAGTCCCTGTCAAGTTTATCTCCGGTGAGAAGCTGTCATCATTAACCGTCGGTGTTAGCATGTTAGCATGTTAGCGCTGGTGTGGCGAGAGGGTCGACATCATGCAGTTAGTGTGCTTTAAAGCTTAGTTTAATTACTACTTACTCTACTGACCACAGTCTCATCCGCTTTTGTCTCTTCTGGTGTTTAATGTGTCCGTTTCTGTCACTAGAACAAGGCTTTAAATGTACTACTCAGTTACGTTAGCAAAGCTAACATCAAGGATTGATAGTCTTTGACAAAGAAAAGCAGTCGACAGTAGTCTCATTAAATTAACGCCCCATGAGTGACATAGTTAATCTGTTAAAATATCCAAGGGAAGGTACTAACAGTAAGTCCAATGACATGTGAAAGGCCTGAACAAAATGTCTTGTCTCATGCTGTTGTAATGGCCTTGTAAGAACTACTGAACTCCTTTTAAGTACTGTAGGTTAAAAAACATTAACAATACTGCTATGTAAAAATATTCCTGTCCTGCATCTAAAATCTTACTTAAGTAAACATACTGAAGCATTATCAGCAAAATATATATATATAAAGACTCAAAAGTAAAACGTTCTCTTCATGCAGCAGACCGGTCCTATCAGTATTATCATATATTCTTATTGTTGTTATTATTATTATTATTACTATTACTGATACATTGTCAAAGCATTTCGATCTGTACCCAGTTGAGGTGAAGCTGATTTTAACCTCATTAGTTACAATTCAGTATTTTTATCTATAACCGTGGATTGTAATTTATAACCTATATGTTTTCTTCTTAAAAAGGTCTTTTCCAAATTCCCATGGCTATAATTAGTAAATGTTTTTCTAAAGCATGATTAAACATTATGTGAACTGTTGTCCAGGCCAAAACTATAATTACCTTTAGAGACAGGAGGGATTGGTCAGGGTTAAGTTTATCTATAAGAATCACACTTTTTACATTAACTGATCTGTGATAATACAAAATACATACTGTACAATATGTGACAACGTGATTTTAACCTCAGTTACAATTCAGCATTTGAATCTATGATAATGTTTTGTATTTTATAACCTGTGTGTAAAATCTTCAGATGCAAATGACTTTGTCACCCCATCTGTTAAATAAATGAAGTGGAATACAGTAAAAGTAGCAAGTACAATATTTGCATCTAAGTATAGAGCAGTATAAAACTAAAGTACTGAAATTACAAGTGCTTCTAAACTGTACTTAAGTACAACATTTGAGTAGATGTACCTAGTTTTTATTGTTAACATGTCTGAATCTCTCCTGTTGCAGCAGCTTCTTCCTGTGACACACGACCAGAGCCAACATGGCAGGAGTTGTAGCCAAGCGTGAGGGACCACAGTTCATCAGTGAAGTGGCTGTGAGGGGCAACGCCGCCGTGCTGGACTACTGCCGCACCTCCGTATCCGCTCTGTCTGGTGCGACAGCTGGCATCCTGGGGCTGACGGGACTGTATGGCTTCATTTTTTATTTCCTCTCCGCATTTCTCCTCTCTCTGCTGCTCATCCTCAAGGCTGGACGGCGGTGGAACAAATGCTTTAAATCCCGGCGGCTGCTCTTCACTGGGGGGCTCGTCGGCGGTCTTTTCACTTACGTCCTGTTCTGGACTTTCCTCTATGGAATGGTGCATGTGTACTAAGACGATCCACCACAAATAACCTGATTTATCCCCAACTAATGCTTAGTAAACCAATAATATTGTCTGTCCTGCTGTTTGTAGATAAGCCATTAGTGAAAGACTTGATTTTTCCATTATGAACTGTTGATACAGTGGAGGATGTGTCAATAATTGCCATATGCAGAATAAACTGTCCTCCTATCCTTCCTGCTTCACACTTAGCAGTGACTATAAACTTATATAACCTGTAACTCACGGTTTTTGCTCAGCATCATCAGTGCCAGGATGAGAGCCACAGCTAGTATAATGTCGGTTGTAGTGTAATATAGATCAAAATCATCCTCACAAGGTGTAAGTTCTTGGCATTACATTTCATGCACAATTCTATTGTTAGATTAAAATAAATGTGGTTACTGATTGGAATAAATACCTCTGTACAACTTGTTTGCATTCATTATTAATCAGTTTGTCTTTCAGGTATAGTGACAGTTGTTGCCATCATGAAATAAACAATACATTTGTTTCCAACAGTAAAGACTATTCAAATAAATAGAAACAGGAACAACAAACAGGAAGAGTCCATGCACTTCAACTTCTTGCACCATTGATTATCAATCAGTATATCACCAGTGAACTCGTCCACTCGTGGTAGACTCGTGGCACACGACACACTGCATTCCACAGCTTCACGAGAGCGAGTTACGTTGTGAAAGACTGTTCTGTAGCCATTGCGTGGCTGATATCAGCAACAGCCAACTCAATATACTGTACAGCAGTGTTTTAACAGGACGCTCAGATGCGTTTCACAACACAAGTACATGAAGTATTAAACTGAAACACCAACAGTTAAGACCGTTCACATTTTCTTATATATTGCTTCTAAGTGCAGTTCTTTAAAAACATTTTCTCTTTGGATGCATGCTTACAAAATAATTTCTCTCACAATCCAACATTAATTTACTATGTTTTGCTGACCAATTTAGCAGAATCTATTTATTTTTTTGACCTAATGGCCTACATTTTAGGTCCATAGTGAAGATTTGACATAATTATAAAGGGCTGCATTTTCTTTATTTTCAATGAATCCATTATATCCAGTGATTTTATAACTGTCTATAAAATAAAAACTAAGGTCCGTCATGTTACTCTAACTGGAAATGCTTAATTAGTCTGATCAACAGCCAAAAAAGCTAAAAAGTACTGTTTTTGTGACATGAAATAAGGATGTGCAATGAATTATTTACATTTCTGAGGCAGCAAATGTTTCCCTTAGTCTTAGATGAGTAATCTATATATCAAACTGCTAATTGTGTCAACATTATCACAGTACATTTTCATATCATTTATGGATATTATGGATAATCTACATCCCACCTTTGGATCCTGACCCAGCCACTGAAAACTACCTTCCCTCCTGTGTATCTACATCAGTGTCCTGGCCCAGGTGCACAGTGCAGGACAATGGATGCATTTCTCTGTGGACTGACATATCTTCACTTAGGGCAAACGTCACTCGGGCTATTGGCATGCCAGCAGTCATGCCAGTAGGTGAGAAGTGGACATGATTTGTCTCTGCAAACTTTAATTCTGTGAAGAAAAAGTGATGTGATACTTTGGCTGTGCACCTTGGGGGGAGAGAACGGCAGAGTATCGCTGTCCTGTGTTGCGCGGAATTGTGGGTCCCCGTTTCTCCACGTGCAGCTGGCTCTCCACGGTGGCTTCAGTTTCCTCCGGCTTTTTGATAGAGTTGACGGCCTCTTTCTCTGCAGCTCGTTTCCTGGGTCTCCTTTCTCGGTGTCCTGCCTTCCCATCCTTGATTTTGGTCCGGTCTCTCCTGTTGCATGCAGTAAAGCAGAGATGAGCCAATACATGTGATGATCAAGGCTGATTAAAAGCTCCAGCATTAACCTTAGTGTAAATACAGTGAATCATACTTGAAGTTGATGATTTCAAACTTTCTCTCTCGATAGAAGGAGCTCGTATTCATCATGTACAGCAGTATCAAATCACAAGCAAAGGCTCCCTGAAAGAAAGAAAAAAACATTTCTAACGGGATTTTACACATCATCGTGTGGTTATTGGTGATCATGCATCACCCTCTAGTGGCACTATAGGATGACACTTTTCAAACTTTAGGCGTCTCAGTAAATACACACCAATTATCCACTGACACATCAACAGAATATTTTAATGAATTACTCACTGCACCAAGCAGAGCAACTCCCGAGCCAATGGCAATTATTGTGGGAACAATATTGAATTTCCCAGCCTGCAAAACAAAATCAGACATTTACTGCAGTGACTATTACTGGTGTTACACTGTATTTGGTGACCCAACAGATTCTGTGACCTGCAGTGTTGGAAGAAGAACTCAGATCGTTTACTTAAGTAAAAGTATCAATACCACAATGTAAAAATACTTCATTACGTAAAATTAAGTAAAAATGCTGCGCTTAAATCCTCCTACTTAAGCTAATAAAGTAAATTTAGCTGGTAATATTTCTACTTTTACTCAAGTAAGATTTTAAATGCAGGATTTGTACTTTTAATTAAGTATATTTACATTGTGGTATTGATACTTTTACTAAAGTAAAGGATCTGAGGACTTCTTCCAACACTGCAGGTCACAGAATCTGTTGGGTCACCAAATACGGTGTAACACCAGAATCATATATTTTCCTTAGAACAAAATGTCCAGATCACTGTCATACCTTGCCGTTGACCATTATATCGAAACGAATCCCGTACACTTTATACAAATCGCGATGGGTTTTACTATCTGGATCCTTGTAATACCTGCCGTGTCTGCAGGACAAGAAATTTTGTTGATTTAAAGTGTCAAAGGTAAACAAAACAGAGATGAGGGGCTGACAGATTTACCTCTCGTTAAATGCCTGAGGAGACATACCTGAAGTTGTATCCTGATGTCTTTGAGTTTGTGTCCAAACGGGTGAAGCTGTACTGTGGTTTACACTGTGAGGAGTCCTTGTCCAGATCACAGTTCCACTCAATAAGAATACCAACAGACCCACCCTGATGGACAAAAACAAAGATTTTGTGAGCATCAGAGCAGTCTCACACGTCTTGGTTATAATGACACACATTATGTTTACCAGCATCCTTCTCAGTTATGGGAATGATTTAATTAATTGACAGGATGTAAAAAATAGACACTTACAGTATTTTGGGTTGTTTTACCATGATTACTGTGATCACAAGCCGCTAAGATGGATGCCCATGATTCTTAAATGTAATGATCTATTGGCTATGGCTTATTATCAAATGATAATTTCCGGAGCCAGGAACTGAAATCCCTCCCACACACTGTCTTAATTGCCAACATTATTACACTTAGTACCATGACAGCCATGTTTTGGAAGTCGTGTCCAGCCCAGCTGACCAGATCTCCGAGGCGGAAAATGGGGCAGTAAGGATGGTCCTCTCTGTCGTAGGAGCAATTCTTCAGGTAGCTGCTATTGGAGTTGTCAAAGAAGTTGGACCTTGGAGGTTAAGACAGAAGACATATATCTTACTGTCAGATTTTCAGGAATGAGTCTCATTTTCACACTGACCATCATGAAATGTTGAGTTTTAGGGGGTTTAAATTGTATACTTTAATCAGAGAATTGTCTCAGTTGCTTATATTGGCTTTGACCTTTTAATCTTTATCATAGGAACCATCACTGCTTATGATCGTTTACACTATTTTTCTGACTGGTTTTTGACCATGACCTAACCACACAACTTCTAACCACTTGTATTAGCAGTATGGGTATCACAGCGCTCGAAAATATTGTATTGCTAACCGTGAAACCTTTTTTAGACTTTGAGTGTCTGGACTTAAAAGCAGCAGCTTGGATAAATTTTCCTCAGCACACACACACACAAACAGCAGCATATACAGTGTGTGTTTGTCAATCAACCGTGACCACACTATTACACGCTCCGCTCTGAGAGCGCTGAGTGCAGCTGCATGTGTCACACTGTAAGATGTGTAGTGTTGCCAGGCATTTCGAGTATTTCCCATTAACAGGAATTTGTATTACCTGCCAATCCTCATTAAGCATGAGCATATCATAGATTAGTGAGGAAACATAAGAGAGATTGCTGTGTCATTAGAATAAGATCCTGACTAATGAATTAGCAATGGCTTCTGGCATCTCTCTGCTTTCCTGCAGGACTTGAACAGACGACAGCAGAGCGGGCAGACCCATCTGATCTGACACCTGTCCAGGGCAAGGCCCGCTGTCAAGGATGTCTCAGATGACTGTTTCACTGTCTCACTGAGTGCAATGCACAGGCTGTTATAAATAGAAGGCTTTCTGCACCCTAAAGTTATTTAAAGGAGCCATTGGGACACGTATATCCCTCAGCTCACTCAGTCATCCATGTCACAGTGCCTTGAAACCGTAAGCGCACCACCAATCAGCACCACTTAAAGACACTTACTTGGAGAATCCAAACTTTGGAAACCGGACGAAATTCTTGATGTAGATGGTGAAGTTTTCGGCTTCACTCAGTAAAGGCACTCTGGAAATGAAAGAGATGTGCAGTTGTGTGAAAAAAACAGAAACAAATGTGGCTGCCAGGGTGTTTTAGTAATAAATAGAACCTGTGAAATGTCTCTGTCTCTGTGAAGTATCAGAGCGAGAGTGAATGTAGTAGCACAAAATGACACATTTCCAAAGTTCTGCAAAGGAAGAGGGGAGGATTCTCACGTGGGTATCTTGTTGTATTCAACAGGACACCAGGCTTTAATCTGACAGGTCCCAGTGCTGTTTATACACAACCCAGTTTTGATTCCTGACAGGGAGAGAGCAAAGATTACTGTTAGGTGAGACTTCCTAGATAAGACAAACTGCAATACTTTTGGTTTTGTGTGATGAAATGAATATATAACAATTATTTCTTAGAGTATGTTGTTGAAACCAAAAATTACAACAGAGGGATTGAAATATAATAACTTTGTGAATAACCAAACCACATTTGTGATTCATATGTGAAACATATTCTAAGACAGTATATAATTAGAAATAAATAATACTATTATTCTTTTCATCATACAGAGCCTAGAGTAGATTTTTAGTATGAAAGATCTCAGCACCTAGAATATAATATATAAATATAAACCTGTAATTGAAGCTAAAATATGACAAAGTATTTAGAGTTTGAGCTTTTCAAGGCTTTCACAAGACTACAGTGCAATAAATACTCCTCACCATGGCCAGCTTTTACAGTCTCCCCCTCGACACAGTCATCATCACTGAAACATCGTCCGTTTGGCACATTGAAACTCTGCGAGAGGCAGAAGAGACACTGGTGCATTTGAAAATCTGTCACGGCGTTAGACTGAGATTATCAGGATGGAGACAGCACATTTAAAAATGAGCTCTGTGTACTCACCTCAGGGCATAAATCCAGCTTCTGATTGGGGGTCTCTATGTAATTTGTTATTACAAAGAACACCTGCTCGCCCTACAAAATCAAATTAGGTCCAAGCAATAAGACGGAAGAAGGAAAAGGTTAAACAAATTACACTCCCGAGAAGTTCAATATTGTTAAATCTATTCAGACTGATGCTGATGTTAATGATATCCACCAAGGCAGACACTCAATAGCCTCGACTGGGGACCCTGACGTTAATATTGTCACTGCGTAAACTGGGATTGCCTTTTTC
This sequence comes from Scomberomorus guttatus, assembly GCA_038419695.1. NCBI lineage: Eukaryota > Metazoa > Chordata > Actinopteri > Scombriformes > Scombridae > Scomberomorus > Scomberomorus guttatus. Next base: position 8,179,847 of record CM076460.1, read on the forward strand.
TAATTAATTAGATGGACAGATAGACTCACATGTGGGGGTATAACGTAGTCCTCGGGACTCCAGAGGTGGAGCCCTGTCGCAGAGCTGTTGGTCAGTGTAACACCTTTAAGCTTGGTGATGACTGAACTCTGGATGACCTCTTCTCTCTCCTGGTACCCTTTTCTCACCACAAACACCCACCTGAGAAATCCATCAAAACTTCAGGATTCCCAAGGGTTTACAGACTTATACTGAATAACTTATATCTCAATATTATTGTGTTTTTGGACATTTTTGATGTCAGTGTGATATTTGTGATCCGTTGTTGAGCAGCCTGTTCATGACCATGTGGTTGACAGCACACGTTGTAACTCATAATAATATTTAAGTGTGTTAACAAGCACGGGGCTGATGAAAGGAGTAATGTGTGAGTGTATCCTAGATATCATAGAATATTTTATGCATCTCCACTGGAGCTATTATGACCTTTTTGCACACACACACCCACATGCATGTGAGAGTGACAGCAGCATTCAATTCATATAATGCACAAAAATACCACAAAGTTGACATGGCAATACTAATCAGTGCACATGAACATGAGCAGCTCTCTATAAGCTACAGTAGCTGCCACAGAGCCAAATATGATATAGTCAGAGCCGCACTGCAGCCACTAAATCTGTCATCTCACAGTTCGTCTTAACTTTCACACACAGGTAATGTTAATGTCAAACCAGACATTGGTATTAGCCCTGCCCTGCCTGTCAGCTGCTTGGTTTTAAAAAGATTACCTCCTCTCTGTACAGCAACTTTAATCATTTCAGAAACACAAACCCTTTCTGAGAGACAACACATATCCACACTGAAGGAAAGCAAAGCGGCGCTGCCACTTTAACGTCAGTAACAAAGTAAAAAACCTTCGGCAAGCTCAACTATTTTTAACTTTGTGAATCACTTTCTAAAAGGTTACTTTACCCCATGCATAGCAAACTTTAAAAACGGGGGCATGCAATGCACCTCACCCGATTATATATCCCAGCACTGCCAGCTGGTAGAGTCTAAATAATATTCCTATTCTCCTGTTTTCGGCGATGACATATTTCGCTGTCTTGTAGTTGAGGAGAGAAAGGCCGAAGCTTCCCCAGCCAGCCATTCCTCCCGCACGGTGAGCCCGAGTGAGACAGACAGACAGACTGCAGCTCCCAGCTGATACAGCTGCTTCACTTGTCATGCAACGGGCAAACCCATTGAGAGAGAGGGGCTGCAAAACACTGCTGACCAAACACTGCTTTCTCTAAAAGACGACTACATGACATCTGAAGGGAGTGTCAAAGTCATGCTTGGTTGTAAATCCAATTAATTTTCACTGATAGCCTACTTAAGTAAAAGTATTCATTTTGCACCATTTTGCATTTTACCTCTTTGGACTTTAAACAGTTATTTATTTGAAACCATGTGAGGGGAAATGTCTCTTTAGTGGAACTGCAAACAACTCAAAGACATCTGAAACATGACAAAGAGACACAAATACACACTGATTTTTTTTTTTTGTAAGGACCCACAAGCCAAAAAGTTTGGGAACCACTGTTAATCTTTAATACTGCAGTGTAATTTATAAGCTTATCATTATGTTATTTCATGTAATTTATTACTTTTTGTAATTGATGCATTTCAATCTGAAAAGTAACTTAAGCTGTCAAATAAAAGTAGTGGAGTAAAAGTACAATATTTCCCTCTGAAATGTAGTGGAGTGGACATCAAGTAGTATAAAATGAAAATATCAAGTAAAGTACCTCAAAATTGTACTTAAGTACAGTACTTCAGTAAACGTACTTAGATACAGTCCACCACTGGTGAGGGCAGCATGCAAGTCAGTTTTGGACTCATACATACTTATATGTGCAATATATTTTTATGTTATGATTCTGTACCAACAGATAACCAGTATATAGGCTATACATAAAGTGAGTGAGACACACACATAATACAATGTCTTGATTTGTTAATAATTATTGTTTTACTACATATAATTTACTATAATACAATATATTATATATTTTCTTATATATCTGTTATCTTCATTCTGACTTTGTAGGCTCTAATACTATTATGTTGGCTACACGCCCTCATAATCCTTGCATATCATTATAGTTATCATTTAGAATTTCCTTGCTCTGTCTCTTTAATAATATTGAAAACTCCCCTCATTGCAAACACCATTTTTTTAAATTTCCCTTAACTTAGATTGAACTAATCACTTTTCCATGTCCATGACAGCTGATGTCATGTTCATCAGCTGTCTGTTACTGTGTGGCCTCCAGAAATGGCTCCGCATCTTCTGGCAGGGCGGGTGCAAAACACTACCAACCCAGCTCTGAGGATCTGCAAAGCACCTGCTGTGGACCTGAACCTATATCCATTAAAAACAATTCTGATGAACAAAAAAGCAGTTTTAAAAGGGTCCTGCTGACAGGCACTCTTGCTTTTAACCACAAATAACTACAACATCATGGGACATACAGGTGTTGGATTTTGAGAACTACTGGTAAGCTAGTGACCTCTAGTGGTCCCATGTTTCATTTCATTCTTCAATAAATGGCTTTTGAATGTTTCTTTTCAACCAGGATTCATCTTGTAGACAACTGGAGTCATGGGGTTTAAACTTGGGATGTTAAGTAGGACAAACCCCTGTTTCCAGGTTGATGAGCTAATTAATACCTGTCATGTGAAAACCAACAGTGCAGTCTATGAGATTACAAGAAATAAGATCAGTTATCTCGAAAACTGAGTAAAACCCTACATTAGTCTATACCAGATCTACAAGGCTCTGGGTTTTACTAAATTTAAGAAAAACAAAAGGAAGACACTTAACCCTTACTCTATTCTTGTCAAAGCACTTAAGCCATGTAAGATGGATGCAGGCACACTAACTTAAATACATGAGGAATCTTATATTGCTTGTTAATTGTGAAGGAAAGACCATCAAGCTAGTCAACATGGAATTATATAAAAGCTTAGATGATATAGTATAAATGTTCATCATTGACCTTTTTTACTTAACAGGGCACTAGAAGTGATAATTCATTTGATGGTGTGGTGGTAGCTGCATTATAAAAGGCAATATTTGAAAAACCATCAGCTCTGACAGTGTTCACAGTTTATACAAATGTACTAAAATATAAATAAAACAAAAACATAAATTTGAATCTCTCATCTTTTATTGGGTAAGGTCATCATGTAAATCAAGTAAAAACATGGAATCATTTATTGACCACCCCTCAGACGCAGGACAAGGTGGAGGGTTGACTCCTTCTGGATATTGTAGTCAGAGAGGGTGCGGCCGTCTTCCAGCTGCTTGCCAGCAAAGATCAGCCTCTGCTGGTCAGGGGGAATGCCTTCCTTGTCCTGGATCTTGGCCTTGACATTCTCAATGGTGTCGCTGGGCTCAACCTCCAGGGTGATGGTCTTGCCGGTGAGGGTCTTGACGAAGATCTGCATGCCACCCCTCAGACGCAGGACAAGGTGGAGGGTTGACTCCTTCTGGATGTTGTAGTCGGAGAGGGTGCGGCCATCTTCCAGCTGCTTGCCAGCAAAGATCAGCCTCTGCTGGTCAGGGGGAATGCCTTCCTTGTCCTGGATCTTGGCCTTCACGTTCTCAATGGTGTCGCTGGGCTCAACCTCCAGGGTGATGGTCTTGCCAGTAAGGGTCTTGACAAAGATCTGCATGCCGCCCCTCAGACGCAGGACAAGATGGAGGGTGGACTCCTTCTGGATGTTGTAGTCAGAGAGGGTGCGGCCATCTTCCAGCTGCTTGCCAGCAAAGATCAACCTCTGCTGGTCAGGGGGAATGCCTTCCTTGTCCTGGATCTTGGCCTTCACGTTCTCAATGGTGTCACTGGGCTCGACCTCAAGGGTGATGGTCTTGCCGGTGAGGGTCTTCACAAAGATCTGCATTTTTGCGCCTATGAAAAATGAAAGATCCACGTTACAAATACATTTTCATGTAACAAGGCCTACAGCAAAAATGACTATACTTGAAAGATACACCAAGAAGGTGTCAAATACGTTTCACCAGCCTACTATGAAATAGTGCCTGGCACATTCTTAATACAACATCTTACATTTTAAAATGTCATTATTTAAGGACTTCCTTCTGTCAACGGTCAACATTTTTAAAATCACTTGATACATACAGTATCTTTATATACCACCGCCATTGTTAGGGTATTTAGTAACCATTTTATTTTTCTACGAGTGATAATAGAGTTAATTCTACTGTACTCCCATGAAAATACTGGTAGGAAGTCGGTGTTTCGAGCACCAGCGCCATTTTAAAATAAGCCATTGTTGTTTGCCTTCGTTTTGTTCAACTAACGTTACCCGCTAATGGACGATACAGCTAGAAATGTTGTTCCATTGTTACCAGTTACCTAACTTTAGCACATGTCTTTCACGTTACAGTTGACTTAAAACATTATTCGTAAAAAAAGGTTAACTACATCAGCGTTATTAATTTAACCTAGCAACGTAATATGATGTTGTGGTTGCTAGCTAGCCTTCACAGCTGTTACCTAGCTACCGAAAGGGGACAAAAGCGACAGCAGGTAAAGTCTATGAAAGCTACAAATTAGTGACAAAATAGAAATAGATAAAATGGAATATTACTGGTGTAAAAAAAAAAAGTAAAAACGACTGTACTTACAACTTGTTTCGGTATCACGTCCAACTTCCCCTTAGAAACGCCTCTCTCTGACTGTAGTTGCCAAGGGGACAGGGTAATTTATACTACACACGTCATCGAGCGATATCCATCCGCAATTGAAAATAGTTCCTGGTTCTAGCATATAAACTATAGGTAAAAACTATAGACTATATACAAAGTATCTTTATATTCAGTCCATGGTTAAAACATTGAGTTTAGTTGATTTAATGTGGGTACATTTAGCTCTGCCATACACATAAAGCTACACAGACAATGAGAGAGTTTGCTTAAAAAAAGGAACTGTGGAATCACTTGGCGGACAAAAACCCTTTGACAGTTAATGTAAGCAAACAATGGAAAACGTAATGTAACTGATAATACCCAGGTGGTAACTAATTCATTCCCACTGCAATATAAATATAAAACTAGTGAGACTTGTTACATTTATTAGTCCTTCTACAAGCTTTCTTTAACAAGGATACTTGCTTCAGTAATTGCATTGTGAAGCGCTTCACAATACAATTGTTTAGGGTACTAAAGTGCACAAAGAAATGAATTGACACATGACTGGCCTGCGTCATTAAGACAGTCACGTGTCGTGCAGTTAAGACAATCATGACACACAAGACGTGAGTAGATCATTAGTCTGCTAACAAATGGAGACGTTTTCATTAAAACTGTTGTGACAGCAGGGGTTATCTTCTTCTTTTAGCTGTATCAACCAGGTAGCCTATAAATAATACTACATTATCACACTAAACAAGATAAATGATATGGACTAATATACTGTATCTATGAGTAACAAAACCAAGTATGTAATTTGTTTTATAATAAAAATGCTAGTACAGGTCAGACCATGTATGTCATTTATGCAGTGTTAAAAAGCTGTTTAGGTGTAACTGGCTAAACAGGTCAAGGGCCTGATACTCTTTAAGGCAGGCAAACCCACAGATTATAAAACAGGCCCACATAATAAATATACTAGATAGATTTTTCATTGCCTTTTTTTCTGTCAAACCCTTTTCTGTGAATATGAATATGTATGAAGCAGGTTGTTGTCTGAATTTAGTAAGTGGCAGGTTTCATGTAACCTGTTATTCATTCTCCTCCTCCTGACACACAAACTGAGAGCAGATTGTCAAATCAGCAGCACTATGAGATAAATGCCTGTGGCAGGATAAACAGCTGACACCCGATTACCCAGATAACAGTGTTGAGCCAGTTTAAGTTTGGATTAGATGGTAAATGCCACGGCACAATCCTTGTGCAATTCATAATCCACACTGCATTCCTCACTGTAGACTACAGTATCATCCCCATCCTCAGCCTCTTCATCAAGTAAAACATAGCTAAAGTTCTTAATGCTGGAGTGCCAAATTTGACCTGAATTGTCACTATATGCACAAAGGTTTACATTTCAATCATTTATTAGGCTGCACATTTAAAAGTATGCATTCTATTCTTTAATTTTTTGCCACTGGTTCTTGCTGATGTTATGACGTCTTCCTGAATTTAAACCCATAATGTGTTTTTTTTATCCCTTGCATGTCTAAATCATCCAGCTTCAGCATTGTAAGAGACATTTGGGCTCCTTTCTGCCTGCTAACCTCCACAGCCATAAAACAGGTTGTTTGTACTGAAATCTGATATGAACATGCTGTACCTTCAAACCTCAGTAAAAAAAAAAAAAAAAAAAAAAACATATTCATCCTTCTCTGTCTTAGAACACACAAGCACATATTGTCAACTGTTCCAGCTTAGGATAAAAAAAAACTGCAGAGTTAAGCACATTTTCTTCTTTCCTTATGCAGAAAACAATTTCCGTCTTACTGAAAGAGTGTCTTTGTTCTGTACAATTTGCATGTGCCAAGACCAAACCTTTGATGATGTCACCAAATAGCATCGTGCCTTCCATCTGTCAATTGAAAGCAAACTTTTCCCCAACACTCTTGTACCAGGTACAGAGCACATCTTTACACTCCACTTTAGTATACTTCATTATTTTACTTTGGATCTTCTGAGAGACACATGTTGGGTCTTGAACTCAATTTTTGGACCCATTTTGAGATCACCACTTCTGGTTTGTTTGCCCTTTCCTCCTCTCATCCTTCCTCTATGTAACACACCTCATGCTCAACAATAGATGGCGCCACATCTTCATTAATAAGAATTCCTTCAACCCTTTCATATGTTCTGTAGACTCAGAAACTGACCTTTGCTCTTCAGTTTCACAGTTAACCATGTTGTTGAAAGTTTTCAGTAGATCTACACTGAGCGTACGGGGCAGTCAGACCAACTCTGACAACTCAGCATTTAGACAAAACAGTAATCTGATTTAATGCAACATGAGCTGTAGGCTAGTGGTACGTTTGGTTATAAAAAGGGGGTCCAAGTAAACTAATTGCTTCTGCTCACAATTTAATTCACTGACTAGATTGAAGATTTCTTTATTGCCATTTCTTAGTTCTTGCATACGTTGAAATGAAATTCTAAAAACAGTGCACTTGCAGAATTAAATGATTTAAACAAACTTAACTACTAGAAACATAAGATTACTCAAAATATACTTAGCAAATATGTTAAAGTTTCAGAAACATAAAGGAATTATATAAATACACACGTATACAAAACTATAAAAGCCTTAAAATAGCAGCAAAGGTAAACCTGAGGTAGTGCAATGAGTTTGCAGTAAGGCATTTTACTGTTGTGAAAGTGACTGATGCAGTATGGAGATAATGCTCTTAAAGTCCAAGGCAAGTTTATTTATATAGCACATTTCAACGAGGCAATTCAAAGTGCTTTACATAGAGCATAAAAGGCATCAAGACAGAATATAAAAAGTGTCAGTTCCACTATGTGGTGTCCAGTGAGGGGTGGGGTGAGTTGCAGGTGCCAGTGTTCCACGTCCAACAACCTCAGCTTCTCCACCAGCTGTTGTGGTCTGATGATGTTGAACGCACCACCGCGTAGGAGCCTGATTATAGTTTTAATTTACACATTTTTAGTCTATACGTCTAGAGAATGCAAACATAGGTGTAGCCTATACACCATATAAAAAACCCATAGAAACCTGCTGGCTTTGGGTTTCATCTTAATAAATATGTGGGCTATTATTGACTTGTGGGTACTCCACTTGACATGGAAAGTTCTTGGGTAATATTAGCATTTATGATGTTAAAATACTGATTTTATTACCTTTCTACACAATATGCTTCTCACATTCACCGTATAACTGAAGCCTGATGTTTTTGATGATAGAAACCACTGCGTAGGCCTGTAGAAATGTGGAGGCAATAGTACGAGCAGGAAAATCCTTCATCAGTAGTTGTTTTCTTCAGCAGCTTATAATTTGCATTGGAGGCCACTAGATGTCACCACACTCCAGTTTGCCAACACTAAGGCTAATGGATATGAGCATCAATTTGTAACCCCATGTGATGTAGTTTTTACTTTTTTACATCTCTCCTCCTTTAAGTAATGATTTTTATACTTTAGTAGACCTGTGATAAAGTTTAGCTAGTACCACTTTCTTCCAGACATTAATATGAAACTTTGGTGTGTGGTATTACCAGAATTACACTATTTCATTGGCTAGGGACAATATGAAAGTTTCAATATGACCTTCACTAACACAGAGAGAATTAGTGTGTAATGAAATAAGCTAAGCTTATGAGCCTCACCATATATTTACTGATCATTAGAGAGTTTTCATTAACCAAGTTTACCTGTCATTTGCGTTACCCTGTATTTGGCTATAAAAACACAGCTAGACAAGTACCCCAAAAGGTTAATGAGAATTACTGCTCATATTGAACACACCATTGGTAGGATATTAAAAAAAAAAAACCCAGCTGGGACTCACTTGCACCCCTGCTTCTTTCCCCACTGCAGGCAAAACTAATGTTACATTCAGATATTTTACCATTTCTAATTAACACTTGACGCCCCCCCCTTAAAAAAGGCATTTTGCCCATATACTCTACTGCTGATATACATCTCATCACTGGAATTGCATCAAGAATTAACAACAAAATAGTTAAGTTTAATCCTTTATTAAGTGAGGTGCATTGAACTTTTGGTCACGTAAAGGGAAAAACACCTTTGTCATGTAACAACTTTGTAATACAGCATGTATATCATGTCATACATAGCACATTAACTTGAGACATAAAGTTAAGAACACGGAATCATGATTCACTTTTACTGCCCACCCCTCAGACGCAGGACAAGATGGAGGGTTGACTCCTTCTGGATGTTGTAGTCAGAGAGGGTGCGGCCGTCTTCCAGCTGCTTGCCAGCAAAGATCAGCCTCTGCTGGTCAGGGGGAATGCCTTCCTTGTCCTGGATCTTGGCCTTGACATTCTCAATGGTGTCACTGGGCTCGACCTCCAGGGTGATGGTCTTGCCGGTGAGGGTCTTCACAAAGATCTGCATGCCGCCCCTCAGACGCAGGACAAGGTGGAGGGTGGACTCCTTCTGGATGTTGTAGTCGGAGAGGGTGCGGCCATCTTCCAGCTGCTTGCCAGCAAAGATCAGCCTCTGCTGGTCAGGGGGAATGCCTTCCTTGTCCTGGATCTTGGCCTTGACATTCTCAATGGTGTCACTAGGCTCGACCTCCAGGGTGATGGTCTTGCCAGTGAGGGTCTTGACGAAGATCTGCATGCCACCCCTCAGACGCAGGACAAGGTGGAGGGTTGACTCCTTCTGGATGTTGTAGTCAGAGAGGGTGCGGCCGTCTTCCAGCTGCTTGCCAGCAAAGATCAGCCTCTGCTGGTCAGGGGGAATGCCTTCCTTGTCCTGGATCTTGGCCTTCACGTTCTCAATGGTGTCGCTGGGCTCGACCTCCAGGGTGATGGTCTTGCCAGTGAGGGTCTTGACGAAGATCTGCATGCCGCCCCTCAGACGCAGGACAAGGTGGAGGGTTGACTCCTTCTGGATGTTGTAGTCGGAGAGGGTGCGGCCATCTTCCAGCTGCTTGCCAGCAAAGATCAGCCTCTGCTGGTCAGGGGGAATGCCTTCCTTGTCCTGGATCTTGGCCTTCACGTTCTCAATGGTGTCGCTGGGCTCGACCTCCAGGGTGATGGTCTTGCCAGTGAGGGTCTTGACGAAGATCTGCATGCCGCCCCTCAGACGCAGGACAAGGTGGAGGGTTGACTCCTTCTGGATATTGTAGTCAGAGAGGGTGCGGCCATCTTCCAGCTGCTTGCCAGCAAAGATCAGCCTCTGCTGGTCAGGGGGAATGCCTTCCTTGTCCTGGATCTTGGCCTTCACGTTCTCAATGGTGTCGCTGGGCTCGACCTCAAGGGTGATGGTCTTGCCGGTGAGGGTCTTCACAAAGATCTGCATGCCACCCCTCAGACGCAGGACAAGATGTAGGGTGGACTCCTTCTGGATATTGTAGTCAGAGAGGGTGCGGCCGTCTTCCAGCTGCTTGCCAGCAAAGATCAGCCTCTGCTGGTCAGGGGGAATGCCTTCCTTGTCCTGGATCTTGGCCTTCACGTTCTCAATAGTGTCGCTGGGCTCGACCTCAAGGGTGATGGTCTTGCCAGTGAGGGTCTTCACAAAGATCTGCATGTTTGCACCTATGGAGAATTCAGATACATCAAATTAGAGTTTAAAACACCAAACGTTTTCTTCTACTATTATTATTATTATTAATAATAATAATAATAATAATAATAATAATAACAACAACAACAACATTCTCCATTACCTTAAATTTGGTAAAAATTGAATTAGCATTTAAATGAATATAATCTAAAACTCCTTGATTATACTAGTCAGATATTATGTTGACTTTACCTATAAATGGAAGTTGAAATTACACTAACTGTCAGCAGCTGAGCAGCCATTCCAGGTCGAGCGCCATTTTGAGATCATATTGACCTCCCTTTTGTTCGGCTAATGGACGACACTGGAAATGTCGAGTCACTGCTGTAGCTAACATCAGCTAACCTTACAGCCTCGTCGACGACGATGACTGATTGACTTAACAGCTCGTGACTAACCCATATAAAATTTAAATGAATGTGGCTAAACTACTTGGTTTTATGTAAAAATATATCGTTAATTTAAGGCATATCTAGCACTGTTAACGTTAGCTAACGTTACTATCCAGAGGTGAAACTGTAATATCATGGCGCTTGTCGCCAAACAAGATATTAGAAGATCCAGTCTATTGACTTTTCAAACGTATAATAATCACAAAGCTTTAAAAATGGAAAATTGTACTTACAGTCGCAGTACAACGCAGTAAATTCTGTTATTTGTGTGTCAGGTTGTCTTCTTATCGACTTCCGCTGAAGATCTATACTGCAGTACAGACAAACACTGTATTATATACTGGAGTTGCATACGTCATCCTACCATATCCATCCGCATTTAAAAGTAGTTCCCACCGTTCCGTAACGCACTATCAACATACAGTATTTGTTTTTTACTGTATTATTTAATTCTATAATTACACATTTACTAATAAACGTCAAAGTTTAGTCAAAAATAGAGTGTCTGAAAAACAATACTTTGACATATACTAAGCGGCGGAGTAATATATCTCTCTACACTACGGCTCCGGCTCCAGAATTTGCTAGAACCACCACAGCAACAAGAACCTTCCCCGAGCTTCTGATTGGATGGCTCAGTTGTTTGTTTGACCAGCGATTGGTTGCTGTGTAACAGTCAGTAATGTTTGATGACTAAGTTATGCTTATGACTATGGGATTATAACACCCATTTTAGCATTTCACAAGACCTAAATATATAAAAATCTTGTATAGTTCTAAGCTATTAGTGTAGTCTGTGTATCGCACACACCGTCCCATCTTCCTTCTTTCAAGAATATCATACCCATTGCAGTAATAGGAACTCCTCAAAACTAAATGACTATTCATTTATATGAAGATATGTGCAGACAGGAATTCTGTAGCAGATGGAAACGTGCTTGGTAGACATGTGCTATCAGCTGTTGTGACAGCAGGGTAAAGTATTTTAAGCTAAGAGGAAGATAACACTGCTGGCCTCTTTTACCCACCTTATTTCATTTACTGGCAATCAAATAGGCCATACACAGACCATGTATTTATAGACAACCTGAACACCACTGAAAAACATGTAATTTGATAAGCAGAATATGCTGATACTGGCCATCTGGCAAGCCTACAGTATTAGTCATGATGAAGGACTGTATGGTCATGACCTTAGTACTGAAACTGAAACAATGTTTGGGACTGAGAAACCATATTTAGTAGGCCTAAGGATATACTGTTACTTACTTAACCAACCTCAATCTATTTTCACTGAAAATATGGACACATGTTCAGATGATAGAGTAAGCTGTGGGTGGTATTTAGATATTTGTCCTTATTCTGATCATCTCGATGTACATATTGTACAGAGATCAAGTCATCACCACCACTTCAAAAGCCTCGCAACATTTTGTTTCCACACGGGACATGATATGATTATTTCTTCCCTCATAGACATATTGTAATAGATTTCTGGCTCAAACTGAATGACTTCAACAGTTCATATATTGAAATGTAATATTAACTTCAGATTTTTGTCTACCTTCCTTGTTAACAACTTGAGTAATTTATTTATTTAAGCAGAATGGTAAGCTATCCTTCTATTGTTTGAGTTACAGGAAAAGATCTTGTTCCCATGAGCATAAGACACTAACTGATGTGGTATGAAGTGAACGCCCAGGTGATACTGGAAAACTCCCTCAAATTAAATACTGCTCAAAGCCTGTGTGCAGTGACAGCAGAGCTCATCTGTAAAGTCAGTCAGACAGTTGGTACAGAGAGTTTTTGTGATATGTTCCCGGAGTGAAGTGACCCAGCTGAGTAAACATACTGAGCATCTGAGATTTAGGTCAGTGGTCTTCATAGTTTGTGGTAGTGAAAAGTACTGATTACTGTGTAACTTCATTACTGGTAACTTCAAGTACTGACCAGTGATTTGACTCCTTGCTTTTAGCTCCCATCATCATTGCAGACAGTAAACTAAATGAAATCAAAGCGCAAAAGCTCACATGGGTGTCTGTACCCTACTGGGTTTCTATTTGTGGGTCATTGCTATGATACAGCTTGGAGAGTCCTAATTTATGTATTTGGGTCAAAACATTCCCCCCCGTCCTGCACCCTGTCATATGACACCCAACCCGTGATGCAGCACGCCAGTGCTTTCCAACACAGAGCTAGGCTTCTGGCTGAACTGGTTCAACCTATGAGGAATGTGTTTGTGCAAGTCTGCTGTACTTTGCCCAGCCCCTTGCTTGGAATAATTATGGACTGTCTCAAAGTGTTCCAGGAAAAACAATCTTTTAAGCAGAAAATAAGGCTAACCCAGTGCTATGGAAGCTCACATTATTATCACATGAAATGAAAATGCACATGGCTCCGGACAACAAACTTGATGGTGGCACTTAGAGGTACCCAAATTTGAATTTAATTGGCTGATTCAATGACCGCATCGATACATGTGAATGAGTCAAAGGTGTAACTAGCTGAGAGGCTTTTAATGTAAATGTGACTCTTATCAGTCATGGACTTTGATCAGGGTCATTGTGTTTTCTTTGTAAGGGTGATTGGAACTATTTTGGGTGGGACGTCCAGTTCCACGTCAACACTTTTCACAACAAACACGTCACACCGGTTTCACCAGAACTTTCTGAAAGAGTTGGGTAAATAACATTCCTGTTCTTTTTCTTGTTGGCTTCAGAATAAGAGTAGAAAAAGGTTACCACTCCAGAATACTCAAATATGAAGAAGATATACATTTATCATGAGGGTTTGTTATTTTCTTTTTACCTACAGAATGGATCTTGTGAAACATACCGGTGGCTGCCACTGTGGGGCTGTTCGATTTGAAGTCTGGAGTTCCCCAGATCTCCATGTTTTCCATTGCAAGTATGGATATTAAATTCAATCATATGTAATTCAAGATGTTTCATCATCTTAAATAATAAATGTTTGTGTTACAAAAGAAACAAGATTGTCAAACAATATGTTATTTTAAATCTAAATTAATTGGTAGAGTTCTGCCAATTCTGCAAAATGTAATTCTGGCACAGAAACTACATTTTTAAGTTTGGGTAAAAAAAACATTCATCCCAACACACGTTAAAAGATATCTCAAACAATGTTTTGTACACTTTTTAGCAAAGCAATAAAAACTGATTCATGTCTTTTCTCCAGCTGTAGCATTTGCACAAAGAAACAAAACCATCATTTCATTGTTCCAAAACAACACTTCACACTCTTGCAGGTAGGAAACCCTGCATCCAGCAAATATATATATAATATATATAACTGATCTTAAAAATCCTAAAAGCATTTTAAATGAATGTTTTTTTGTTCCCTTCTCTCTTTTTCCAGGGGTCAGATAATCTTACCACATACACGTTTAACAGTCACGTTGCGAAACACACCTTCTGTAAAACCTGTGGGGTTCAAAGTTTCTACACGCCACGCTCCAACCCCGACGGCTACGGTATGACCACATGAACTGCTGGCACAAGACAGTCACACCATTCTCATAAGTTGTAAACTTATTTCATCATCCTGCTGTGTTAACACCAAACTCATTCTGTTGTGTTTACTGCAAAGTAACCAACCCACTCTGCTCTTTAATGCCCTATATTTATAGCATATGTATAACAGGAGTATTATGTTTACAAGAGGTGATATTTATTACAACAGTGATATCAAGAAACCACCCTTGAAACACAATATTTTGCTTTATTGAACTTGTAAAGCCAAGTTGTGATTGAAATGTGCTGGAGACAAAGGGCATATCAGTGAGCTGTCCCTTGTTGTTGTTCTCCTCCCCAGGTGTTGCTCCACACTGTTTGGATCCAGGTACTGTGCGGAGCGTCACTGTAGAGAAGTTTTGTGGGGAGAAGTGGGAAGAAAGCATGCAAGCTCACCAGAGCATCAGAGACATGTCTAAACCTGCAGCAGACGGATAGCTGAGAGAAACAAAATAACACCACTGATATAAGAATCAAACTTTTTTTTTATTTCAATCAGTAGTCTACCAGAAATAAAGTACAGTATTTTCAACAATCAAGAGAAAAAAACAAACATAAACCTTGGTCACATTCATTTAATAGTATACAGTGTTATAACTGAAAACAATAAAGATGTTTTCTGTAGCAAAAAGGCATCATAAGTTACTAATATTGTTGAATATTATTTCAAAATTATTGTGTCATGATGGAAAGTGCTTAAAATATTCAGGCAACTTTAGCCAAAAAAGGTATCAAAGAGGTCTTTATTTACTGTGAGCAAAACAGCTCATCAGATTTGTAAACAGCTACTAAATTCACTCCTACTACTGTATTCGAGTAGATAGACACTTAACAGTGTAACAATCAGTGCTTCTGGATGAGACAAACTTTTAGTAGATCTTCAGGTTCTTTGGTCCCTGTGGGATCACTTGGAACGTGTTTACGTACATGTACCGCGAGAAAGCGATGTACAGGTGACGAAACCACAGGAGTTGGGTGCGATGACAAAGCATGGCAGCCTGGCAAAGAAAAGAGGGTTGTTTGGGAGATTATATAACCTGTAACATGGTGTTGTGGGATCTCAATTAACAGCCAATAGTGGTCAAAATCTAATGCTTAGTGTAGATGTATTTCTCTATATATTAGCTTGAGTCCAAGTTGAGACACAATTTCAAACCTCAACACCTCACTTTACTGTAGTGCCTCTTTTAACGGAATCTCTACTCTTTTGCTGCTTCAGCACATATATGTACCCTTGTTTCAATGTGCGAAAAACATGTGCATCTTCTAATAGCAGACAGTGACATGTCGTGCCAACAAACTGTCTATTTCGAAGCTTACTTTGGCTTGCCTGTAGCCCTCTGAGCCAATAATACAGCAGAGACATGAGGGCAGCAGCCAGCTGAGGGGAAGCTCCAGGAAGGAGATATATTTCCTGAGGAGGCCAACAGTCACCAAGGAGAGCAAACAGCAGTCTGGGAGAGCAGACAGAGATCCAGTTAGTGGTTAATGTTCACTACAGCAGCAGACAGTTAACTAGGCCATTCCCTAAGCTGTACACTCAGGCTATTATTCCTGTGCATGAGTCTGGTGCTACTGCAGGGGAGTTGACATATAGCATACAAAAACATAGAAAAACTGGATAACCCACTACAAAAATATCACATTATATTAGAAAGCACAGACTTTCATTTTACAGAAATTTTCTACAAACTTGTCATGCAGCAGGAGTTTGTGGGGCACAAGAGGCTTAAAGCTGTTGGTAATGAGCAGGGAGCCCTGCTGTGCAGCCAGGTGACGAGGCTTTACAATCACATTGAGCCTAATTCTCTCCAAACTCCTCTAGAGGCTACAGACTAGTCAAACAGGTGAGGTGAAAACGCCTGGTCACTGTGGTAATAAATAACCTGCGAGCATGATTAATGACACCCCCGCTGTTTTTACGATTACTCACTGAAGGCTAAAGAGGCCAAGGCAGGCTGGGTCATGTTGTCCTAAATAAAGAGTGTGTTTGCTGTGGCCTCTGGACTGAGATGATAATGTCTTTCCTGCTATTCCACAACCCTCTCATATATGATTAACTACATGGGCCTACGTTGCTTGTTTCTTATCATGCTGCCTGTTCAAACTTTAATGTGGGTGTGCTCTGTGGACCTGCATGTTTACCAAACCAGCAAAGTAATGAGATCTCTGTTACAACATGTTGCCCCTTCTCTGTCCTACTTTTCCTTTCATATCCTGTTTAAAAAACCCCGGATGGGCGTCATCATGAGACACAACCTTTCAAAAGTAAGATTTCAGTGATTCTGAACAGTTTCTAGGACAACATTTGCATACATTTTGATTATGCCTGGACAGTAAAGATGCCCTCAAAGAAAAGAAGGAAAGGTACACTAATTTTAATATCTGGCAGCAAAAGACAGTATGAAATAATGGACATTTGGAATGACAACATCATAGTTTGAGGGCAACACAGTTGAAAGCAAAACAATAGTACTGCAAATGGTGTTTCGAATATCCAGCTGGCCTCCTGCTGCCACCAGCAGACCAAAATGTATAGAGACAGAAGACTCATGCAGCCCTTTTGAACAGAAGAGGGCGCTGCACATTAACAAAATACCTCATCTGAGCCAGTATTTACCAGTACTTTCCAGGGTTCTCAGTGTGGAAAATGCAGACTGGGGGGAGAGGCAGTGCTTCTCATGTGAGGAAGTCATTTCTGTCTTGTCTGATTTTGAAGCATAAAGTGCTACCTAAAGATGAATAATTAATAAGACCTTTGTTCAGTGCGTGTATGCATTGTCATCATAACTCAAATGTAGATATAGTCAAACCAGCATAACCAGTTATCTGCTGTTGATCACTCGACTGTTTCTACTGGAGCAAAGTTCCTTGCTCAAGAGTTTTTACTTTTACAGACAACTTTTCTAAGAGTGACCTGTAAATCCACAAAGACCTGTGATACTATTGTCACATATAAATATATAAACAGAAAGTTTTCTTTGTGTTGAACCTACCATTGGGTACCTGTCCGGTTGCAGCGATGTGGCTGCAGGTGAAGAAAGGAACAATGTTACCCACTGAAAATGTCACAAGTGCAAACATTGTTATTTAAGAGATGATACAACTTACTGACAGGATTTATGTTGGCAACAAAAACTGGCCAGTGTTATATTTCGAATTGCCAATATCTGACAAAGGTGTTTTGGTCTCACTGATAACAACACAGATGGGTAAGACGTCAATGACTATAAACTTATGCAGTGCTGCAGCCTCAGTCTCACTACAATAACTCATCTTTAAGTCTCGGTGGTAGCAAAGTCAAGTTTTCCTCCAAACGTGCATTTATGTACACAATAGCTCTTAATGATGACAAAAAAACTAAACCCAACAGCAAACCCTTGATATTTAGACAACTGTGAAACTAGTACACAGCCCCTCTGGCTTCAGCCTAATGGGAATCATGAGATGTGATTTGAAGAGCTCGTATCTTATCAACAGATGAGGCCCACAGATTGACAGAGAGACATATAGGCTCAGTGAGGGAAAAGATCACGACTAACACAGCAGACAATTAAGGCATTGGTGCAATATGGCGACAGCAATGTAAACTTCACTGTGCAAAACTGCAAAACACTTTCAAGTGTTTTTTTTTCACTCCAAAAAAAAAAAAAAAAAAAAAAAAAAAGTCTGATGCAACTTGCTTGGTCTGCCTCTCCAAACCAGAGCTTCCCTCCCACCTCACCACTTCAGGAACAAGATTTACTGCTGCTCTCTGGGGACTGTGTTTGGATGACCTCCCAGCTATATGTAACAGACCAATTCTGAAAAACATGGTGTGCGTGTGTGTGCGCCTTTGTGGGGAAACATTTTGGAGAAATGGATGTTGATGTAAGTCTTAAGTGTTTTGCATGTTCTAGGAGAGAGTTTTATGATTGTGGAGTGGGCAAGTTGTGGGGTTTTTTTTAAAAACTGTTTTTCTGATGGCAAAGCCTTAAAATGCAGTCCGTACCTGACAGCTTTATAGATGGCTGTGTGATTGGCATGGCCGCTCACTCCTCTTCCATCGAAGGTCAGCACCTGAAACAACAAAATATCTCACTGTGTGGGTGAAAAGCCAGAATCTGGGTATCTAAAAGTGAGCAAAGGCAAAAACAGAGAGAGATTTTTCTTGGGTTAGTGGAAGGGTTTCTGTGTCTGACTGTGGAGCTGCTTGGCAGCTGACAACTGATATTTAAAAGCCTTTTTCTGTGTGCATGCTTGCACACCAGAGGAAGCAAGTGAAAAAAAAAATCAGGTCAAAGGGAAAGAAAAACTGCTTGACTAAAGACTTGGCATTTGCTATGTTAAGGCGTATTTTACCATGACTATGCCATTGCAATCAAGCATAAATTTAATCCCCCAAACACCACATATTATAAGTGACTTGTGAACTATGAGTCTATCGTTCTTGCTGGCTTATATACAGAAAAGCAAGGTCTAGTGAAGACTGAGAAAGACCAAAGGAACAATATTATTCTGTTTAAGAGCAGGAAAATGAACTACTTTTCACATCTAGTTGTTGTTATGTCTGTGCGTTTTTCCAGCTTATATTTGTTACAGGATGTTTATCTGACTGACATGATTCTCTAGTGTACTTTTTGCTAATGGACAGGATGGGAGGAGACGGTGTACTGGTTTGTCATCTTTGATAACAAAAAAACAGAGATCAACAAATATAAGATAGAAGAAATAGAGAGTTCACTTCTCAATCATCTTCTGTAAAGATCTGTGGGTTTTTATAGATGTACTCTGTTGGTCAGAGCTGATTCACTATTTTTAACCTTGTTGAGATAGACCAGATAAAAGAAATCTTTAAATTTGCAACATTCCCATTAGCTAATAGTGCGGAACTTGCACTGGGGCTGATAACAATCTCTCTGTAAACACAGAAATTGAATCCAATCCATCCTTTCTACTGCAGCAGAGGTCCATTTCCTCGGGTTTTTAGGGAGGCTCAAAATACAGTCTGGGTTTGAACAAAAAGAAAAGGCGGCTGACAGGATTATTACACAGACCGCAGTGAGACTGGGATAATGAGCTAGGAAACTGTGGTGCCAAAACATATGGTAAACACAAAACAAAACAATACACAGATTTCTTACACACAATGACAGGGAAATTGTGTGTTAACGTCAAACAGGAAATGACAGAAAAGCCACTGCTTTGAAAAGCAAGAATTTGAAAAGCACAGAGCAGAGCGTACCATGTTGAAAGAGTGAGCTCTTATGTGTTTCACAATTACAGAGGAGACCAAGGAGACGCTCCATTCTGCTTTGGGATCGTCTGGAAGTTTTCTGGAGGGGAAAGAAAGGGATGCTGGTTATCTACCCAGTTGTAGTAATATTACAGCAGTGTCACTGGAACTGAAATCATACAACACAACATAAACCTGCCGGATGTTTCTTAAGCTGAGCAGTCTTATTCCTTTCCCATCAGCAGATATCTGCACAGTGAAGCTTTAGCCAAGCATTTGCAAAAGGGCAAGGGAGTGCTGGGAAGTCTGGAGGTTAAGGGTGGAGACAACAGAGCATACATCAAACATTGCTAGTCCAATATCTTAGCCTACTAAACATGCATAGAATCCTTTTTTGGCAAGACTAAAAGACAAGTTTCCCCCTCAGTTTGTAAAATAAAGCTTTGCTTTCTATGGTTGTTCAACTTTCACCCTTAACTCAAGAGAAACTCTCCTGCTGGGCCAGTTCACACAGTTCACATAACTAAAACAAAGTCCTGAGTGTTTCATTTCAAGTGGAGCAAATCTAGTTTTCTCACCAGCTATCAGTTCTCTGCTTTATGTTGATCAAAAACACAACCAACAAGAGAGACTGACATCACCCCTGCTGAATGACAGTTTGAAGTAAACTGTTGGGGTGTTGGGTTGACAAGATAAGGAGAAAGATCAATTGTTGTTGTACACTTGGACATGGGTGGCGCACGTGACAGTGCGTGTATGCATGCATGCATACGTATATGTAAGTGCAAAAAGTGGGGGTTGGTGTGGGGGACGTGACAACAGTTGTTCCCCTCCCCTTAGTTGCAAACAATGAGCCAGGGCAGTTGAACTCGTAGAGGGAAGTGATGGATTATGGCCACAAATCTATTGGCTGCCAGGGATGTGAGGGTCAGGCTTTGGTGTAAGGGGTGGGGTGTCGGGGTCGGCTATGTCAAAGGGAGGGGCGGAGGGTCGGGGGTTCAGAGATAGTTGAAAACTGTCTGTCATCGAGTGAATGCACTGCTGTGACACTCTGATACCAGTGACCTACATATCATAAGGGCTGTG
Organism: Scomberomorus guttatus; assembly: GCA_038419695.1. NCBI lineage: Eukaryota > Metazoa > Chordata > Actinopteri > Scombriformes > Scombridae > Scomberomorus > Scomberomorus guttatus. Next base: position 8,200,361 of record CM076460.1, read on the forward strand.
TAGGGCTGGACGATATGGCCAAAAAATTAATTTTTCACAATTCATGATTTAATCTAGATTTTTCTTGTTTTTCACTAAAACCATTCAAAGTGTTTTCCTTATTAAAATGAAAAAAACAACAACAACAAAAAAACAAATAAGACTGTATCAATTAGTCTGCCTATGTGTTCAATAACAGTTGTTCAAGAAGAACAAATAATATCACTTGTACGGCTCTCATTATTGTTTTTTCTGGTTGTTTTTTAACTTATAAATATCTACATAAATACATGACAGTATTATAAGCTATTTCAGTGAGTTTGTCTTTTGGTGAAATGCTATGAAATGCATGTTCTGTGTAGATGAGTGACTTGAGTGGATTGGGGCTTGTTTTACAGAGTGCTTAGCAGCTGTATATTATAACAGTCGTAGTTTAAACCACGAATTTACAATTCAGCTGTTTTTTGGATCGTTTTAAAACGTAAATTCAAATTAATGGATTTATCGCTGTGCTCTAGGATTGTGTGTGTTTTTTGGATGAGGATGGCACTGTGAAATTATATCTTATCTAAACCAATGTTAAATGCAGTCTAAATTAATAAAACACAAGTCTAGTGTCCTCATTTCTGTCTGCTTTAGACTTTTAAAAATAAGTTGAGGATTTAGTGAGAATTTGGCCAAAGTGCATGAATATTAACTACCATTATATCATACTGTGTTCACAGCTTGGCTTCACTGCAGCCCTATCTGTGCTGTTAATGTTACGTGGTTTTCCCACTGTTGCATTTATTCATTTATTATTTTAGACATTTTGCCTTGCCAACCGTAGCTAAGCACAAGCCTACAGGGAGGGAGGGAGGGGTGGAGAAAAATGAACAAAAGATATAAGACACCTGACCTTTCTGAGGCAGGATGCAGGCTGAGTGTCAGCTTCGCCATGGCAACGGTGCAAAATGTCCTAAAGTAACCTTCCCAGCTCCCCTTTGTAGCTTTGCATGTGGATGTCTAATTGCTTGCAGGCATCTGTATGCAGTTGCTGAACTTTGGCCCAGTAAGGGGATTCTGTGTGTGTGTGCGTGTATGTGTGTGTGTGTGTGAGAGAGAGGGCTTGTTTAGTCTGGTCACATGGACCACAGGCCTGTGAAACTGCCAGACTTCTGTCCACACAGTCAGATTATATGTCCTGCTGCGAATGGCTGAGATGCCACTACATGCTGACAGTATACCCACAGTATCCCAGTGTAATAAGGCAGCTACAACTGCAGTAATAACACCAAATAGGCTCATGTTTCACAATGATTTACTGACATTTGTGGTTGCAGGTTTTGCCAGTATTCACTGGTGTTGTGGTAATAAACTGTCATGAAAAGAACCATGGAAATAATGCTGTTAGTGTTGTTTTGAAAGTAAGTTGTGCAGAAAAACAGCAGTCTAATGTGACAAAATTACAGTTTGCTGCTGGCTGCAAGATTCAGTAAATGGGAAAAGCAACTGTTTGACTATGTGGAGGCCAGTGTGTGGTGACAAATGTATCTAGAATAAAAGCACAGCCAGAGGTCAGTGGCAGGGCTGGAACATCTCCCCACTATTTACTGCACCCTGCCATGTGCTTATAAATCAGCTGGGGCTATTTTTACCGCTGATCAATGTATATTTAAACCCGGTGTGGGGATAGAGTGTTACTGCAGTAAATACGGCTTTACTTGCCAGAAGCTAGTGCTGAGCTCTGTTTACACATCCCTATTGAGAATTACACCCCTCCAATCAAAAACAAAAGCTTTTCAGTTTGCGATTTGCTTCTGAGCAAAGATTTTGAACTAAAAATCAATCTGAAGTATGTTATCATGAACAGAGTCAAATTATTAAATTCAGAAAGAAATGTGGCAAGTGAGGCTTCAGCTCAGACTGATGGATAATGTAATGAAGAAGTGACATGGTTGGGTTTGTGCAGTGAGCAGCTATAATCGAGTCCAGGGAGCAGACAGAGGTCAAGCCAGTGCAAGTGGAGAGGCAGCAGAGCGTGCTCAGATCGAGCTTGATCACAAAGGCCCCAACATGCACTGGGGCCCCAGATACTGTCAACACAGCTGTCCTATTCAGTGAGCATTAAAGGAAAAATCCAATTTAGAAACAGAATTCATGTGTTATTCCTGTCATCTTAGAGAACTAGGCTATAGTTATGAGTGAGCAAGTCTCACCCAGAGCTGTCATCATGAAACATTACCTGCGCTGTGCGCTAGACTTTTGTTGTGGAGTTGCGACAGATTCAGTGCATCACACTGCCTTCATGAATGAGGTTCTAGTAAATACACATAGCTAATAGTGCAAAAAAATACAACATAACAATCATATATTCTGCTAATTAATACTTTCCCCCTCATTTCTAATACAGCTTTAACAGGTTTGAGGTTTTTCTCAAACCTGTTGAGACCCCCTCCATACATATTTTAAGATGTATATAAAATACATCAAAATACACAATAATACCTTTTCAAGAAAAAAGGTTCAATTATCTAATTAAAATCTTTAAAATGACATCTCCTTCTCCCTCATAAAAAATTTCAGTATCTATGAATATGTAAATATTGTTCATTTGAAATTTAACTGCTGGACACAAGATGTCTACTACGTCACTGTAAAGTCCATTCTCAGTGTTCCACATCACACTTGTGTAAATGGCCTCCGAGCCCATGATTGGCTCCAAAGTAGTTGTGACGTCACAAATCATGCCCGTAGGTACACGCCTTAAACTTTTGGTGAGTACAGAGAAAATTTCCACTTTCAGCAGATGAATGTGAAAACAGCCTTCTAGTGTCAAACTCTGCACAGACATCATTCTGCACAGTGAAGCTCAAACATCCAACTGTAGGAATGAGGAAAAAAAACAACACATTTTTGAGTGAAGGGGGACTTTAAAAATCTCAAACCTGTGATGTCACTCAATTGTATGAAGACAATAATGAATTCTTATAACAAGATGATTTGTATCAGAAATGGTCATATGTATGTTCACTGATTATATTCATTTCAACAAAGATTCTAAGTGTCAATACAAGAACAAATGACTCATTAATATGGATTTTTGTAACACTGTAAAGACAAAGCCTGTGAGGCTAAGTGAAAAGTCCAACTTTGTAGTCAGTGAGAAGTGTCAAGAAGTAAAACCCAGCTTGGTAACCAAACTGGCAAATATTTTGAATGTCTGAAGAGCTAAATTCAGGCCTTTGATAGAATCACATGAAAATCCCAGCTCTTGAGCATAGGTGCTCATTGTTTTAGGCTTGACATTATCGTTGAAAACCTACCAAAACAATAGAGATTTGTCTGGAAATCAGCACAGGCAGCATACTGCAACTACTGTACATCAGCTACTCTCACCTGTAGTCATTATCATCTAACCCTGCATCCATCACAACTAGGGACGCACTGATCCAACTTTTTCAGTCTCTATACCGATATCAATAAGCTGTATGCCTCACTGTGTGGAAGAGACTGGGATCATTCTTTTATGTGTAAGGCAGCATCGGGCTGCACTTAAACATTGATTTCCTAAAACAAAATGTAACAAATAAATACATAGATATAAATGTACTGAATTGTTATTTATTAAAATAATGGTATCCGAAACCAGATCGGCCCATTGTCACCGATACCCGATCCAGCCATTTCAGTCAGTATCGGACCGATATCAGTATTGGTGCATCTCTAATCACAACTCTACATGGGTTTGTAGGAAAAAACAAGAAAAACATTGATTTAGTCTCTATACAACATTAATTTCCCAAACTACTGAAGCTTACAGGGCCATTCTTTCACAGATACAAAAACAGAAGACATTATTGCTATGTGGATCCAAAATCCAATATTTTTAAAAATATCTTCTACAGTTACCTCATTCACAACAGAGCGGTGGGTTCATAAAGCCAAAGTAGTTGTCAGTGAGAAAATATAGGAAATAATGAGGTATGAAATTGAACTTTGCAGTTATTTTAAGACAAAACACTTTTTGAGATAAAAGACAGCATAGACGTGTGGTAGAGGAGAAAGACGGAAAGATAGTCCTGTTCAGATCAATAGTTTGTAAAAGATTGATGTGGAATTGTTTAGTGATGCAAATGACTTTTTTATGACATTTTCATGGACATGTGTGTATCTATTTTTACCATCCGTTTTATCTTAATGAGTATAGTCCAAATATTAGAAACACCGCTTAGTCTTATCAAGCAGCAGCACAAAGTACAGCCTCCAAAATGACCATAAAGTTAAATCAACAACTCTCTTACAGTTTCAACAAAAACTGACCTTGATGAAGGTCAGATTTATTGCAGGGTTGTAAATACTGCGTAAATCCAACTGATAAGATGCAAACGCCTTTTGTTTCTATTCAAAAAGTAACCTCAAAGAGTAGATAGCTACAGTTCTACTGGGTTTTTGTGTGCATTTCTGTGTTAGTTAAACTTTAAAACACATCTCTATAACATTAAGCAGTGCTCCACTATTGTGCATTTTGAGGTGCAAACATGAAAAGATTAACTGGCCACCAGCTACTGCATTGCATCTTCTTCTTTCTTTGTGCACAATAACATGGCCAGTAAGAAAAACAGGGAGAGGTCAAGTCAAGGATGTACATCTGCACATACTTGGGCAGAGAAGGTTAAAAGAAAAGCCAAAGTGTGGCTAGCCATGTACACACACATACAAAGAGAAAAACAGTTTGGAATGACCTACATTAGTAGTGCTCAGTGCGTTGCCAAAATGTATCCCACAGTCCTTGGCAGTTGGCTTCAGCAGACATGGACAAGAGGAGGAGGGGAGGGACAGAGGGAGAGAGAGCGAGTGTGGTTGAGAGTGAGCAGGGGGCTGGGGGTTCTCAAAGTGCTGATTAGGTGTGTGTTTTGGGCAAACAACAGAATACAAAGAAAGGGAAAATGGGCTACACTCCAGTTCAGCAGAAGTGCAGACAGCACTAAGATCAAAGTTCAGCAATATTCTGTGTGCACAAGATGATAAAACGGTGAAGTCTGTGTGTGTGTGTTTAAAGAAAAAACACACACACACACACACAGACACACACAGACACACACACACACACACACACACACACACACACACACAGACACACACACACACACACACACACACAAACAGTGTTCTCTAGGGCAGACAACCCGGGCATGCTGCCAGCTTATTACTGCGAGTTCCAGGTTAGTGCCAGAGTTCATGCAGCTCTCCTGGTGAACCAACATGTAGAGACTCACATGTAGGCAGCCTGGAGGTTCTTAGAAACTCAAAACATTTTCAAGAGAAGCTGCAGGGTTGATCCATGGAAAAAAAAAAAATCCCCCTTTTCAACATCACCTTTTACCACTACTTTCTCTGTAACTTGACCTTGCCAATAGCCAGAGCCAGGAGACTGAAAGTCTTACAGCTGCATCAACAACAAAACAAAATAAAACAGAATACAGAAGAAAACAGAAGAAGAGCGAGCTCCACAAGTATTTGGACAACAGTATAGTTTGGATTTAGGGTCTGGATCTCAGTTCTGCTCCCCGCTTTGAATGTGGAATGACAATGTCTATGAGTGAAGTTTGTTTTAACTTGGTGGCATTTACAGCCTCACTGAAAGAACTAAAGCTGTTTCTGTGCATGATTTATGGCATTTTATGGTGATAAAAGTATTTGAACAAATGAATATTTTACTCAGTAACCACTGTTCCTTTGCGGTCCAAAAAATCCTTACCATGTATTTGCTTCAATAATTCTCTGAGGTACTGTAGTATGTGGTTCTGAAACACAGCTGGAATGTGCAACTGTTTTCGTTCCACTAATTTTTCTACACAGCTCCACAAGAATATTGTTGGGGAACCACTGACAATACAAGAGACACTGATAAAAAAAAAAAAAAAGCGGATTGACACTTGTATGGTATGTAACTCCAAATTGACCTAAAAATTTGTTTTCAGCAACCTGGCTGAGCGGCTACTGATGATGAATGAGGGACCAAAAAAATAATAGATTAATTTAGTAGTGAAGAGGAAAAAGATGTCACTTGACTAATAGACAATTACCTCCTCAGAAATATTGTTAACCAGCCTTATGATGACAGACTGCTAAGAGCTCAGTGTGAACATTACAGGCAGAATTACTCAAATATAATGGTTCAACTAAGCAGAACTTATTTCACTAACTTGTAAAATAAGTTGTAAACAAAAAAAACATAGTTTTAGTTAACTTTAATTATATTCTGAGAACTTGTTTTGCTATACATTTGAGACAGATATACTGTAGAAATATAAATATATACATCGATGTCAGTCTAGGATTTTAAAGCTTTTTAGGGGGCTGTGTGTCTCACAGGGCAGACCTATCAATGAGGCCTACTCATTTATTTCCCCTGTGACACAGAGAGGTAATACATCAGGCCAGGCTGGATTGTGGTGCTCTGTTGTGGTGAGAATGGAAGGATGGGGTTTGTGGTCAACTCTCTTTTTGTTCTGATAGACCATGGGTGGTGGGGAGGGGACTGATGGGGTCCAACAGGCAGAAATGTTGAGACCAGACTCTTGAACTGAAGTTTTGTTTTTACAATTAGGTTTAAATCATATGAAGAGGCAGCAACGCACATGTACAATATAAACATGTGTAAAACACTAATCTGAATCTTCGACAGCACAAATTATTACAAGGCAACACAATCGCAGTGCTTTCAACATGAAATTCAGATATAATTTGTACATTATGTGTAAAATGGCTGCTTACTTATGGTCTGTTATGGTGATTCTGGAGGCTGGTATCCCCAACACGGCACAGCTGTTGAGAAGTTCTTGCTTACGCTGAGTTCCTTGATTGTAGTAGTTTCCTGTTTGATATTTAGGGGACAAATTAGGCTGTAATTTGTCATAGTGCTTCATTATTCTGAAATATCATGTTCAATCCAGATCAGCTCCAACATCAGCTGATCTGGATTTATATTCAATTCAGTGTTCTACAGATGTGAAAAGTGTTTAATTATATTCTTTTAAGTACATAAATGGATATTGAGACGATGCTGGAGTTAGCTTCTGATTCAGTGTTAAGGGAAACATAAATAATGATATTCAGCGGCTGATTCTCTTTTTTCACCACTTACACTTATGAAAGAGCGTTAGACATTGTAGCAAAAGCTTTAATGCTGTTTAAACCCACTTTCAGATTTGTAAAACCTTTATTTTACTTATTAAAACTGAAAAAGGGCGATTTCACTGATATTTCTCAATCCAGACCACATTAGATTAGGTTTAGATCCGGATCAAAAACCACTATACTTAGATTTATCAAATCTGGACTAGATTAACAAGGAAATTCCAGACACTCATTAAAACACAGTTTCAGATTTGTGAAACCTTTATTCTATTTGTAAAAACAGAAAAAAAAGGGCGATTTCACTGATATTGCCCTATCCAGACCACATTAGACCAGGTCCAGATGAAAAACCACTTTCCTACTTAGACTTGTCAAATCTTAATAATAATAATCTAGTCCAGATTTGACAGGTCTAAGTATAGTGGTTTTTGATCTGGGCCTGGTCTAATGTGGTCTGGGCGGAAAAATATCAGTGAAATCACCCTTATTTCTGTTTTCACAAGCAAAATGAAGGTTTCACAAATCTGAAAGTGGGTTTAAACAGTGTTAAGGCTTTTGCTACAATGTCTAACACTTTTTCATAAGTGTAAGTGTTGAAAAAACGGAGAATCAGCCGCTAAATATCATAATTATGTTTCCCTTAACTCCGAATCGGAAGCTGACTCCAGCGTCGTGATATTGAGTCTTTGATTTTAACAAACATTCAACAACTCTTGAGCTTAAGAAAACATTGTAACTATTGACAAAACCAAGCCAGTGTTTTAGGAGAGGTGCTATTGCACTTTCCTTTAAGGCAATCTTACTTTTATGTGTTGTCACCTAGTTTCTGTTAACTCATTTGACTAAAAAACACGTAATAATACTAGCAAACGTTAACTAGCAGCAAGCCACACGACTAATGATTCTCTCTATAACTTTATATGAACTTGTTAACGTTATTTGTGGAAACAACACCACTGTACCTTCAGATAAACACAGCAAATGGACGCTGGCTTTTAACTCAACGAGTCGTATAATCGTTGGCGCGAAGAACATACATTCATCATCCGGATGCGCAGTTACGATCAGAGCGGTGACGTTAGCGCCGTTTGACTCAATGCATGATGAAATGTTCGTTACGTGTTTCAATGACTTCAACAATGTTCGCCGATGTCGACGGAAAATGCATTTTATCCAAATCAGATAGGACAAAAGTATGAAGACAGCCAGGTAAATAATCATTATTTTGACCGTTACCGTAAACACTCCGTGTAAAAACAAAAAGTCTTAAATGCAATTGGTTCCACATGTATAAAAAAAATACAAAACATGCAGCCTGCTGACGAGTTCATCAGTGAATGCAGTAAGTAAAATAACGAAATCCTAAAAAAGCGATAGCTGCACAATTGTAACACCATATTAGTGTGTTTTAGTCACTTAAAGTCACTGTCGCTCTCTCAGTTCATTTGCATTTATATCAACTTCTTATGTAATGATTATGATATGGAATATTTTTTTTATGAAATATTGAAATAAGAGGAATGTAGGAGAAAGTAATATAAATCAAGCTTAAGCTGTGTTATTGAAAGTGAAAATTAACAACCACCAGAAACATCACCGTGTTTGAGGGGACGGTTTAACTGTCACACTGCATTTTCCTTGCAGGTATATATAAACGTCCACATTTAAGATTTTAATGGTTTATCTAAAGAACTGCATAAAAGTCAGATTACTTTGTAAATCTGTGCATTATAGTTTTCTTCATACATACACACGTGTTGAGGAGTGCCAGTACCCTGTGGATTGAACTGAGTAGGGGTAATTTATTTTATCCTGTCAGGACATCGACCGACAAATGCGGCGCAGCCTTCAGTCTGCCCAGCCGTCCACAGCCCGTAACCCGCGGATTTACAATCAACAACTGACACATATTTGTGCCCAGGGACACCGTTCTCTCCCTTCGGTATATTTTCTAAATATGAGGTGAGTACAAATCGCGTATATACAGCAAAGCAACATGTCTAATTAGCACGATATTTAAGCGCTCCGGTCTACGCTGAAAATCTGCCTTGCAAGATGGCGACGTGGTTGAGAATTGAAAGGTGAAACACAGGCTAAGTTAGCCAGCTAGCGACAACAACAACATCTTAAACGTCGTGTTAGTACACTGGAGGGCTAAAGTGGCATATATACTTTTGAGTCGACGTTTATTATTGTGCATGTTTTTGGTGCATTTCCGGACAAGCTCTCTGTTGTGGAAGTAAACCCATCCCCCCTCAAGATAAGCTACAAATCCTATTGCGTTTATATGATAGTGTGGTGTTAAAAGACAACAATAACAACACACAGCAGCAGGATTTCTCACTGCCAGGCTGTGTGTGGGGCTATAAAGTTCATCACGGCAACTGGGTTTGCATGGAGCTCATCAGATCAGAGACACCATTGTAAATGCTGTCTAAAATTAACTGTGAAACGATGAAAGCTAACCAAACGCAGTGTAAGATTCATAACCTGAAAACTACATGCATCTACTCCCAAAAATGCATTAAACCACGATGGGAATTACAATAAGACTGCTGGGAATGATAGATGAAGGGTAACACCAAATATACTAGAGCCACTAATTCTTTGAGCTTTCTGTAACGTTACAGAGTGTGAATACATCTAACCAACCACATTTATGCGTCATGTTAAAGGTGGTGAGAAAGAGATACAGCATATATGTATTTTGAGAAGGTCAAATGAATGATTCCTATCACTGATTTCAAGTTGTCATGGTTTCAAGTTGAGAAACAAGTTATGGGTACTTGGGTCACTAACCAGAGTAGCAACAGCTGGGTATGAAGCATATTCTTATTATTGTGCTTACCCAGTTGCTGTGAATAATAAAGATTCATGCCTTGCTAAGCAGGGAGGATGCTGTGATATAGGCTTGAACCCCAGAGATCTGTTTTCTTTTTCTTTTATTCATAGGGAGTAAAGTTGAACAAGTCATCTGGTTGCAATACTTGGAGCCAAAGAATTGCAAGAATTTTAGTTTCCTGTGTCACTGATTGTCAGCCATACGGGTAAATATTTGGTAATCACCTCATGGTACAATTCAAGTTCATCATTTTTAAGCAAGGATTAAATTTATTTATGGAAATTATACATTTCAGTTATAATTGAAATTCAACTCAACTTAACTTTTTGTCCGATTGGGAAAATTTGTAAACTTGTGAAAAATTTCTACATTCTCAGTGTCACAAAAACAGCTTATGTTTGCATTTGCTGTAAACTTAGGTTTAACCTCTGAGATCTGAATCTTCCTGCTACATAGATTGCATTGCTAGCTAAATGCAGTAAAACTAAAGTCAGTCTGACTCTAAATTTGAGTGTAGAAGTCACATGGAAGCATAAAGAGAAGCCTAATATTCATAAACACAGAGGAGACTATGTGGGAGCTATTGAAAACCATTGCAAATAAAATCAAGTGTAGAAAAATTAGAAAAAAATCACCATCTACCAGCAGCATTGACTGAGACTTGTTTTTTTTTTTTTTACAAGTCAGGTCATGAAGACACTGTTGATATTTTTATTTGCATTGCTGAAATTGTGGAAGTGGATCTCGAATTCTGGGAACACCAAACCTGTCTGCGGATTTAAAAAACAAAATAACAGCTTCCTTCTCTTGGTTATGATGGCAATAGTTGTAGCTTTCCCAACCCTGAAGTTAGCGTCGTAATGTCTTGGCATGGTGGTCATGCTAGAATAAAAATGACAGAGCCCGCAGGACACAGACTCATTTGATGGATCACTGTGAAGAGTGATAAAAAGGGCCAGGAAAAGTGATTGTTCTAAACTGACACACCAAAATGTTTTTCCCCAAAAGGCAAAATAATTTGTAGTTTACACTTGAATGTTTAGAAAGTGTCCTACATTTTATTCAACAAAATGTTGTGATTAAAGTGACTTTATTTGAATGGATCTCATTTGTTCTAGCTGACAGTCAGCTAAACTACTTTTGGATTTGAGCAAGGAAGTTCATATCTTTAGATTACATTTGGATAGTTTTTTCAGTTGTATTAATTTGATTGTATTTTTAAATCACATACAGACTCTTTATTGTGAATCTCCTAAGCATTACATTAATTTGCAACATGTATGTTTGCAGATAATGCTGCCTAAATTGTTTATTATGTTTATTAACATAAAATAATTATATTCAACATTCCTGCAAAATGTTAACTGGCAACATTTTTCTTGCTACGATAATACAGAACCAACAATACCTACTTTTTCCAACAAAATCTACGCCTACGTTTTGTTTTTGTTTTATTGTTTTTTTAAATATATTTTTTGGGCATTTTTAAGTCTTTATTACAGCGACAGTAGAGAGTAGACAGCAAACAAGGGGGAGAGAGAGAGACTAGGGTCCTGTTCACATCTTGGCATTAAAATGCATCTTGGGTGATCCGATCACAAGCGGACAGCTCTAAGTACAGGTGTGAATGCACCCATGACGCATTGAGGACACATTGAGATCTGATCAGTCAGATTGATTTTAGAGGTGGTCTGGGCTGCATGTTGCCACATTCTTTTAGCAGTGTGTACGCAAATGTGTCCTTGGCCACATTGAAGGACCACCTACTCAACTGAGGTCATCTGCACAAATGGAAGTACGTATTCATTTGCACGCCAATGGTGCAAAACAAGAAGAAAAAGGAGCCACAACAGGCAAAATAGATCATTGTGGATGGAGTTCACATGAAACACGCTGTCTGATTTCCATGTAGGCTGAAGAGTTTTGATTTTGCCAGCGTGCCAAGGTCTCTGCAAACTTCTTTTTCTTCTTCTTTTAATTTCTGGCAGACTAGGTACAGGAAGTGCATTGCTGCCTCCCGCCGGTTAAAAACAACAACGGATTTGTTCTTTGCAAACGGAAATGATGTACGTGTTTATTTGCATATAGAGCGGGGAAGTGAGATCTGATCACAAGTGGTCACTCGAGACGCATGTGGAGACGCATTCTAATGCCAGGTGTGAACAGACGTACTGAGCTGCCCACTTGTGATCGGATCACCCAAGACGCATGTTAATGCCAGGTGTGAACAGGGCCTAGGAGGGTGACATGCAACAAAGGTCCGCTGCCGGAATCGAACTGCGGACGTTGCGGTTACTGCTGCTAAGTTGAGGCAAATTACTCAGTCAAGGTTGGGGAGGATCTGAATGTTTGGTGGATGAAGTGAATATAAAAAAGTTGTGGTCCTGATGATGCAGCCACTTTTGAATAAATCAAATGTAATATCTTATTATTGTGACAACAGCTCCACATACATTATAGACAGCTTTGACAAGCTAAAAAACCCTAATATCAAGTCAAGTTAACTCTGTTATCTGTGCTCAAAGAGCAGGCCCCTGTCCTTTCCACCCACAGAAAGACTGTTTTGCTGTTTCCTAGAGCTGCAGCTGCTTTAATGCACCAGTTGTACACATTCTGTTTCAAGGCCTTGACTTTAATGCAGGGATTTAATAAGTTATAGAGTGTTGTATTTTGGCTTTGATTCTAACCCTTTGACCTTCATTGTCAAACACCGATATCACCAAGCCACTGCTTTAGGCCTGTATTAGAGAATTTCTTGAGAAAAATGATAATGTATAAATATACTATCATATGATGACAAGATAATCAGTTACTGTCAATCTAACTTAGTTTATTGATTTCATCTTGTTTGGCAGATTCTCTTTATCTTATTCTTTCTCATGCAGAAAGATAATTTCTGTAAATATCTAAAATGTGACATAAAAAAAAATAAATGTGATGTTTCCTGTCTTGCTGCAGGTGGTTTGTGTCTCCAAACATGGTCTAGCTGAAACCTCTGATCCGTGAAGCAGCAGCAGCCCGCTTGCACTGAGTCAGGATGTCCAGTAGCTCGGGCTACCCCCCCAGCCAGGGGAACTTCAGCAGCGAGCAGAGCCGATACCCACCACATTCTGTCCAGTACACCTTCAGCGGCTCGCGCCACCAACAGGTAAAGCCTTATTTGTTTTTTGCGAGAGGGGGGCATTTTCTGGCTGTATTAGATAGCTGTAGTGGAGAGATGACACAAAGTGAAGGAGAGAGTGATACAACAAGGTCCCAGGCCGTATTGGAATTGGAGATGTTGCAGTTTGAAATCTGAATTTTGGCTTGAGATTTTCTGCAATTGAGTGTAGGGTGTGACATGAGGATATTAGGAATGAAAACTATTTAACTGTAACAATGGTACTGCACTAGGAACTCTGGTATAAAATTGCATTTTTTTTGACCACTGTATACATAATCTGCTCTGTAAATCAGGTCCTGTTTTCTTCTCTGACCAGAAAACCAGAAACCAAATGGGAGACATTTATATTCTTCAATTCTTTGGATTCATGATGGCTTCCCCTAGTTTTACATTATTTTGATTAAATACCATTCTTTTATCCGCCTATGTAGCTGGAGACCTTATTTCAATCCAGCAAATGAAATCTTGCATAAAGCGATAATGTGCCGTTCTATCATAGGCAGAGCAGACGGTCGCACAGAGCCTGATAGCATCCTGCTACACAACACAAGAGCCACAGACTGAACAACAACCCACATTAGCTTTCCTGCTGAAGTCTCCTTATATAACTTACATCAACACACGTCTTGCACGTCCTGCACTTTAGCTTGTTGATGAAGTTACCAAACAAACATTTGCCGTACATTAAACAGCATCTAAACATACCTGGTGTGATCTTCAAAATTCCTGCTAACGTCACACGGTCTGCCCTTGATTTGCAGCTATACCTTTTTGTTTGCTTTGTCTCCGTTCTGTACGATGTAACACTGGTAGCCTGCTAGCCTGCTGTCGGACAGTTGGACTTTAACCATAACCAGGTCAGGGTTTAAACGGGGTAGCGCGTTGCGATTGTTATGAATGGACCAATCCTGACAGAAGATTTGAGGCAGTTTCAGCCTGATTTTCTAATGGGTTTGGGTTGGACAATTATTGACTAATTAAATTGAAGGTTTTGCATTTACATAAATTAATGGGATATGTTTTATTTTTGACAGTAGCTGAATATTATACTGTATTTGTTTTTAATTATTTAATTGTGATTTGGGGCTCAGGTGAGGCAGCAAAAAAAGAACAGCGGGTTTAGGTTCAGGCTCAGCATTCGTGGGTTGGGATCAGACTTTTAATTTAGGCACCTGCAGAGCGGTACTGATTGCGTGGGTTAAGAACTTGTTGCAGTGAAGTGCAACGGCCAAGTAACTTAAAATTTGAAGCTCGGTGATCAAACGACTTCATTTGTACTAAATGTATGAACATGTTGTGAGGCAGTCTAGGAAGACGTTCAGAGAGATTTGTTGAACAAGGCCTTTGGGCTGCACCTTAAAACTGTGTTGACAGTAAATCCAAATAGGTAATGCGTGTTCACTGACCTCTTCGCAACTGATTTGCAGCTACATACTGAAAATTAAACGGAGGTGGTGGTCTCACGTAGCTTGTCATGTTCTGTGTGGCTTCAGCATAAGGGCTTTTGGTTTTTCAAACCCTGCTGGAGCTGCAATAGTATTTTCACTACGTAGGCAACCTGCAAATGAAATGTGACTGCATTTGCTATGCTTGCCTGCTATGGTGGCATTCTTGTTGGTTTTGAGTCTAGTTTTAGTAACATTTTAACTCAAACAAAATACTAATTTAATGTGAAGAAATACATTCTGAATTCAATATTTGTAGAAATGAGGTACATTTACAGGTTTATTAATTACACTGAAGTTGTAAGGAGTTTTTTGTAAAATTAAATTAAAATAAAGGTGAACAGATAATCATAGGGAACAAATATTGGTGATATTTAATTCAGTCATACTTGTACAGCTCTATGATGTTTGTATAGTATTTACAAGTGTGTGTGCTCCTTTGACTGTTGTGAATATTGGATAATGTCTGGGAGCCATTTTGAATGACTTACTTCTTAGAAGCTTACTTTCACAGAAAATTGTGAGCGATACATTTCTGGGCATTTGGATTGTTTGCTTAAATCTGGGACAAAACTGGAGTTTGGAAATGTTTCCTGTAACTGCATTTGCTTGTTCAGGTTGGAGGTCACTCTGTGCTGATAACATTTATGTGTTCTTTACTCAATAGCTTTTTGATAAATGCTTTGGAGTATTTAAAAAGGTTTAATCAATTTTCTTGACATCAACAAAATTAATTTTAGCTGGCCAGATAGGAGCAGTGCTACTGACTGTGGCGATTTCATCATTGTCCACTGACTGATGAGATGTTTGACCACTTCTGGACCAGCCCTTGTTCCACAGTGTACTATTACAAATGGTTTTATTTCATTTATCTTTCTGATAAGCTTAGACATAATATTGTGGTATTGTGTTCTTATTCTAAGCTACATGGGCCTCTCTTCCTGTACATGCGGATAACTTTGAGAACCTTGTTATTTGAACAGGTAGTGTTTAGTATTCAGATGCTAATGTTGTGTCTATGTCCTATATTCTGCAGTTGTTGAATGCTAAGAAATGCCCCATTTCCTTCATTTAGCAGTGCTGCCTTTATTAGATTGAGTACAGCAGAGATCTTAAATGAAGTGGGTAAGGGGGTGAGGGGGGGTAACATGCAACAAAGGTCCCCAGCTGGACTCAGACCGGAGACGTTGCTCTTCAGAAGACATTTAACAGTGCTCACAGCCCAATACACCGTCAACGCAGTTACTTGTGCAAATTAGGAGAAAAAAAGACTCCTCAGGTCAGTTACATGTGTAAAGCGTGAGCGAAGTACGAACCATTACGCAGCCTGTATTGGTTAAAATTGAAGCGTACGTGTTGCGTCAGATGGGTGTGAGACGTACAACTAGTGAGAGACAGAGTGCTCTCAGAGTGTGTGAGTTGCCTGGTGTAGACGAGACTTGCCTCACTGTAAACGTGATTTGGTTGTTGCATCTGTGAAGTGCTTTTTGATAATGGTACCTTTGCAGTAACTCATACATGTTTTGTTTTTTGTTTTTTTTTCTTTTCTGGTCAGCAGATCTCCTCTCCTCCATACTGTTGTGTGCTGTGTGACCTTGATCAGATTGCTTTATAAAGTGTTTTGTGTTGTGTACGTCTTGCCTGTAGGATTTCACCGTCCCAGACTATCGGACTCACATGCAGGATCCCCAGGGTCGGAGAAGACCATCTTTACTGTCTGAATTCCACCCTGGAACTGAAAGGTAAGGGCTTCACTTCATATATCTGACCTGCTGCCTAAATATCTAACAGATGATGCATCCATGTATTTGCCATCCAGATTAGAGGTTTCTAAATTCTGCATTGTATAGCAGTTTTTTCCATTTTTGCACTCCCTCAGGGATGCCGTGGATAACCCCAGATTACAGTTTGGGAGCCATTTATGTAGACAGCTGGGTGTGACTACATCTGTAAATGTGAGTTCTTGTTTACTTCTGTTCATTAGGCCTCCAGAGAGACGCCATGGATACGAACAGCAGTTTCACTCCGTCACAGCCCAGCCTGAACATGAAGTCTTGGAGTCTAAACGCCCTCGCATGGAGACTGTTGCTGAGTCCCACATCACCCGCACCCCTCCCACCGCTGGGGGTATTGTCCTGCCCATGCCCCACACAGTACAGGACAGCCTCAGAGCCACTGTGGAGGTCAAAAAGGTGGGTCCTGTTCCTCTTCATCTACTTTTGAAAAACCAAGAAGTCACAGTTAGTCGCAGTTGTGCTTTTGTCCTTTAAGAGACAAACTGAGATGGATCATATTATGGTTTACAGTCTCCTCATAGTGAGACAGAACTTTTCTGTATGTTTTATAATATCAACATGTGTTGGTGTATACTATTAGAGATCAATACAGTACCCAACAAAATGTAGGACCTTATGCGACACTGCCTCACTGCTTCTTGAAGTGTAAATAATATGTTATGAGACAGGGCTGACTCATTCAGTTTGTACAGAATTTGTAGTTTTTGTGAACTCAATGAACCTTTTTTTTTTTTTTTTTTTTTAATTTTGTCAGGAGTCTCAGTTCACTGTCAAAGTGGAGTCTGCGTCCCCAGGAGGACATACACTACACATGGGGGAAGAGCAGGACACTTCACCTTCCAAACTATCCAAGGAGGAGCTGATCCAGAGTATGGACCGCGTGGACAGAGAGATTGCTAAAGTGGAGCAGCAGATTTTCAAGCTGAAGAAAAAGCAGGTTGGTTACCCAGTGAGACCCTTTGTCTCTGAACATGCATCAAACACAATGGGTGTTATGTAAGAAAACTTGGCACAAGTAACAATTCCACTTGGTTTTTTTTAGTTAAGCAATAACCCATGAGGTTACCAGTGAGGTAATTTAGAACAGAAATGATGAGTTGTTAAGCCACAAATATGAATGACTTACTGCTTTTATAAAATCATGTGTAATTATAAACCACCAAAATAGAAGTTTTAAAGGTCCTGTTGTTGATTTATGTTTAGTGTAATAATTACAATTTGAAAGAGCAGGTTTGACAGTGGCTGTATCTGAAATGGGTTTTACTTGCATTGCCATCAGAGCTTCAGAACCAGGCATGAATGTGTTCAAGTATAATGAAGTGACATAGACGTAAATAAATATATAGCCACAGGAGAGTCATAGCAGGCCAGCGGTGTATGCAGAGCGACGTCACAATCAGACCTGAGGGTCAGGTTGAAGTGACAAATGTAACAAGTTGTAGTCATGTCAGTAATCTTAATTCATAGCATTGGCAAAATATAATTTTGGATTAAAATAATCTCAAATTTGATAGTTTTCCAGCAGTCTTTGGAGTTCCCTCCTGGAAAAATCTGATGTTCTGTCTCTCTGGTACTTATGATAACAGGCCCCATGCAGTGTTGCACTTTGTCTCTCAAAATTTCTCTGTTTCAAGTGCTGCAGTTTTTCATCACCCTATCTTCCTGTCTGGATTAGCTTGTTTTTAATCTAGTTTGTGGCTGTTTTTCTGCTGCTATCTTTTTTGGAATTTTCGTCTCATTAGATAGGAATGTAAGCTGAGCTTTGCTGGGAGAGAGTTTTTCAGTCTGTGTTTTCCCAAGATTTTCAGGGATTTATTTGTTTATTTGAGGCATTTCAGGAACTCCTAATCTCATCCCTGTAACCTGGTAGTTTACATAACCTTTAACTTGTAAACATTGACCCACCAAACACTCACCAGTTCAGCTTGTCTGTCAGCATCAGCATGGTCCTGATGGCAAAAACCTTCATGTCTGTTAATAAAAAAAAAAAAAAAAAAAAAAAAAAGTGTTGTACTTGAACAAGCCTGTAGAGAATAATCTGATAATGCCTGCATAGGCTCAGATGTCAGAAGCTAAGATCAGATCAACACAGTGTAGATTAGCTACAAATCCAATTAAACCAGCACCTTTATCACCGTAAGGGTAGTGATGTAGCAGTGGAGCGAAAAACACTCGGCTACAAATCCAGACTCCACTAATGTTGCCAGAAATTCACACAGGTCACCCTTTTAGGTGTAATTGTATGTAAACGGTTCCTCAACCATCGTAAGGAGGCAAAAACACCTTCAGCGAGACTGGTGGGTCAAATATAAAACCCACAAGCTAATACGGCACACAATAGCAATTCACCTGCAATGAACAGAGACGCTAAGCAGGTAAGTTAGCAAGGCACGCCCACTAGGGGAAATAAAGTTGTCTACTTGCCTGGAAAAGTGCAATGCTCGGAATTTTCGGCAAAACTCCGTAACCAATAGGTTACGAGGCTACTGGCATAGGTGGCAAAGCACAGATGCTAGCTAATTCTAACAAACAAACACGACCTGCGCGTTTAGGCGAGAAGATGAAAAGGAGACCACTGCTGGCCCCTTTATCAGGTTGCTTGTGTCACCCAGGTAACACGTGTGACTTTGTTGGAATTACGTCTCGACCTCCTGCGCATGCATGCGAAGCATATCCAGGTATTTCATACCATCTCTGGCGGTAATCCAGAATTCATAGAACCTTAGTTACATTCCTAACTCTCTTTGTGTTTTCCACCATGTGTTCAGTATGAACACGAATACAGATAAAGACCGTACAAAATGTTTAATTGAGTCATGTATAGAAGAAAAGAGGTCTCATGTATGTCATGTATGATGTGTGTCTTGTCTTGTGTACTATTGGTTAAAAATATTTTGTGTTTTCTCTTAGCAACAACTAGAAGAGGAAGCAGCAAAGCCAGTGGAGCCAGAAAAGCCAGTGACCCCTCCCCCGGTGGAGCACAAACACCGCAGCATAGTCCAGATCATCTACGATGAGAACAGGGTTAGTCGTCTGCTGCAAACACCAAGACACACCAGCAACAAGCATTTGTTCTTCTCAGTTCTCTTTTGTCAATGTGTTTGTGTTGTAAACAATTCCTGCTATTCATTTTTTTTTTTTATCATCTCTGTGCTGCATCAAAGTTTTTGTTTTTCCACTGGCCTAGATTAGCCCACTTAAGTCATGCTGAGCCACGCAAAGCCGAGAACACATGCACTTCCACTGCACCCTCACAGCAGGGGATACCTAAGGCGAACCACACTCTCGTGGCCCTGCTTAGTAGCATGGCAGACCACGGCCAACCAGTGATGGTCTCCTCTCTCAAACTAAGCCATTTCTTGCACTAAACTGACGGCTGAACACGTGTTTTTATGTTTCTCGGTGTTAGCGCTCAGTACTTTTGTATCTTCTAACTGAATCTCTGTGGTTTGGTGTTTATTTTCTCTATGTTCTGTTTGTACTTTCAGACATCAGCCCTATTTTACTGTTAATTGACTGGAGCTGTGTTAAGTTACTGCTGATACAAACTCAACATTTCCTGCTGTTGCTGTGTCACATTAAAGTTGTCCACTAGCAAACCAGCAGGAGGGTTTGGTGTTTTGTCACAGTTAGTGTAACTGAAAGCGTTGCTGTTGTACAACAACACAACATATTCAGCACTATTTGTTCAGCAGGTCTGTTTTAAATGTCGCAGGGAGGAATAGTACAAGCAGAGACGACCACAGTAAGCTGTTGGTTAAAGAGCTGGAAATGACTGGCTCTTCTGCGGTGTGTGTGTGTGTGTGTGTGTGTGTGTGGGCAAACCAACACACCTCTAATATGTCATCAATGAATTTTACTTTGCTGTGCTGTGGGAGTGTGCACCATTTTCTCACAGCTCAGCTCAGCATGAGTAACCCCACCCCTGTTGAAAAATGGCCTTTGGCGTAGCAAAGTGTTAATTTTCAGAAATAATTTTGGGCGTCTGCTGTTGGGATATGTTGGAATGTCTTGTGGCTTTTTTTTTTTTTTTTTTTTTTTTTTTTTGCATCATTGATGTTTTGAAGGCAGTAGTGTGAGAAAGTAAGCATGTATTTTTGTCAGATATTTCCTATATTATTATATTACCTATATTATTTTTGTTTAACTTTGTTAAATCAATTAAGAATACACATAATCAAAAGTCAAGTGCAGAGGCAGGCCTCATTATCTGTATTTCAGCCGAACAATAGGGGAGTGAGTGAGTGTGTGTTTATGGAGGTCACTGTAGTTCATGTCTGTCAGACAATGTTGTGGTAGGAGAGTGCTGCGACACGCCTTCCTTCCCAGTCTGCCATTAACCCTTTAGGCTATAAAGCTGCTCCAGCTCTGTGAAAAGCATTTAGGCGTTGGTTGTTTGTCTCAGTCTGTACATGGAGGCTTATCAAAAGTTTTTTTTAAAAAAAAGTTATTCAACATCTTTCTGATGAGCTTGAATAAGTTGACAGTCTGCTATAATCCAGGAAATCTGTTGTTGCCAACCCTATTAATTATGCTGCAGTGGGAACATTCTTTCTTCATTTTTTATTTATTTTTTTCTTGTATCCTTTCAGGCGGGTGCAGCTGTTCAGTTTTCAAATGTATCAAATACCGAAGCTCATACTTCAAGAACAAATGTCATGCATCTAAAAATGTTCAAGCGAGCATCCATTTTTTTTCTTCATGATTTTTATATTATTGAAGTTTATTTTGAGTTCATGATTTTCCTGAATTGTTGCCCTTTATAGTTACAGTAATCAATTGGAAAATTTAAACTGCTGTAAAAATGTAACAGTGCATGGCCACATTTAAGTACTTTGTTAATTGAAGCTTCCTTTTATGCTATAACCAATTAAAATGTCTCAAATATTACATTTCTTTATAACCAAGATATAATGTTGATCTTCACATGCAATGTTTTTCTAGGTAGAAATGTTTCATTTTTGAATTTGTGTTTTTTTTTTTTCCTTAGAAAAAAGCTGAAGAGGCCCATAAAATACTGGAAGGTCTTGGTCCTAAGGTTGAGCTGGTATGTTATGTAATGGTTAATAACATATTTTGTCCTTGCATGACCTTTTGAGGAAGAAGTAATGCTTAGATCAGTAGCAAATTAGATATCACTACTTGCCTAATGGCTAATGACTAATCCACTACCTGTCTCTGGTCTTCTTTTTCACTTCTTAGCCCCTGTACAATCAGCCTTCAGACACAAAGGTGTACCATGACAACATCAAAACGTGAGTATCTACATTTGTTACATGGATTTGCATTAGAAGTGCAAGAACACAGCAGCGGACATGATGCTTACCACGTTAACAGCATAGGAACCATCTCACCTAGAGGTAATGCTGACCTCAGTGCCATAAACTCAGCTGATAAACCTGCCTAATCTGATTGCTGCGTCACCCGACTGAGTTGCCCTACTGACACCAAGGAGAGTGATTGAGAAAGGAAGTAAAAGGGCGTACATGTGTCTCGGTTAGGTGTGTTTAACGTAGGGTTGTGTTTGGGGTTGAAGGCCAGGCCGTCTAGGATCTAGAAACCCTTATCAGCGTGTACCTTGAGAGCGGCCCATCTGACTCAGTCTTTTATCAGGACAGAGACCACCTCTGTGTGAATCTGCTGTACACACACGCTTTCAGGGTCAGCTCTCTCACTATTCTCTCCCCACACGCCGCCATCATGTGTAAACAAATGAGTTCCCAGTATTTTGTACCTGCCACTGTGCAAATAAACAGTGTCCATGATGTTTTTTCAGGGGTGAAACAATAATCAAGTTATCTTCCTCAAAGAATTTACTTAGGTACTCTTGTAGTAGCTAAAGAATTGACTACGTCTTGCCTTTGTACTGAAATAATATTACTTTTTTAATGTGATGTGCAATTCTGTATGCTTTCTGGAAAATGCCACAATAATTTTGCTAATGAACACTATAATATCTCCATTTCACTGAATAAGTGTTGTTCTCTTCTAGCAACCAAGTCATGAGGAAGAAGCTGATTTTGTTTTTTAAGAGGAGGAACCACGCTCGTAAACAAAGGGTAAGTGTCCCCGCTGTTAAGAAAGAGTGGTGGAAGTTCTAGCTATTTGTGTGAGTGCTCTGGACACAACATTAGCAGCGCCACCCATTCTGGTGGTCAGTGTAATGGCCATATCATATCTGACTGTTTGCATTACGATGACCTCAGCTGACCAGAGGAAATATTATTGGTCTTGTTAAAGGTTTTGATACGCAGCATCCTCCCCGTTTACTTAAAGCTACAGAATATTGACCCAGTCTGGGTACACTGCAAAAATTCAACAAACAGCATTTTTTCTGGTTTTAACATTTGTATTTTTTTTTGCATGCTTAAAATGCAGAGGGCAGATAGGAAACAGTGCATTCATGAGTCTCGCGCTCAGAAAGGATACAGAACAACAACTTGGCTGCATACATGCTCTCAATCTTCTCGTCGTCAAATTCATCATCATCAAACTGAAATAAGAAAAGTTTGTAGTTTGAATGTCAGTGTTGTTGGACAGAATGTTAAATACTAGAACTCACTAAACATGTAATGCTGATTTTATATAATTCCTCTTGTAATTATCAGGTCTATGTATATAGTGTAAAATATATAAATCATGGGCTGCAGTGAAACCAATTCACTAACAACACTTAGACAGCCATGCTGTAGCTAATGTCAGCATGCTAACATGCTGATGTTTAACATCTATGTTTACCATTTTCATCATCTTAATTTAATGTGTTAGCATGAAAACATATAAGTAAAGTTATTGTAATAACTTACAAAGTTATTGTAAGTTATTACAGTTCATCTTAGAGGGGACATGAACCAATGGCAATCTGTCCAACAGTTGTTGAGACATTTCTCTCACAACCACAAATGTAAACCTCATGGTGGCTAGAGGAGAAGTGGGGGGATCACCAGAGTCAGTGCTATTGTCTGGGGAGCATGAATGTCTCTACAAATTTTCATTGCAGTCCATATAATAGTTGGAGAGTTATTTCAGTCTGGACCATGTGGTGGACCAACCTACCGACAGACATTGTCATCTCTAGGGGCATGCCGCTAGCATGGCTAATAAAAGTAATTTACTTGTGTATTTACAGTACAGGAAACGCCTCAGTTTCCCCTGTTTAAAAGTATGTTGTGAGCCAAAACCTACTTTCATATTCAGTAGAAAAATAAATACTGTTACATCACAGAACAGATATGACCCATATGCTGTCCAGATGACTGTCTGTCTTTCTTATCGCTAACCAGTGAGTTACAAACTTCAGAATCACCCCATGTAGAAGCATTTTGCTCTTTTTTTTTTTTTTTTTGTATTGCAGTGGCTCAGTGAGTCCCACCTTTCTCTGGCTGTTCCCTGTCAGGGTCAGACAGACCTTTTGGACTCTGAACAATGGCAGTGCACATGGCCTCATGCCAAGAGGAAGGTGAATTGTTTGTCTGTTGCAGGAGAGAGTGGAAATGAGGCTGTATTGTCCTCCCAATACAGGAATCTTATCTTCATTAAACATTTTAACTCTTACGCCTCTGGAAATGAGTTTAGATTTTAGTTTTTTTTGATCCAGTAAAGTGCAGTGTTTATTTCAGCAGTAAATACAAAGTCAGATCTTTGAGGGTTTTTGATCTTGCCTCTGTAGAATCACAATGTACCAGACTGGTTTTATATAAGAACATATACAGTACATGTACAGTACCAGTCAAAAGTTTGGTCACACCTTCCCATTAACTTGAATTAGAAAGTGTGTCCAAACTTTTGACTGGTACTGTATGTGCTGATTTAAACATAAGCTTCTGTAACCAAATATTGGTTATGGCAAAGAGCTTTTGAAAGCGATTTGTAAACAGAATAGTTGCATCAGAACAAGCTGTTCCTGGGTCAGCACACTGAATTAGGCAATGTGAAAGACAGGCACAAACCCACAACAAACACAGGCAGTTCCTGAACAGCATGTACTCTCTCAACTCCAAGTTTCTGTAGCCCGTCTGTAGTTGTGGTTACTTTTTTATGCTTACTTGCTAAGTAGTCTGATGGTTAGATTGATAATTATGTTTCCATTATTTGTATTTTCTTTGCCTCTTCTGTTCAGTGATCTAGCAACATATTACATTTATTGTACCTCCAACAAACTGAGCTTCATCAGAAACTTCAGAATCTGCCCTATCTTCAATTAGGGGTGGGCGATATATCGAACATACTCAATGTACTGCGGCTTGTTCTACGTGGGATGTAGTAAATGACTATATCGCAAACATCAAGTACAAATAGTCACGTATTTTTTCTAAGCTGCTGGCATGAGACTCGCTTTGGCGTTTCTCTCACTCTCTCCCTCTCACAGACACAAAAAGAAAAAAACTTACATACATATGTCGTACACGCTCACTCGCCCATCCAGACCACACTCTTGGGCGAGTCTGTGCGACACATGTAGGTGAGGTGAGGCATGTGTTTTTTTTTGTTTTTTTTTTGTATCTGACCAGGTAACGGTTTAGCTTTCTGCTAACAGCTCACTGTTGTTGTTGTCGACCTTTTGTTGACCGGAAGCTTCAAGTTCACAGCAACTACACTTCTGGCCCAAAACGACTCGGGTGCTGCAGAATAAAAGTAACAGTGGTTCTGCTTTCATTCATTTCATTATAACAGTACTTTATTTAACTTTATTGTAACAGTAGTTTATTTAGTAGTTTACAGTAGTTTAGAGGAGATTTCAAAATATCGAGATATGTATCGAGATATAGCCTAAAAATATTGTGATATTATTTATAGGTCATATCGCCCAGCCCTGCCCTCAATGTAAACAACCAGTGTAGTAAAACCTTGTACTATGCTGTGATAACAATATAGCAACAGAAGATCTCAATACTCTTTAATCTTTATTACAGTCAGTGGTTTAAGAATATAGCGAAGATGCAGGTGACAGATTTTATTTGGGAATTTAGAAAATATTACTTGTTGATCCTGTGGTACGTTGCGTTGACCCTTACTGTAGTGATGGATGCCCACTCCTGATACAGTTGTGATTCTTCATGCTGTGTGCACAGGAACAGAAGATCTGCCAGCGCTATGACCAGCTGATGGAAGCTTGGGAGAAGAAGGTGGAGCGAATGGAGAACAACCCCAGGCGCAAAGCCAAGGACAGCAGAACACGGGAGTACTATGAAAGGCAATTTCCCGAGATCCGCAAGCAGCGAGAGCAGCAGGAGCGCTTCCAGAGGTTAGTCTTTACCCGTGACTGGTCAACACTGTAACATTATACTGTTGTGTGGTTTAATATACATTTGGCTATGATTGGCTTGTGGTTCAGAAGCACACGGGTACACTTCCCACTTTGTTTTACAGTCTTCCTCCTCTCCTCCATATTGGTTTACATAGAAAAGGGGTTGGACTTTGTTTTCATCAGACACATAATTGGCTAGTGGAAAGAGATTAACTGTACTCCTTAAATTTGATGGGTGTGATGTAGAGCTACCGCGGTAATGCAATCACGTCACGCCCCCCACAGAGTCAAGCTAATCACCGCTTCACCGCTGAGTGAGCAGCTCCAGTGATGGGACCTTAGTTATTCTCTCAGGCTTGACATAAAGAATGACGTGCCGAATGACGTAATAATACATGTAGAGACATAAGACATACATTTAAACTATAGAGGCTATAAAGAATAGACTACTACAGGTATAAATGCATTTGAAAAGTTTTCTGTATTGGTCCAAATATAAGATATACATCTGAAAAAGTGGGGTCATCTTATATTCTGGATCTAGACAATTACATGTTCACATCATCAGATATTCTTTTTGAATGGATAAAGTACCTGTGTATAACCAACTCCTACACAGAGTGTTGCATTATGGGTTGTTTGTAGCATTAATGTTGCTAGGCTAGCGAGCGTCTTAAAGTCTGTTTATAGTGAGTATGTTAGAGTCAGTCAGCCCTTAAAGTGTCTTCGTTACTCCAGTTTAACCTGCAGAAGTTTCTGAAGGCTCGTGTAACTTGTTTTTGTGCCATGGAGGAAATAAATTCATGACAATTGAAAAGTCCAAAGCGTCTTCTGACATCTCTACTGCAGAAACGGAATATGTCAAGCTGCCGAATACCACAGTGACAGATAAGGAGCTCAAAAACACAAACAGGTAGTCTTATAAATGCTAACTGCTGATGAAAACATTTTTGACCACTTCCAAGAGCCTGGTAGGAGAGCGTTTGAGTATGTAGCTATACTATGATGTAAGTTATATTCAAAAAGTATTTTTCCATAAACGGATGTTGGAAAAGAGGGGGTGGTCTTATAATCAGAGTAGCCTTATATTCGGGCCAGTATTGTATTTAGGAACCAATTATTTTATAACATTTGAGGTTTAAAATTTTTTTTCTATGGCGGTTAACATTTTGTTTAAAATAGTGAAGGATCTACTGTATGTGGGGAGACTTGTAAAGAGTGAAATCATATTCACTTTACCAATCCTTTGAAGCATTAATAATGTTGACAAGAGAAGCAGCCAAGGACTGTAACTGTAGCCACACCCAGGCATTAAAATTGTCGTCTCCAATTTTAAAATGCCTGTTCAACTATCACTTAATGGAGGACACTAGGTTGTGTGCGGTGGCCTACTTTGGACAGAGACACTGGCTGTCTGGGTGCTTCTGGGCAGGGTGGGAGACAGGGACAGGGTCCAGCGTCTGGTTGTTCCTGGCGCTGACGTTTTTGGGCTTTCACTGAAATCTCCAAGTAAGAATTTTCATGTCAGCGCTGTTTATGCAGACTGCTAGACCTTGAAAGAGGAAGCAAGTAATAACTAGTCAGAGCAAGACTTTTATTCATTAATAATGGGTACAATGATTCTGTTTGTTAACAGAGCTTCGAAAGTTCCAAAACGTATCTCGTGTTGCTCATGTTAGCAATTTGACTCTGGTTTTGTTTGGAAAAGAAACAACTGTGAAAAAGTCATGAAAGCTTGGAAAATGTATTTTCCTTTGAAGAGAATGGACAACAACAACTGTTATTGTCTTTGCACAGCATACAAGTGTAATGCAACATTTAAAATAGATTTGTAACATTGTGATATTTGTAACACAATATGTCTGTTTTCCACAGGGTTGGACAAAGAGGAACGGGCCTTTCTGCAACAATTGCAAGAAGCGAGCATGAGATTTCTGAAATCATAGACGGCCTTTCTGAGCAGGAGGTGGGTACTATCTGGAGTAGAGCTGCCGCGGTATTGATTTTTTTTTTTCCTCACCGCACAAATTAACGAAGCCATTCAAACTGTCGCAGTAACCGACATAAAAAAATAATAATTTAAACCACAGATGTTATAAAATAATTGGTTCCTAAATACTGTATAGGCTCGAATATAAAGGCTACTCTGATTATAAGACGACCCCCTCTTTTCCAACATCTGTTTGGAAAAATACTTATTGAATATAACTTACATCACCATTACCAGGCTCTTGGAAGCGGTCAAAATGATGCCTGTTTGTGTTTTTCAGCTCTTTATCATCTGTCACTGTGGTATTTGGCAGCTTGACATAATCCGTTTCTGCAGTAGAGATGCCGGAAGATGTTCTGGACTTGTTTTCACTCGTCATGAATTTATTTCCTCCATGGCAGAAAAACACCTTACACGAGCCTTCAGAAACTCCTGCAGGTTAAACTGGACTAATAACACTTTTAGTGCTGACTGACTCTAACATACTCACTACAAACAGATTTTAAGACGCTTGCTAGCCTAGCAACATTAATTAACATTAATTAAAAACAACCCATAATGCAACACTCCATGTAGGAGTCGGTTTTACACCAGTACTTTATCCATTCAAAAAGAATATCTGATGTTCAGAACACATAATTGTCTAGATCCCGAATATAAGATGACCCCACTTTTTCAGATGTATTTTCAGGGAAAAAAAACATCTTATATTCAGACCAATACGGTAAATTTTTCAAATGCATTTATTCCTGTAGTAGTCTATTCTTTATAGCCTCTAGTCTAAATGTCTATCTTTATTCCAGTGTTGTCATTAAGAGGCCGACTTTGCAGCAGGAATATTGGTCGGCAATTGGGAAAGAAACGTCATTCTTTATGTCAAGCCTGAGAGAATAAATAAATAAAAATAAATGTCCCATCACTTGAGCCGCTTTTTAAATATATTACAGTGTAGATGTGAAACTACAAACCTAGATGACAACAACCTCAGTAGAAGTGGCATCTCTCTTACTGCATCATCTTAAATATATATACAGAAGTCACAAAAGCTGGGAGCAGATTTCCATGAGCAGTAAGACGGTATATTGAATTAGGGAGACTTTTCTCTATTGGAAAACCCAGGTTTATTCCTCCCTTGTTGAAAAGCAGTTTCCCGGCTGAAGTGTTTCTCATTTCAGTGGACACAGTTTTGAAACTTGCTTTGTGCTTTTACACTCTGCTGATGGAAGTAGAGGTATTGACGTTTCAGAATGATTTGTGATGGATTGTATCTGTGGCCACTTCCCTGTCCGTGTTCTACAGAACAACGAGAAACAGATGAGACAGCTGTCAGTCATCCCTCCCATGATGTATGACTCCGAACAGAGGCGAGTGAAGTTTATCAACATGAACGGTCTGATGGATGACCCAATGAAGGTGTACAAAGCCCGGCAGTTCATGAATGTGTGGACCGAACACGAAAAGGAGATCTTTAAAGAGAAGTGAGTTGTTTTTTGTTTTGTTGCACAAGATGTCGGTTCCCTCTGTAAGACTGTAGTGCAGAAATTGTCTGTAGATGGTAATACCACCTTGTACTTGCACTATATATATTTTTGGCTTTAGCACATGAATAATAACTGACATCTCTTTGCAGGTTTGTCCAACACCCCAAGAACTTTGGCCTGATTGCCTCCTATCTAGAGAGAAAGGTAAACTGCAGCTGCCATTTTCACACCTTGTTTGCAATTTTGTAAATTAGAGAAATTTCATGCTATTGATATTGTTTGGGCTGTCTAGTAAAATGCCCCACTTTCCTAAAGTCAGAAATATGAGACCTTATTAGGATTCAAGACCATAAAGCTCTATGTGATCAGTACTCATAGTAAAATATAAACTTTAAATTTTTCATCAATGTTGTAGTGAAGTTGTACAGGTTGTGATGAAGTATTTAACTCAGCCTCAGTTTTTTTAAAGTTCACATTACCCAAAGAGTCTCTGTACGCTTTACAAGCTAAAAAAATTATCTTTAGAAAAGAATCTTTAGAACTACTGACCTGATTTTTTTGTGTACTGGGCAGTGCAGTGATTATTTGTTTATAATGAACAGAAATATTAAACATATCAACACCAACATCCAATTTTACATCTTGATAAGGATAACTCAGTTTGGTTTGTGGTTTCAGGCTCTGAGACAGTTATTATTAAAATGTTGATTGTGATATAATACTGCAAAGGAGAAACACATGAACACATTGCCTCCAGTTTCAGCGCCATTTGTTACATATTTACATCTGTTCATATTCCTTGTTTCAGTGTGTTGCTGACTGTGTCTTATACTACTACTTGACCAAGAAGAACCACAACTACAAGACGCTTGTGAGGCGAAACTATGGAAGACGGAGAGGAAGGAACCAGGTAAACCTGAGACTTTGTTAAATATCTGTTGCTGCTGTGGTTGACAAGATGCTGGTGATCTCTTCTTTGTATTCAGAGCATGAAAGATGGAGTTTAAATTCATTCAAATTTAAATCAAGTTTAGCAATACTTCGACTGTGTGTCTGACCTCTTAGATCTGACCAAACTTTAAAGAGAAACAAAAGTATTTACAAGGAGTTTGAATTTGAAACAACATTGTCAGTTGACTGTGAGATGTGATTGTTCACAAGCTGAGTTTTTGCAGCACTTTGGTTCAAATTTGACTCTTTGGCCACACCTGTTTCATATCTTGTCATCAGATTGACAGTACATTTTAAGTATGACATATATATATCTACCATATATATCTCACACGTACCACACCTTTCTACAGTGTTAAGTGCTTAAGGATTTGGCTTCTACATTGCTGGCACTATTCATGGGTCAGGGTAAGCAAAACAGGAAGCAGAGTGAGCACTCCCCACATTTTCTTTAGTCATAAGCAAGCAACCCTTGGATTACTGTGATATGGCTACAGTTTGACTTGCTTGTCTGTTAATTATTAGCATGTTGATTATCTGTCAAATATAAAATGGAGCGTGTAATTACATAAATAAGAGTTTACACATTCTGGAAAATGTTTTCCAGGATGAAGAAAACTGATGCTGTTGCACAGCTGCAATTTTTTTTCTTCATTTATAAATAAGTAATACTATAACATGTATTAGAAAAAGCACATTACTGAACAGTTTCTCTGCATTATTCGTCTTTTAGATATGTGATGATGGTGAAATAAATCTGTATTTCACTGTCATTTTATGACATGAATGGTCTGCTGTGTCTGCTGCCTGTGCCCCCACAAAGATTTACTTGTTGCATTATCAAGCATAAAAACAAACTGCAGATGCCTCTCCCTTTAAAGCCTCAGTGTTAAATCACTGTCAGACCTGGAATGTGAACTTTGTAGATTTCTGAGTGAAAACTGCAAAGTGACGACTGTGGAGATACAGTATGTTGTTGCACACAGATTGTTGTTGAGGGCTTTATATAACTGTTGACTTGGTACCAAAATCCAGTACAAAAAGACCATCACAGCACCATCTTACAACCCTGTGTTGGCTGACTAAATACATCGGCCATTCTAGTGGCTGTTTTTTCCTTACTTCATCGATGCCACAGTCCTTGTACAGGACATTCTGTCTCTGCTTCGAGTACATCTACTGAGGAACACAATGGGTTGGTTGTAGACCGTTTCTTTGTATAGAAAGAGGTGGAGGGCACAGAAGTTCATGATTACATCTTGAACACAAAGATGTTTTTCCCTACTTTACTAAGTGACTGGTGCAATTTCTTAATGGGTGAGTCAGATTTTAAATGTTTTAACCATTCATAGAATAAACAGTTGAGAGAGTGCTTGTCCATTTCTGTGACACAGAGTGCTAAATAAGTGTGGAAAAATCTGTCTGAACTGGCAGATTTTTAGCTAATGGTAGCTAATTATAGAAAACGCTATTTCTATGTATTTGGAGTCATTTCACAGGGTGGATAACCCCTTACTTTTTTTTTTTTTACTTAAGGTTATAACATCCACACACAGCCAGAATAACAATAAATACTTTATTGTTTAATCATGCAGCCTCCCAAGTTATTTTTTTCTAAGTTTAAAACACAGTGTGGGCTTCGTTTAGGAGATGAGAGCACATAAATGTCCTTTCTTGGGTGGAAAATTTGCATACAAATGAGACGGAGTATTGAACATGGGTCCAACACATGTTTGACGATACATACCAGACTGTGGAACATGGATGAATACCAGGTTGTCTGTGTTCAATCAAAATCCATTTCTGCATCTGTAGTGTACTGCTTAACTGGGTTGTAATGTTTCATAGTCATTAAAGATGCTTCCTACAGTATTGTTTTGACACTTGACAGGTGGTCATTTTGTATGATTGCAACAGCAAAACAAAACATAGTTTGTCCATGGGTTGTCACTTGAATGTAAAAAAAATGCCTAAGATGGTCTCTATCATCGTCTTAAAGATTCAGGTCAGTTGCTTAAGTGGCTTTATTGCTTTTTCCAACCCTTGTTATAGTTGTTAAGAATGCAGTCAATACTGTTTGTTTTTTTTCTTCACCGTTTGGAGTAATGCACATTAGGATGTAGTGGATTTCCAAGCTACTGGTGTGACTTAACAACTGCAGTTCGAGTGAGTAGAGTGAGTCATTAGAGAGGGAAGGAAGAGGACAGTGAGCAAAAGCAAGAGCAGAGGAATGTAGGGCGAGTGAGTGAAACTGAGGGAAAAAAAACCCTCTGCAAGACAGAGTCAGCGCTGGCAGCTTATCCGCTGAGTGTGTGCTGTTGTTTTTTTTTTTTTTTCATTTTCCATTTCCTCTTTCTTCTGTTCCTGTGAGAGAGAGAAAAAGTCACCCCTCTCTGAAACAGCTGAGTTGGTACAGTCCAGCCATCTGACAGGCCCAAAAAACTCACTGTGCTGCTGTGAGTGCCAATCAAAGAGGAGTGCTCGGCAGGGATTACCTTGAGTGACCCTGCATAGATTAGTGCGTGCATGTGAGATGGACAATTCTTTGGGCGGCTTAAGCGGCCTGATGACACGCTTTCCCGGAATATGTGCGGCGGTGCCGTGGCCCGGCAGCCCTTCTAAGGAGCTCTGCTATGGTGCTGTCCTGCCCCTCTGCTACCGTTACCACCGCTATGGAAGTACTGGAGGTTAAACTCCCATTTGCAACACCAGTAAGCTGTGGCTCACAGCAGAGAAAAGGGTTTTTATGACCAGCAAATGAGCTTGCAGGTATGTCACTAGCTTTGAAACCACAGTTTTTGCTTTGTAGTTGTTACCACACTCACTCCGTTTTTTTTCCCGTGTCCTGTATCTTCTCGTTTTTTTTCTGTGTCGTATTTTTTTTATTGCTCTGTTGCTTGGGCAGTTCATTTCTTAGCCTCCATATTTACTCAAGGCTTGTAGGCAGTCAAATTCAGCTATTTTAGGGTAGTTTTTCTAGGACATGTGCAGAGTCAGATGTGGTTTTTAATTTAACAGTCAAGCCAAGACTATGTGGTCATGCATGTACATATGCATTTATGCAATAGGGTTGAGGTATTGCCCCATTTTGAGTAGGAAAAAAAGTAGGTTTAATTTTTAATGTCATACTTTGTAGTGCAGTGTATTAGGCATTGGACCAACTGACAGCTTTATAACATTTCTTGTGCAAATGTGCCTCAAACATTGAAGTATATGCCCCCCCGTGTCAGCTGACTCTTATTGACTGCACCTCTGAGCTAAATTAATATTCTGCCTCGACAACAATAAGCATCGATATGGTACTCACAGTACACATTCTTGTGGAAGCCTACACCGGCTACACCCCCACTGTCTCTGCGACCATTTCATTGGTTATTGGTAAGTAGAACTTGTGCCTTGACTCACTGGTCGTGTCTGAGGGTCTTCTTGCCCATGCTGCTCTGTTATGACAAAAACAAAGCACTTAAGTAAATGCAGTCTGTATATGTGTCAGCTAGCAGCTCCACCCATAACAAAGTATTGACTTTACAGTAGGTTTCCTGCATTAAACAAACGTTTTCAACATATCATTATTTACTTTTTATGCAGCTTTGGTAGTATTGAGGACCAGCTGCAATTCAGTGTGGCATGTTATGATCTTTATTTTCATAATCGTCATAATGATTGTTTATTATTGTGTAATATTTGTCTGTATTTGAACTAAGGGAGGTGCAGTGCCACAATGATTATGCTATAACTTGATGCTGTAACTTTCGCATTCATTTCAGTGCCCTTCCACGGCTGTACTACAAATAAAAAAAGTATTTTCTTATTCCAGTTTGAAATTAGATTATTTTGGATTGGCATATTTGGATTTGTTTGGCAGTTCACACAGCATAGCATTGTGATAATGTGGTAGTTGTCTTGGAGCACTGGTTCATTAGGATACCCTTTGTATCATATTTTTGAGATTGCAGTAATCGGAATTGTCAGTATTGAAAATAATTCTCATTTAGACAAATGAGCTCTAAAACAGACATCATATATGCAGACCAATATATACGTATTGTTGTGAGCTTCTCTGACACATTTTGTGGGTCTTGGAACCATTGTTGTGTACGTTGGGAAAAAATAAATGTGCTTATCTGTTCATCAGCCATGTCAGGAGAACCAAAGACAAAAATGAAACAAATAATTTCCACTGTGAGAGGAGGCCAATGCAGGAATTACAGCTTCCATTGGAACACTGCAAAAATCCAGTTTTTCCACAACAATATCTTCAGTTTTAACTCATCTCTTGTGCAAACACTCCTGTGCTACAGGCTGTATTTTCTTGTTTGTTTGCTTGCTAACACAACACATTAATCAAAAAAGCACAACACAGAAAAGTCTAGAGCGTGTGTTTGTGGTAAAATGACAGAATGGTAGATCAGTAGAATATAAGTATTTATAAAGAAAAGTGTGAGTACAAACTACAAGATGAAAAATATGACATGAAGCACAATTTTGGTGGTTGTGTTTTGAAAAATTTAAGTGGTAAAAGGTTTCACCTGTTTTGGAAAGAATTTTTTTTTTATCACCCTAAAAGTTTATATAATGAACAGAATAGCATGCGCTGAGTGCACATATACAAGGTGAGTAAACATGTATAATATGCATAATTCTGTTCTTTGTTGTGGGGGTCCAAAACGGGGAAATGTTCCTTAAGTGCCCCCTTTTTTAATTGCCTGCCAGTAAAGTTTATCAAGCAGTCAAGTAGATTTCATTGGTTTGTAGCACCAATGATGAGCAGTTTTTCCTCTGCAGAGCTCCCAGTAACCAGGGCAACTGTGGCTAAATTAATGCTTGATTTTTTTTTTTTTTTCAAATATTGTTCTCCTCTTTTAGAGTTATTCTTAACAGTAAAATGTTCCATCGTAATGGCTCAGGAGTTAATAGTACCCTCAGCAGGATTGCACATTTTATCCAAAATGAATGCATGGTAAAGTGCTCCTGGTAAGTGCAGTGATTTAAACGTATTTCGTATTCCTTTTCCTCCTTTTATACGATTTCTTTACCATAATTTATCATTTACGAGACATTTTCAAGAGATGTTCTGTCCAAGTAATTGTGCCATTCAATGATGGCAATAACTGTAATGAATTTCAAGGATCGAGGAGATGCATAGTCATAATTTAGTCGTTTTTTTTCATTTCCTAGTCCTGCAGTGGAATTGCTTGAAGCAAGAGTGAGAGATTCCTCCGGTGGCCTAAGTTCTGTGGTAGGAAAGGGAAGATTGACTTGTGGCTCTGTCATTTCCTAAATCAAACAGGACTTGTGAATCAGCAAAAGAGGGGAGAAATTAAAACTCTCAAAATATTCAAGCCAGGTCAGGAAAGAGCTTCATTTAAAAAACACTGAAGAACCACAGAACCACAGGGCCTCATTGACTTTTGGAGAACATCTGTGTATAGGCTCTTTAGGCAGTGTGGGAGAAGAGGCAGGAATGCCACGGCTCTCTGACCACCTCCAAAGCAAACACGAGCGCTCCCTGACCCAACCAGAACAGCGTCTCACTGAAGAGAAGTATGGGGAGAATAACTCTGCCCTGAAACAGACTGGTCTCCTCTGCAGAAAAGTCTCCGAATTGTCGAGTGCCAAAAACATGCAGACTGCTGCAGGCAGGAAATGAGTCAAGAGTTAAAGTCCCAGTCCAAGTTTGACGTGGGCCTCTCTGCATACATCGACCTGCAATCTGGGCTCTGGGTTTGCAGGGCCTCCTTTTAAAGAACTGAGCAGTGCAGCTGCATCATCACACTGTGCTGTAAAACCATACCTGTTCCAAAATATAGTTACATGCATATTTCCATGTCATTTTTTTAAACATTTTGATATGTAGAAATTCTGGCAAGACCCTAGATCTGCATCTTGCATCTGCAAGTAAATATACAAGTAGCTTGTAAGCAACAGTCTTGACAAATAAGCAACTAACAGCAGCAACATGAACTATGAATCAAATTTTCCAGTTTTGTCTGCAATTGATTCAAGAGACACAAAGGGAGGGCTGTGAACCTAACAGCCTAATAGAAAGTATACCTGGAAAACTTGAATTGGCATCATATTCAGTTTTCTTTTAAATGCCATAGATTTGATTTTGCTAGTTATGTAGCTCAACTCCTAGAAAGAAAAATCCCTCTGATTATTGGCGGTCTCTGGTTAGAGCTGGCTAGAGCAGCCTCTAATTCTGCAAGTCAGGAGACAGAGACTTAAAAACAGCTCCTGTCTGAGAGCAGCTAAGGCTGACTCTGTCAAACTGCTGTGACAGTTGCTTACTGCCTGTTTTTTGTAGGGTTGTCAAGCACGTCTGCATCACCGTTTATTGTGTGATATGGCAACCAGACCACTCATGTGCAGAACACGTTGTTGTAAAATAGACAGACGACCACAAGCCTCTTTTTTTTTTTCAGGTTGTACCCCCTTCTTTCCTCTCTTTGCCTCAGTCCATATCTTTTGCCTTTACTATTGAGTGAAGCACATTCCTTGGCCCCATCTGGTACCAGCATGGGATGTTTGGCTTGGCATAGCCAGACTTGTTCCAGCACAGCGCTTTCATGGAACAGGCAGGAGGAAGCATTCTGTGGTGTACCGCGCCAGCAGTGATGATAAAGAATGTTGCTCTGTCCTCAATCACTCTGTCGGACCTGTTTTTGAAATTTCTCGTTTGAATGATGATTTCACTCTTAACTTGTGAAGGCAGTAATATCGATCTGAACTCGGCCTCTACACTTTTTAAATTTAGAATACTGAGATCATCCTCTTTTTTACTTTAGGCTGTTGTATACAGTTAATAATGAGGGTCATGGTCAAGCCCATTCCTCTGTTTGAGGGAGTTACTGAGACAAATAAGGCATGACAACTGGCCACACTCCAAATTTATTTTTCTCATTTTGTAACTACAGCAGAAAGATCAGAACAGTGTGCAATATGATTTGTTTGTGTCTGTGAAGATCATAAAAATATGACGTAGCCCGAAACCCGTCTGCGCAGGGTGTATGGCCGGGCGCTTCCTCTGCTATCTAATCTTTATATTTATTTTTTCATTAGTTCTGAAAAGAGGAAGTCTCATTACCAGATGGCAACATTTCTGCAATTCACCTAACTTGGTTTGTTCATATCAAACTGAATATTTAAGCAAATTATTCTGGCCCATTTTCTGTTGTACAATTTTTAAATGGTCCTCTGGGCTCACAGGGCCAATGCAAGCACTGCTATACCATTAGGAGATGATTACTGCTTGATAGCATACAGGAAGAAATGTGTACAAATTTCAGGAGTGTAGTGTAATAAAGGGTGAAGCAACCTTAGCTCAGATACTCTTCTTTCATATGCAGGATGGTATGTGGCAGATGTAAAGCTTTGACATAAGTATGTGGTATATTCTGTGTCATAGTAAAGCCTGGTAAATATTTTAAGATATGGCCCTTTTAGGAAAAAAAGAAAAACAAAATGCTTGTGGTGGTTGTTTGATCACCAAATGGAGATCAGCTGAATTACCATCTTAAATGCATTATAGAATGGGTTTTTACATCTGAATGAAAGCATTGATGACAGTGTGGGAAATTAGCACCAGCCACCAGCCTAATGCTGGTAAAATATGAAAGACGCTGGTAGATTTCAGACACAACATAATGATTTACTATGTAGTGACTTGTGAATTTGAACATTTATCCGTCAGTGGCTGATAGATGTTCACATTTTTAAAAGTTAATTTACCACCCCGATTGATGATGACTATTCTCTCCTTTGTATTTTTGATTTATACTTTAAAATGGACCTAAATCACTTTCACTACTCTACACATTGACCTTTTCTTAATGTGTCAAGGAGAAACAACTAAATATTTCCCCTTTTTGTTTTGCCTCCAGCAAATAACACGTCCCTCACAAGAAGACAAGTCAGACGACAAAAACGAAGAGGACAAATCTGAGAAGTCTGAGAAAAAAGAGGACGAGGAAAAGAAGGACGAGGAAGAGAAAGATGAAAAGGAGGATTCTAGGTGAGTTATGAATAGTTGTTTGTCCTGGTGTCTCTTTACCCCATTAGGCCCTGCAGGTAACGCTATCTTCTTCTTGGTGCCAGTCTTTGGTCCATACACTGTGATTATTTCAGAGAAAGGGTGTTTTAGTGAAGTATGTCACATTATATTTCATGCTAGTATTTTAAACATTTCACCTGTAAAGTTCCGACGACCCTGTAGAGTAACAGTTGTGTATATCAACAATATTCTTCCAACCTATAAACAAAAGACATGACTGTAGCTTTTGCTTCCTGGACCTAACCTGTCGACACTGAAATGGAGGAACTGACAAAGCTGGCATCACATTCAGGTTTAATGGTTCAAGCCCAGAAAGTGACTGTTATCATGTTGTAAGATTAAATAAGTGTTTTGAAATAGATGATTCAAAGTATTGAGTTGATGATAAACCTAATGTAAATTCTGTTTTGGTATCGTATTGTCTCATAAAATACTATCGGAAATGGTGATGAGAAAATTTCACCTCTCCACGCCCTTTGTAGAGTGATGGTGTGTTCATGGTCCAGAGAAGACTTGGAAGGGGGATAGTAGTGTCTGTTTTGGCTTTTGGCTAACAGACAAAACAACTTGCTAACTTGTTAACATGTCAACTTAATTGTAGACAAACTCTGAAATACTTTTCTTGTGTGTTCAGTCGTGGAGGAAGAGAGCACATTACAAAAAGGGCCTTTTATTGCTGAATCGAAAGGGAATAGACATTTTCTGTACTAACGGTCTGAAAATCTGCGTTTTCCCTCAAAAACCACAGGGACATTGGCAAGGACAAAGACAAGTGTGACGGTGGGGAGGACGAGGACGGAAAGGAGCAAAACACGCCGCGTGGCAGGAAGACTGCCAACAGCCAGGGCCGCCGTAAGGGAAGGATCACCACACGCTCCATGGCCAATGAGGCTGCGTCTGTGGCGGCTGAGGAAGCACCTCCCCATGCCCCTGAGCCTGCCTTGCCAGATCCTCCGCAGCTCCCTAAAGCCGATCCCGCGCAGAAGGCCATGAAGGAGCCTGCAAAACCCCAGACTCCAGTAGCTTCCATGGATGCTAATAAAGGTGAATCCTCTTGGGGATGCTCTCTGGAGGGTGTTAAAAATACATTTTCACAATACAAGAACACACTTACTGCCCCAGAGTTAATCGTAAGAGAGTTCACCCAAAAAAATAAAAATTTCATGACAAACTATGTTAAGGAAAGAATGCGTAGCAGAGCATCAGATTTGTGATTCAACAGCATGAAAGTATCCAAATCCTATTCAAGTTGTATTAGCTGTAATGTTATTATATGTTTTGGCTAGGCACCAAACATCACACATTTTCTAGATGGTTGGGTCAGTTTCTTGAGTTTATTTGGAAGCCACATTTTGGTGGAGTCAGCCTTGAGTCTTTGACACAAAGTGTGAGTCTAAGTCTCCGTTCATATAGATTTTTGTATATGGAAAGATTACACATTGCAATCATTTAAAGTTCAGTGTTGTTTCTTAGTTAGCATGGATCCTAGCATGAAACCTACCAAAAAGCAAACAGCAACCTATACAATCAGCCAAATGACAGTAATCAACAATTACTGTCAAGTGACCATAGTTTCCCTTCTGTAGCAGATCATTTATTTTGAGCTACTTATATGTCATAGTAGGTCAGAAGATTCTTATTTTTCTCTCATCATAAGTATCATCACTGGCTGACCTTGTGTAAGGGACAGTGTGCAGACTGTTTTCATCTTGTGTTATGAGCTAAAAGAACGAAATAGCACACACCAAACATATACCTGAAACAAGGTTAAGAGGCTCAAGGTTATTGCTCTGCTAGCTTTCTCCCTCTTTAAAGTGTGAAGGTTCATAAGCAGTGTTGCCAGATCTCGCGAGAGAAAAAAGCAACCAGGTCTATGGAAACAAGCCCAAGAGAAGCGACTTGGCTGTCCCAAAAAAAAAAAAAAAGCCCAAAACAGGCGACCTTACCTACCACAATGTGAGAGAGAGAGGCCACTTGATTCATTTATACATACAATATGTGTATGAATTTATTTTCCTTTTCATAAGCAACCGTTTCAGAAATACTGTAACTTGTAATTTTACATTTTTCTTTTTAACTGTAAAGAAGTTGAACAAAACCAACAAAAAATGAGGAATAAATAAATTAATGAATGAAAATGAAAGTTAAGAAGTTGCATATAACAAACAGGCCAAGTAATTATATCAGTGACAAACTATTGTGCATTTAAATAACATATCAAAAACAGCTAAGCAGCTAAGGGGCTGGGTCAGAATTGAACTTGGGCCGCTGCGGTAAGGCCTAATGATTTTAATGTTGGCTAGTACATGTGTTGTTCTGACAGTAGGCAGCGAAATTTGACAA
Source organism: Scomberomorus guttatus (assembly GCA_038419695.1). NCBI lineage: Eukaryota > Metazoa > Chordata > Actinopteri > Scombriformes > Scombridae > Scomberomorus > Scomberomorus guttatus. The sequence continues at coordinate 8,240,773 of CM076460.1, forward strand.
CTTAGATGGAGCTCAGTCAAAGTTTTTTTTAACATTAGACATCAGGGAGCAAGTCCAAGTAAACAACAACTCAAGCCCAAAAAACTGCAACCTGCAACTACCAATATTTGTAAGCAACTTTATAGAAAAACAAGCCCAAAGTTGCGTATAATAAGCAGACCTGGCAACTGTGTTCATAAGCTGTTTTTAGGCTGAAAGTGGACAGTTGGTTCAGGAGGTTCAGGCACTCATCATTAAGTGTCAGATGGACTCTGTCCTGCACTGCATTTCACTCAGGAAGCTCTGTGTAGTCTGTCCATCACCATGGCAATGCACTGCACTGGTAGAGCTGTTGTCATGGTACTCAGTCACGCACTTGTACTCTTCCACCCTTTGAAGTCTGTCACTCTGACGGTGTCAGCTCAGGTTTTCAAGTATCCCTGTGTGTTAAGCTCATTGTGACGCTAATCTGTATCATTAATTCAGTGTTTTGTAAGTGTGCTGTGTTCCTCCACCACCTGCTCCCTCTGCTGTCTGTTGAGCTCTACCTCTCAACAGTCTGAGTTATGCAAGGTCTGCCCTATAATGTGATTAATTAACCTGCAGTGTGTCCTTCCATCGTCTACACCCTCTGACCTTTCTGGTTATGTTCTGGGTGTATCATGGTTTATGTAGGACTGTGTCAACTGTAATCTCGCTTAGCGACTACGCTGTGGATTTTGTGTGTGTCTGTTTGCTTGCTCTGTTGTAACCCCTGCAGTTATGGTGCTTCTTAGAAGTAAGCTGGCTAGGTGCTAAAGGGTAGCTATCTGTCATTCTTGCCCAGTTGAAATGGTGCCAGGCAAGTTCAGGAAGCTGCTGATTCAGTGGGGGCAAAAGGTGGTGCTTAGGTCTTGCTTGAAGCCATGGGGGATGGGGTGTGTGGGAGGAGGGCTCCTGTCATGAGGTGAGATGCTACGCTGTAGGCAGACGCCCTGTCTGTTTTCATAGCCCAGAGATTAATGACCACCCCAAAGGGGCCTAAACTGTCACGGGGAGAACATGTGAGTTTTGCAACAGGAGAAGGAAGCCTAGTCCAGTCGACATTTGTTTAACTAACTGTAACAGTCTGTGTGGCCGGGGGACCTTTGGTAGGAGCCGTCTAAACAGTGAGAATTGATCTCCTCATCTTCAAGGTGGGTGGGTGGGGGTGGGGGGGCAAGCCTCCTGTTAATGTCAAGGGTACATCTGCAGCTATATTAGTCCAAATGTTTACACTGTCTCAGTGGGTGCCATGGAGGAGAGTGGGCTAGAGTTCACTCAGCCCCCTCCACACTAACTGTGCACTTCTGTGAATTTTGTGGGGGGTGTAGAACTGTGTAGCCATGCCAAGGCAAGAAGGAGGAGTGTGTGTATGTGTGTGTGTGTGTGTGTGAGAGAGAGAGAGTGTGTGTGTGTGTGTGTGTGTGTGTGTGTGTGTGTGTGTGAGATGCGCAGTGTCACAGTAGAAGGGGTGGGAGGGTTTTGGGCTGGCTGTTCTATCTGTCTGTTTGTCTCCATCCAAGGCCATTTCCCAAAGAGGGAGGCACGGCTCTCAACTCCTCCACTGTCTGGCGCTACATCAGCTGACCAAGGCCCTCCCCTTGTGGATTAGAGAGGAGGAGGGCTTGTTCTGGGCTGTGGGGAAGGGGAGAGAGAGAGAAAGAGAGAGAGAGAGAGAGAATGAGAGTGTGAGAAGAGGAGAGTGAGCTAGAGCGAGAGTGTAAGTGAGGGAGCAGGTCTCAGCAGCCCCTGAATGTAAACAGATTATTAGATTAGTGGCCATGAGAAGGAGACGGCTGGAGAGAGGACTGTCACTCTCCATATCTGTCTGCCTCTCCCTCTCTCCCTCTCTCTCCCTCTCTTTCTGTCAGTGCTGATGGGGCTGTCTCTTTTCTTTGTGATTTAGCTGGTGTTGGTGAAACCGGAGAAACTTCTCGCTGGACCGAGGAGGAGATGGAGGTCGCCAAAAAAGGTAGTGTTTCATTTCATTTCTTTCTCACTTTATCTCTCTGTCCTTCCTCTCTTTCTCGGCGTTGCTGTGAATTTTTAAGATCCCCCCCCCCCTCCCTCCCACCGCCCCCGGCTCTCTTTTCCCCTTCTGATTATCTGATGTTGCTTCGCCCTGCCCGTTTCTTACATGCACTCAGGAATGAATGTGCACATGCATCCACACAAATAGAAACTTGTGCTGGTGCTTTACTGGAAGTTGTCAGAGACCCATGAAAGGTTTCAGGGAAGTTTTTTTTTTTTTTTTTCTTTTTTTTCTTTTTTCTCTTCTCGTTTAGCTGCACTGCTCTGCTGGCTTCTCAGAAGTGATCTATTAAGGCCATCCATGAAGCAACAGAGCGTGACAGTTGCAGCTTCCTCCAAAGATCACTATCTATTATTCACATTCAAACACTTTGTCAAATCTTGGTCTCTTAAATTCGTCAAAATATTTATTGCATACTGTGCCTGCTCTTAGGCCCTGATCAGACAGAATGCTTTTTAGCAGCCTTTGGCAGCTTTTTGTAGTTGTTTTCAATGAGAGTGAACCTTTTTGCTCGCTGCTGTTGCGTTGCTGAGTGCCTCGCATTTTTCCACTCTATGCACCTCGTGTTTTTGCAGGAGCGCCCTGAACACCTAGAGTTGAAAAACTTCAACTGGCGCCTGACGCCATTTGCGGTTTTCCCATTGTCCAATCAGATGAATTGAGAGGCAGGTGGGCATTAGGTGGTTGCCTAGCAACAATAAAAAAAAAAAATTTAAAAGACGCAGCAAGCTGCTCTTTTTTTTAAATTGTAGGCTTCAACAAAAAAAAGGCAGTGTGGTGCACCTGTTTGGCAACCTGCAAAAAGCGATCTGTCTGATCGGTACCTTAGACTGTACTGCTTCAGTCATTAGTCAGGTCATATGCCATCCAAGTGTGCCCCCTCTCCCCCTTTTTGCTTTGTTGGTGTGGGCTCTTCCGTGAGTGCCCTAAGACCCATAGACTGGAGGGAGTAAATGAAAGGATTAATGGGGATTAATTAAGACTCTCTCGGGTAGAGATTTGCTCCCTTAACAAAAAGACATTGCTGCTATGATCTCCTCAGGCATTCAGACCTCTATGCCAGATATGTCTGTGGATTAGTGTACCGCAAGGAGACCTGCACGACCTCTTGTTATATGACAAAGCAGGTTCAGAAATCACTTTTATGCTATGCCGTTACGCATGGCTGGTCATTTAAGCACAGTGAAGACCGTTCCCCTCTACAAGTCAAAGTGGTAAACTGTTGAACTGTATAAGTCTGTGTTAATATAAGGCTTTCACATCGCAGCCCTCGTAGTTTCAATCAATCTATCAAGTTTTCCCTGAGGGGGAAGGGACACAGCTCTATGAGAGGAAATTGAAAAGAACAGTTCTCTGTTGTCGTCAGTGCAATTTCACAGCTGCAATCTAATTGAACTGTTATGAACCAGCTATAACCATACTTAAGACATTTGTTGTAATTTTTCATTGATTCGGTTATACTCTAAAGCAAGTCAGAAATATAATAGATCAACATCCAGCTTTCCTAGTAATCAGATGTGTGAGCAAACAAAGCCTTTTATTGCAGAGCTGTTACATTGCATTACAATGAGAGTTATCATTACAATATTATTATATATACCAAACCGAAACTTCAAAATTCAGATGATAAAATCGACTTAGCTCTGTCAAGGATGTTTGTCAAGGATCATTTAACTTGATAATTTCTCAGTTTCTGTGTCATTCTATTTACTGTTGCGTCAAGAGTATCACGTCATCATTTGTCATGTGACAACAGTATCAGGACGGCTGAGTAACCAAGCGTGAAGATTTAGACATTTAAATCTTTAGAGACGCTTTAGATATTTAGGTGATGGTACGGGCGCCACAATGAGAAACATTGCTTGTTGAATGTGTTGTGTGCAGTGCTATATAACATTTGGGAATACTGCTAACAAGGTTGTTTGGAGGTTCCTGCTGACAGTGATCGTTACGTGCAAGAACATATTTGTGTATTTTCATGACTGCTCGATGAAGTTGGAGAAGAGAGAATTCCTGCACACTGTCCGTTTACTTGCAATAAACTTTATTAAAGATAAAATGTTTTGGTCCTTAGACCTTCATCAGGTTTTTACCTGATTTTTAATAAAGTTTGTTTTGTTTTTTTAACGTAATTTTAATAAAGTTTATTGCAAGTAAAGAGACAGTGTGCAGGAATTCTCTCTTCTCTTGCCTATGGACATTTCCTCCTATGCACCTTCCTACAAGAAACTGAAGGTGTGCTTGAGCCTTTACAGTTGCTAGATGAAGTTGCCATAGTGGTCAAAACAAATGAGGCTATGTGGAGATCTGAGAGTGTAAGCAGCTTAACCTGTGTGTATGGGTAGGAGGTTTTAGTATGTCCTGTCTTTAGGTGTCTACTATATGTCACCAGATGCACAAGACTGTCCTGCCTGCCATTTTTGAATCGTCTGCAGGTTTAGATAACTCCAAATGAGACATGAGTCTGAACAGTCCTATTGCCCTCATTCCCTTATTTAACTGGAGCAGTAATGGTGCTTTGTGTTTAGCTCTGTGGTGATTTGTCAAGCTGCCAGTATCCCTCATCTCAGTCGGGCTGAGAGGGAGGGGAGGTCACAGGGGTTACAGGATTTAGAGAAAAGACGCCCTAATGTCAAAGGTAAATGGCAGTCTTCCGGTTCACTGCTGCTTGGCAGAGTTGTTTCAAAGTGTTTTCAGACGATCAAAGCTGATTGTGTGCTCAGCTTAGTGTTGATCAGGATAGGGAAGACCATCAGCAAACCACAGGGACCCCATGAGTATAGTGTAAATTTGCAGTAATACCAAAGGTTTGCCCTCAATAATAATAATAACAACTGCAGCAGCTTTTGATTCTTAATAGAGACCATTAAGAATTAATAGAGATCATCTTCTTGAATCATAGTCATGGCACTGATACAGCATGAAGCAATAATTGGAAATAAAAGAAGGATAAAATGTCAGAGTATGTCTGTGTCAACTAGGTCTTTACAGCTTGGCTATACCACTCGGCTGTTCCTTTTATCTACCTTCACTTGAATCCTGTTTAAATACAGTGGATGAAATTTTAATTAGTCTGAGTAGTTTAGTATAGCTTAGCTTATATTATTAGACATGACAAGTGATTTCAGCTTAATTAATTTATGTTCTACTAAGCGTAAATCTTAAATGGTGAATTGCCTCTCTTTGTCCTGCACCAGGGCTAGTTGAGCACGGGCGAAACTGGACAGCCATTGCCAAAATGGTGGGCACCAAAAGTGAGGCTCAGTGCAAGAACTTCTATTTCAATTACAAGAGACGCCACAACCTGGACAACCTGCTCCAGCAGCATAAGCAGGTAAGCTAGTTGCTGTCTATCTGCTCTCTGTTACAGTCTGTCATTGACAGACTGTTGTAACTATAATTCATTGTGTCTCTCTGGTTCCCAGGACACACGGCGGGCTCGTGCTGATAGGTCTCAAGGTGAAGGTCTAGCCACAGCATCACCTGATGATGATGATGAGGACAACGCAGATGACAGTGAAGGTCAGAGAGATGAATGATAGGTAGCATGTGCTCATCGTTAAATACACAGACACACACGCACGCCCACACACGCTAATTTGTTTTGGACTTTTCGTCCTGTTCATCTGAGGTGCAAGTCCTAGGGCACATTGGGTGAAGGATATACAGCAAGCTGGTTTTTGTATCCATTTTTTGTCCTTGCCTGTGGTTTGTGTTAACTTCATTACCAAGTGTTAAGTGTTAAGAATTTAGTGATAAGTACAGTGCAAAGCAGGGAAAACTAAAATGCCCTCTGAATTGTCATATAAGGATTTTATTTGAGTTGATGGCAATGTGCTTGCTCTCGTCTGGCTGTAGTTTTTAACGAGAGGGAAAAAAAAGGATCAGATGAAAAAGATCGACGGGGGGGGGGGGAGAGGAAGAGATAAAAGATATGAACTAATTCTGACTACATGGGCGCCTGTTGCATAACAGTTCTTGGCTTTGAAGACTCAAGAAAGCCTGCTCTTTGAACACAAAGTGCTGGTCCACTTGTTTGATCCAGCAAACCTACCTGTCTACCCGCCTCCCTCCTCTCCAGAAACCCTTATCTTTGCTGGCATTACATGGTGAAGGAATCCAACTGTGAAAAAGATTGTGTTGTATGCTTAGCACTGAATAATACTGGTTTATAAACTCAGTTCACAAGTTTTTGTTTTTTTTAACAACAATTTCATTTAATGTCATCTTTGTTTTAAAATTGTCATGCTTGGCAGAATTCTATATAATTTAAACAGCCTCCAGTTCACATGATAGCAATGGCGACAGCGGGAGGTCACAAGGCTTTCTGTCATGTTTATTTGACTTTCTCTCTGTCTCATGGAAACTGCTCTTTAGAGGCCTTGGTGACCTGCAGCCTGTGGATCTCACATTATACACATTCTACAGTAGACCAAATAAAACCAGAGGAGGCATTAACACAGCTCTATTAACCTGTGCTCACAAACATCGTGATGTTTGTCATTTGGATGTTTAGTAATGCCACGTCTCTGATTTTGGTTTGATACATTTAATGCATCTGCAAATTGTTTTTGCATAGACATAGCATCTGGACTACCATCACCATGGCAACCACTGCAGCGCTAGACAATATGCAAACCATCAGAGGCATAGAGATTTTTTTAAATACAGTTTTTATCTGAGTTGTTTTCTTATTACTTATGAATTGCAGTTTGTTCAGTGTCTTGTTAGACACTGTGCAATATGTGTATGGCATTTGAGATACCTAGAGTCAAGTGTAAAAGGAACGAATGGATAGTTTTTATCTTGAAAAGCTGTTTTGCTCTATCTTTGAGGCCTTGGTCTTAGCATAAGCAATCCTTAATGGTATAAAGCAAGATAATTAAAATAAACAAAAAATGGTCATAGATTAGATACAGTAGGAACTTGACAATACGTGTGTGCCAAATGACAACTTAGTTTCTTTATCAGTTAACTATCCTCATGTCAAATTTCTGCTTCTCTCACCTGTATTTTGGAGATGAGCAAGTATGAGTTTGTCTCAAAGTTTGTTGCTGTCTGAGTCTGATGTTAACAGTGTGTGTGCATCTTTTTTGGATTATTACATGGAGCTTGTATGATGGTGGCCATGTTTCCAGTTTTAGTGGTCTATGGGGTTATTCATCGATTCATAAACATGTTCAAATAAGGTTTTTCTACAGAAGTCAGCATGTAGATTTATGTTGTGATATTCAAAATGATTCTATATAGGGTGTCTTTTATTTAAATGGAATTAAATTTGGCCTGAAAGTCTTGTTAAAGACTGCCTATAAATTCCTAAATGTTTCATGCATTGTATTGACAATTTATAATTTGTCTTCTCGTTCTTCCTCAGGTGTTGACAACAGCTCTGATACAGAGAGTGCCCCATCCCCCTCTCAGGCTGACTCCTCAAAGTCTGGTGACTCCAAGAGGGCAGACAGCGCTGCAGGAGATGCGCAGTTCTCAGACCAGGACAAAGGTCAGGCCAGCAATGGAAAGGCCCTGGAGCCCTCATACGGAGAACTCTGTGTCAAGGAAGAGAAAAGCCCAGAGAGTGAGACTGGACCTCAGGAGGAAAGGGCCAGGATGGCTTCCTACGCAGGCTCGCTGCATCCCAAAACTGAACCTCAGGATGTGGACATGAAGGCTGGAGAGGTTCAGGTCAAGATGGAGCCTGAGATCAAGGAGAAGGGAGAAAAGGGAGATCACGGCGAGAGGCACAGGGAGCTCCACTCAGATAATGACTCCAGCGCCACCTGCAGTGCTGACGAGGATGTGGAAGCAGAGCCTGAAAGACAGAGGTGGGTTTCCATTATCACTGTATTCATGTTCTCATTTTGACTATACATAATTGTGTTTTTTAAGTACAGGACATAAGTGTTCATGACTTATGTTGCCTTGTTCCTCTGCAGAATATTCTCCATGGAAAAGCCTTCCTTGCTTAGCCCTCCAGGCTCCGTACTGGTGTCCTCACCCAAGCAAACCCAACTCAACATCCAGCAGCTGCAGCAGCGGGCAGCTGCCATCCCACCCATGGTTAGTCACAGTTTCAGGTTGATTCATGTAAACTGGCAGGGAGGCAGGCAGCAGGTTGAAAGCATGCCCACACATTTCCTGCTTCAGTCATTATCTGCAGTGTGATAAGATTAGAAACTATAGGCCAGTAGCATCAACCTTTCAATTTCTGAGCAGTATGTAGTATTTACCCATCAGTTCCATCCTGTGCTGCGCTGACAGTGTTTCCTGTTTTGTGATCTGTAAATCTGGACAGTTTATCCCCTCATGTCTTTATCTAAGTGTAAGATGTATAGTCTTTCTTTTATGTTGTGTCTTTTATCCCTCAAAAGTAAACATTCAAAGATATGCAGGGAAATGCATTTTACATTTAAAATTTGTCCAATATCTCACTTATTTCAACTCATCTGGACATTTTCCCTCCTCTGCTCCTCTAGGTGCCTGGTCCTTTTGGCCCTGGTGGTGTGCCCATCAGTGGCTTTGCCATGTTGCAGCACCAGATCAAAGCAGTGCATGAGTCGGCACATCAGGAGGAGAAGCAGAGGCAGGATCCGGGAGACCTAGAGCGCAGACCCCCCTTCAACACCTGCAGCCCCACCATACTAGACAGAGATGGTAAGAGAATAAAAACTATCCTCATTCTGTCCTCATCCCCCCTTCCCCCTGTTCATCGCTCCGTCAACCTTGTTCCCTGTCGCTGCTAGCAGTGGACTATTTATAGCTAATGCATTTTTTAGGCTTTTTTTTTTTTTTTTATGGAAACGTTTGACGGTGATCTGGACTGTCGTAATGTGGTTCAGCCTGAGCCAAGACAAAGAAGTTAGCTGACCCTATTTTACATTTGATACAAATGCTGAGCTGAAGTCTGCGTTGATGCGCTTTTTGAAACGTCTTTGGATGAAGAAGGGGATTGTGGTGTTTTTTGAAGTTGACTTGAGCATGTCAGAGAAGGACACTTGCTGCTTCTGGGCAGTCAGACATAGTTCAGCCACTGAACTTCAGAAGGGAGAGCGCTAAAGTCACCAGGCAAGCTGCATTACGGCTTGATTTTTTTTGCAAAGCTTTTAGCACCTTTTAGTCTGTGTGCTGTGAAATGTCGAGCAGCTGACAGTAAGCTGATGAGCTTTGCCACCAAGATATTTATTACATAGGTTTCAGCAGGTGTGTGTCCAGGTGGCTGTGTTAGTTGTACAGGCCCGTCCAGTCTAGGTCAGCTCAATGCTCACTGGCATTGAGTTCTTGTTTTAATAGTGGTTGTCTTCCCTTTGTCCTTATGCCTGTGTACTGCAGGTAAGCCCTTACCCTACATGCCTTATGACATGATGTTGGCTCTGGACCAGGAGACCCTCTCTGGTCGGCCAGGCTCTCCCTACAGACTCTCCCCCAGGGAGCTGAGCAAGGCCTCACCCCAGCCTGACCCCAACGCCCCCAATGCATCCCGCTACAGTGTGCCGCCAGGTAAAAGCACACATCTTCACCTCCTCCTCCTCCCCCCCTCTTGTCTGCTCTGTCCCAGACTTCCCCATCACCATCCTCCCTTCCCTTGCTGATACAAATTAGCCTCGCCTGACTCCCAAGGAGTCTTGTTTTTGACAATGGACGCACTTTTCTGACTCTGTTGGCAATATAGTTTGAATGCAGTATACTTCATGTATGAATGAGTTTGACATGTTTAATATCTATATTTTTACTCATACAGGCTATAATAATGGCCCGTTTTTATATCCCTATGTACAATTGCTTGTTATCGTCATTTGAAGTAAAAGTTGGAGCTAGTGCTGGGCGGTATGACTAAACATTGGTATCACAGTATTTTTTAAAGATTCGGGCGGTTTCATGGTATATCACAGTTTGTTTGTTTTTTGCATGACTGGGCCTTTATATAGGTCTATACTGGCTTATACTACTGTAGGAGTACATAGAGTTTACATGAATCGCTTCAAAAGTTTGTTTCTGAGTCTGAATGAAAGTAAACACAGCAACTAGCCGCCTGTAGCAGCATTATGGCTAATTGCATAGCGATCTTTATCCGGGGCAGTTTGCTGGCTAACCGAACCACCCACGTATTCATTTCACTGCGGTTAGACTGCGGTTAGAATGTAAGGGAAAAAAAATTAGCGCAATGACAGATAATCCCGTGGACTATTATGAGGACGATCGTGAGTCATTTCACTTTGAATGCCCAAGCGTATTTATTTGAGCTGGAGTTCACAGAGAGGAAAACAACTGAAAGAAGAAAAACGAAGAATGGAGGTAGAAGGACAAAAGGACCGCCAGGTAAGTCAACGTATAGTAACGGTTACCTCAGAGAAACTGCTGGTGTTCCTGCAGTCGCTGCTCTCCCGAAGAGTGAAGAGGAAAACTTTTTCTGCAGTCAGACTCGTTGCTGCCAGACTCAAATCGAGAAGTGTCCCCAGATGAGAGTAATCCCAGCTGTGTAACTAATACACATGGATTTACAGCGTCTGTCAACATTGTCATCCTGGAGACTGTTTCACCTCCACAGAATCAGCTGGAAGAAAAGAGCGAGGCTGGCTGGACCAAATGTTCAGCGCCACACAGTAAGAAAAATGCGATTACAACACGCAACTGTGTGAGGAATTACAGTAATCAAGTCTCTATCATCCAGCGGTAGTCCGCGAAACCTGCACAGTGTGGATCCGGTCATTTTATCCTCGCAATGTGGCAACTTGCAGACATGAACCATTTTATTTAATCTACTGAGTTACTACTTTTTCAGCATGAAGAAGACGCTGAGCTATCCACAGCCTCAGACGTAAACAAACTGAAGTGCATACTGCCCCGGATGTAGTTCCCTATGCAGTTAGCCATAATGCTGCTACAGGCGGCTAGTTCCTGTCTTTACTTTCATTCAGACTCTCAAAACTTTTGAAACGATTTATGTAAAAACCATGTTTATTTGTAAAGCAGTAGGAGGCTGATGGAGGTTCCCCCGATAATCGTCATTATATGCTAGGCCTTGTTCTCCCGAATCTCAATCTGAATCTCCAGGAATCTCAATAACAGAGCTACCTGGCTAGCTAGCGAGCTGTACCCAGCATGCCGTTCTGCTGTGTAATTTGTAAATGAACAATTATTAATTATACAAATTATTTATGTGTCACAAATTGTTGTGTGCCATGGTGTTTTGCCCTGTTAAAGACAGTTATTTGTCGGTTATTATTTGTTGTGTTATAAAGTTATAACCATTATTACTTGGCAGTGTTTTAGAGCACTTGTGCTTTAGATAAGTCAGGCTGAATTTCCTCTTGTCCAAAGGTATATGTACCCACATTGGGGTTATAGCATGTACAGGATGTCAATGTTTAGCTGACATGAGAAATACATTTTGAAACCTCTGCTGCAGTTTCTCTTTAGGAGTATTAAATCAGAAAAATGGTAGTAATAAATTATTTTCTAGTAGTTTTATTCTGAGAACGTATCTGTTGTGTACTCCTCTTGTTTAAAGGTAAAGTTGATTTTTTTGTTTTATTAGGTGCTCGCATGCACCTTTTTATAAGAGCGTGTTGGATGCTTTTTGGTTTGTTGGTGCATAACACTTTTTATAACAGGTAGTGTTATTGATATATTCTTTTTTAGGCCACACAGAGCCTGGATCCCTGCATGAGAGGAATGGACTGTGCGCTTGTACACGTGTACCAGTACAGTAGAGGTCAAACAAGTATGAGCCAGCTCTCTCTGGTATAATCACATACTAGAGAGTAGCTTGTTGATTTTATAACTGCAGTGAGTACGTCAATGCATGAGTCAGATATTTTTGGTGTGTCCACCAGTAGCACACTGCTTGGCCCTTGTACTGCATTTTTCTTGTACCAAAAAGAGGCTGAGGTGGTGTGTGAATCACTGCCTGTCAATAGTTGCCATTGCCATCATTTTTTTTTTTTTTTGGTCTTCTTTTTTTTTTCTCCAAAGAATAAAAAAAAGGCATATTTTAGAAATGTATTCACTTTTCTAATCAGGTGTTATTCACATTTCCATTAGTGAGAAGACCGGAGAAATTTGTTGTCATTACAGGATTAGCCCAAGTTGTTATGATTAGTACATAAGGGTTTGAATGTGATGCCATTAATCATGTCCTAATGGTGCAAATGCAGGTTAAAAAAAAAACATTTTATGTCTTAAAACCATAGTAGTAGGCATCCGTCTGTCAGTGCTGACGATGGATTGCTCCTGAAGGGTCGTCAGCTTTTGTTGCAGCAGCGATTGTGGCTGTGCAGCTCCGCTCTGGAGCAGCAGTCTCTTCTGCAGTTGGCGCAGACGAATGGAGAGGGGCCTGGCACAGGAGTGGAGGCTGCTGCTCACAGTTAAAAACCTGAAATTCATAACAAAATCTAACCTAAACTATTTATCACAATAGATTAAAAGAAAAAAAGAAAAAGTCCAAAAGTCCGTTAACCGTGTATAACATGCAATAAAAGATTCAAAGCTGTGTGAAAACTCAAAATATTATAATGAACAGAAAAATACAAAAAATAAATGATGGGTCACTACAACTCATAAAGGAGCACACATTGGCTATAAATACATGTACTTGTTTAATACAAATGTTCTGTTTTGTTGTTGCTTGGTGAATGAAGCATACACACACACTACTGCACACTGAAAAAAGACTAAAATAAGAGACCCTTCAGAGACCATCAAATAAGAGTTCCATATACCTATATATACCAGTCAAAAGTTTGGAATGAGCTTGAATGACAAAGTGTGTCCTAAGTTTGACTGGTGCTGTACATGTGTTTGACATTGTTGTATTGGTAAAATGTATTACATTATTATTACAAGTCCAAATGTCCTCTGTAGGTAGTTATTATAAATTATGAATCTTTCAATCATTAAATTATTACTAATTATTATTAAGTTAGGCTTAGTTTTACCACTACAGTGCATCATCTTCTCCACTTTCACCTGAATTCACTGTGTTCACTGAGTTTATGTGGGACACAAACATAGGAGCAAAATTATTAACCAGTTTAGATTTTGATGATTTTTTTTGATCTTATGATGATGATTTTGATCTCTTTGTTTCATCATTTATCTGCAGTAATTGTAGTAAGATGCAAATTTTACAATACATTTACAAAATTAACTTTAGATGACAGCAGTAAAGAAGAATATTTCCTTTTTTTTCTCCTTTCTCCTCAAGAGTCCACTGTTGTTGTTGGTCTGGAAATAACATTTGGACTAAAGTTTGAGTGCAGTCCTTTTTTCTTTCTTTCTTTTTTTTTTTGTGTAAACATATTTCACATGTCCTAACGAATTAGGTTGTTGTCCCTGATGGCGAGCTGCAGCATGAATGTTAATGTTTGACACACAGTCTCCCTGCAACCGGGATTTATAAATTCGTCATCGAGTGGCTTGTTTTCTTATCTTTCCCTGTATGAGCCAGCAGGATGATGACGTCCATGCCTGCTGGAGGAACTCTCACACATCCATTTGCATTTTTGATTTTGTAGAGTGCAGAGCATGAGGCGCGCTCCCTGCAGGGAGGTTACTCCCGGTCTGTGTGTGTGTATGTGTTTGCGTGTTTGGGGATTATGATCCATTTTGTCTACTCAGCTTTCCCAGGAGACTGTAAAGCAGGCAGCAGGCATGAGCCAAAGTTATCTCAGGCTCAGGACAGGCTATTAACTGAGGTCTTCAATGCTTATTTCACCACTCAATGGAGTCTGTCAGAGTCAAGCTGAATATTTTATCACGCAGTCTTTGCTGGGAAATGGAGCTTAATGGAACCCTTAATGTTGGGTGGGTTGGTATTGTGTTGTTTGGCAGGCAGAAGACATTTAGAAGACAGGTTTAGGTTACTGTGTGAGCTTTTGATATTAGTTGTTTGGTGATTTTGGGGGGAGGAAAGTAATGATAAATTTGCTGTTCAGATAGGTATTTCATGTTTAAGTGTTGGCTGGTAATGAGTGGTGTCTATTCTTTTTTTTTTTTTTTTTTTCTTTGTCATGTTCCCACCAGTCCTCCACCCTGCCCCCAATCAGCTGGTCCAGAGTATGCCAGATGGAGTCCGCGTGACTTTCAGCAGACCCAGTCGACCTCCCAACATTCCCTCTCCTCCTCCACTCATTCCAACCACCAAGCCCACAGACAAGCCCTCCTTCATTCAAGGAGGCTCCATCTCCCAGGTAAGACACCAGAGGGATAATGGGGATGCTCAGCTGGTGGACCCAGTGAAGCAGCTGTTACCTCTTACCTTTCTGCACCTTAGCTATGACAAACCTCTGTTGGCATTTTTTCAAAAAGAGCAGTTTCATGTGAATTCTCACTTAGAATGAAAACATCTGGGTTTGATGATGATGTTTTCCACAACAGACCCCATGCCGCACAAAACACTGTTATGTCAACTACCAAACTTTTACCCAATTATCAAAGGAAGATTGTAATGCAATTTTAAACACTTATATGGTTATGCAGTTTAAGTTATTATATGCCATCCCTTGTAAGTTATACTTCCAGAAAATTGACCCAGAGAGTTGTAGAAACATGATAGGTGTGGAGCAGTGTAACCCAGATTTCAACCGTGAGCCTTAATAGAAACATTTTGATGGGTTGACTCAGTTGGCTTCTAACAAGGTATCTTGGGTCCCAAGGCCATTGTTAAAAGGTTTATTAGTCAGGGAAATTAAGACTTTTTAATTTGTTTATTAGCTGTTATCACATCATTGTCAATGATTTACTGTAACACATAAAACATTATCAACATAATTTGACACCAATTTTCATGTTTTCATAAACACAGTGACCTGACCTGGAAATGTGTTCTTTGCTTTTCAGGGAACTCCTGGCACATACCTGCCGTCCCACGCTGTCTATGGGCCAGATGGGACTAAGAGCACTGTGGGCTCAATCTCTTTGGGTCTCCCTCGGCAACAGGATCCCAACAAGCCTGGTAGGGCAGCAGACAGTCACATTGCTACACTATATTGTGACTGTGATTTTCAAACAGACACAACAACAGTCAAATATTATAAAAACCTGACATAATAACAAGAGTAGACCTGTATGTAGCTAGGCAGACATTAAGTACCAAACCTACCTAGTTTAGAGGGATTATTAGAATTTAAAGCTCTATCTCTCTACATCATAACATTTTTCTATAGCCAGCTTTTATTGTATAATGGATATTAACCAGTGTTCAAACAAATTGAAAGAAAATAGATGAGTCACTAAGGGTATACATAAAATCTGCTGCATGCTTATTGCCAGTTGTTGTGAGGACTAAAAAGTAAACTTCATCCATCCATCTATCATCCCATAAAGAAAGGAAGAACATGGATTAGAATTCCTTTTTTTAATCTGATATCATGTATATTGTCGACCAGGACTGCATCCACTTTTTGTGAATCTGTGTCTTTGCTGTCAGTTGCATAATATGTTACTACGTCAAAGGAGATTGTTCAGGACAATCAAGGATATATTGACTACAAAAGAAGGTTGATGATTAAAATAACCTTTGGGTCTTTGAAGCACAACTTTGTTGTGTTACTCTAGAACTGACAGAAAGTGAGACAGTAGTCTAGATCAAAAGCTATTTCTGCTCCGAATGACACAGAAATGTCTGAACTTTTACACAGTCAGTCTGGTCTCTGATCAAAGGCTCTTACAACAACATACCACACCAATAGAAACTACTGTCCCATAGGGTAGTGGTCCTGCAGATAAAGCACTGGGGTACCTGATGTGAGGATTTTCCAGACCTGATCCTCTAACTCACTCCTATGAATACCATTGCTTCCGAAAATATAAGATCATGTATATCATATGTTATTTCTTAGAATCTAAATCATGATACTTAAACCGGTATTACAACCAAAGTCAAACTTTTGGTGCAACTCCACCAGAAATCAACCACATGACTAAACTCTCCTTTCTTCTTTCTACAACTCTCTCCAGGAGCCGCAGTTCCATCCATACAGGATGGCAGAGGCAACCCAGCGAAGGTGGGCGAGAGTCTGGCTTTCAGAGGATCAATCACTCAGGTAATGAATGATGGAATTATAGAAGCAGAAGCAGCAAATGAATAAGTAACAGACACAGTATGCTTCTTCATTGGTCATATATTTTGGGTTATGTGTGTTTGCTTTTTGTGTTACATCATATCTGTACTCTTTTCTAAAATAGGGCACACCAGCCCTGCCCCAGTCTAGCATTGCTGCTGATCTCCTGAAGGGCACAATCACCAAGCTGGCCACAGAGGACTTGAATAGCCCAGACAAGGCCAGGGGAGAACAGCTGGCTAAAGGTCATGTTATCTATGAAGGCAAGTCTGGACACATCGTCTCCTATGATGGTAAGTGCTTTAATTATTGATATACCAAATAACTGTTGTGTATTTATTCACCATGCACACAAACCTGATCACGTATGTATGTGTCCAACAGCTATCAAGAACCCCAGGGAAAACACCCGCAGCCCCAGAACCGGCCATGAGCTGAAACGCACTTACGACATGATGGAGGGACCTATGGGCAGGGGACACCCTGGCAGGGAAGGAGCTCCATTTGAGGGTACTGCTTGTGTGTCAATGAGTATACAGTATGTGTCCTGGTTTGTTTGTTCTGTATCAGGATAGTGATGGTACTTGTTTGTCTCTCAGGGCTGATTAGCAGAGCCTTGCCCAGAGAAGGACTCCATGGGGATTCTAAGGAAAGACCATTGATGACTGGATCCATCATGCAAGGTAGCCTATTGATAAGCTCACCACTTTTCTATAAGTCACTCACTCACTGCTAGCATCGAGTGATGAGAAAAGCTGAAATACTTTTCAAATCTTTCCAGGAACACCTAGAACCGCTGCAGAGACCTATGAAGATGCCATGAAATATGGAAAACAGATAAAGCGAGAGAGCCCACCAATCCGCTCCTTCGAAGGGGGTATTGGCAAGGGCAAGCCCTATGAAGGAATCAATACTATCAAAGAGATGGGACGCTCCATTCACGAAATACCCCGACAAGACCAGCCTGGCCAGGACATCTGCAAGACCCCTGACCTGTCAGATAGGAGGGTGATGGAGGGCTCCATATCTCAGGTAAGAGTTTTGAAGAGCTGATCAGGACTTTAGATGTGTTTAGTGAACAAATTGCCTTATTAATGCATTTTATATTGGAGATTTATTTTACCATACACCTTTTGGTATTGAATATGTGAAAGCAACAAATATGCTCAGTAAAAGTAACCAAAGGTGATGAATTGATGACTGAATCCAAATCATTCCCTCCATTTAACAGATTCACCCTATGAACCAGTCTACTATCAAGCACAATGTCAAGTCCCTAATCACCAGTCCCAATAAGATTCCCCACAGCATACCCCAGCTGGAGGCCATGGAACGAGCCAAATACGAG
This sequence comes from Scomberomorus guttatus, assembly GCA_038419695.1. Taxonomy (NCBI): domain Eukaryota; kingdom Metazoa; phylum Chordata; class Actinopteri; order Scombriformes; family Scombridae; genus Scomberomorus; species Scomberomorus guttatus. The sequence continues at coordinate 8,258,210 of CM076460.1, forward strand.
GACAGCAAGCCAGTACGCCTCACTTCGGTGGTCAACTCCACCACCTCTGTCCTGCGCTCCACACACCAGGAGGCTGGCAAATCCCAGCTTAGCCCGGGCATGTATGAGGACGCCAACGCCCGCAGGACCCCTGTTAACTACAGCACCAATCCTGTGTCTAGAGGATCACCAATGCTGGGACGCGCTCAGGAGGGTATGTTCCATCATTTTATTCACAAACTGTAGAACTTCAGGTTCTCAGCTATTCATTACTTCTCTAACACTATAAATACAACAATTATAATGTTAATATAGGGTTGTCTAATTTGCAAGAATAAGCATATTAAGAGTAATGTTATGTGCACCCAGTGCTGAATTGGGTGAACTTCTGTTGCTGATTTCTGTTACAGATGTACAGCATTAACTAATTAGATGAGCCTTGTGTGTTCCTTTCTCCTACAAAGGTGGTATGAGCTCAAAATCTGCTGGGCTTGAAAGAAAGAGTGCCATGACACCAACACAGAGGGACAGCGTCCCAGCCAAGTCCCCAGTGTCTGGAGGTGACCCCGTCGCCTCTCACAGCCCGTTTGACCCCCACCACCGGCCTGTTGTTCCTGGGGAAGTGTACCGAGCCCACCTGCCTCCACATCTGGACCCCACCTTGGCCTTCCACAGAGTGCTGGATCCTGGTACAGTATATAAAGCTTGTTACCTCTTCACACTGTTACCTAGCCTTAATTCTGACGAAAGCAACTCTAGGCTTTCTAATTCATAGGCACTACATGTCCAGGTTTTTTTTTCAGCTATTGACGTCAGAAGTGGTGATCAGTATCTGTGAACCTTCTGTTCATATGTTTTGTTTTGTTTTTGTTTTTTTTTCTCCTGTTCTCTGTTACAGCGTTCATGTTCCCCAGGCAGCCGTCCCCAACTGGCTACCACAACACTTACCAGCTGTACACCATGGAGAACACGCGGCAGACGATCCTCAACGATTATATCACTTCCCAGCAGATGCAAGTCATCCCTCGGCCTGACATGTCCCGAGGCCTGTCACCACGGGAACAGCCCGTCGCCATCCCCTACGCAGCCGGAGCTCGAGGTACGGCCCTCCACCAGCTGACCCTCTTTCACCTGCACAACTGGCAGGGGAGAGGCCATGGGCGGGAGGGGCTGTAGTATGCAGACTGTGTGCTTGTGAAGTAGTGGCTACCTTTTCCAGACGCCCAGAAGCAAATGACCTAGACAAATTTTGCTGATTTGCTCTTTATATTGGGGCTGCAACTAATTCGGCTACTGCTCAATTTATCAATTGGGCATGGTCATCCAAATCTCCATTTGCTTAGTGGTTGCCTCTTACAAGTTGACCACTATTCCACTCCCTTTGCAGCCCTGCTTACTTATCAATCTGTATTTGGGAGCACTAACAGATGAAGGTGATGGGTTCAAGTGTATACGGTGTTCATACATTTAGAAATTGATGGATCGGTTCTTGTTGTTCACCGTTGGCCCTTTGCTTCTGTCTGTAAAAGGGATTATTGATCTAGCCCAGATGCCTCCAACTATCCTGTTGCCTCACCCTGGGGGAACAGGTACTCCCACTTTGGAACGCATCGCCTACCTCCCTGGAGCTCAGCCCCCTTTCCCTCCTAGGGCTTTCAACCCAACCTCCATATCGCCAGGTGAGGACCCCCCTCCCTTCCCCATCCCTACACCAAGTGTTCCCTTATGCTCCTTGCCACGATCTCCGTGTTCCCTCACACCTCTGTAAGAGTGCAGCAGTGCAGCCCTGCACTGGCCTGAGGTGTCAAAGGTCAATTCTGCCTGTCGAGTCACAGATCAAGTTGAGTCTTACTGCAGTCATACTGTGCCTCAGTCTGAAAACATCAAGGGAAGGATTTCTCACAAAACTGTCCGACTGTCGCACGGCAACGGAGTGATTTTCTTTCTCCCTAAAGAAACTGTGCTCCTTAAAAGATCATTTTTAGGGGCACAACAGTTTTTTGGAGTGAAATGTGAAGGAAATTGTGTACAGCCTGCGCACCTGTTGACGGTGAAGTTTAACCTTTTTTGTCTGTAGTTAAAACTCTGTCTCGTAATTCATAATTACTTAATCATTCAATAATCATAGTACAAATTTGTCATAGTATCTAAACTCAACACTCTTGTAATATGTTGACTCAAATTCACTAAAGTAAACCTTAAAAACATTTGTTTTGTTTTCATATTTGATTGCAAAATTGTCTTTATATTTCACTCTAAGATTAACATGGTCTTAAAGTCTGAAATGGTAAATATGGTAATATTCCAGAGACAGAAGATTACCATGCTGCTGCTGTGACAGATACACAACTTGTCAGCCAGGCCCTATGGCTCAGACTACTAAAGGAAGCTGATCCATTTTGCCGAGACCCAATTAGTAGTATGTGTATAAACCCTGTGTGTGTGATGTCATTGTTGTCCTTAGGTCACCAAGCCCACCTTGCTGCTGCCGCTGCTGCCAGTGCGGAGAGGGAACGAGAAAGGGAGCGTGACCGGGAGCAGCAGGAGAAGGAGAGAGAAAAGGAAAGGGAAAGGGAGCAGCGGGAGAGGGAGCGGGAGCGGGAAATGCGAGAACGAGAGCGGGACCGGGAGCGAACCAATGAATACATGCGCGGAGGTGAGTTGTTTTGTTGCTGTTTAAGCTCAGTATAGTTGTGAAAATCTCAATTGAAATTCATGTTTATATCCCTTTTTAGTATGGGAAACCCGTGTTGATCCACTCTATTGAGAAAACATTTACCGATTCATATAAGACTGCTGTTATTCATCAGAGAGCATGCAACTGTGGTCCCATACAAATCACTGCCAAGACATAGAATGACATAACCTAAAATAAGTTCTCGATAAATTTGCACACTTGCTCTCTTATGCTTGCACACTCACACACTCTCTCTATTATGTTCTCTGCTTTTATCTTTTAAGTAGTGGGGTATTTAGTTACATAGATCAAAGTAAAACATCAATTACAACATGATAAATAATAAAGGAGGAGGTCAGTGAATCCAGGTCAGACAATGTGTGCTGACACTTTCAGATCGACCACAAATAAGGGTTTAAACCGCTCTTACACCCCACACATCGTACATACTTGCACCCCTTTCAGACAGGGGTCAGTTTGAAAGGGGGTGTAAGTATGGTGTGTGGTGTGCTGGGAAAAGAAGTCTTACCTGTTGTAACTATTACCATCCGATAATGCAGCATGAGATACAGCGACAGCCATGTGGAGAGAGCTGCTAGTTGTAGCAGCGCGACATGGAGGGAGAACAAAAGATGGGGTTGAACACAAATGGAGAAACTATTATTTATGATTGTTAAACAGCATGTGCGTGTATTTTAAAACACAGTTACAATGCTTGGTTTATGTGTGTGGATCAGGTGGACCAGAGCAGCCGGGCCGGCCAGGGAGTCGAGGTTATCTGCACTCCCCTTCTCCCTCGCTCAGGACACAGGATGTAGTGGTTCAGCAGCGGCCGAGCATCTTCCAGGGCAAGAGTGTCATCACCTCTCTAATGTAAGTTAAATTTATATAGTATATAGATGGTTAAATTTTGGGCAACAGTACTGTTCTCTGACAGTTGTGTGCGTCAAAAATCCATAGTTTACGTTAAAAGTCTGGACAGTAGACCTCAGATGCATCAGACAGACAAACCACATGTCTTTTAACTGAACTCATCCTTCAGCAACTGTGTTGATGCCCTCATCTCTTTATTTCCTCTTCAGGCCTCATTCAGCAGCAGCGACAGCAGCTGCACAGAGTAGCTCTCGCTACAGCACTGCAGCTGATGCCCTGGCTGCTTTGGTGGATGCTGCAGCCTCTGCCCCGCAGATGGACGTGGCCAAGGTGAAGGAGAACAAACACGAACGGGATGATGACATGTCCTCGTCGGCTGCTGCTCGGCGAGCAGCCAGCCTCTCTGAACAACAGCAGCAGCAGGAGGCAGAAAGGCGACCCATGCAGTCACCATATGGTGCCATGTCCCTGCCAGGGGGTAAGCCCCATCCAGCTTACTCTGAAGGCCCTGGTGTCGGGGTGAAGGATAAAGGACCTCAAACCTCAAAGTCCCGCATCGAAGAGGAGCTTCGGACCCGTGGAAAGACAACCATTACAGCCGCTAACTTCATTGACGTCATCATCACACGGCAGATAGCCTCAGACAAAGACTCACGAGAGCGAGGATCTCAGAGCTCTGACTCGTCTAGCAGCTGTGAGTGCACTGGATACACAGTGACATCATCAGTTAACACACATATAAGTTAAACCTTAAATGTAATCTTTTTCTTAGAGTAGAACATTGTGTCCTTTGTTTAGCAGATAGTAGTAACTCTTTGTCCATACTTGTCCTGCAGTGTCATCCAGTCGATACGACAACCCTGGTGGGGGAGCCATTGAGGTGATTAGTCCTGCTAGTTCCCCAGTCCAGTCCCAACAGGACAAACCAGACGACGGGCAACAGCAGGCAGCAGGTATGAACACACAAACTCAGTTTGAACGTTTAAATTAGTGCTATAGTATAGTGTATATATATAATAATAATAATATATATAATACTGAATTTCAGTTGATTCAAAGATTGTTTCAAAGATTTTGTGCTTCATATCAAAGATGACATATAACAGTGGTGAGGCAGTTTTTGCTTTAAAGGCTAAATTTAGCTGCTAGTGCAGTGGAGTAAACATACCATAACTTGAATAACTTAACCCACTGACCTTGTCATTTGAGACTGTCAGACACCATTCCTTTGCACCAGTGAAGTCACCAGACTCCAGTTGAAGTTATTTCTGTCACCAACAAGCAGACGTAGATCAGTTGCTGTTGGCATATAGTGTGTTAGCTCCCTCTCGTCTCATCACGCCTCACCCTGCCTCTCTCTCCAAAACAACGTCGCTCTGTCCCTGGTCAACCTTCACCAGCTGGCATGCGAGCCTATGACATGAGTCGATACCGGCCATCAGGGGAGCCACCACAGCCCAGTTCCCAGCAGCCCCCCTCATCCCAGGCTGACAGCTACTCCCAGGTCCCCAAGACTCACCGGGTCATGACTTTGGCAGACCACATTTCGGTAAGAAATGCTGGTGAACAAAATATTTTGCTTTTGAAAAAGTAATGCAGCACATGCCAGATTTAATGTCAATCTATCATATCGAACTGACCAGGCTTTGTTGTCATTCCCTGTCATGCAGCATATCATAACCCAGGACTTCGCCCGGAATCAGGACCCCCCTCCCCCGGTCTCCTCCTCAGCTTCTACCACATTCCAGAGTGGGATGCCAACTGTGTCCTCCTCAGGTCGAGCCAAGGTGCCCAGCCGCTACAGTCCTGAGAATCAGGTCCAGGCCCCACACCACCAGAGACCCTCAAGCAGAGTTTCTCCAGAGAATGCCCCTGACAAGCCCAGAGCCAGGTACATGGACCAGCCACTTAATCATCAGGTTGAGTCTTATTTATTACCCATCATCTGTCTAACATTTGTCTCTCTCCTCCCTGTCCAGGCCTGGTAAGTCTCCAGATCGAGGCGGCAGGCCGATGGAGAACTATGAACCTATCTCTCCGCCACAGAGCTACCAAGGCATGGACAAACAGGACGCTGGTGGGCCTCCACCCCAGAGGCGCGAGGCTGATAACTCCGAGATCAGGTACGGGATCTGCACAGTTGGGATGCATGATAGTTAGCCAGCACATCTCTTAATACAACTTGAAATGGATAAAATGTAATAAAATTGATTTTCAGCCTCTGGCATCCATATAACTTCTTTGTGTTCTTCTGGTACATGTGTATTGAGGTACAAATGTCTTGTCACCTGTAGTATACTGTATATTGTGAATTTTGAATTACCAGTATTTCTATACATTGCTAAAATTAGCCTCCTGTTAGCGCCCTAACATTTGATGCCTTACTGTATTAGACTGTAAATCAATTTCTTGTACGGATGCCAGCAGGCACAATGTGCCCCTGTGTCAGCAGCAGTTTTACATCCCAGTGAGGTGGAAAATGGTTAGTCCTGCTAGCAGCTTGTTGCCCCATTGCTGTTTGATTCCTGACTCTTTGCCTTCTCCATGGTTCAAGGAGTGACTCACGGTCCCCAGGGAGTGTCGGCTATCTGCCCTCCTTCTTTACCAAGCTGGAGAACACCTCGCCAATGGTGAAATCCAAAAAGCAGGAGATCTTTCGTAAGTTGAACTCCACCTCTGGTGTCGGTGACTCTGATGTTGGTAAGTGGATCTCTTATTATTCTCCCTCAAACTAACGTGCATGCATCAAATGATGGCCCTAACTTTGTAATATGTGTGCATGTAAGTTATTTGTGTAGAATGAATTAATTCTTTTTAATTTTTCAAGCTCATTAAGCATGTGGTAACTACATTTCTTGTCAGACATTTTGTGTTTTTTAACAGCTAATAATTGTCTTGTAGGAAACGCACAACCAGGCACTGAGATCTTCAACTTGCCTGCTGTTACCAGCTCCAGTAAGTAGCAGTTAAACTCGCTCATACACTTAGCGGCTCATTCCAGTCGATGTCTCCTTTCTCATTGAATGTTTTGTTGTGTTGTGATTTGTAGGCAGCATCAACCCCAGGAATCACTCCTTTAGTGACCCAGCCAGTAACCTGGGCCTGGAGGACATAATCCGCAAGGCCCTGATGGGCAACTTGGAGGAGAGACCGGAGGAGCACCAGGGAGGAGCCATCAACAACACATCCAGCACAGGCGGTGACGCACGTCAGGAGGCCAACCCATCACCCAGCATGGGTAGGCACAAATCACACAAACAGAAACACACATTGTACCAACATTCAGAATCTTATGTTTAACATGTCTCTGATTTATACATTCTGCCTGTTTGAATCTACAGTGAAGCAGAAGCAGAGCAAAGCCAACAGCCGGAAATCGAAGTCACCTAATCTGGGTCAGGGCTACGCAGGAGGGGAACGTCCCTCTTCGGTGTCCTCCGTCCACTCCGAGGGAGATTATCACAGACAAGCCCAAGCCCAGCCCCCATGGAGCTGGGAGGAACGACCCTCATCCACAGGTGAGCTGTCCAGCCCCTGCTACTGTGTTCTGGTAAAATCAAAGACAGAAATATCTGGATGCACATGATCACTTTGTCTTCTCCTTCTCTCCCCAGGATCCATGCAGTTCCCTTACAACCCACTGACCATGCGCATACTGAGCAGCACGCCACCCACCTCCATAGCTTCCCCTTCCATACAGAGCCAGCAGCAGCAGCAGCAGCCGCCTCTAGCTGGAGCACAGGTGGCCCAGCAGCGCGTGTGGCAGTCTCTGCTGTCAGAGCAATACGAGACCCTGTCTGATAGCGACGACTGAGCCCTGCCCGCTACAGCCCCAGTAACCAGAAGAGATGAAGAGAGGCCTGCACTGAGGCTTGTCTGTTCACCCCCCTCTCCCAGAAACTAACCTCGCTCACTGGCGAGTGTGAGAATTGAATGGGGTGGTGTCATTTTTATTTTTGGTGCTATGGCGCCCCCTGGCTGTTAGCTAAGAGTATAAGCAGCAGCCCGTGACAGGCAGGGCTCTCCAGAACAAGACTCGCTTTTGATCCGGAAGCACTCACCCAGCCTGTCAGGGAAATAAAGAATACTCGACTGAGTGGATGACATGAGCTACAGTAAATATGAAGAACTTGATATGTAAAAAGAAACAACATAAGAGACTATTTCTGAATTTTGTTTGATTTCTGTAAAGATATACCTTGTCTTTAAGAAAATCATTGTATGTAAATAGAGTAACCTTTTGCAGTGTTTTTCTTAACTTGATTATTTCTTATTTTAATGTCGCTTTTAAATTGATCCACTTTAAACGGGAAGAGAAGGTGTGTAATCTTTAATATCACAGTTGGCCTCTCCCAGTCCACCCCCACCCCACGTTACCTGACACCCACTCTAATATTTTTACCATAGCGGCCGCTAAGAGAGACACAGACCTGTGGTTTGTGGTTTGAGCACAGAGATTGTGCCACCCTGCGCGCCATCCACCAAGCACCACCAGAGCCTGAACATCGTGGACATTAGAGGACAAAACAAAACAGACTAACATTTCGAACAGCATTTATATTTGATGCCTCTCTTCACTCAGTGGAGATGATGCATGGATTATAACTATCAGATGGTAGAGGTAACCTCTCACCCCGTTCTAGACAGAGAAATGTCTTCAAAGCAAGTTGAGAACACTGGTGTCATAGCAGAAAGGTGAAAAGTCTGATATAAGCTTAATTGTGCCAGAAAAGATATCCTTATGACTACTCCTGGACCCCGTCTGAATAATGAAAGTGAGCCAATGTTTTTGTTTATTGTTTTTTCGGTAGAGCTGACCATGGTGTGTCACATGTAGCTGTCTCTCTCTGCAGTTTCCAACCTGTCCAGAATGATCTGCTCTGCAATGTTGTCATGGTAAAAAAAAAAAAAAAAAAAAAAAAAAAAGTACCTCGGGAACTTTTTCTTTTTTTTTTTTTTTTTCTTTTTTTTTTTCTTTTTTTTTTGACGGTTTTGCCATGCCTTGTGACTTGAGAAAGAAGGCAGCTTTAACTAATTTTCTCAGAGATATACGTTGGTGTTTGATGTTTGTATTTGTTTCTGTAGTCCCTCTTTTTTTTTTTGATACTGTCCTGACAAAAATCTGAACTCTGTAAATTGTCTTTCTATTACACACGAAGACAAAACTAACCAAACATAAAGAATGGTCTGCACCATTGTTGCACTTTTTTTGCTTTGTAGCTTTTGACAACAAAAAGCATACCTACCTGCTGTGTAACTTATTCAGCCTCCAGCACAGGAGTATTCGATAATGTGCTTTAACTTTTTCCCACCACTCACAGAAATCTGGATGTTTTGACTTCCTGTCTTTTCTTGTAGCTGGTACATGATTTTGTAGTGTGACACTTGCATTACAGTTACAATTCTAAGTGTATGGTACCGTTAAATGTTTAGGAGTTTGCTGTCATGGTGATTCAAAACCGTGACCACTTAATCTCTGCTTTCATTGTGTCAATCAACAGGCGTAAAAGCTTCGAATATGAGTTATACTAGGTCAACATCATAAATGGCAGTAACGTTCCTTTGCGAGTCTTTTTTTTAGATGTGGAAAAAAATACCATATTTAGGCTTTTTCAGCTTTCACTTTGCTCAGTTAACAAAACTTGATATTTTCTTTCTTCCTTTCATTTTAATTTTGAATCATTTGTCATAGCACATGTTCAGATTTTTATTTTCTGTCATTTTCAACATCTTTGTTATTCATCCTATTTAGATGGGATGTTATGTGTTTACAAAGGCAATGACAAAAAAAAGTTTACAGACTTGAATCTTAAAGAAATCCGACATGAAGCCGAAAAAGAATTGGAGCATCTTTTCAGCTCTCTATCAAACACACAGTGGTGACTTTTTTTGTCTTTTTGAAATTGAGACTTGAAAACCCGTGTATCCTATGATGTTGAAATGCAATGTTTGTATCGCACAATGTCTCTTAGTAGGCTATTACAAGAGTTCAGACCAATCAAATAAAGTGGATCAGTTCTCCACCACTGATAAATGTGTAGCTTCTTGATAGGTGTTGCATCGTTTTATTGACTACTATGTCCTGGTCATAATTCTCAGTGACTCAAGTGTACTTAAACTCTAAATTTGCATTTTAATTTTTAAATGAAGAACTGCAACTTGTGGTTTATCAAAAAACAAAAACAAAAAACACGTCCCTTTGCAAGGCTTTGAATCAGCCATCTTATAGCGAAGGTAAATGTAAAAGTTTTGGCCTGAAATTAACGACCTTGTTTAACCTTGTGTAAAACCTGACTAACATCGCAGTCAGTGTATTATCCATACTGACTGAGGTAGGAGTTGGTTTCTTTATTTTATTAGAGAGAGTGTGAGCGAATTAAGCAGATATATTAACTGAATTACCATCAAATGGTAAGAAATAAGGTAAAAAAAAAAAAAAGAAAACAGACGCAGATAAATGGTTAATGTAACATAGATTCTGCTGCGTCCCCATTTCTACTGCTGTCCAGTTAAAGGACAGGTTCACAGTTTTTCCAAGTCTGTCTTAAAACAACAGTCAGGTGTCCATAACACTGAGAGAGGTTTTCCTCACTGTAATCATTCCTCCTGTTCATACTGGCTAAAATATCCCCTTCAAATGTGTTTTCAATGTAAGTGATGGGGATAAAATCCACAGTGTGTCCACACAGTCATTTTATGCAAAAATGCCTTTAAAAGTTTCTAAAGCTTATATGAGGCTTTAGCAGTCTGAGTTAGTCATATCAAGTGGATATCTGCCACATTTACAGTCTTTTTAGCATCAAATTCCCTCTTTGTGTTTCCTCTGACAGTGTTTCCCTGTTGAGCTGCAGTGGAAGTATTGTAACAAAAAGAGGGACTTTGGCACTAAAAAGACTGTAACGTTGAAAGATATCTACTTGATTTGACTCATTTGGACACTGAAGCTTCATATTAGCTTCAGATAAATGTTTGAATATATTTTTGCACAGAAGGAGGACTGAGGATCACTTACATTGTAAGCGCATTGAGAAGGTGAGTGTGAACAGAATGAATGATTACGTGTTTGAACATGAGCAATATGAAAAATCAGCTGTTGAAATACACCATAGCTTTGCTTTACAGTAGGTCTGCACTGCATATTCTATGTGCTCAGTGAATGAAGTTTATTTTTCTGAACTCAGTCTGTTCAAGATGAGAAAAGGACCTGTAGCACATACTAGCTCCTTGGCTAGTTCTTAGTAAAACCTGTGCTAAACATCACCAGTAGGAAAGGCCTGTAGCCCTTTGTCACAGCAGACATTTTTACTTATTAATGATGGCACCATTATGTGTCCCAGTAAGCATTGACAGTGTGACAGTGAGCCAGCATGCACAATACCACTACAAAGCAGCTAAATGGAATTCAGCCATCATTAAATTTAATATTTACACCTGTTGCTTTTCCACCTGTGACATGTCAAACTGTCTTCCAGGAATTGTCTTTAACCAAGTATCCGTGTCAGTTGTCAGGTGGGGCAGTGTGAGCACTGGTATACATGTATTTGTCTGGGACTTGCTTGTCTTTCACATAGACACACCTAAGGTAAGATGAGGCTATTCTATATTTTTCAGTGCTGTCATATATATGCCGCTATATCTCGAAACAATGTGTCATTAAATGGTTGCCTTGGCTACTGTTTTCTACAACAACAAACAAAAAATGCCTTTGCAGTAGCAGCATGGCTACTAACTGCCACCTCATCAGTTTGCATTGCACTATTAATGGCAGAGGCAAGCTGATCCCCAACAAATAGACAGAAGTACATTACAAAATTGGACATAATATAGTATATCCCAACAACAAAGTTGTCTCGACGTTTGTGAATATCAAGAACATGTGTGATTTGTGTAAAAAAATGAAGAACACACAACTGGACATCTATTTTATGAATGTCAGTATACATCAGGATTCTGGGGAAAAAAATTCAAGATTACTTTGACACTCAAACCAACCATTCATTAAGCTGAATTTTAAAAAGAAATCTGATTTTATTTTTCTATCCATTTATTAGTATTACTTTGACCCTTTGTCCTGTTACCATGTTGACTGTATCAACAAACTGAAAGTGAAGTCATGTCCTTTATGATATTACTATGATCGCTAATTGTTTTCTGTTATTGTATTAATGTCACACGTTGTGACATTTTCTATAAATAAAGCGATGAAAATAATAATAATAATAAATAAACCATCAACACAAAGCTACATAAAACAAATAAGTGTTTAAAAAAAAAGAGTCGGAAGTCGAAAGCGGAAGTCGTAATATTTTGATCGTGCCCTATTGGCTAGAGGAGCGGATGACGTTATGAAGCACAACTGTCTCAAACATCAAAATGCGCTCATGTTTACCTGCAGTAGCGGAACAGCTTTTCCGAGATATCCAGAAAACATACCAGGAAACGTCTCAAAGTAAGACGAGAGTGGTGAAGGGAGATGAATATGAGTTCAATGTAAACGCAGCTGTTGCATTGCTAGCTAAGCTAACAGGTTACTGACTTTCTGACTAGACAGACGTTAATTATCCTGTGTAGCTGTTACTATACTTGACCTTAATGTAGCATTATGTACATTTAGACTTAACGTTAACGTAGCATTAGGTACATTTAGAGTTAACGTTAATGTTCTAGTTAGTGTTTTACAGCTCGATGTAGTTTAATATTTGAGCTGAAGGAGGGGCTGCTGCCATAATATAATAGAACACTCACGTTAGTTCATTAGGTACATCTCCATAAAACTAATACAGGATAATGCGACAGCCCTGCTATAAACCCTACCTTTATGAAGGTCATAATGTTGAAGAGTGGTGTTGATTCATTTTATGGTCATTTTGGATGTCCTGTTGAACTGTATTGAGTTATACTGAGAGGTGTCTTAATATTTAGTCTACTCTCATATAATGTGCTATTCATATAAATGGGATGGATTGAATATTAGAAACACCTCTCAGTATAACCCAGTATAGTTCAACAGCACCACAAACTACAGCCTCCAAAAATGACATAACATAAACACCTCATGAAAAAGATTAAATAACAACATTATAACCTTCATGAAGGTAGGAATTATTGCAGGGCTGTTAGATTATACTGCATTACCTTTATTGAGATGTACCTAATAAACTGGCAGGTGACTTTAGACTGCACATCTCCTTTTATTATAGACAACTATGGCTTGCACACCTGAAAAACCAGACCTTTACACAGCAGATAATTTGACATGTCATAGCAGGTACAGCACAGGTGTAATGAATAACATAAATACTGGCTCTGTTCCATTTAGGTGTCTATCAAGGTCTGTTATTGTGCATGCTGGCTCACTGGGATGGCTTACTGGGACACTCAAATGGAACTGAACCATCATTAATGTTATTAGTTCTCATGAACTAATAACATTAATTATGTATTATGAACAACACTGTCCAACATGATGAGACTCACATAATTCACACATCACCTACCCATCTTCATCTCCAGGCTCCCAAATCGACAGATAATGTTACAGTAATTGAACATTGATTACTTATAAAACAGTTGCCCCTGATCAGTTTTTGTCTCACAGGACATTAAATATGAGAATGTTATGCTACTAAAAACCCACAACAAATTTTGTATTGTCCATAAGGGATTGCCTCCTGCCAAGCCCTAAATCCCCATTGCTTGCCATGACTCAGTGGACCTATTGCCATTATTCAGTAATTGTGTTCTAGCTATATATGGTCATGTTATAACCTAACAAACTGAAGAACGCACTCCTATTTTTAGCTTCAGCTTCAGGGAAGAGTTGGTTTAATTTGTATGCTGAAATGACACAGGGACCAAACAATACTGCAGGCTTGAATAGTTGACACAGAGCCACTCCGAGGCAGCACCTTTCCCAAGGCAATCTCAACAGTTGTTCTTTTTTTTTTTTAACCCAGATATTATCTGAAACAGTAATTAGACTTGGACCTACAACGTTTGGCCTCCAGCGTCCTTCTATACCAAACAGACAGTTGCTGGCTCACTGGCAGTGGATATTAAAATTGTCATGTACCAAATACTGAAAAATTCCAAATACTGCAACTACCTTGTAGTTGTTTTTTTATTTAGTTAGTCAGGTTTTCTGAGACAGCTAGTGTTTTTTTAGGGATTTTTAGGGATTGTCAAACTCTAAACAGATTCACTCAGGTAAAACATGGCTATTCACCCTAATAGGCTACTTTTTATTACTCTTAAATCTGTGGAATTGTTGTTTTCTTGTTTTTTAAAGAAAAATTTTTTCAATTTTAAATTATAATAATAATACATTAACACATTATTTTTGTTTCTTTTTTGTAGTTCCTGATGACCTGCTTATTGCGTAAGTATCTCCTTATTCCTCTTACCCATTAACTTCAATCAGTTATTTATTACTAGCTCTGCCATTTTATGTCAGAATGGCATTATGTTGCTTTCAATCATAAAAATGTTCTGACTGAATCCATAAAACTAGTTATTCTTCCCTGTCTGAGTCTGATCTATGTAAAAAGGTCTGCACATGACTGAATCTGTGTGGGTGTGAAGTGAAGAAACCACACTGAGGTGGTCTAGTGAGGCAGTTTTACAGTCTGGATTTGCCAAAGTGACGTAGCACCAATGTCATGATGCTGCTTTGTGTCTTTACTGAGACATTTCCTGGCATAGTGGTTTGAGTTACTGAGATTGAAGGGGTGCTCCCTGTCTGGGTCACAGCCACATCCTGTCTGTTAGTCGGGACGTCTCTGGTTTAGGGGCACTTAATCACTTTCTGGTAATTCACGAGCAGACTTTATTCCTTTTATTTATATATATGTATATATATATATATATATATATATATATATATATATATATTCTCCTGGTTTCTCTCATCTTTGTCTCATAGGCAAAATTCTCTCATCCACATTGATACCAAGCAAGATGTAATTAAATGAGTTGTTTTTGGCCTTGGTGTGGTCTAAACTGGTAGAGGATGTTTTTAGTGGAGGATAAAATACTTTGACACTGATACAAAACAGCATTTTTCATGTCAATGAATGCATGATGGTCACATTTTGATATTTTGAGCACAGGTACAAACTGAATAATGATATTTTTGGCCATCTGATGTATCAGCTTTAAATCAGGTTTTGGTGTATTTTTCCATGCGTACAAAACATGTTGTGTGTCTTTACGTCTTTCCCTCGCGTCTTACTTTTTCTGTCTTATGTCTTTCAGGCTGAAGTTTGTCTTTGGGCCTTGTGCGCTGCAAGCTTTGGACCTGGTAGACCAGCGTTCAGTCACCTGTCTGTCATCTCCCAGTGGACGCAAGGCCTTCCAGGTCTGTCATGCATCTGTCAACACCGTTTACATCCTGCAAATTCATGGTTTGCATCCTGACACTAATTTATCACCATGATATCCACACTCTTCCACAGCAAAACAATTTCCAACCTGTAGTTCGTGTAGGAGTACTCTCATTCCTCTGAATAAAACTGTTGGGTGTTGGGATCTTCTGCTCCTGAAACTAGTTGGTCTCTGACTCTTGGTTACCCAGTTTAATTCCTGTCACATTTTTTCAAAATTCAGGGTGAAATAATGCTAATTAATCTGTGTTCTTCTCACCAGAAGAGCATGTTATCGCTTTAATAATAGTTTGTAAAGATATTTGCATCTCGATCAACAAGCTCATCAGAAAAACCAATCTGAGGGCTTTTTTCAGACAAGGAGAAAGTGTAAGAGTAAAGATGTTTTCAGTAGATGTCTGCATTGTACTTTGTTTTAATGCAGTCTTATTTTAGTCTGAGTATTTGAGAACATGGTATTTAAGAATCCTATTTGTGATGTCTTGCCCTATTTCAGTCAAAATCCCCTCACTCAGCTGATCTTTCATGAGTCAAGTCACTGTTCAGCACCAGCCTGTTAGAAGCCCTTACCAAAAAAGGTCATGAGATGATGGTATGTCATATTTTGCATACGTATTTGTAGTTTTTTTGATTTTTGATTCAGGTAGTTTGAAAGAAAATGAAAAATAAATCACCTTGGTTAATTTTGTTTTCTGATAAATCTCTGAATCCTTTTCATCCTGTGGGACACCCAGTAATCAAGTCCCAGCATGGCTCAAAATGCTCACTATTGTGCGTACAGCACTTGGAATGCCAAGCTAAACCTGACTTGTGACATTTTATAATTATAAAGGTCACATTAAAAGGTGTTACCTAACTTTCTGAGGTTTTCTGTTTGACGTCTGTGGGTTACTTGATGATATCACATTACTAATGACTCTCCTCCTTGATTGAGTTCTTTTCATTGTATTGACCCATCATTATGTAAACGCGCATTGTTCCAAAAGCACTTTGCAAAAACAGAATAGTCATCGTTACCACATTACTTTATATCTTAATACCAAAGAAGAAATGTTATTACTCCATAATCTTAAAAGGGACTTGAGTCATGCTGTCCTCAAAGTTAAAGTGTAACCTCAATAGGACAAAGAGTGACTTGCGTTGGGAGAAACAGGACAATCTACTGAGGTTGTGGTTACTGTGACCCAAATTTCCTGTAAACTCCTTCAGGCCCCTGCAAAAACAGATTTATGGAAGGAACCATAAAATACAATGCAGCTAAATACAGACGTGAATTCTGTTGGGACACTTTCAATTCAATTACTGGTATGTTAATTGTTTCAGTTCATTCCCTCAAGGCTGTGTGACGTTTGTGCTCCAGCAGCATTAGTTGGAAATGATTAATACAATTGTCTATTTTTATTTGCCTCTGCTGTTTTTTCTGTTTTTTAAAAACAAATCCACGAAAGAATAAAAGAAAGTGTTTCCTATTTCTGCTCTTATTGGAATAGACACAGTACACATTTTGTACATTTAACTAAATATAATATAGAAATATATATATTTGGCACCCTGTACCTCTTGTGATGTTTGGATTTCTGAGATGAACCTTCACCTTCAGGGTTCATCTCATCTTATTTGTACTTCATGAGGTTTTAATGTTATATTCAGTGTGTCCAGACCAACATCATTTACATGTCTTACAGTGTTTCATTTCAAGATTTCACAAGAAATGATGATTTGCAGGCTGGTACAGTGTCAGTGGCAGACTCTAGTGTTCAGTGGAAGCGACACAGGTCTTACTGTACTTGTTATTATCAGTTACGTACTTGATGGGATTAGAGTATTTCATGGAAAGCAGTGAATAACCAGAGCAAGCTGAATGTTCCTGAAGCTTCACACCTACCTGCAGGTATAGGCTCTTTAGTTGTGGGAATAGCAGCATTACATCACGTAATAGTGCACATGTCTTCAGGGAAGTTTTACAACATGAACAGCGTGTTAATAATCACAATCATTTCTCTCTTTGTCATAAATCTTGAGAGTAGAGTTGATTTTGTGTGATGAGCTGCTGTGAGTGTTGCTCCTGTGATCCTGGCAGGTCTCTTTTATGTTTTAGGGATGCATTAAGTGAGACTTGAGTTTACACAGTGTCTGATCAAATGCTTTTTTCATGCCACAAATGTTTAGCTTACACTGCTCTCTGACGCTCTCTCTCTGTCTTAAATTTGACAGTGAGTGCTTCAAGGGACAGCTGTTGAAACAAAACCAAAATCCTTAAATACTTAAATCTCTGACACCAGAACAAGGCAAGCTTTTCCCTTAGCATATAATCTAGGCTCGGTATTATATTATCAGTTTACTGACTTTAGAGTGATGAAAATTTGGAGTAAAGTGAAGATGCAACGCTGAGGGCCAATGGTTGAATCATAACAGCGGTGACCTTTCAGGATAGACCGTATTTGGGCTGCATGTGAGTTAGAGGATCTTTGTTTAACATTTAGAGTACAATGAAGTCAGTGACGACACTATGAGGTGACTCATTTTAAAAATAAAACCCCTCTGCAATTAATCATCCACTTGTAAAGGGTCCTTACACATTTCCTGTAAGGTGGGGATGAGGGTTGGGGATTTTAATGTATCTAAATAAACAGAAATATTCACAAATGGTTTTCTCACTGGAAGTGCAGTGACTTGTGTTCCAACTGGGAACTGTCTCAGAGGTATTTACGTTGATAAATGAACTGATAATTGTTAATATCCTGTTTCTGTGGGACAAAATTGAGTTTCTCATGTTGCTGTGGGTTATTTGGTCTCTTCTTTCCGTAAAAAGGGATGAATAACTCATGGGAGCGTGGCATTTCATCGGACAGTATAGTTGCAGGATACATTAGGAAAGAATTACCAGCCAGGACTATGATATTTTCTGTGCCTCAGATCATGTTTGACATCACTGCCAACCGAGTCATGAAGAATGACTTCGTAAACTGGTGAAATGGGGAATGTGGGACAATACTCATGTGAGTCCCTGGCTGTGAGGAGAGGCAGCTGAGGGAGGGGCTCTCAAACGTATTTTATCTTTTCTCCAGTGGCGTTAGTTTGCCAAACCTTTCTCCTGACTGGCATGTCAAACAAACTTTGTTACATGGAGGAAGGCTTTTTAGCACTTGAAGTAGTTCATCAGTACACACATGAGAGACAGGCAGTGTATATATATATATATATATATATATAGCTTTTATATGAGTCAACCACTCACATATGCATCCCATCAGTGGTGACTGGTGATGCAGATGTACAGTATGTCGGGGTACAGACACAGGGCCTATGTGTAACCTGTTGACTTTCTAGAGCTTTAAATTTACAGCCCTGTTTGTGGTGTGGAACCAGTGGACAGAGGGCCGTCCAACCTCCTGGGCCCTCTGGCTCATGGTGGATCCTGAGAGTTCCCATGAAAGCCTTTATTTCAGGCAAAGACAGAGCCAGATCTTTGCTGAGGCTTTAACTCTCACTGTTCCATCTGCAGCGACTGAATGGCAGCTTTTAATGTAGTGTCTTGTTGAAGAAACCTGGATCCCTGCCAGGCAGTGGAGGCCTGCAGGCAGCAGTGCCACATAATCTATGATGCCAGCAGAGAACAAAACGGGCCCAAGAGTGAGCTGGTTTTCAATATACCCGGCTCTTTAGAGATTGTAGCAGTTCTTGGCTTGGTCTCACAGTTTTACAGCTTCTAGCCTAGCATCTTGCTGTGCGTGCTGCTTTATTCATCTTTACTGATGTGTTTGAAGGCCATGTAATTGTCTCTTTTGTGCCTTATTTATAATGAGGTGTCACATTGAACAAATGAGGTGTTTTTACTTTTGTAGGTCACGGGGGAAGGTAATTTATTGCAGCTCTGGAGAATAATGGATCCTGATCTCCCATCTTGGGAGGCATTAGTTATTGTGAAGTGTCAAGCTAATCCACCAACTTAATGTCCTTGTGTGTCATGTGCATGAGGACGAGACTTAAATCACTGTCTGCAGCTGAGCAAGTGCGCCGGCATTCGTGGACAGGAGGTGCTGTCAACTGAGGCCATTAGACACCACATACGGCTTGTTTAAAAATGCATAATTTCTATCTCGTCTCCTCCAAATAACTAATGTGAAATGATGAGGTTGGTGGAAGCAACCTCACCTTAAACCCAACGGCCGTCCTGTCACTTCTATGCAACATTTAAAAGGAGAGTCCACCCAAAAACAGAATCTCCAGTGGGATATTCCAGTTATTTTGGACTTTAAAATCAATATTTAAAAAGAGAGACAAGCTGGAAATCTTGATTCTCTATCTTCACCAAAACAGTCACGACTCCACAGGCTTAGATCGATGTTACATCCGAATCAGTGTATTTGTGTGGTGGGCTTACAGCTGTGAATTAGGAGACGTGCCTGTATCCCATGATGCAGTTGCAGGACTCGTCTCCACATGACATTATCACATCACTAATCTTGTCTGTCTGCTGTGCATTTTAAGGACAAATGGGTTCAAATTCACAAATTACAGAAATTATCTGAATTTTTTTTTGAAAAATTGTTTTTACTTTGACATTTAAGAGTTTTTTTTAATACTATTGAGTTTAAAAAAACTCTTGAGAACTATTAAGTTATAGAAGAAAAACATGAAAAAGTAGGTGAGTACTTCATATAGTTGATGTGGGAGGAAGATGTACAGTACTTGGAGACATTTGCATGTGTTCACTGCTTTGATCCTCTGAGCTCAGGCAGTCATGTCCGGACTCATTGCGGGACAACTGGGATGCAGTAAAGAGCTTGTTTTTCCTTCATGCCTTTCCATGCTTTTACTGGCTCCACTGCTCCTCAGCTGCGCCGTGCACAACTGGCAGCCAACACAAACAGCATTTCTAACATATTTGATTAGTGAACCCCGTCCCTCATAAAGAAACAACTCACACTAGTCTCTGTGTGTGATCTTTCAAATAAGGTTGATCATAAACTCACAAGCTGCTTTGTATAAAGTGCCACATAATTAAATGTACTTTGCATGAATTTGTTGCAGGTAATGGGAAGCTCGGGACGTTTGTACACCTGCTTTGTTTCATGTCACTACTGCCCGTGCCCGGCCTTCGCCTACACTGTGCTCCGCAGAAATGAAGGCCTGCTGGTGAGTCTCAGACATACTGTTACACACAGGTAGGGCTGGGTTTCCACCTTTAGTACAAATGTTCATACACAGCGTCCTGCTGGATAGTGTATACAGTTGCATATTTACACACAGCCATTGTGTTTCGTCAGCCAAGCATGAATTCCATAGAAAACCATCGCCCAGGTCAACAACGAGGCGAAGAACACATTGAAATATGTGTAACAGATGTATTGTGGTCGGGTCAATGTTTTTGTCTGGTCACTGAGGGGCGTCTCCGCTCTGAATGGCTGTTTGTACTTGTGCTGTAGCTCTAAATATCTGCAAGCAAACGATCTAGTCTCTTGCTCCCAGTATCAGAAAGACTTGTGTCCCCAGAGGATGCTGCTAAAATCAGTGTGAGAAACAGAAAGCTGAAACAGACCGTGGAGACTCCCCACGAGCTCATCAGCATCACTGATGTCATTCCCCATGAAATCACAACTGAAGACAGAAAAACAAAGCTGTTCGCAGCCTCATCAAACTCCCCAACAACTTAAGCAGCTAGATGAGGCTGGAGCTGATTTTTTTGGAGTCGATTTTTGTGTTGCTACAAGTCCAAACCTCACAACAAGAGACAGAGTGAATTTGACCATGCAGTCTGTGGTCCTCCCCCGCTGGAACCACTTTGTTCATTCAGGGGCTCTGCAGATTCCAACATGACTGGATAAGGCCAGACCAGGTCCATGCTGTTCTGGCGAGTAGGTCAGAGGAGAGATAAAGAAGTAGGAGTCGGCCATGTGCTCACAAACAGAGCTGAGTGGAGAAGCTAGTAAAAAAAAAACTTCTGTGCCTTTTCCGCCACACTTTGGCTCATTGCTGACAGGCGCACACAGGTACTCATTTATAATGCACGAAACTAGCTGACGGTGAAAACAAGTCAATGATTAACGTGTTAATATTTATAATAACGAAAGGTACCTCTGAATGTGCTCAGTGACACATGAACACAAATGCAGAACCGCACAGCAACTTTTCATTCAGCACACATATTTAGTTACTGCAGCTACTTCTTAGTCTGTTTGGAAAATAATACACACTTTAACCCCCTAAATCACAAGTGCTTTTCATTTTTAGAAGTGTTTATATTTTGGTATAAATATTGGACATTTTCCTGGCATTTCTTACTCAGTGGGAAATTTTTAGCCAGTCAAAGCCAAGTGGAGCCTTTTCTAGTCTGGTTCCGTTGACATGAGATCTTTGAATTTAAATGAGCGGAGTGTGATTAGGGCTTCGTATCCGTGTCATTAATCACATCATTGCCCATGTTTACGTGATGAATCAGTGTCTGCAATCTTTTTCTCTCAGTGCAAACACATCCTGGCTGCCTACCTGTGTCAGGCCATGGGTGTGACTCAGCAGGAGAGTGTGTCTGATCAGCAGATGTCCATGCTGCTCAGCGGGACTGCAGCCCTGTGACACCCAGGTACACTCAGTACTGAGTACAGCAAGTGGACCAGCACACCTGGCTCCACAGGGACAGCATGGACCCTCCCTCTTGGGTGAGAGCCGATGTTTTAAACGCTTGACACTTTGGGTCACCGCCGCGAGGACCGGAGCACGGGAAAACTACCTCGGTTCTTTGAAAGACATTTCCCGGGAGACGACATCTGTTCATAGAGAGTGCACACTGCTTTATTTTTAGGTTCTTATTATCTGAAGCGGCATTAGGGAAGTAGCGAGTTACTTCAGAGACATTTTTAAAACATGAATGTATTTTTCCCCCATGTGTCAGTTGTAAATATAAATTTTCATATGATTTTCAATGTAAATTTTATAAATAAAGTCTGATCTGTAACAATATAAACATTGCCTTTATTAACAAAATATTTCACCATACATACAGATTGCATCATGTTAAATAGCAGTATCAGTTTGCAGTTGTAGTTCTGTTGCATGAAAGAAAGAATGGCCTGAAGAAGAACGGTTGAACATCAGCTTTACCACAGAGTGGATGTTTTTCCTGATTAGTAATGACACTAGAGCACACTGACAGATACTTTGGAATGAAAGGCAGGAATGTTGAACTAGATCAACTTGTTATTGTCCGTCTTACCTTGAAATTGCAAAAGAAGGCAATAGTTTGACATCAATCAATAGCTTGTAGAAAGCCGGACACCTACAGTACTTATTTTTACATGAGTCAACAAAGACAATACAACGCTACAGTGCAGTTACAGTATAGATGTCTCCATTGGAATGTACTAAAACGTTGGCACACTCCTGTATTTTAGCCCTTGAAATTAGTCAGAGGTGGTACACTGTACACAATGGCAACTGAGGGGAGATGGCGAAGCAGTGGATGCGAGTGCTCAACTCAAGAACACCAACACAACATGGTTCAACACCAATGAAGCACACGAAACGGGAAATCTAAAACGTCAGTGCAATGTGTTTTCATTTGTGTAGTAATGGCTCTCAGGTGACCGAAAATACCTTAATTTTTTTTTTTTTTCACATACATTTGGACAAACAAGACTCTACTCGTCTGATTAAATTCACCAACGCAAACCTGCAAAAAAAAGAGGCAGAGCATCAGTTGCTTTAAGGATTGACTCAGTGGAAAGCAGCGCTGCACTATGAGCACCAGCAAGTGCTTCACTCTTTAAAAATTATCTCTATTTGTCTGGGTTCAACGGGACTTTGCTGTCTATCAGTCGTCTTATCTTTACTCGGACGATCATTAGGAATTGGATTAAAACGAGTCTTCGATGCAACACATTTTAGACATTTCACCCTTAAAATTTGTATTGTTTCCTGAAATGAAACAGCTCATCTCAGTTCAGTCAGTGACTTCAGCAGCGTATGAAGGACTGACTGCATTAACGCGCCAAATGAGAGCCTCAGGATCCCAGCTGAGACTGTCTGATGGGGGGTGGGGGGATGTCAGCTGGACTCCTAAAGCAACTGACTTTAGGACTTTATGTAAGCCACTGAATGCATGTGTACCAGGAGCCTGGATGATGAGGAATAATGTAAATTGCGTTGATTTTAAATTTGACACTGGCTTGTCTGCTTACAGTTTGTCGTCACTTGGCTCAAGACAAAGCAGTTCGCTCGGTGCAGATGCCATGTTTCTATGAAGGGTACAATCAGTTTCCCACTTCCGGAGCTTTTGTCTTAAGAAATGTTAACGTGGAAATAATACGGAGCAGCGCTGCGGGTGTGTTTCGCCGAATTACTTCATGTCTGCGTGACAGAAATTAAATCATGCTGTTCATCTAGTCATCGCAAAATGCCTTCGTCTGGCTCATAGCTGCAGGGGTCACAGGATAAATTTGTGACCCCTGCAGCTGTGAGAGATGACTCATAGAATATGAGCAGCATTTCTTCTTTTTTTCTGTTCTATGTTTGGATGTTCCCCCTTTTCTTGTAATTTAGTTGTTGCGTGAGGCTCTGTTGTTCTTGGGGAGATAGCAGACTACTGTGTGCTTCTATATATATATTTTTTGTGGAGGATTTACTAGTGCAGCGACAGGGACACCTGCAAACACTAGCACTTAGTTGAAGGCATCAGCTTAATAGAAAACAATTCTGCTATACGAAGGTATTGTGTATTTTACTGTATTATTTTGAGTTGTCTATGAGGAATACCATAGTTTTCAGCTCCTGATGCCTCCCTACAATTAAATACAACAGCACAGAAAAGGAAGGACAGTCTGTACTACTGTCTGCAGGCGAAGCCTCAGATCATGAGTATGAATAAATTTTAAAGGGTCACAAGCCAAAAATAACCATGGATGCAGACTACTCCTACTGTACCTTTCTAGGTTCACAAACACAGATCTAGCCTCAAAGTTTTTTTTGATCTTTACATTCTCAAAGATAAGATCTTACAATAAATAAATAATTCAACACTGGCACTGATTGTTGACAATATAAAATAGCAGGAGTGTTTTGAGTTGTAACAGGGTGGATTCAGTATGATAAATAGCATTTTAGAATGTAGCAAAGTTTGGATCCTATTCACAGTCCTACAAATCCAGTTAGCTTCAACAGTTAAAAAAAAAAAAAAAAATCAAAACTCCTTCACAATACAAAAGTTATAAGACTCGCCATTCAACATTTCACTGCTTGACCCCTGATACTTGGCACGATTCATAAATAAATGTCCACATTCAAGGCGTGTTTGACATCGGTTCATCTTCACATATCATACCCTTGTTCTGTAAACATTATAAACCTCAGTGGACATAAAATTCAAGACTGAAACAACAAAACTGACAGATAATACTGTCACAGCTCTCTATAGCAGAGGGTCGATGGTCATGTGGATCTGGTCTTTGTTGTGTCTGCTGCCGTTGGAGCTGAGGTACAGCTCCTCCCTGCGGCACAGGAAGTGTTGGGCCAGGATCTTGCGGAAGGTGTTCCTGAAGTCCTGGATGCGGTAAGCGTAGATGATGGGGTTGACCGCAGAGTTGGCATGTGACAGAATGATGGCCATGTACATGACAATATCCGGGTTCTGCAGCTCCGTGTACAGCGTGAGGCAGTTGAGGATGTGGACGGGCAGCCAGCAGAGGGCGAACAGTCCCACGATGATGGAGAGGGATTTGGCGGCCCGGATCTCCCGCTGCAGCAACCCGTGGTGATGGCTGTCCCCGTTGCCCACACACTTGAGCTCAATCTGTCTCAGCTGCTTCCTGGCCACGGTGAAGATCTTCAGGTAGATACCCAGCATGATGAGGAGCGGCAGGAGCACGCACACAAAGAAATTAAAGTAGACCATGTAGTGCATGTCCACCACACTCTCAAAGTAGCACTGGAGCTCGCAGCTCTGTAGTAAGTCTCCTCCGCCCCTCGGCCCCTCCATGAGGCCAGCGTTTGTAGTGTTGTCCGCCCCGGAGCTGCTGTTTCTGCAGTTCAAGTGCTTCACGTTCCAGAAGAAGGGGATGAGCCCGATGACAAAGGAGAGGATCCATAAAATAGCGATGATCTCTCTGGCTGTCTTTCCCGTCATCAACTCGTTGTACCTGGAGAAAACACAGCAGAGGTTACTTTCCTAAAAGTGTTCCCAAGTTGGCAGTTTTGGACATGTGTCACTCTCAATATAGGAGACCCTAGAGACTGAGCACAGGCCAGCTGTAATAGATAAAAATTGTAACAACATGGCAAAATGCCAACAGGGTGCAAACATGAATTAAACTTTATTTCTTGTGTTTGCTATGATATAATAGTTTATTTTAACCATTTTATGATGTAAATATTTGCCTATGTACCTCTTATAACTGTTACATACCTGTATCTTTACCTCATGAATTTCTTTTCAACAAGACTCAAAGCTAGCAGAGAGATCTGGTTAGTATTTTGTGACTTTAAGAAGATTTAAATGTTGATCTTGTTTTGCTCTTACAGAGTGAAGTGGCTTTTCACGTGTGGGTTGTTGGTGTGGCCTAACATCACACTGTGAAATAGAATTTCCACTTTCTACGGATTATGAATTAGTCCAACTGCAACACTAACAGACCAGCATTATCAGCTGCAAAATGTAAGTTTGAGTCAGCTGCTATCTCTGACAGTATGTCACATCCTGCTTCACCTAAATTCATACAACATACACATTGTATGTATTATAATTACACACGCCTCAGCTGAGATGTGAGTTGTGGTGTGAGGGTGAATCGATTTTCATTTACTCTAAGTGAGAGGGAACCCTGAGAAAGTAATGAGTTGAAAGGTTCCACACATACAAAGAGGTTTCACTTTTGTTATCGCGGTTTTGAAGTTTGAAGTCCTAAATTCATAAATTTTACACTGACTCGGCATATCTCCCTTAGAGCCGCGGCCTCACTGAAATACGGTATAAAATGATCAGCGCAGCAGGTGCACAGAGGCTGGTTATCAAGATGCAGGGCTGACTCACACAAGTTTTGTTCTGACTGTCCCCATCATATGAACAGCACTTGAAACAAAATGAGCCGTTTCCTTAAAGTGATTCAGATGAGCGGCCTCATGGTTATGAATCACACACATATGCACACACACACACACACACATATGCACGCACACACACACACACAAGCCAGTCTGTGCTGGAGGTGCCAACTGACCTCTACAGCTGAACTACACAGTCACACAATATCAAAACTTCAAATGTGACTTTATAATAAGAATCAGCTGTAAGTCATGATTAAAACATTAGTGAATGATTAATAAGTAATTCTTATATTAATCTGTTGTGTCATTTACAAGCCATTAGCCAAATTACTGCTGATGAATTATTTATAAGTGACAAAAAATTATTTGTTATTCTGTGATTAAAAACCTTTACAAATGACTTCATGATTTATTAATGGATAATAAAATATTTTAAAGGATAGGTTCACACTTTTTTAAAACAATACTCACACGCCCATACAGCATGTACAATATGTACAGTATGTACAGTAACAGAGTTACTGGTTTCCTAATGCAGCTCCAGTGTAAGTAAAGAGGGGCAAAATCAACAATGTACATATAGGCATGTGAGTATTGTTGAAAAACGTGAACCTATCCTTTCTGAATATGTAAAAAGTACTACATATGCAGTGATCCTTTATGAAGCATTTGTAAGTTTTAACACTCATTTTAACCCTTTAAACATGGTTAAAGCCTGAGTTGTATTTACAAAGTTCCTCCCTCTCTTTTCTGACTCCAGCGACCACAACACAGCATGACATGACCAGCTCTGCATCACCTTGTCTGTCAGGTGTTTCACTTCACAGTCTTGCAGGTTCACACATCCTTTAACAAAAGGTCGATCAGACATAAACTAATACAGGCAGAGAGCAGAATCATTTGAGGCTCCTGCGGTTTGAAGAGAAAACATTCTCCCTTTATCTGCAGCTGATTTATAAGACATTGCTGTTCAGCATCACATGTTTATCTGTAGTAACACATACCGTGCTCTAATTGTTTAGGTAGACATAAACTTAAAATACCCTCATTTGAACCAGACATGTATGCGTGTTGATATAAAAATAGCCCACTTCACACCACTCACCATGCATGAGTGGGTGCTGCTCTTTTAGGTAACTGCAGGTAGAGCTGTGTTGGTTTGGTGTTCATAGCAATGAAGGAAAATGTCACCATGTGCAACAGTACTGCTTTCTGTGGTTTTGATGATAAGTGATACCAGGGAGTGGCTACACAGGCAATAGTTGTTAGTAGGACAGAATCATTGTTGATTTTGGCCTCTTCAAGTGATTTGTATATTGATAAAACCATAAAATGAAGCCAGCTTCATCCTTTGAAGAGGCTGCGAGAGATGAAAGTGAAGCCAGGCTATGAGGAACTGGGTTCAAACGGCAGCTAATGTGACTTTGATGGTACAAACAGGAAGTCTGTGCCATCAAAGTCTGTTTTCAGATGCAGAGAATTTGCAAGTGAACTGAAAGTAAAGTCACAGGAACAACACGACTTGTTAATCATTAGCTCTGTCTACCTGCGTTATAAGAATGATAAAAATATAAAAAGAGTCAATTATTCATCCGTGGCGTGCTAAGCTCCGCCTCTGCCCTGCGACCCCCCTGCAGGGAGGAGAGCTGGTCTCCCCGGGGGTCATGAATAATACACCACTCTGCCCACAGAGGGAGGAGAGGAGGTCACCATGATCTGCACACCTCCTCGCGTCTCCACATCTTCCCCCTGTTCCTCTCCATCCTCTCCTCCCTCTGTCTGTCAGTCAAACATGCAGCAGGCCACATTTCCTGCAATATGCTGTCCATTTCCCAGAGGTCCTACACATCACTCTCTCTCTCTCTCTCTTTGGAGGCAGAGAACGGCCGGCTGGCTGAATGGATTAGTTCTGGCATGACGACAGCAGGCTGGCATCTATCTTTGTTTTGCTTTCTTCCCGTTTTTTTTTTTCTCCCTCCCTGCTCTATTCTCCATACATCCCTTCTCTTCTGTCTGTGCCTGTGCTTCCGCCCGGAGCCACAGACCTCTGCCAGGCCACACACACACACAAACACACACTAAATGTTCACAACATCCGTTTAAGTATCTGCAGCTCAGCCTCAAACACAATCTGGCCAACCGTTCACACTGACAACACAGAGGGGATTTTATACTTCGCTTAGCCTGCCTGTGTGTATGCAAACAGAACTGTACAGCATTTGCATTATAAATTGTATTTGTGAGTATGCCCTTTAAAAGACGTGTTGGATAACATGCTATAGGCTAGTTGTAAACACAGATTTGAATTTGTAACGCTGTCACGCTCTCATTAAGATGTGATCATGCAAGGATTGTTTTGACAGAATAAGGGAAGGTAAATACAGATATAAACTCTCCCAGAGTGTAACTGTGTGTCCTGCTGTGAAGCTCGACTGCTGCTCTTGTAAATCTAGTTTTGTTCCTTGATGACAAAGTGATATTCCACCCAAAGGCTGTCTTTTGGAAATGAAATACTCATCATAGCCCCCCCCCCTGTAGGTTTGATAGGTGGTTTTCTCCCTCACAGAAAATGATTTTCCATTGATCTCCAGTGATCATCAAGAGTTTAACCCTTAACCTCCAACACCTTCCGGTTCAACAGCACCCTGTACAAAACATCCAAACAAAGACACTTTATGCTGGGTTTTTTAGCTGTGATAGAAGCACGGCTCCAGCGATGGCAATGTCAGTCTGTCTGTTGAGACTGAAATATCTCAACAACTATTTGATCGATTGCCATGATATTGTGTACAGACATTCATGGTCCCCAGACAGTGCTCTGGGGGACTCTGGGGATCCCCTGACTTTTCATCTAGCACCATCATCATCATCAACATTTTAGTTTAGACTCTTAGTCTTGTTCTTAGATGTCTAACCCATCTGTAAATGTAAACAGTGAGCACTATCCATACTAACCCTAAAAATCCTACCATAACCTCTAAACACCATGTTTACACAAAATGTCCTCCGATTATTAGATTAGGTCTTGACAGTAAGTGTTCTCAGTGTGATTGAAACTATGGTGCAGATGGTGGTAAACGTGAGATGAAACTGAAATGCTTGAACTCATCATAAATCGCTGATTAGACTTCCAAACCTAAAACTTAACTGTACCCTAAAACCTACAGGCCACCGTGCGCACATCGTTACCCAACTCCTTCATCTGACTTCTTTTTTACATCATACTGTTCTTCAATTTAGTCTCGGGAGCTAATCCCAGGTCATTTCAGGACTCTGCATTTGTTGTTTTGGAAAATGTATTCCTCACCAAAAGTCAGAGGATGATTTATCCCTCACGGTACGTCTGCGTCTTATTGCATATTTCCATCTCGACCCTGTTTTCACATCATTTTCCATGTGAGACAAATCAGTAAATTTGGATCACTATGACCAAAAAACTTGAAATTGACCAGTTATGCTTCAAGTCGAGCTATCAACAGAGCTTCGCCTGGTTCTTCAACTGTATCACTGCTTTCATATTTCAACATTTTTTACTTCAATCAAGAGTGATTTGGGAAGTGCCAGAATGGTGAAACGCTCAACACTGTACCGCACGCACTTAAACTGTCCATTAAAATGATGAAGCTGAAATCTGTTGAATCAGCAGCCTGAGGCAAGATGATACTTCTCCTGACCACAGTGACGGACAGCTACCGGTGTGAGTGACGACAATTCTTCGAAGTCCAGGATGTATTGACGAGGTTATTTGAGAGCTCGAAAAGGTCTTTTTTTGTGAGAGATGTGAACAGGGGAGACAAAGGGTTTGAGAAGAGAGTTTAGTGGGTGACTGTGCTATCTCATGGGGTTTAAAACATCTGGCTCTGGTCTTTCACTTCCATTAAAACCATCTGTGAAAACACTTTTATCTAAGAGAGAATCGCGGCCCCAAAGGGCTGCAGACTGGCTGAACTCACACACACACACATGCAGACATACATGAGTTCACACACACACACAAGCCATCGCTGTGGACATGTAATATGAGCTGAACACCGATCTTAATATCACGTGTGTGTGTTGTGAGGGTGGGCGCTGGGCTTTTTGAGGAAACTATAAAATGTCACATTAAGAACTTTTTGCCGAGAATGTTATGAGCGTGTATCCTGTTTAAAGACAATGAACGTTAGTGTTTTCTGTGTGAGACGGTAGAATAAGGTGCAGTTTCTGTCAAAAATAGGAGCACATTTGGGGATTTTATGAGCCACTTGGTTGGTAGCGGACAATCCCACACTCGTGTCAAACTGTCCTTTCTTGCCAGAGTTTGAAGCTAATGGAAATGACAGCACATCACAGCTGAACAGCCCCGCAGCATAAAAACAGCCCCCAAAACCACATCCAGCGCCTGTGTAGGAAACTGCAGTGACTGTTTCCTCTCTAAAAAACAAACTGACAACTCTCTGACATGGACAAATACCAGAAACAACACCACCACCACCACCACCACCACCTGGACCCAGACAATTCCCATCTGATAATAGAGCTTGTATTCTTTAGTTTATGGAAATGTTAAGCGGCTCTGCTCTGTCTCTGCTGGCAGCTGATCTGTTTCTGTTTCCTCAGTGGACGTCTGTGGTCTTAACCATCAGGATCAATAGAAGAGACACACTGTGGCCAGTTATTGATCCATGAGAGATCAAGCATGACAGAGCTTTGCATCTTTTTATGAGCTGCAGATGAAACGCACATCAGATAGCTACTGGTCAACAAAGGCAAATTATATTTGAGAAACTGCATATTTTAAGTAATTCAAGTACTTGCATGCAGATTTCTTGTGTATCTGCTGCTGTAATACTAAAGTCACCTCCGAATGTGAAGTGGCATTACCCAAATCCTTTAGGTTATAGAATCAAGGTTATAAAACCACACTCTTTCTCTAACACCACAATTAATAATGTTTAGAGAGGCATTATCTGATTGTCCTTCTAAGTTTAGATATTACCGATTGCTATTTTTACACAAGGAAGCACACTCTGCACGAAGCTGATTTATAAGATCACAGAGCTGATAGTGATCTGACTACTTCGAATGTTTAGGGGACACATATCAGCACTGAGGGGACTTACACATATTTACATTTGAGGAAATGTTTTCAGCTCTTTTATGTAGATGATTCAAAAGATGGTCAATATTTTTCTACTTATTTGGCACCTACGTTAACAAGTTATTACACGAATAAAGTCACATTTTCAGTAGATAGATGGATGGTCCAAAAACCAACAGGGAAGTAAAATGAGAGAAGGTCAAGAACCATTATCATCTCCACGTACAGCACTAATCTTGTCAGATGGGGATTCCAGTGGAAAAAACCTTTAGCAGCTTTTTGGCGGCTAAACAAGAGATACAAAAAAGAAAACTCACCTCAGAGGAATTTTGACAGCCAGATATCTGTCAATTGCAATGGCTAGAAGACTGAAGATGGAGCTCTGTGTCAGCACCAACACAAAACAGGCCAGGAAGAGGCATCCATAGAAGTCCAAGTATATGCCGATGCTGATGGTTATGGCAAAAGGGATGGCGAGGCAACCGACCAGAATATCTGCCACAGCCAAAGACACCAAAAAATAGTTGGTGGCGTTCTTCAAAGTGGTGTTGATCGCGACAGCCCAGCAAACCAGTACGTTGCCGGATATGGACAGAATAGCAATTACCACTTCAATCACGATGTACAACGGACTCATCTCAGCAAGAGTGTGACGGGACCAAAATCTGCAGGCTGTTCACAGAGAAGACGGTCACACACACACACACACACACACACACACACACTCAGACACACACACACACAGCTCCTAGTCCCGATGAAGTAAACAAGTCTTTTTGCTGTAATCCAGGAATATTCCACAAGTGTGAGCAGCAGAACCAGCCATCTGTTGGAAAGAAAAAGATCTAATTTTTTAACAAAAGCTATAAGAAAAAGCAGTAATTTACTATTTCTGCATCACAAAGTTGACAAAAGCTGTAATAGTTCTACTTATTACTGCATGAATCTCCCCGCCTGCTGATTAAATGTAACCATTTTAAAATAGACAAAAGTCTCTGGACATTTTTTTTCGCTCACCTTAATGAACCTGTACATCGTCTGTGGATGTTTTCACACCACCAGCGGCTGATCTGTGGAGCGTTCGTGCGGCATCTGTCACACAACTCCCCCCGACAGCAGTTTTGAAGTAGAGGGAGAAACGCAAGAAAAAAAAAAGAAGGGAAAAAACTCACAATTCACAGAGAGGCCACGCCCCAATCTCACACGCACACACACACACACACAGGCTCGCACGCGGTTACAAGTAGTGTGATAATGGAATCCCAAAAGCGTCACCGGTCCGCCCTGCGTAATTACGCGCCAATTAAACAGCATCCAACTACGCCTCCACGTGCTCTCCGTTTAATGTAAACGCTGTCTTGTGTGTACAGCACACAAACACACACAGGCACACAGGCACACGCGCCCGCACAACTCACACGGGCTGCATCTGGTTTCAATCAGGCCGAAATTGTGTTGCCCCCACACAAAAGACTCAGCAGAGCTAAAAGCAATCTCAAACTCGACTTACTCATGTTTTTTAAAGTGTTTAGGGAACTTTGTTTAGCTTCCTTTTCTTGCTGACGCAAATGCACAAGAAGTCAGTGAGGAAATGGATTTGATTTGTCTTATTATTGGTGATGATCAGTAACTCATGATCAAGCAGAGTGATCAGTGTTGACCAAACAGACCCTGTAAAGTTTGATCTTTACTCATTCAAGTCTTTGTTTGATCTAATGTTTAGATATTTAAATCCATTTTAAAAAATAGGGACCTGCTGAAGTGAATTCTGTCGTAAAAGGTGTGTGTGTGTGTATGTGTGTGTGTGAAAAACAGGCAACCCTTTTCCACTCAGTGTTCCCACATACCCAAACGTTTTACAACCCTGGCACAAAGCTTTAATGGGCACAGTGGAAAAGCAGTTTAACCTAAAGTGGAGCAAGACAAGAATATATTTAAAACACACAAAGTGCTGCTGAGTTCACACAATACAGTAGCTTCACTGAACAACTGTGCATCTCTGTGCCAAACTGTTACGCAAAGAATACACGAGAAAAACAAAAAAAGACAACCTGACAATCCTTTATTAAGCAATATTGATCCAACAGGTCTCCAAATCTGACATCCGTAAATAGAAAACAGCATACATTTCTGTGGACATTCTCACCTCACCTGAATGCATGTCGTGTAAATAAATAAATAACACTTTTATCTTTCAAAACATAAGGGCATCTGCAAATGGAGGCTTCTCTAAATCACGCCACAGAGAACGTGTTGTGCCTCAACTCTAAGATGTAAAAGTTATTCTCTCCTTCATAATTTAACATGGCATGCGAAATATAGATATCTGTTTTGCAAAGCAGCTGCAGTACCATAGTTGTTGAGAGTCTTGATGGGAAGAAACGGCGCAGGAGGACACGGTACGATGGTTGGAGTCAGCCGATTCCTTAATGCTGCCAAACGTAGAGATCGATCTCTTTTCATAAAAATATTTCTACAAAACTATTCAGCAACTCTCGCGGTCATTTTAGCGTCTCGTCACAGATGACGGCGAGGGTTTGTCTAATCTCTACTACACATTTGAAGTGGAAAATATAAAAGCTTCAGTTCAACTCAAACCTGTCACTCCAGCTTGTTTACAGTAAGAACTCAGCAAGAGAAGTGATCGATTCTATTAACATTTAGGTAAATTGGGCCGAAAATTTACCAAAAGTTGAATTCACTCTGGTTCACTGCATGTTTTTTCAGTCACACTGCGCACACAGACAGAACGTTACACTTTAACCATGCATAGATAGTCTTGTATAGATTGTGTTTTGGCAGAACATTTGGCACGTATTCAAAACGACACAAAGGTCAGAACATCTCCACAGAGCATTTGATTCACAAACAACACTGATAATTAGCAAATAACCTTTAGAAAAGTGTTGGAAGCACAGTGACATGGAGACTGAGTGCACAAACATCTGAAAAATGTGTATGTCTGGAAAAAATATCTTTCATTTCAATAGATTATATCATTTTGTTATATTATCTTCAAAAGAAAGTCTTTCAAAGTCAATATAAAGGGATGAATAAAACGGAACCAGTTCTTAATCTCTCTGTTGTGCTACGTGCCACTACGAGGCTTGAATAGTATCCTGCACCTTAATATCACCTGCAGTCATTTGTCTGTGAATCAGATGCTCCACTGACACTTTTAGCTTGTAAAAATGAAACAGGACAATGTTCTCATTGACTGCAGTATTGCTGAATTTGGGTTACGACACTGACTGTGGTGTCCTGTCAACGAGAAATGAGAAAACAGCAGCTCCACGACTGTTTGAAATCTCTCCAGAGCAGAGCGGTCCGTCAGAGTCGTGTCTCTAATGTCATACAGCAAGCGGGAGAAGGTAAAAGTTGTGACGTTCGGTCTGTCTGGAAGGTGAATGTAGTGCTGACAGGCGGTGGCAGAAAAGTGCTGCAGTGCCTCCGATCTTCATCGGTTTCCTCTTCCCTCCGCTGGTCAGGTCTCGAAGTACTTGTAGATCTGAGAGACGTACTGCATGACGCTCTGCCAGTCGGGCCTGTCTGTCTTCATCAGCTCCTCGATGTCCTGTTTGTACAGTCACAGAGAGAGAGAGGGGTGAAAGAACAGAAGTCTTTTTAGAGTTTGTAAATCTTTTGATCTTCATGAACAGCACTTACACCAGGCCACTCAGCCGAAGCCAAAGTTCTGCTTTTTACTTCTGTTTTTTATACAAAAAGTTAATGTATTCTGCAAGGATAGCTACATGTGTGATCATAAACAGTGAGTGCTATTATTATTAAGTTGCTCTTGATAAACGGCGTGAATATGAATGTGAATGTTTGGCATTTCAGATCTTATAGCACCCCCATTAGCCCAATTACTTTTTAAACACTTGAACACAGAAAAAAAATATTCAACATGTGCACGTCCTTTTCATTCTTCGTGTTTAATTCAATTGCATTTGTGCTCTAATCTACAGAATTAGGAGACTCCTCTATTTTCCAGACTGTGATCAGCTGTGTGAAGCTGCAGTGAGACGCTCGGAGACAAATCCTGGCTGACAGTGATGAGTCAGACAGTGAACCAGGCTTTCACATGACTCCATGTCGAGCCGGTGTCACGGCAGCTTCCTGCACACAGTCACCTCCGTGATGTCTTCTCTCTGAGCTGTATTTGAGGCTTTTTTTTAAGGCAGCAGATGAAGGGAGAGTAAAACACAGTCAGTAGATTAAAGAGACAGCCAGTGGCAGTCCGATTTCTGTAATTTATTTGTTTATACTGTAGTATTTTTAAGTCACTGACATGGGAACAGGTTTACTATGTCCAATCTGGCAACCACAAGCACATAGTGGAGAATTAATAAGACAAATAAATGTGAACTTGGGTCTCAGTGAAAGATTTAAATCACTTAAATCACTTCCTTGCCAAGGTCTTGCTGGATTTTCCAGATTTAGAGCAAATGAGCCATTAGGACTGATTTGTGTATTTTCAAAGTCATCTTAGAACGATTATCTTTATCTGAAGGAGGAAAAAAAACCCCACAAGAAGCTGTCATCAGAGAGAGTAACAAGGTGGGACGTCATGCAAAGATGTAGAACAGGAAGGTCACATTAGTTTATGTCTCAGGGGGCAGCAATCACTTCTAACGTATTTTAAATGATAAGTCGCAGCTGGAGTGCCACCAGTACGTACAGCACAAAGATCAGGAAAGAAATATTTCATTCCTGCTGGCAGCAAGACTGCAGCAGATTATTCCTCTAAATCTTTTTTTTTTATCTGTTTTCCCTGGACAGACTGTAACCAAGAGTGCGTGAGGAATTAACTTGACCCAGTCAGCATTAAACTGCTTAGTGTCCACGCTCTCACTGGCAGTGATATGTGTGTTTTTATGAGAGTGAAAATAAAAACATAAAGGCGGTGTGTGTGTGTGTGTAATGGTGTTTTTATGAACAACAGCTTCTGACATCTATGACCTGAAATTAAAAACATGATAATTTTCTTTGATCTCAAATGATCCACTTGAACATTTGCACCTGATTTAAAAAGGCCCCAGAGAAAAATAATTCCCAATCAGCTTCCTAGTATGAACGATGGATCCTGCCCGAACACTCTGCCAAAGTTAGAACAGTTTTGGTTATTTCACATTTTTTATTTTTGTTTTTCCCACTGGTTTAAAGTGCTCAGTGTCATTTTTTTGCTAACATTGATAGACCACCCTCAACCAAATCTGAGCAAACTACACCCACACAGTCCCGATGACGCAGATTAGCTCCGTTTTTGAGTGTTAGTGGGTTTAAAAACTGTAAGAGGCTGCTTAGTAGAAAACGCATTGTTTGAAGGTACCGGTGAGACGATGACATACCATCGGGGAAGTCCAGTTTTAGTAATAAATCCATCCAAACAAGCAGTTTATAATGCTGTGAGACAGAGTTTTACAATTCTGGAAAGTTATCAAGTTATCTTTTCTCATTCAAATGAATGAGAGGGCTGCGTTTCTCCACACAGTGCTAAAGTCAGTCTGAACGCAGTCTCAAACTCTTAGCAAATAATAATAATTTTTTCCCAAACTTGAACTTTTGGTTGCTTATTTAGTCTTATTTAGAATATTTAATGTTATAAAGATATACTTGATTGATTTGAAATCAAGTTTTTAGGGGATTTAAAGGAAAATCCACCCCTAAACTGTTAAGGCATGGACAGTTCACTCTAGATTTGCTACATGAAGCACACTGAACTGTGTTTGTTTACAACATGGCAAAACTTGGAGGTTTTCTCACAAAGTGATCACTAAGCCTCCTTCAGTGGAGCAGCTGGTTGTTTCTCAACCTTTTTTTGAGGAGAGCCGCTAATGTTTTCACAAACCAACAAAGCTAATCAAATCCAATTATATCTGAATTATGAATTAGGTTAGATTTTCTCTTGAAGCAAAGTCTCAGATTTCCAGCGTACAGTGTTGGAACACAGGCTCGAGGTGATCCAGCAACAAAAGACTCAGTGACTGATGTGACAGAGTTAAGCTCATGACTGTCATAGTCCAATAAAAATCTCTGTTCTGAAGCATCCTGAAAGTTTGACAAATGTACTGTTTCCCTCTGTGTTATCTACACTGTGTGTGTGTGTGTTTGTGTGTGTGTGACTTAAGTCACTTTCAGGGACACACACCAGACTTAAGACCAGTTGATTGTGCAATTGGGCACAAAAGCTGTGTCCCCAATTGGTAAAATGCTTTTGGGTTAGTGGTTATGGTTAAGGTTAGAGTAAGTCTTCAGGAAATAAATGTCAGTCTATGTAAATACCTCAAAAGTGAATTAAAAGTATAGTCAGTCATTCTGGAGAAAGACTGTTATTTGAACTAAACACCCAAACAAATACACCTCGCCCTTTGTGCTCCTTCTGAAGCTCTGCCCCCCAAATTCTTGGACACTTATTGCCAAGGCAACGACCAAAAGAGAAATATGGCGGAATCCAGAGCGATGCGTCAGCTGTAGAGTCACTTCTGTTCCTCTCACACTTTATCACGAGTGGAAAAAAAAACAACAACTTGTGAACAGTCCATCCACACTCTCCACCTCTCTGCAGCCTCCCCACTTCTCACTGGACGTGCGTTCAGCATCTCTGCCCACAGAAGCAGCTGTCTGTCAGCTGCAGCTCCTGGAGAGCTGAGAGGACGGCAGCCGGACAAACTGCCTTCTGACTGACTGACAGCAGAAATTTACTGAACCAAAATAGTTTGCATGTCTGCATGTTTGACAAAAAGTGTATTGAACAATCTTTCTCCGGAATCACTGACTCTACCTTTAAGTAAACCTGCGTGTGTGTGTGTGTGTGTGTGTGTGGCAGCTCGACTCACCAGGGAGGGTTTGATGCCAATGCTCTCGGCCGCCTGGAAAGCCAGGGTCAGATTCCGGACCTGAAGAAAAACAAACCATTGGGTGTTGAGACACTGAAACTGCCGGTCTCTGCTTGCTATTTTTCAGTACCACACACAGAGTTTTGTGCAGCAACAATAAACTAACAAATACATTCCTGAACTCTACAAACACCAAAACTGCAGCCTAAAACATCTGTGAGCCTTGACTTGTTTGTGTGAGTATTTCAGTGGATTATATTATCTCTTATGCTTATTTGATAAGTGTAAGGCTACGCTGGGCAAAAACAGACATGTCTGTGAGCCTAACTAACACCCAAAGTGTCTTTGTAGATTTCTGTCCCTTT
This sequence comes from Scomberomorus guttatus, assembly GCA_038419695.1. Classification (NCBI taxonomy): domain Eukaryota; kingdom Metazoa; phylum Chordata; class Actinopteri; order Scombriformes; family Scombridae; genus Scomberomorus; species Scomberomorus guttatus. The sequence goes on from CM076460.1 coordinate 8,296,438, forward strand.
TCTTTGGTAATTTCTCCACAAACAGGAAGTGATCATTTAAACCTTAACGAGTGAAATACAAACTGTCCTCTAAATGAAAGTGAGCACCTGAACTCATGAACATTATACCTTGTGCTTCTCACAATCACTTCAACCATCATATTAACTGTCTCTAGACATCAGCACAGCTGGGATGATGAATTTAAAAACAAAGATAAATTCTTAATAATTAGTTCTCCAGCTGTAGACTGGTTCTTGAAAGAACAAACTTCCCCTGTTTCACCTAAAATATACAGTAAGTCCATCTATAAAGTTGTTTTCTTAAAAACATCTATGATAAAGGGCGAAGGAGGGCAGTAATGGAATTATTGGAAGGACAGATTATACTGGGAAGAGGTTGGGTGTTTGGGCCTCGGGGAAAGTCAGCAAGAGTTATTAAAGCCAACACGCGCCTATTGAATTATTCAGAGAGATGGGCCACGCAATGTCTCTGTCATCAGCTTAATGTTACATTCACATTGACAAGGCCTGTGCGCACACGCCTTCATTTGTCACGTAGGATGTGTCAGGCCTGGTCTGAGGTGTTTGTCTATTGTTTTAATCCTGTAGTAGACTGAAAGACCTGCAGATGAACCATATTGTTTGCAAAGTTGCCAGCTTGTTACTGTACACACCACCTGCACGTCCACATTGCAGAGCTGTCAACACCGAGCTATAGCTGCTGCTCTGTGCCCGGGATCACTTACAGAATGGCTACACAAATGCCACATTCATAATTCATCCTCGGTGTGTCTGTTAATGCTGTGTGGACAATATGGCAGGCTTATAAAATGTATACAACTCCATAAAGGAAGTCTGTAATGTGTGGCTTAACGGTGGAAAAAATGACTCTTGGCAAAATAGCTTCAAAGCATTACAGGGATTTTATTTTCCTCTTGGCAAACATTCTTCTTTCAGACCTACACTGTGTAAGCAGAGCATTTTCACAGTTTATAGGTTCACATTTTCCACAAACAACTTATTGTGGCTTTATGTGTGGTGTTTTTTTGGAGACACAATTCTGCAAGTCTAAGGAGAAGACAGGACAACAAGAGGCTGAAGGTGCAGTTTGTTTGCTCGACTCATTAATCAGAGAGGACATTCAGACTATACTTTTGAGGGAAAAAAACTAAACTTGTTGATATCATGACATTTTTTTTTTTTTTTACTTCTGAACATCATACACAGGAGAGGATTTTCTCAGGAAAGCATCCAGTCAGAAAGTGTTGTAGTAACCTTTGCGGTGTATTATACCGTCTAAACTACGCACTGTACATGTGAGGTAGCTCACTCTTCTGGTACAAACTGACACGAACCCACAGAATTGCTCACATACAGATGCCTGAACCCAAGTATGCAAGTGAGACAGCAATTGGATAAGGGGGTCGGAGATAACATGAGAATTGTGTGTGTGTGTGGATGTGGATGTATGCAGTTTTCCTGTGGTTTTCTACCTTATCTTGACTGATGAGTTCCTGGTAAGGGATGTGGGCGGGCAGATATGTGTGCAAGAGGGCACAAAAAGCCAGGCCGTCACTCCAACTGCTGCTGAAGTTAGTCACATCAATATTCTGTAGAAGAGGCAAAGGCCAAAAAAACAGAGAGACACACAAACCGCAATCAATATCACACGCTGATAATAAGCATGAAGTGCCCATAATTTGAGTGGAAGAGCTAATAGTCTCTTGGCAACATGAGCAGGCAATAAAAAAAAAGCCATTAAGTCACAGAACCACAACATGAAAAGCAAAATGTAATCATATTATTTGCAGGTCGCGTTTCCTTTGGAGGATATTTGGAGGATCTTCTTAGATCCCCTTTAAGCCTCTGTTGCTCTCTGATCTCTCCTCTGGGTGAAGAACGTGCATAGCAGCACGTCCAGTTTGTTGTGTTTTTGTGTGCGTGTGCAATTCACAGAGGCTCGTCACCTCACACTCTGCATTCAGGGTATTCACGGTCTGATAAGTACGGAGGAAAGACTTCCTCCGGGCCATTGTTGGACGTTTGCAGACTCCCCATTGGATAGATCAGTTATTTCCGATGTCTCCCTCACTCATAGGCCTCCATACAGCTCACATACTTAAACAAAAAAACAACAACTTTTTATTTATTTAATTTTCGGTTATTTTTTGGTTTGGTTTTTGAAGATTTTTTGGGGGGCATTTTTGCCTTTGTTGGATAGAGGATAGTGAAGTACGACATGCAACAAAGGTCACTGGCTGGAACTGAACCAGTGACGTTGCGGTTATGTGGCAAGCACAGTAACCATTCAACTACTTTAAATTGAACAAAGTCTACAACAAAACAACATTAATAACAAAAATAAAAATAAAAGGGGGCACTACTCTCTCTTTACAACCTTTGATCTATTTTTCTCAGTCCGACTGAGAACATGGCTCATCCTTTATCTTGTCTACAGTCCATTTTCCCCGGCGATGTTCCTTAGATAATGAGTCAGTTTTTCCACGGAGTATATTTCCTGTACAATGTCCAGCCACTGTCCTGGTCTTGGAAGGGGTCACATTTCAACCAGCTCCTTGTGATGGCCTTTTTCGTGCAAGTATCAGCATTTTGAAGAGACAGATTTCCTTCTTTTACGTCACCAGGGATTAATCCCACGTACACAATCTGTGGGTCTCTGGGAATCTTGTAACATAAAATCTCCTCCAGAATCTGAATAATCCCGTCCCAGAATGTTTGTATTTTTATACATGACCAGAAAATATGTGTGATTGACATTCATTTGCCCACAGTCTCCAGCATTGCTGCTGTTTACCCAATTGTTTATTTTTTATGTGGGGTGTAATAACAAAGCAAATTAAATTCATCCAATTTCCTCCATCTTTTAGAGCTGGTGGAAGTTTGTCACGTGGAATACCAGTCACTCTTCAACAGTTTAATGATCAATTCTAGTTCCCATTTCAATTTTGAATATAGTGAATTTCTACACCTCACATACTTCACACATTCACACACCATTCCTGGGAAATTTACAGTCTGATCCAGAGCTGCCATCCAGTGCAGGGGGACAAAAAGAGATTTAAAAGCAGATGTGTGTACATTATGTTTAACATGACAAGACATGCAACAAATATGTATGTAATAATGGAATATGCAAATTTCACATCTTGCATTAAAAATAACAACAGCATACTCACAATGGCAACGGTAACATGCTAATGTTTAACAGGTATAATGTTTACCATGTTCACATCTTAGTTTAGCATATTAGTAAGCTAACAGTTACTAATTAGCACTAAACACAAAGTACAGCTGAGGCTGATGTGGTCATAAATCAAAGTATTGGACATATAAAATATTTGACCCGATGATCATGGAAGTTTTTTTTAATGACATTTCACTAAATAACAAATATGTCAACTTAATGGTGCCACTAAAGGAATGATCCAGGCATCTCCAAAGCCCACTTCATGCTCGTGGGCAGGATGAATGAATTTCATGGAAATCTATCCAGTAGTTGAGATATTTCAGTCTGGACGCAATAAAAGACAAATATTACCATCCCTAGTTAGTGAGGAAACAAATCCCCAATATATTACACATGATTACACTATTGTCTGATTGTAACTCAGTATGTACATGCTGAAATTCTCCTTTTTGCTAAAATTGTTTTCCCACTGAGGTGTACAGTATTTGCTGTGGATGTGTGTGGTACTGCTGTGCCCAGCAGATATACTATAACCAAGAGATGTCATTCAACAAAAAGCAGAAAAAACAACAAAGGACAAGAAAATTAAACGTGCAGCTATTGAAAACCTGTTCAAAAAGTGAATACAAACATTGTTTTTTAAGTTGTTTGGGAGAAAGCACTGCATTAAATATCTTTGGGTACATCTGTGCATCTGTACACACAGCATTAGCACCAGTGAGATGTGAGAGATTGGACATGCAATCATATGCTTGTTTACTGTCTTCAGTGCCTGGCCCTGAGGACCAAAGTCCTGCTGATTTTCATTCTATAAATCTAATCAGGGCCTGACCCATACATGTGAGACCAGGTGAATGTAATTAACTACCCGATAGGACAGAGAAACGGCAGAACTCTGGCTCCTGAGGACAAGAATTAAAAATCACAGCTCTAAGTCACTCCAGTAATGAATATCCCCCAAGCTCCCAAGAAGTGTTGACAGATTTGTTATGTCTGATTGGCTCATGGAGGTCAGTTCACTCTGCTTAAAGTTGGATATAGTTTCAGGGTATGAGGTTGACAAAGAAGACAAATGTGGGACAAAAGCAAACAGTTACATGGTTTCTTGTTGTTGATATAAACCTAGCTGTGTTCAGTCCTGGTAACTGATATGAAACTATGCCTTTAGCTGAATGTGATCTCCTGCTTATTTTCATGTAGTTTTCAGCCATGTGGTCGTGTGGCTCTAAAGATTTCAATGTCAGTCAATCGGTTGCTCGACCATTTTGGGCCAGACTGAAATATCTCAACAAACATTTAATGGATTGCCATGAAATTTTGTACAGACATTCATGGTCACCAGAGGATGAATCCTACTAACTTTGGTGATCCCCTGATTTTTCCTCTAGCGCCACCATGAGGTTTTCAGTAAAATGTCTCGACAGCTGTTGGATGGATTGCCATTCACGTTCACATTCACTCACGTTCCCCACAGGATCTATTAACTTTGGTGATCCCCTGACTTTTCATCAGGCATCATCATCAGGTCAAACTTCTGATTTGTCCAATACTTCCCATCAGCCTCAGCTGTACATAAAATTTAGTGCTAATTAGCAAATAAATAGCATGCTAGCATGCTAACACGCTGAACTTAGATGGTGAACATGGTAAACATTACACCTGCTAAAAATAATTTGCATTATGAGCATGTTAGCATGCTGACATTAGCATTTAGCACAAAGCACCGCTGTGGCTGTAGATCCTGTTTAGTCATACAATGTCATGATCGGTTAATATTAATATACAGTAAATTGTTAATTATGTTCATGTTAATCATCTTCCTGAATCTGAAATTGTTTGATTTTGAATATCCCTTAAAACATACCAATGAGCACCTGAGTTAAAATACTACCTAAAATATGCGTTTGTGTGGCTAGTTTTTGCTGTCCAAAGCCACAGAGCATTCATGGTCACAATGGGATCTGAAGGAGCAGCTGTTTCATCTTAATGAAGCAAAACAGGATGCATAGTCCTGGACTCAGGCTTTGTTTATGTTAACTATTATTTTTCATGATGTACAATCAGTTAATGTGTGAAAACGATCACCAAAACATCATTTCCATCAACAACTGCCTATTTAATAACCACCTTAATACTACTCAGCACATCAATTTACAGAAATGTTTAATGTCACTCTCAAAAGGTAAGTAATCTCTATTCTGCAGGTAACATTTTGGTAATCTCATTTTCATCCACAGGCTTTGATGGTGTAACAGAGACTGAAAGTGAGAGTGGTTTGATGCACAAGTCTCCTCTCCATCATTCACTGCCTGTCTGTTATGTCTGGAGGGCAGACCTGTGGAGTCATGTCAGCCCGCATTCCTCTCATAACTCCCCCCTTCTCTCTCTTAGCTGGATCAGCAGCACCACTAGTAGTCAAGTCAAGTCAAGTCAATTTTATTTATATAGCACCAAATCACAACAGAAGTTATCTCAAGGCACTTTTCACATAGAGCAGATCTAGACTGTACTCTTTAATTAATGTAGTAGCGCTGAGTGTGTGTGTGTGTGTGTGTGTGTGGTGTGTGCACATTAACACACACACATAGAGGGAGTGAAAGGTGAAAAACCAAGAGAAACAATGACAAATAAGCTGATAAGAGAGGTTGCAGAGGGCAGTTTGTATATAGTATGTGAGAGAGAGTGTGTCTGGGTGTTGTGGTAGTCTGAGGAGAGCATGTCCTAATCTAGGCCAGGGCCGGTAGGTATGTTCGAGTTCAGGATGGGAGAGAAAGAGGAGGAGGGGGTTGGGGGTCGTTCAGGGTAGGAAAAGAGGGAGGAAAAGAGGCATGAATGCTAAAACAGCAGTGGACAACAACAGCTCTCTGGGAGCCGGCTCAGAAAAGCAAACACAGCATCAAGCGACAGGAAGCGTCTCGCTCGGCACAAAAGGCAGAGCCGTCGCTTTTTAGGGCTCAGAGAAAGAGAGTATGAGAGAGAAGCAGAGGGATTGTACAAAGAGAGGACTGAACAGATAGAGAAAAAAGAGAACGTCAAGTTAATCTGTGTATATTTGCTTTGGCCTGCCTCCAAGTAGAAGCAGATATGATCTATTGATCCATGATAGCATCAATAGTTAAATTAAGGGTGAAAATGACATTTAAACACACGCACGCACGCACAGAGCTGTTCTTCTTAATGCTGCACACTTAATTAACTTTACTTAATAAAAAGGCATTGCTTATTTTGTAAGATCTTAACGATGTCACAAAACGCAGACAGTGAAATATTTGCAGCTACATCAGAAACTGCTGGAAGTGGAAAAACTGGTGGAAAATTGGTCTTATTCTTCTATTCTTCTTCTATTCTCAGAGTTCACAAAACATTTGACTGCAACTAACAATTATTTCTTATTATCAAGTCAGAAACATTTGAAAAATGCACATCACAATTTCCCAGAGCCCTAATAACTCTTCAAATAACTTGTTTTGTCCAACTAACAGTCCAAAACCCCAAGATGTTCCATTTATAATTATATAAAACAGAGAAAAAAGAGGCAAATCATCACAGCAGAGATGCTGTTAAACATTTTTCCTTGAAGAAAATCACTTCAATCAATTATCAAACTTGTTGAGGATAATTTTTCTGCCGACTGACATCAATCATTTCAGCCCTACGTGTGACTTCGTCCTCTGTGGTAACTGCTGCAGAGGACATTACGGGCCAAGGACATGTCACATCCTGCCTGGACAACATATTCTATACGCTGTAAACCATTCAGAAATGGAATTCACAGATGAGGTGGACACGAGCCAGGCACTAAACACCTCAGAGACAGCACTTTAACACTGTGTGCAGCAATACAAGGTGAGCGTGTGCTCTCTGCAGCCATATGTAAATGCTATTAAGCTCTTGCTTACGGATCAAGAATGTACAAACACAACGCCGAAGCACAATGCAACACACAGCGGACAGGGAAGGATGGAGGATAACTGTGACACGCACACATGGTTTGTTAAAAAGCCATTAGTCTAAAAGGTGAAAGCAGGAGACATCAAGCCTGAGAGAGTCGTCTGACTGATGAGCTCAGTATATTTCCTGTCAGAGAATCTCTCTGCCGCACTGGGATTGAATGAATGGGGCTACAAGAAGAAAAACAACTGAGAATGATGTGAGAAAGAGAGAAAAATAAAAAATGAAAGAGTAAGAAAACAAAAATAAGAATTGAAAGTTTGAAATGGAGACGCAAAAACAACAGAGACGGGAAGAATGACCTAACAGTCCTTGCAATGAATCACAGTCATGAGCAATGACAGGCTGAAAGCTCAGGCAGGCGGGACCATGAAGATAAAGACAGGGCAACGGGGAAGGTCACAGAGCTGGTGGAGCTGCTTTCTAGATTCAGCCTGTCTACATACACTGGACCCATTCTGCACACAGGAGGAGATAAAGAGTGTGGAGGGCGGCGCGGGTCAGAGATGACACAGGAGTATACAGGTCACCTGTACTGATGCTTCATGATAGATTAAAAACATTCACCTATCTGATGAATAACAAGATGATATAAAAGAGATTTAGATTATCACAGAGTTTGGGCTCAATGTCCTTCTAATTTTATGACTTTGTATCTTTGAATACGACTGTATTGTTTTTAAAACTGGCTTCTATTTTTATTTCCTTCACTCTTGCTTTTGCTGAGCTAGGCTCAACACATCCTGGACCTCTCACTGTACTGGATATTCATCTTCTCATCTGATACCGAGAAAAACTGCAAACAAGCATATTTCTCAAAATGTCACAGTGTCCCTTTAATTAGGCAGCACGGCATTTCCTTCTATTGTTATACTGAGAATATTTAGCTGTACCTCAGAAAAGTGGAGTGAATTAAATAACCACTTAACACAACCACTACCAGGTGTCAAGGATTGCTCAATATGTATGTTTTTTTTTGCACTTAAGCTCAAACAACCTCAAGGATTTTCAGTCTTAAGCATGTTTTTGACTCAGATTTGACCTACATATTATGGTCATGGTTTAGTAATTATGATTATTGCGCATTAGATAAATAGATAAAATATTCCAGCTGTTTTGCAGTGAGCCCTCTACTGTTACCTTACACTGATGATGTCACTCACACCACTACTACTGTTAACACTACATTATTAGAACTTACAAGAACGGCTATTCTTTGAACTTCAACCCTCTCCCCCTCCTCGATGTCAGACCTCCATTCCTCCCTCGCCTGGGGGTCCATTCCTGTCTCTTCAATGGCTTTGTGTGTGTGTGTGTTTGTGTGTATGTGTGTGTGCACGTGTGAGACAGTTTCCCAGACAGGGCCGGATGAGCTGTGCTCTGTCAGACCCAGCTGAGCCTAATGTTCTGAGCCTTTGCTCATTGTTCCCATTTTGAACAAATAGAGCATTTATTTTTGTTTGGCTTCTATGGTTAATTGAGAAAAAAAAAAAGTTTAAAAAGTGTCCGGAGCTCTCCTAAATTAAGACATCAAAGAGCCTGATAAATATACAGTAGTGTGGTTCACAACAGGCCACCAGACCAGCTGTTCAAGAAAGTCTTTACTTCACTGAGAATGACTGATCGGTTTTTACAATTACACTTGAAGTTTTGACACAAATATATAAGATTTTTCTATCAAAAACTTGACATGAACATGGTCCAGCCCGCTTTGTGATCGCAATTCCTTGTAGTGTAGTGTAAAGACTTTGAGATGGACGGCAGGGAAAAATTACACAGAGATGTAAATAATTAAACTGGCTGTTTTGTGGAAGACAGTTTCAGACATGCTTTTATGCACGTGCACAAGATTCCTCGTGAATGTTAATTTCCTGTGAGAGGCTCCTTCAGTCTCTCCCACAGGGCAGAGTCAATCAGAGCCAGCTTAAGGTCTTCACTGATCGATCTGTGCTTCCCAGAATCTGACATTTGAGGTGTGACAGAATCTGTCTGGGCTCACATCTCATCCTCCCCTGACAGTTTAACACAGGTCAGGTATTGAACTGCTCTAAGGACCTCTGCATTACTGGGGTATGCAGACAGCTGACGGGTAAACTCAGCACATTCTCCCTTTAGGGGATCAAGTGCTCTTCTCCATGCTGAAAGCACCTCCATCCTACTCTTGTCTGGGTGTTCAAATGCATTTCATTTACCATGTTTTCCCTTTTCTTTCTCTAGCTGTGTTAGCTGTCACAGTCTGTCCAAAGACCAGGCCCATATGGCAGACCCGTGTACACACCTACACACACATCCACACATACATAGACTCACACCTGTGGCGCGACCTGATGCATGATTTAAGACACGTAGCCCATGGTATTTGCGACCTAATGCATGATTTAAGGCACGTAGGCCATGGTAACGGCTTTCATCATGGTTTTTTCATTGTATGCTGTATGCATTGAATTAACAGAAAAGCTTGCATTTGCAGAGCCACGTGTAACCTGGCATGACACATTCACTTCAATGTTATAGTTCAAGTCAAAGGGGCTTTATTGGCATGAAGGTTTCAAGAACAATGTTGCCAAAGCATCAAAGTACAATTTGTCCAAATATTTGGACAGTACACAATAACAGTAATATGAATATTAAAACAACATTAAGTGTGTGTGTGTGTGTGTGTGTGTGTGTGTGTGTGTGTGTGTGGTCTGTCATAGGCTACTTTTGGGGACAAATTTCAGACTTAGGACCAGTTAATTGGGGATAAAAGCTGTGTCCCCAATTGGGAAAAAGCTGATTTTTGGGTCAGTGGTTATGGTTGGGGTTAGGGAAATGAATGTAAGTCTTTGTAATGTCCCCAAAAGTGACCATGGTCTGATATATGTATGTGTGTGTGTGTGTGTGTGTGTGTGTGTGTGTGTGTGTGTGGATGGTATGTAGGAACAGAGTAACAGATCACATCACACTGTCTCCTTCTCCTGGGAATATTTTTTAATTTTGAGATGTCATTAAACTCTTTGAAATCTGAAATGACAGAGTTGAACTTATTAAAGTAAATGTTCCTTATTTCACTGAATGATTTACATTTTAGGAGGAAGTGCATCTTTGTCGAACAGTCACCACATATTCTGTTTTCTTTTGATTTTTTGCGTCGTCCCTTTTTTGATTCCCAGTTTGTGCTCACTGAGCCTGTACCTGGTTAGGATCTGTCTCTGCTTTCTATCTCTGACAGTACAAAGATATTCTGCCGCTTCATAATCTCTTTTTAGAGCCAGATAACATTCTAATCTACTTTGGCTTTTACTTTCTTCTTTCTAATGTTCCAGATAGGTTTCTTTACATTGTGTTATAATTTAGTTTAATAATTTGTTTTGGTGTTTGGAAAGCAGTGTTAGTGTGAGACTGGTCAGAGTGTGTCTGAGAGGAGGCAGTTAGTCTCAGCACCAGCTGACACAGGGGACTCTTCTCTGGGCTCAGCTCTTGGGTTTAGAGGGCTTTGGAATGGAGAGTGTCTAGGGGGCCTGATTTAAGGTGATTAACCTTCCTGTTGTGTTCAGGTCAAATTTGACCCGTTTTTTCAAATTTAGATGTATGAAATATACTCTTAATTTTTTCTGATCAAAACAAGACTTCATTACATCCTCTACGACGGCCTACTGAATACAATAAAACACATTTTGATCATTTCTTTTTTTTCAAAGCCTATAAAAAAGTTAAGTAATACAAGTCAAGAAATACATAGTAAATGTTGCCAAACCAGCATGAATAACAAAAATTACAACAAAACAAAAATAATAAAATCCTATAATAATAATAATAATAATAATAATAATAATATTCTAATAATATTGTGTAATAATATATAAATTATGTTTCATGCCAAGAAAGCGTATTGACTTGAATTCAACTGTAGATTGGCTAGCAGCAAATATGATCCCACGCACCCCCTTAACCCCCTCCTCCCCACACACAGACACACACACAGACACACATACACATCTCCTGTCCCCCAGCTGTATAGGCTGCAGCTTTCTCACGCTTTATTTCTCACATCTCACTGCACACCTGGCACAGCATGCAAACACACAATCACACACACAGACAGACAGACGTTGACCTAGGTCACTTTTGGGGACATTACATAGACTTACATTAATTTCCTGGAGACTTACCCTATGCTTATTTTAAACAAAAAACGATTTGTGCATTGTAAGTTAAATGTGGTCTAGGGTACATAATATATATATATATATATATATATATACACGTACAGGGTTGCTGCCCACTTTTTGAAATCAAATTGAATCCTTCTTAAGACCTTTTAGAGACTCTGTTGGATGTTTGTCCCAACGGGTACAGCTATGATGACTGATACAGCACAATTGGCTGGATGACACTATCAAATATTTTAAGCCAGATTTTAATTGGAATTTGGAAATTTCACTTCATTTCATTCTAGTTCTTTTAGCACACCACACCCTACACTGTGCTCTCATTTGACTCTCTTCTTGTGATAATCACAGGCACACATGTCTCTCGTTCCTTCATCGATAGGCTAAGTGTGACATCAGGCTTTGTGTACGGCTATAATCACACAGATTTACTGTGCCCTCGGCAGCTATTTGCACCTAAACATCAAATGATCTTCCAGCAGGCTTACAATAGCCCCGTTTTCTGTTTCACTTTAATTAGGCTGCAGTTTGACTGAAAGGTGCGCCAACAATAGGACTGTAATAACAACTGGCACGGGGCTGACCCTCCCATCGGCTTTGTTCTCGTCTCACACAGAGGCTTTTCTGGCTCCGCAGATGAAAATGATATAAGAGCTTGTTTCCTGACTCCCCCCGTTTGGAAGCGAACAGCGATGGTCAAAGCTGTCTCTTCAAAGCGACCATTAATTATGCTGCCTGAAGAGGCCAAGTATAAATTACAAATGGGTGACTCTATACTGAAGAGCCAATTAGTATTGAGTTATTACCTTTTTGACCTTAGCCCACAGCAGAGAGGAGAGGGGCCGCAAAGTGCATGTGGATGTATTGATAACAATGAACCTCACTAACCTTTATCAGAACACAAGCATGACAGAGAGAGAGAAAGAAAAAGCGAGCATCATGGATGTGGTTGTCTTTCGGCCGATTGTTGTAGTCTCTGTGCCTTTGCTGTCCTGGAACTACAAACTGTGTGACAGATCAGGTCGTCTCTCCAGTCATTACGTCTGTAATTGGTGACTTCGGTGCGGACAGAGGCCTCATGACACTGTAACAGTCTGACCTTTCACCAGACATATGAAGCTCAACACAGCTTCTCACAGTAACCTTTTCCTTCTGCTCAACTTGAAGTGGAACCAGTGGTCATGTACTTTCTGTACATGCTCCACTTACTGTAACTGATGCACAAACACTACACGTCACATACAGTCCATGCTCATGATATATTCTCAGAAATAGAAATCCCTGTGGAAGGTAGCGGAATTCACTAGATGAAGGAAAAGCTCAAGAAACAAATAACAGCTGTTCTCATAAATCTCTGCTGATCGTCCTCATATAAGTTAAACACAAAATGTACAAAATATTTGGGAAATCTTCCTGAAGTAGAGTTGTTGTACCTTTTGCTCAATCTACATGTCAGATGTCTCAAAGTATAAGTGACTCATCTGCTTCCCTTGATCTCCTCCTTTGTGCCTGATGCAAATGACTACTCTACACCAGTACCTCACATTTTGTACAGTGCATTTAGTGTCTTTTATGTTATATGTTTAGAAGTTCCATGGAAGCCTGGTCTAATAGACCAGCATTGTTGTCTTTATTCCCTTAAGATAAATAAAACATATTGATTCTGAACAGGTTTGTGGAAAACTGCCACAAGTTCTCTGGAAAAAACTTATTCATCAGATATGCAAACAGGTATGAATCATGATCAAATGCCCTTAAGACAATACAGTATAGGGCAGTCACTTGTTCTAAAAATAGACATTTTAAGGTTAACTGCCTAATAGTGTGTGAATGAATCCAATTACAAGTCAGGCACATGGTGCACATGGAGAAAATGCACAAACACGAAGGATCACAGCTCGAATCAAGAACAGTTACTCCAGGAGGGAACTGATTATGCCGCAGACTGAAACACTCCTAGTAGCCAAATCTTCTTACTGCATTCCTGATACTTGCAAATAATCACACTGTGTTGCTAAGCCCTTTGTGAGAGCGGATCATAGGTTCCATAGTTAAATCCAGACCAATGGGAATGAGACTCCAAGGGTTTCATGTCGCTGGACCTAACAGTCCTGGACTGAACTGAGATTTGCAATTCCAATGGGGTTACTATTTGACAGAAGTTCATTTAAATTTAAGATCTTTAGCTGCTCTCTCCCAGGACACAGCAGAGAGGGGTGTAGACATCAGACCAGCTGACTTAAAAAAACGTATTTTATAAACTTACATTTATATACTGCTTGTTTGTATAATGCTTTATTCTATCTACAAATCTAATTAAGTTTTTTTACAGTTAACAACTGTCTCAAAGTGTCTTTAAACACACTCCTGCTGTCTAAAGACCCACGTCATACAATCTAGTGTGAATTTTAACAACGTGAGCCATGGCAGTCTGTACACAGGTCCAGCATCTTATCAGACAGACCATCAGACTGTCTGTTGGTCACCAGCAATTTTATCTCATCTGGTCAGATGTTTCCATCACAGAGGATCCGCTGTGTGTTTTACCAACACACGCACTGTGTGACCATCAAACACCTGACCTCAGAGGAAGAAACGGTGACTCAAAGTTCACTGAGCTGTATATGAAATAGGAACTATTGATCTGACAGCTCATCCAATTGTTCAGACCATTTATCACTGGGAAAGCTAGGTCTATTTTTAGCAGTTATCATCACCTGTGCCTTTTCATACTTGGTCACGTCAGAGCTACATGCTATTAGACTGACCTTAAACAGGACAGAAACAGAGTCAATAATGTGTTCAAAGCTATGATAAATCTTCAATCTGAATGCTGAACATTGAAATGACTCCTCTTCCTCCTGAACTAGAGTTTGCAGGCTGGGACCAGTCTGCCTGGTGCTAAGCGTTTTAGCATTAGCTAGCTGGCATGCTGGCACACAAACATGATGATTACATAGGCAAATCTTTAATCCCACTGAGTTTAATGGGCTCCTTAAACTGGGTATTAGGGGGCTGGCTAAGCCAGGTGATTGTCAGCACTTAGCTCCATGGACACGGAGAACACAGATGGGAACACATCACAATAACAATGCATAAACACAGCGACATGCAAAAAACAAGGAGGGCTATATAAAAACAGAGATGCACAAATCCAATGAATCTGTAACAATGAGCGCTTTGCTTCATTGTTTCCATTATGTCTGTGCCACAGGGACTTTATATCCCCAGTAAGATGACAGGTGGGTGAATGGTGTGTCTGCAAACACAGTAATGTGCCACTACTGTCTAACACCTCTAGGAAGGCTGGAAAAAAAAAAAAAACTACCTGAGGGCATACGCCGAACCATACTGCATCCAATGCAATATAAAGGGGGGAGTGGGAGCTGTCATCTCACTTTTAAATGAAAACCTGAAGAGTGTGAGACTAAAATAAAACTGCCAGACAAAGATGCAGAGAAAAGCAGGGTGTGAAAGTGAATGGAGCCTGACTTGTATGTGAGAGAGGTCTCTGGCCTGCGATCCTTACCGGATAGCCTTCTGTTTTCTTCTGGCACCACTTCAGTAGAGCGTTTCTCTTAGATCCTCCATACTCCCGCGCCAGTGCAGCCAAAGGGTCCTTTCTTTCCACGCTGTCATCAGGGAAATACAAACCGCAATCACAGAGGGAGAGAGAGAGAGAGAGAGAGAGACAGTTCCAGTATGTAGTGTTTGATTCCCCTGCACAATTGTTATCATCCACACTCAAACACACATGCACATGAGCTTCATAAATATTTGGATAGGGACACACTGATGTTTTAGCCGCATACAATACTTCAGTTATGTCTCACAGTACATAGTTATTTCTGTGTGCTAAAACTATTTGAGCAGATTAGGATTGTGTTCAATTCAGTAAGTATTTTTCCCAGATGAAAATCCTTTGTAAGGAATAACTTCTACACGCCTGAAATGTAAAATAACATGATTCTTTCCAGATTTCTTGTGAGAATGCTTCAGGGACCTAAAACTTTTTAATCCTCACTATTTTGTAAATATGACTTTTTAGATCAGAAAAGTAAGTTCAACAGCTGAAAACCACCATATAATGTAATGAAAGTGTGAAGAAAATCATGCAAGAAGCAGCTGATGATGCACCATAAACAACATAGTGTTAAACATGACAAATTATGATAATGAGACAATTAAGTAAACTAATTAATGCATTCATGTGCAGTACAAATATTTTATACAGGATAACAGCTCAAAAACATACATCTTCAAATAACATATGGGTAGCATTAACATTAACTCTATAAGTAGCTTAAAACCTTAAAGGCACAGAGACATAATGACAAAAGGAAAATGCCACTAGGATGATTTAACACATAGAATGTGCCATGTTGGAGAAAATGAAAATGCACAGTATTAAAGAATTAAAGTGATCCATTTGTACAACTCTTTACTAATTTTTCACTTTCCTTTAATAGTTGATCTAATTTCCAAATTGTTCCTGTCTTTAATGTACCTCCAAGAATTACATGATACTCTAAGATTTCCATTATCAGAGGCAGCTCTGGTGTCAGATCTTCTGTTATCATAAGATTGAAGCTTCTTTGCAGTTCAGTTTGTTTGCATTAGAGTTCAGAGTTGGCTCAATGTTACTTTGGAATGCAGCAACTATATACAGTGCAGCATGTTATAGATTGAGTGCTTTAGCATAGTTTTTATTTGTCTCCCTATTCATTTTCCTGTTCTAGGTCTACAGGCACATGCTCAAATGTTTACATGGTTACACTGTTGTTTACATGTTTACACAGACACAAGGAGAAATTACAAGCAGTATAACTGATTTGTTAAATGCTGCAGTACTGTTCAGAAGGTCTAATCTCCAGGGTTTATGAGGCCATGGGAAGACTATGAGACATGGTCATTGCTCTGAGCATGGTAAACATTTCACACGTCACAGCAGCTCTGCTGTAAAATTCATTATGTCTTCTGTTTGAGGCACCGCAAAGTCAGTAGCAGCAAGAGCCTGTCAAAACAAATGTGGCAGAGACAGATATACTGTACATGAGCATGCATATATAAGCAGCGATATAGCGGCTTTATCATAACCCTAATACAATACCAAACACGGTAATGGACTGCTGCTATTTGAGAGAGAAGGTCTGCATGAAGGTCTACAATACAGTCAACTGCATTTACATTAATAACAGACAAGTAGATACTGTGAAAAGATTAGCTAACCTGATCAGTTTCCAGATAACTGAGGGTAGTGTTAATTAATATAAGACTGAGTGGAGTGCTACAATGACTGTTTTTTGGATACAGAGAGGAGCGGTCTGTACGGGAAAATGACAGCTGTTGATGCCAGGAGTCAGCTGATCAAAGTATGTTTGTTTAACATCTGTCTCTCTTCCCTGTCTGATAAACGAACACTCAAACTACTGTGTTAAAGTAAAACCACATGCGTCACAACCACGTTGTTGGCAATAAAAGTTGTGCACCTCCAAAGTCTCTCAGCTGGAATTTAAATATTTAACGCTGAATTTCAGCAGAATGTATTGTTACTTAAAAGGCCTAGAAGAGTTACATTAATACCAGAACTGAAACTGTATCTTCTGTAAATCATTATTCTACTGCTAAAAAAATCTCCATCTCACATTTTTTTTTACCCTATTCTGAATCCTGAGGTTGTATTTTTTTATACATTTCAGAAACGAGGCTCAATATGAGACAAAAATGACATAATGAAAAGCATAATGCTGCCCTCCACAGACAAGGGTTTGCTGTTTATACTATATTTTGGAATACAGGCCAGTTGTGTGGAGAAGTTTTAAGATTCCTCTACCAATAGTTTGAAAATTCATTTCAGATGCAAAAATAAACTTAAACAGAAAGCTGAAAGATCTGACAACTCCCTGAATGACTGTTGTAAACATGTCTGTTTTGTTGCAGTGTTGTTGTTCAGAGCATGTTTGTATAAAGACAGTACAAACTCAGAACAAACAGGGGTTCATGCGTGTCATTATATAAACTGATGTTTACTAGACTCTAAATAAAGGAAACACATGTTTTGCTGTTTCCAACGTAAAGGAGGTGGGTGAGATTATTTCACTGGTTTCAAGGAAACCTGCACAGCTAAAACAAGTAGAGTTATCTCACAGAATTACCAGACAAAAGCCTCTGGGTAAGCACACCTGAGTTTGCTGTTGGCTCGGTTGTAGCTGAAGGATGCCGTGCGGCTGCCGAGCGAGGAGGGAGTTTTGATTACAGACTCTAGGGAAGGGCTCTTCCTCATAAGGCTGGCAGGTTTCATGTCTTCCCCACAGCCCGACAACTTATCTGAGGGATCAAAGAATGCAGGAAAGAGAGAGAGCCATGGAAGAATGTGAAGAGTGAGTCAAAAATGGAGGGATAATAATATACTTTATGAAGCACATTTTGATAAATTATATTGTTCAAAGCTTTATGTGCAGTAGCAGTACAGTGGGACTATAACAAAATTCAAAAACAGGGCATGAAAAGACAAATGGAACAAATGGAAAATTTGCTAATCTGTGCATAATGTCACTGTACAGTCCATGGGTACTGACTGGGAATGCCCTATATACTGTAGACATTGTCTGTGGCAAAGACACACCTACATGATTTTACCTAAATAGGTCAGAACAATAAAAATAGTTTCTGTTCAATGCTGTGAGGCACACTTTGTGTGTCTCAGTCAACTCATCCAGGAAGGAGCTGTAAACCACATTTACAGTATTTGCTCTCTGAGACCACAGTCATAAAACTACCCACAAAAACAACAGTAGTCGGATGTTTGCATATCTTAGTTCCTTTTCATTTTACTTTCTGTATAGCTGCAAGTAGAATGAATTGATTATCTGGCATTTAAGTATTACTCATTTCTACAGGCACTGACTCACAGAAACCATCTGAAACCATCCATATGATACATACCATGATGATGAGAGAATTCTCCATGATTGATTCTTTTTTCCAAAGTCTTTGATAGAGGCTTTATGTATGACTGTCTCTAAAAGAACATAAATCAGAAGAGGGGTCACACTTATTAGAATCTCAAACCTTTTCACTTACAGGAAGTCTTGTTCATGTTTAAAGGTAAAATATCCTCATGTAAACCTGGATAGGGGAGACTGCAGCAGCCGGTGCTGTGCGTACAGGGATCCCACTCAGCGGGCTTCTTGGTGAGGAGTGCATTTGTACAGTGTGACCTGGTCCATCTGAAAGACCCAAAAATATAACCATTGATTACTGTTCAAAAGAGCCTCACATATCATTTTTTTATATCAGTAAATAATTATCACATTGATTCAGAGACTTCAGTGTAATTAGTGTAAATAATGACTCCACAGACAAACAGGCAGAGTGTGCCAGACTTCTTTGCTCAGATTAAGGAGAAGGGCACTGTTCCTCCACCAAAAACATAATTATAGCAGCTTACAGCAGCAGCAGCGATAGAAAATGACTCCCATCATGCCTTCAGTTTAGCCCAAGATAAAACAAAGCATAAAAATAGGCAAGGAAGGAACGGTCGTATTTACTGTGGAACCTGGTGGAGAACAATATTTGTGAATAGGCTTACAGTAGAGATAGAGCTATCAAACCTCAAATACTTACTGAACATACTGAAATATGTTTGTAGCATCAAGTATCAAAAACTGTATCCAAAAGTATGTATAGCTGGCATTTATTTCTTGGTCAGTTTTAGTCTTGTTTACTTATTCTTTGATTACATGTTTCTAATTTTAATGAGTGTAGTGTATTTTATTTAGTCAAAGTTAAAGGACAGGTTCACAATTTTTCAAGTCTGTCTTAAAACAACAGTCAGGAGCCCAAATGAACATTGAAATAGGTTTTTCTTGCTGTAATCATTCCTCATATTCATACTAGCCATTAGAGTGAGTGATGGGGGACAAAATCCACAGTCTTCTTTCTGTTTATCTGAAGCTAATATGAAGCTTCAGCGTCCAAATGAGTCAACTCATGTAGAAATCTTTCAACGTTACAGTCTTTTTAGTGCCAAATTCCTTCTTTTTGTTACTATACTTCCACTACAGCTGAACAGGAAACACTGTCAGAGGAAACACAAAGAGGGAATTTGATGCTAAAAAGACTTTGAATGTGGCAGATATCCACTTGATATGACTAACTCAGACTGCTGAAGCCTCATATAAGCTTCAGATAAACTTTTAAATGCATTTTTGTGCAAAATGACTGTGTGGACACACTGTGGATTTTGGCCCCCATCACTTGCACTGAAAGCACATTTGGAGTTATTTTAACAGCCAGTATGAACAGGAGGATGATTACAGTGAGGAAAACCTCTTTCACTGTTCATATGGACACCTGACTGAAACATTATGAACCTATTAAATGAAAATTTATATTAAATGTTAAATTAAAAAAACTTTTTTTCTAGAAAAATGTGTTCACATGACAAAGTGAACTGAAAAATAACTGACACTGGTGTTGAAACCAGCTCTACATACTTTCATTCACTGTTGAGGTTTTAACACGCTTCAGGAAGGAATGTGCTATGATACAAGCTGACGTTGCTGAGACAGTTTTTCATAAAATGTGACAGAAACAAAACAAACAACTAAAGCTATTAAAGGAAAATGTCTCAGTCGCAGATTTATCCAACACATCAGTTTTGCATGGGTCGCAAGTGATTCTACTGACAAACACAGAAAAAAAAAAAGACCCCTCCAACATGCCTGAGGTCAGCTCGGACCACAGCCCCACGCAACTGCACATGACTCTGCTGAGGAGAAATGACAGATATTCACGCTGGAGATCTCACCAGCTGTTCTCCACTATAGTTACACTGCTGCAATGGGATTCCCTCTCAGTGTGTTCATGTGTGCGTGTTCATGTGTGTGAGTGTGTTGAGGTGCTCGGTGCTCACTCTGTCCAACAGTATCAAAGGACTTAATGAGGGATTTGACAGTAGCTCCTGGCTCTGAGTCGGCATCTCCGCTGGCGTCGCTGGGTGTGGTTGGGATCATGGAGATGCCGCACCAGTGACGGCTGTTATCGGAGTCGGACACTTTCACCTCTTCACCTTGGGACCTGATAGACACAATGAACAGAGTTGCTGTGTAGAGACACATACAATACACACACTGAGGGAGACAAGCATCTGACAGGACACCATGTGCATTTGTGAACTGGACTCACTTCACTTCTTATTTTACGAGATTACCTGCTGAGTAAAAGAAAGAATGTTCTAAGATGGGGTGTTTGCTCAATGTATCGACAAGATCATGTGATCATAGTTTGAAGTTTGAACTAAGGATCTGTCAATAACTGATGACCAGTTGCAGATAACCAGATCTAAACTGGGAACACAACATCTGGTCAGTCAAATCATTGGGACATTTGCCCCATGTGAACATTGGACTCTGGGCTACAGAGTGAGGGATTTGGAGTGTCTTTATCAGTGATAGATGAGGAATTTCTTAAACATTGCACTCAACTCACCTCCACAGAGTGAAGACTGATGGAGATACGCAACCACAACAAGCTGTACTGGTGTAATTTCATTTATTCATTTACCTAATGAACAACAGTCAAACAGACATACAATACACGTATGTAGTCTTTCACAGGCATAAAACCAGTCACAAGTCTTTCTAAGTCTCTCTTTGCAGAATAAATTAACAGCACATTCACTGTATTGTTCATTAAATGGCTTTACCATAGACAGAAAATGACTACAGTCACCATGTCATATTTTTCTACATGATATTTTTGGCAGTGTCCAAATGTTTACATTTTGAGTAATCAGTACCTTATTCTCTGGTAGAACAATATGGCTTTTAATAGAAATGCACAAATTGAATATCTCTGATAAAAACAGGACTTTAAGTAGAACCTGAGATCCTGAAACCATATGCAATTATACTACTACAGTATGGAATACTATATGATGGATGAAGAGTTTGGCTCAAAGATGAAATTAATCAACCATTTGACAGGTGACATCTCTGTCAAAATGAGTGACATCACAAAATTTGAAGATCAGATACAGTAAAAAGTATGTTGAAGAAATCTGTTTAACATAGTGGTCAACAAGGAGGACCTATGTCCTATTTCTTTACTAACATGTCAGTAACATGATAAAAAGTGGAATGAAAATAAGTTCCACTGATCATTCGACATTGATGCTGTAAGGGAAAAAATAATCCTTTTGAGGAACCTGTAGCACAGTCTTCTTGGTCTTTTGTGTTAACATGAACCGTCAGCCTTTTGGTATGTCTGAGGAGAGTAAAAATGACTTTGAGGTACAGCTGTTTGTGTTTGTGGCAGTTCTAAAATCTAATTTTGGCAGCACTCTGAATCTACCAGCATGACAAACATCAGAACCATCCTGGTTATTTTATCTGGCAGAAAGAACTAATTCTATGAATTACTCCGTGAATTAAAAAGGAATAAAGCAATGATAAAAAAAAATACATATACACACATACAGTAACAGAGCAGATGATACCAGTATGTCCACATGGATGCCACCCGTTTATGGTAATTGTGTGTTCTATAGTGCCACCTAATGGCAAAATATGACACTGCATTCGGTTTTATTCCAACTGCAGGACCAAAGATCAAACTTACAGGTTTTCTCAGTTGCTGAGAAAAAAATTCTCAAAACACAGTTTGCAATTCTCAAATCTACACTTCATTTTTTCACAGCAGTGTATGCATGTCCTGTTGCTTTCATACTGAGGTAAAATGTATAAGTACAAATACCTTTCAAATGATCCAGTGATCCAAAATGAATTTAAGTGCTTTCCTAATGATCTGTATAGCTCTCAGATGGAAGGAATAAAAAGTACTTTGTATGTGATGTGCTTGGTCAGAGGGAGAGGTGGACACAGACAGACAGAAGGAGGACTAAGCCTCTGTGCTGCTGTGAGGACATCACAGCACAGACATGCAGGGTAGAGGTGCATCATACAAAAAGATTTTTGTGTTTATTGTAAAAGCGAAATTAAATAGAGAAATTGTGACTAGATAGATAATGAGACATTCCATAAAGAAACACTATTTTAGTGTGTTCTGTTATATTGACACAGTTAACTTAGACATTTGACTGCCTTGATTTAAACAATGATAATGGAATATGTTGTTTTGGTGGCTTTTTTCAGGACAAATGAAGTGCCGTGCTGCTCAGAATAAAATGGTATGGTGATTGCTCGTATTGTTTTGAGAACTGCAACAGCGTTTCAGAAAATATTCTTAAGCAATTGAGAAAAACTGCAAGTCTGAAGTTTTTTACAGATCATACTGTAAATGTCAAGTTTTAAAGTAAGCTAAAAGAGGTCAAAGTGAAGGTAATTTGACTGATACAGAAATAGTAAGAAAACTAAATGTAAGGTCCAGCACAAAAACCAATAATCACCTAGTTTTTGAATAATATCGACTGGACTTTCAGTTTTGCTGTGTTGCTCTTGCCTTGAAATGTGACTTTGTTCTGGCAGAATGCTGTGAGTCTAAATTTTCCGAGTCTTTTTCACACTTCATTTTGCTTTCGTAACAGATCATGTACCCTCTTACCATCTCAACTTTCTAAAAGGCACAAAGCAGCTTCACACAGTATAAAAAGGAGAGTCTCACAAACATATGACATCTCTTCAACACAAGTCAAGAAAATTACAAACATAAAGAGTACATTCATTGGGAAATAAAAATACAGTATTATTATCTAGAAGGTTCCAAAATTTAAAAACATGTAGAGAAATGGAAGCCAGACTCTGCGTGACAAGACTTGTTTGTGTACTGCATTTACATTGGTCACTGGTTTAGAGTGAGACTGGTTTACCACATTTCATTTTCAATTACACAGAAAGGTAATAAGTGCAACAATAACACTGTCTTCACATGGTGCTGAGGTGGGGGACACATCTCTAGTGCCCTTCTACTGCCGTCTTGGTATCAAAAGTGGCTCCGGTGCTTATTCTGAAAAAAAAAAAAAAAAAGAAGATGGAAGATGAACTACTGTATATAACTACTGTATAAAGCCTTTTAAAAACATTTACATGTGCATTATAATGAGTATCATCATATTACTCACATGGTACATGTGCAGCAAAACTAGAGACCTTACAGTTCTCAAAATCGTTATTTTAAAAAGCCGACCTCTGACCACTTCTGGACTTTTTAAAACTCCATGCATACCTCATACGATTAATGAGGTCACTCATAATGCCAATTAAGACTAAATCACCCGGTGATGAAGACGCTATGCAAATGTATCTGAAGCAGATGATGCATAGCATGGGTTTAATCCAGTCATGCCGTGCAGACCATCCTGCTACTTAATCAAAAAAGTAGGAGGGTTATTCATTCAAAGAACAGCAGGTGGCATCAGATACATCTATTTGAACGGCAGGTTTAAAGAACCAGGCAAAGCAGAGCAAACCAAAAAGGTAAGATAGTCCTGAAGGTGCAGTCAGCCAGCATATGGAAAGACAGACAGAGTCAGACAGGCTGAAGCAGCAACACGAAGCCAAACACAGACAGGACGGTCAGTGAAAAGCAGCAGCACACAAGGCAGGGAGACGCAGGCTGGCTGAGAGAGGGCTGGCAGGGCAGGGAACTCACCTGGACTTTACATAAGGAGCCTTGTCAGAGGGACATCTTTGACAGAGTCATCACAGGGAGCTGCTGGAGGTGGGGAGTGGACGCAGCGTAACAGCTAATCTCGGGGAAAGTTGCCGCATTTAGCTATGGTCTAAAACCAGTAATGTAACGTACTATATACACAAAGACTGTATGAAATTTGAACAAAAGATTATTTTATGCTAAAAACTGCTCTCGTGAATTTTGTGAGGTGTTATAGTGTGACTGAAAATGTTGAAGAAGTTATTCAGAAATGATTTGCTCGCTTGAAGGATTACATCATGACGGGCCACACAGATAAACAGAGCGCTATACAGTAGCAAATCTAAGCAGACTTTTTGACCTGGCATGATAATGAAAGGGGACAAGACTGTCAAAAACTGTGGCATTTGCACGTTCAAACACACTGATATACAGTATACTCACACACAAATCAATGCAACGCTCTTTATAAATACATCAATCACATTACTGTATGGCCACAGTGCAACAACACTACATGAAATCTTAAATAGCATGATATATTGGCGTGAAATATGTTAACTGAAAAGTGCAGTGAGGACAGTGTTAAACTGGCTTCAGTGCTGCATTGTAACACACTTGGATCAAAGCAGCATCTGCGCATAGAGCAGATCTTCTGCCTTCTCATGTAATAATAATCTCTATTCAACATACTGTAGTTTGTTGTGGAGTGTTTGAGTGTTACTACAGAGCGGTGGTCAGTGTGGAAGAGGGAGACAGAGATGGCAGCAGCTTAAAGGAGTAGAATACACAGAGGGAAATACTGCAGGAGACTGCTAATTTACCAACAGAGTCTGCCAAATCCCAGTAAGCTAAACTCTGTGAGGGTTTAATCTTGTGAAATCACAAGATAAGAACTAAATAATGTCCATACTAAATTCATCCTGGTATATATTTCATCCTACTTTGATCCCAGATAGGAATTTTGGAAACCTCTTAAGCAAGAGATTCTTGGGAGTTGAAATGATAATATTGCTTGTACCACATGTATAAAACATGACACTGGATGGGGATATGGCAAGACTCTGGCAGGTATCTCATATTCACATTGTGGTTCAGAGAGAAAGGAACTGCAGCCTGATACTAATAAAAAAAAAAAAAATGGGGGGGGGGGATTGGTGGAGGGGGAGGCACTGAAAAAGTGGAGTATGGTGGAAATGGTACCTGACTCCCTGCAGGGTCTCTAGGTCTGCGGAAAGCTTTGCACTGCGATCCTGCTCCTCCTGCAGCTGCCTCCTCAGTGTACGCAGCTCCTGTTGGGCTTCCACTTTGATGTCGTTAGCCACCACCACTGCTGTCTGGAGATCCGCCTGGAACCGACGCCACTCCTCTTTTTCATCCTTAAAGCACAAACAGGATATGTGCAGGTAGATGCAGACGTAGAAACATATAGGGAAAGCCATACAGACAGCAAACATCAATAACTGACATGGGAGATGTTTGTGAAAATATAGATTTAGTTGGATGTCAGCATTAATTGGGCCTAAAATGTGGTCTTAAGAATAGATAAATTAAATGGCAAACAATTGTACTTTCTCATGTATTTACTAAAGACACTGGTAAAGGAATTACAGTATAGGCTGGAAAAACTAAATGATAACTAGGATAATGACTGTCAGTGACATTTGGATACGTGTTAGATGCATCCTGCCCTATCATGATCCAAATTTGGTTGACAGTGTCTACTCTTTATAACAGAGATCTGTGGAAGTAAAACAATATCACAAACCAAATTTCTGAAAACCTCCAAAAGAGCTGTTAAAACTCCGGAGGCTGAAAAGAACATAAAAAAAGACAAGAAAAGCACACTTTGGATCTGAACCACAAAAGGGAGACAGGAGGTGCTCTTTGGTTTGCAGCAGGTAACAGACACTTAAAATACAGAGATATCCCTTGCCACTGAAGTAAAATAAAATGTAAATGTGGGCCTATATTTAATGTTGTAAAGGCAAGGATCAGTACTTTGTAGATTTGTTTTTGGCTGTCTTTTAAACTATGTTTTAAAATGTTTAAATGTTTTTTCCAGCATCTCCTAAGACCTGTTTTAATATCAAGGAGGTGACAGAGACATTCAGGGGGATGTATCTGCTGCACTTGATAATGCCTGTTTGGAAGAAAACACCAGACAGAAGTGATACACATGGAATAATACCATGGAGACAACTTCTGCCTGCTAAAAAATACATAGCTGTCTGTCTGAACAGTCCACCTACATGTTCCACAATGCTGCTGGAACAATACTCGGTGAATAGATGACTCAAAGGTCAAACATTTTGGCAAAAAGACAAGGAAAATATGAATACCAGCACTAGAACATTATTCTAACCTTAAAGTGATACTCCAACCAAAAGTTAGCTTTTGAGTATCGAGTAAAGAGTGTAGTGGCTATGGTCAATTCATTTTTTACACCAGACAAGGGCATCAAAACTTCAGTAGCAACAACATAATCCACTTTTGCGATGTCCATCTGTATGCTCATTATATTCCAAACACTCACCGTGTCACTACAATATGGCTAAATTCACAGTATAGCCCTGCTGCAAGCTCTGAAGCTCTGCCAGACACAGCACATTTAATTTTTAGGGCAATTTTGTTTTCATGACACGGCTGAATGTAGAAAGAGAGACACAATATACAAGAGAAGGGGAGATGGTATGTGGTAACAGTCTGACAAAGGTGTATCTGATCTCAGGATATCACAGGAGATTTAGGCCTAAATGGCTAACTGAATCACAGGACATCCCCAGAAACTTTATTCTAGGTATATTCCCTTTACAATAAACTGAACAATCTAGATTATTTTGTTTTCACCTGTCTTTATCTTCAGCCTGTGATGGAATTGTCCAAACTGCATTTAATTACAGACTATCTTGAAAATGTATGGCACCACAGATAAAGAAGCTTTATTGGTCTTCATATTATTTATATATATTCTTACCTTCATCTGTCTACTAAAAACTTTCAGGTGTCGCTCTGCTTCAGCTTTCTGCTCCTCCAGCTTTTTGGCAAGATCTGCAAAGACAAATTCAAGGTTTTTGAGAACTGGTTCCCAAACTCTGCCAGGCATAACTTACTATAGACTTAGGCAAAGTCACACCCATTAAGTACAGCATTCACCACAAAACTGCACAGTTTTCAATGTGGTGAGGATACAGCAGCCACATCTATAGCATAAATGTTCCTATAAATGTAACAGTTACTTATGCACAGTATCACATTATTCTCTCCTTATCTCTTAAGCCTGGAGGGGATCATGCATTTGGTCGTGTGTGTGTGTGTGTGTGTGTGTGTGTGTGTGTGTGTGCGTGTGCGTGTGCATCTGTCCGCAGCTAAACTCACATACTACTGGACCCAGCAGCCTAATATTTTTTGTGCATATTTATGACTGTATGCTCAAAGACCTCTCATGGTTGCGGTGATTCACAATTTTTAAAAAACCTATTTTATAACACCATTCCTTATGAGCCTATCGCCACCATTAGAATTGTGAGCGCTGCTGCTAAAATTTCACATGATCATTAATATCAATGATCTACTAATAATTTTCACTCGCACACTGTGTGAGCACGATGACACCCTACGTTATTGTGGAATTGTTTTGAGTCATCCGCTAGTGCATCAAATCCCAGAATCCTCCCTCTCCTCGTTCTTCAACGGACATCTACGTGAAAGGTACTGTTATAAGAGTTGTGTAGCTCCTTTAAGGAATAAGGCAGTGCGTAATGTGTGTGCGTAGCGAGTGTGTCGTTGAGCGAGTGGAGAGAGCGAGTGGCAGAAAAGTGATGGTGAGTGTGAGAGGAGCAGGAGAAGAAGGTTAGCAGTAAGTTGTCAATCTGGCAGTAAATGTACAGTACAGACTACAGTGTGTCAGTTAATAAATGCTGCAGCTTCTCAAGACCAACAAAGGTCTCGTTTGTTGTTTCCCCAACAATCTCATCTGCCATGATTGTGGAAATACGGAGTATCCACTGCACTAATGGCAAGTCAGAGACAGATGTGTTACAGTATTCCCTCATTTTGCATCTCATTTTTATATATGTGCAGTTGCTACCTTATTAGGTACACCTACCTTAAACTAATGCAATAAACCCTACCTTCATGAAGGTTATAATGTTCTGTTTTTGTTGGAACTATTTAAAGAGGTATTGATTCAACATTCAACATTTTGGAGGCGTTTCTAATATATTGTCCACCCCATTTATATAAATGAGCATAGACTAAATATCAGAAAGACCTCTCAGTATAATGCAATGCAGCTCAACGGAACCATAAAACTGTCAGGAAAAACTAAATGACAGGAAGGCTTGTTGGGTCTCTGATAAATTAGTAGTCTTGACCTGCTCTATGTGAAAAGTGCCCTGAGATGACTTTTGTTATGATTTGGCACTATATAAATAAAATTGAATTGAATTCCCAAAGGTAATAATTCAGAGTTGAAACAAAGACTTGTCTTGTGCTTTAACCACCGATTAATTTCACTAGATTTACATGGAGTTTAAGACTCTACAGAGCTACAGAGGAACTGATCAGCATTAAAGGAACATACTCTCCATGTCGAGGACGGCTTGGTTGGTGTGGAGGTTGACGGCCCTCTGCTGCTCCACCTGGTCCTCCAGTTCGAAGATGGTCTCCTTCAGCTCCTTCACCTGGTTCTCAGTCTGGATCCCGGCCTCCTCTAGGGAATTCACCCGGCTGCTGAGCTCCTGCTCTCTCCTCTCTGCTCGCTCCTGAACCTGCTGGCATTTGGTCTCCACCTGTGTATGTGTGTGCATTTGTGAGATTATGTTCAGAAATGGGTTAGAGGCAATATTTTATGTGAAAGTAACTGTTGGCTGTCACTGTGCTAATTAGATGGAAGCACTTAGGTCACCTTTGGCTCAAGATAGGATAATTTATGATATCTTCCAGACATTCTTGTGGTGCAGTGTTTCCATTCAGTCCTGATGGTGCTTTTCTACATCTCTGTTTTTCCAAAGATTAGATACAAGATGTTGAGACTGTATCAAGCCAAGATTTTGGGGTGTCCATGACAGCTGGATGAAAAAGACAAGCAGTGTGTGTGGAAACCTCTAAACAACATGTAAATGGCTAAATGTTATCAGATGGACCAGACTGTCTTTCAGATAAGTGATGAAAACAAATTCTATTGAGCAGTAAAATGTTGGATGTTGTATTGCTGTACAGATTGTAAAGCCCCCTGAGGCAAATTTGTGATTTGTGATATTGGGTCATACAAATACAAATTAACTTGACACATATGTCACATAATAAGTTCTGGTTTCCAATTATGAAAAAGTCACAAAGAGCTTAACCATGTCTGACAATGACCATTTAGCAACAGGTGACATGTGGGGTGACAGTGACTCATGGAAATAAGAGTATAGTTTGGATTAGGTCGGACTACTAAATACCACTGAAGCTGAAGTCAATGAGCCATGATGATTTCTGTTGTCCCGAGAAATAACGCTGTAAAGCAGAGCTCTATGAGCTTAACACACTAAAATAAGTACATGATGTCGTTGGGTCGGACACTTTCCAGCTGACGCCATGTGGCTCTAATAGATTAGGATGTTTGAGAGTGAAGTTATGGAGTGGCCTCACCCTCACACCCACGTGGCAGAGGACAGTAGCGTGACTCAGAGTGTCACACACCGGTGGACCACCCTACTGTTGGCAACACAGTCACAGTCCAACAGTGATGACATCACTAAGCAGATGACTAAATTAGTGACACGCCTCACTTTGGAGAAACAACCACCAACATGACCCCAAAGCCGCACTGCCTCAGCCTTTCTGGAGTTTGTGGTGTTGAAGGGGAAAATTGAGAAACATATGAAAATAATTTGAATGAATATGAGTTCATGTGCTGTGGTGGTGAAGAAAAGTACCCAAAACCAGCTGTGAACCCTGTTTAATGGTCATGTTCAAACGATTGTGGAAGTGATTGAGCCAAAAATTATTAAAAAATGTCATGGTCGCCAATTTGACATTTTTTTAATCGTTAGCAATTGCTGGACCAGCGACTTGGCTATTACCAGACAAATCACTGAAGCATTTAAATTTTTGCAATTAAAATGTACAAGCATGCACGAGTTGCTAGTTCAGCGTCTGAACAATAATCAATTTACTGTTTCTCAACAAGCGAACTGCTTGCTTTGCTTCTTCATAGTTTACAGTAAATGTGGATGGGGAGATTGTTCTTTAGGGGATTCCTGAAAGCTTTGTCAAACACAACACTAATGAGCTTACTAAGCTAGCAAAACGTTTTTGAGCACTGAGTCACATATAATCCAAGTCCTGGTTTGCACACACACCAGTTAGTACAACACAACTGTCTGAACTGCACAAAGACAGTTTCTAACCAGAGAATTGTCCAGTCTTAAATAGATTCATAAAGTATGAATCTTTGGTGACAACATTTGTCTCCACATATTGTCTCCAAACAAACATAATTAGTAATCAATTAGTAATCAATGCCTTCGGTGGTGTTCTGACTAAATTCCCATCTGTTAATATTTCTTAAACAGCAGACCCAATATTCATTAATATTAATTCTATATATACATGGTGTATATACAGTGCAGACCCAACAAAGGTGCAATAAATCATATACTATAAATCCTAAGAGTTGTAAACCTGCACCTGCCTACCTTGGACATCGTTGCTTGCACATGCTCAGTCTCAGCCTGGGCCTGTAGCAGTTCCTGCCTCAGCTCCGTCAGCTCCACCTCCAGCCTGTCTCTCTCAGTGTGGGCCGTCTTCAGCAAGCTCTGCAGCTCAGTGCTGTCACTGGCACTCTGCATGGCCTTCAGCTCGCCCACCTTTTGCCTCTCAATGTCCACCTGCGCCTTCAGCCTACTATTTTCCAGTCTGAGGCAGTCTGCTGTTGCCCTCTGCTCCTCCGCAGACTGTACTGCCTGACCTCCGGCTTCCAGCTCCCTGTCCAGCTGGGCCTGCAGCCTGTCCATCTCTTCTCTGAGGCAGCGCACCTGGCCTTGGGCCTCCTGGTGTTCCTCCTCCAGAGCTCGCAGGCTGCCTGTCAGCTGCTGCTGGATGTCCACCAGCTTCTCCCGCTCGAAGCGTGAGCTCTCAACCAGCTCGGCATACCTCTGCTCCAGCTCGGCCAGCCGAGGCCCTTGGCTACCCAGCTCCTCCTCCCTCTGGGCCTGAGCCTGGGCTTGCTCCTGAAGTCGGCCAGCCAGTGCTTCATTCTTCTGGGCCAGCAGTTCCAGACGCTCTCTCTGCTGTTGAAGTGAGGTCTGCAGGAGGCGCTTCTCCTCAGCCAGACGCTCGTTCTCAGCCGTCAGCTCCTGCACCACTTGCTGCTGGTCGGCCAGCTCCTGCAGAGTTGCCTGCAGCTCCTCAGCTGTGCTGTGGTGGCTCTCCTCCATCTTATGAATCTGTTCTGTTAGGCTCTGCACTGACACATCCTGCCCCCCTGCATTGGTTACTGCCCCCTCTGCAATGGCTTCACCACTGACACCACTGCTTACTGATTCTGAACATGATGGGATCTTCTCAAACTCTGAAGAGTCAGGTGAAGGTGAGTCCTTGGTGACATCAGAGCTGGAGGAGACAGAGGTTTTGAGAGGGCTGGCAGCAGAAGGGGGACTGTCCTGTTGTGGAGCTGAGGAGTTGGACACTGAAGGCAAGCCATTCAGCAAAAGCTTGGAGGGGCTGCTGGTGTTTGTACTAGAGAGAGGAGATGCCTCCAAGCAAAGCAGCTTTTCCTTCAGCCCCTGGTTCTCCTCCCTGAGGGCTGCCAGCTCTTTCTGAAACTTCCCGTTCTTCTCCCTTAGCTCACCAACCAGCACAAGGGCCTCAGCCACCTGTCCCTCCTCTTGTTCTGCAGCAGGTTCTTGGCGTGAGACAGAGTTAGATGAGGGTGATGAGGAAGCAGTAGAGGCTTTACTTTTGCAGCGTTGCAACTCCATCCTGAGATTGCTGATCTCTAAGTCTTTAGCTTTGGCCTCAGCCAACAGCTCTTTCACCTGGCACTCCAGAAGGCCCTTTTCCTGGACCTCTGTATCTCCACGAGATTTAGTTGCACTACGTGTCTGCTTTGTCAGGGTGGAGAGGCTGGATGTGCTGGCACTAGAAACCATCCTCTTAGTGGTAGAGCTCCTCAGCTGGTCCCTCAGAGAGATGCGGTCTCTTGTTATGGTTGAAGAGGTTTCTCTTGGGGCTGGAATACCTGACTTCTTGGCTGCTTGGGCACCTGCAACACACACAAAAAAAGTATTGAGTGTGTTCAAGAACCTAATCAAATTTACCTTAGCTCATCTACAGAGCAGTTAAAGCTGTCTGATGTATAACTGTAAATATATTGTAAAAAAAATTCAGTTCACTAATTCAGCTGCTTAAATTAAACTCAAAATACTTTATTCGTCCCTCAAGCATCAGACTCACCACTAAGCAGTAGACAATGAAAATAGTTTATATCTTGTTAAATAATAAGCAAATATAGCTACAACATATGCACACTTTACAAAGAAATTAGAATAAAATAATACAAACATTAACAGAATGTTTATATTTATATTCTATATATTTTATTATTTTTGCAAAGTCAAACATGTGGATTACACATCAGATGCATATTGATTTCTAGAGTCAAAAGTGCATTTAGATTAATCAAATGATACAACTCAGATTCAAGTTCACAGACAGGAAATTGTTAATCAACGGCTCCAGTTTCTAAGATCAAACTTTTGTCAGTAATTGGACTGTCAAGCTCTACAATTACCGTACAGTAAGCTTGACATTGAGAGGGGAAGGTTAATGGAATCGGCATACAGACGCACTGGGACCATGAATTTGTTAACATCATGTAATGACACTAATTGAATAGACAGTGTGTCACATTCAGACACTTGTATTATTCAGCAGTTTCATGTTGCTGGTCACTGTACTCTATTCACATATTGTTCTCTGTTTGGACAACAGAGCATCTGCCTGGCACTGTCTCTCTGTTACTGTCTGTGGTCATTCATTGCTGCAGCAGAGCTTAGCTATGGCATTTCAAAAGGCATGAGTGTGGGCTGCTGGTGCGAGCCTTTTCCAGACCCCTCTCAAATACTGTATGAAGAGTATTTATTGATGCCCGGCGTGAGCAGGGTGCTGCCTGAAAACGTTTTATTGTTTGTTTTCAGATCATCAGCAAACAGCGACGCGGACACAAGGGGCTTGCTTGTTTCAAAGGATGACAAAGGTCTCTGTGCACGTGGAGCATTCAGGCACAAAGCAGCTTAAGCAGTGCACAGACAAAGACAGCACTGTGTCTCTCACATGCATACATCATCATCAAACCCACAGAGCACAGACTATACAGACAGCCTGTGTGCTGAGATAGACGATAGCGCATCAGCCTGAGCAACACGTGCACACATTTACATTACACACACACACACAAAATCCACAAACAAATGGCCTAGTTTGGAATGGAAAGCCTAT
This sequence comes from Scomberomorus guttatus, assembly GCA_038419695.1. Taxonomy (NCBI): domain Eukaryota; kingdom Metazoa; phylum Chordata; class Actinopteri; order Scombriformes; family Scombridae; genus Scomberomorus; species Scomberomorus guttatus. Next base: position 8,329,831 of record CM076460.1, read on the forward strand.
ACCCCTGTGGGTTCTTTAAGTACTCTGCCATTGATAGGCACTTTGCACAGACTATCCTCTTATTGAATAAACTAGCAACTGTGGCAGAAGCTGCCAACACTGGCACAATTTCTGGGGTACAAAGCCGTTTAACATTCCCAGAGTGTGCAGCTGGGGTTGAGAAAGTGAGGTTCTTTAAGTAGAGAGGTAAAGATACATCACTGCTGTAAGTGCAAAATTGTGAATTCACAGATTTAAAGCAAACCATTGAATTTGCATTAGACGATTTGAGGTTCAGATTTAAAATATGGCAGAATGGTAGAAAGACACTCTTTGGTTAAAACTTTTTAGAGGAAACTCCAACCTGTTTGGACTGAAGGGATGCTGTCATTTAAATTCACGCTAACAGGCGCAGCACTTCATCCCAATCAGTTAGATGAATTTGCTACAGGACTGCACTTTACAAAGATGTAGTGTGTGCAATTAAAAATCTACAGTCACTTTTCTCGTCACTTCACAGAGGATGAATCCATGACTGACAGAATGAGGACAGCACGCACTCCTAAATTATGTACTGTCACGTGGAAGATGTTAACACTACATCAGCACTGTGTGTGATAAATGACTATTTACTGTGCCCTGCATGAAGCATCACCCAGACAAGACAGAATAAGAAAGATGCATTCACCTAACAGCCCACGCCTATTTTATGGCCACTTGTCATATTCTCATTCAATAGAGAGAAAGGAGTCTGATGTGTTTAAGATCAGTTCATTCTCATGAGGATGAGTGGGACAGCCCTCGATTTGCTGTTTCTTCATATTCTGTTTGGCCTCTTGCTCTTACTGAATAGAACCCAGATGGAGCACATGAACTCACTCATCTTCAGATCGCCCACCTCTTTAACCATGACATCATCACAGCTGCTTCATGTGCACAGAAAAATAACACAAATCTAGATGCCAGCAGCGAGCACATGCAAAGGGGGGTTGAGGGGGGGGGTCTTCAGGGTGAGATAGCAGGTCAGCAGTATATGCCACATAGAAGCAGTATACATACATCAGTGCTGCTCAGCACTGTGCGTCAAGTTTTTCTAGTCAGAAATCTGTAATAAACATTGTGCAATTTTTGGGTTGACCCCATTTGTTACACAGATTTGGTGCAAATTTTAACCATTTTTGACCACTCAAGAATTGATAAAAATGGTCAAAAATCCCTCCAAAATACAACATTAAGACACCGATACCTTGAGGAACACCACAGAAAATCCATGCTGTGATTTATTATGAAAAACTTTTGATGAGCACTTCTGTTCTAGAAATTGCTCAGAAACTCCCTTATTGTCAATATACCTAGAAAAGCCGTACATCTTCATCTACTCTCGCTCTGTCTCTAGTTTGTGGTTGTAAAGTTTCATGAGGCTGTGATTATCCTAGAGGTCACAACGGGTTTTATACAGTGAGGTCAAGTTTCAAAAAATGGTCTCACTACAATGAAATGGCTATTGTGGGGACTAACATCACCACAAATGAATACAATTGGGCTCATTGAATCCACAAGAGTCCCAGCTTTCCAGTCAGACCTAATTTGCAATTCGAAGACTGTTTAGGGACCCCGGTATGCAGAAATATTCGAATACACCATTTTTAGAATAGGTGAAAATAACACATTTATACCGCATGCAAAAAACCGCATGGTTTTTGCCCAAAACTGGATGGGATTAGCATAAAATGGACATATCTGTAAAGGGGAGGTACCCACAGAACCCATTTTCATTCAGATATCTTGAGGTGAGAGGTCAAGAGACCCCTTTGAAAATGGCCATGTCAGTTTTTCCCTCGCCAAAACTTAGTCTAACTTTGGGGAATTATTTACTCCCCTTCCCAACAAGCTAGTTTCAGTATCTTCACTCTAACTTTAAGACTGAGCCCGCTACAGCCTCTGAAAGACGGTAATGTTGGCCGAGGACACCGGCGTCCTTGTGGAGTTTAGGAGGTTAAACTGTATCCTACTCTATCCATCATAGCAGAGGATGCACTACTATATATTTTTTTGAGGCACAAATGCAGGTGCAAAACAGGTCAAGCTTTTCAGATGTGCCTTTTTAAGGTAATTGAGTATTTTTTAAATACTATTGACAGCTGTATTAAGTAAAATACTCCTACTATAGAAAGAAAGATTATAAACATGCCAATTCCACAAGAGGCCAAATGCTGGCTGTAAAAACAATATTAGAATAAAATCAATATTATTTTAGAAAGCTTATCCTAACCCTAACCACCGACAGCATATCCAAAAAAAAAAAAAAATCACCAAAATTAGGTAACCTGTTTCCAAGACCAAAACAGCAGCTGCAGAATGTTTATCATTTCAAGTTTCACATCATCAAATGCCCACTACTTTGCCAGACAGTGCCAGTGAAAAGATTGGCCCTGCCAGGGGAGAAAGAGTTGCCTACTTAGCTTGACAATGAGAACGAATGAGGGGACATCAAATAGACCACTGACTCCTACAATTGTCAGCTTGTGGTTGAACATGGTACTGGTTCAGGTGGGAGTACTAATAAATAGATAACAGAAACAGTCTGTTTAATTAATTTGTTTATTTTAGTATGTACAAAATGTGGAGTGGAGACAGAGAGACTAGTAGAGAAACTAGACTAGTTTTCCTTACTCAAACACTACAGTTGAGATGAGAGACACTTCACCTCTAGTTTCTCTAGCGGAGATACTGGGTACCTGAAAAAGACTGTACGTATAGCAGTGCGCTGCTGTAAATTAGCATGCCTGCTTTGTTATTTTTTTCCTTAAAAAATAAAAGAAGCAAAAAACAAATATTCTATAGAGCATTTTTTTAAATTGTAGGCAAGCTAAAGGAGAGTGGATTTTACAGCATCAACATGTACGGCTGATGGATGACAATGTACAATCAAGCCAAATACAATGAAGATTTAAAAAACAAAGAAAGTCAACAAGAAATTGCTTCAGTTATAATGAAGTGAAATTTGTGTACTCAATTTGTTGTGCCCAAGAATACTAAAGAGATAAACGTCTTAACAGAAAATAATTTCTATTGTAGGTGTGGATGTGCAAATCTTTCTTTCACCAATCAAAACCAAAATATTAAAGACAAAGGTTGTTCAGAGTTAACTTGGCCTTAATTTAGTGCTCGCTTCGATGTAGGCCATCTCTGGTCCAGGACCATTTATAGCTCTCTCTAAGAAGCACTAAATCTGTGAAAAGCAGTTGAATGGGCAGTTAAATGGCTCACTGAGGAGCTTTCTCCTTCCAGCAGGGAATAAATCCTCACACAGTCTACGGACTGTACTTATTGATAGTAAAGAGCAAAAGCACCAGCTTTGGAGAAACTAGAAAAATTCATTTTCAATGAAGGAGAATATTGTCTGAGAATGTTTTTATATTCAGTGTCTCAGGAACTGTTTTATATCCTTTTCTCAAATACTAAAAAGGAGTTGGTTCTTGTACTATTGATTTAAGAGGACAATTTGTTGAGAATTCCAGATTAAGAATTTTTAATGTAAATCAATCAAGTTTATTTGTCACATGTAATCATATAAGGTACAATCACAGTGAAATGTTATCCCACCAGTTCCTTCAATTTGTGCATTAAAAAGAGTTTAAATAGAATAGGATTAGTAATTAATATAAGTGTATAATTGGAGGGAGGGGGCAGTCTTAGGCAGTGACCTCATTTAAGCCCCTAGTGGCCTGAGGGTAGAAGCTCTTCCTGATCCTCTCAGTGCTGGTCTGGTGTATCTGGTACCTTCTTCCCAACCACAGCAGGGAGAAAAGGCAGTTATCTGGGTGGTTGGGTTCCTTAATGATTCTCCTAGCCTTATTCTTGCAGCGCCTGGTGTAAATATCCTTTAGGCAGGATAGAGCACCGCCTATTGTATGTTCAGCTGAATTAACCACTCTTTACAGGGCCTTGCGGTCCTGTTTGAAGCTGTTTCCATAGCAGGCAGTGATGTTCCCCGTCAGATGGCTCTCGATGGTGCAGGAGTAGAAATTCCTCAGTATTTGAGGGGATGCCTGGAATATCCTCAAGTGTCTGAGGTGAAACAGTCTCTGTCTTGCTTTTCTCACCACTGAGTCAGTGTGTAGTGCCCAGGTCAGGCCCTCTGTGATGTTGACACTAAGGTACTTGAAGCTGTCCACCCTCTCAGCCGAGAACACGTTGATATTAAGGGGGTGGTAGTTCCTTCCCTGCTTCTTCCCAAAGTCCACTATCAGCTCCTTAGTCTTGCTGACTTTCAGGAGTAGGTTGTTGTCCTGACACCAGCTGGTCAAGTCCCCTTCTTCCTTCAGGTAGGCCTTTTCATTGTTATCTGTGATCAGGCCCACCACAGCTGTATCGTCAGCAAACCTAATGATGGTTTTGGAGTCGAAAGTGGCTACACAATTGTGTGTGTACAGGGAGTACAGCAGGGGGCTAAAATCGCAGCACTGGGGGTTATGATGATTGAAGTTATGATGATTGAAGTCTCCAGCAACAATGAGCGCAGCATCAGGATTACCGGTCTGTTATTGGTTCAAGTCTTTGCAAAGATCTGACAGGGCAGCCTGTGTATTCGCCTGTGGTGGAATGTAGACCACTGCGATAACGGCCGATGTAAATTCCCTTGGTAGAAAGGGTGGTCTGCATTTGATTGACAATAACTCCTTAACTTTTTCTTGCCAGAGTCCTGTTCTGTCAGATTGGTAAACAGAAAAACCTGGTTGAATGGTGCTGTCCGGTATTCCAGGATTTAGCCAAGTTTTGGTGAAACAAAGGACATTACAGTTCCTGATATCCTGTTGAAACTGATTGTCCAGTTTATTATCCAACGCCTGTACATTGGCTAGCAGGATGCTTAGCAGAGAGGATCCATGTGGCCGGGATCGCAGTCGGTGTTTAATCCCTCCACGTTTACTCTGGTGTTTCCTCCGGTGTTGAGATGGATGCAGAGATATATGCAGAAATTGTCTTGCTTGTCTATGTAGTCCGGATCATAGCTGGTGTTCATCCCCTCCACCTTTTCCTCGATGTTTACTCTGATGTTTACATTTGAAAAAAAGGTAGCAGAGTCAGCAGGAGGAGAGTTTACATAGTGGTGAGTTGTCCATTTCCCTATCCTGGCGAGTGACTCGTAGTAATATGTTATCACTGTCCAATATTATTTTTAAAAAGTACAACTAATATTGTAAAAATGAATGTAAAGAGTATACATTTGCATATATTTTGTGGTGCTAGTGTAGAGGCAACTGGATAGGTCCGCACCTTCTAGAACCAAAGTTACATTAGTTACATTTAGACAGTAGCCAAAAAAACTGATTTGCTGCCAAGTTCAATAAACCTGATTGAGAGGACTGAGCATATGAAATTATTGTATTGTTTACACTAATTAATTATCTAAATGAATCACACAGGCTGACTTCCAGTAATCCAAAGGCATTCAGTTATTTCAAGGGAAGTCAGCTCCCTGATCACACTAATGCACTGTGCTGGCTTCTTTCTTTCTAATGAAGATAAGCTTTCAAATCACATCAGGAGCTGTGTGGCTGGACACTGTCCAGCACCAGCCAGTTAACTGCGGCCAGCCTGCTTGCCAGCCAAGAGGTGACAGAGTGCACTGTGTGCTCAGACTCTTCAATTTACAGAACAGGAGGGTCATGGGTGACGAGTCATGATGAATTAATGACTGCAGGTGGTCAAGTGTCAGAGAGTTGGCACCTGAAATGACGTACTGGCTCCATCGTCATTGCAAACAAGCTTTGAACGGGAATCTCTCGTTGCCACTCCTATGTCTTCCCTTTTGTGTTCCAGGAAATATGGTGTGCTGTTTTTCAGTCAAGTGGAAGTGGAAAGGAGAGACAGAAAATGCAGTCTGTGTTTCTGGCCTTCCTGTTGTCCAACTGACAGGGCATGAAATAGGTCAACAGGCGCCCATCAGGCAGACGCTGGGATGCACAGGCATTCCTTTCCTCTTACTGGAATGGAAGATAGACAGAACCAAGGCTCCGTGACTGCTACAGTGACTGAGCAGAGATTAGCCTGGATGGTAAGCTGCATCACAACAGCCCAATGCGCCACTCTCATGAAAGCACCACTTGTTCAGAATAATATTTCATTGTAATAAGTTATTCTACACAACTTAAAAATCCAGGAACACAAATTGGATTAATTAATTAGCATCTTACTGTATACTAAAATTCCTAAAAAGCAGCTTACAGTCTAGGCTATGACATCATTTGGAAGGCGATAAATAAATAAGTAAACAGATAATACAAGACTACAGAAGCTCCTTGGGCCCATGTCAAACAAGGTCAATCAGACTTAACAGTGTCTGTGTTTGCAATAGTCAGCTGTGTAAATCAGACTGACTGGAGTCTGATAACTATAACATCTGTCTCAAAAATTGAGATTAGGGACTAACCACACAGATGATTTAAATGGCTGTTTGCACTTGGGTTAAATTCATCACACAATCAACATATTCCAACTTCGGATAATTGTTTGAGATTCATTGGAAGGAAAGTCAGAGCGCTGTGACTTTCACATCCATAAAATAGGTTTCTCAGGGTTTCTTTTTTCCCCCACAAAGCCCCTGACACCACTGTTCTTGGCTAATTTTCACCAATAGCATAAAATAGGTCTGAGCTTGTTGCATACCTTCTTGCCCAGCATATTTTTCATTGCAAAACATCTTCCTGAACTGGGGTACTACTGCAATTGTCATTAAAATATCCTAAGGTAACACAGTAGGCTACATTCTGTGTGCAAACAAATCACTGCAAAACCTTAGCTGCATAAGAGTTTACGTTCAGTGCACTAAGGAATAAAAGTTAAAACTAAGGCAAGAAATTGCAAACATTAGGTTTCTGTTATCAACATTTGAAAATATTTGTGTTGAGGTTATTCAATAAAAGGAGTCAGAAAGTTTGCTGACTGACTGATATGCACGATGTATGAGAGGAGAAAAGCAAATATGCTCAGTAGCTGAGGTGATATTTCTTCTCTTGGGATTACTCAATAACCAGTAAAAATAATACAACTTAGTGAAGCAAAGAGAACGTTTTGGTTGTGGCAAGTTTAAAAAGAGACTTGAAATCATGAAAAAGTGGGAGGAAAGACGGGGACATTTTTAAGCATTGACTGAAAGTTTTAATTTTTCTAAGAAATAATTTGGACTTAATAAACAGAAAAAATAATTATTGGACTGAAATGAAAAGCAAAGAAATGCTTATTTACTAAGCTGATACAGAGCCGTCTACCCAACACTACCCAACCTCCTCTGTACACATTAGTCTGGACTCACTGCTGTGATACTCTTGCCAGCAGGTGGAATGTTAATTAATTGTGTCCACTACTGACCAGGCAAACCTTCTACCCTGCTGTTAAAAAAGACTATGCTAGTAGTATGCAAGTCTTCACTGTCTATTTAAGCTGAGATGCTTTTTTATGCCTGAAAAGTGAACAGCTCTGTGCTTCCTCTGCAGCACAGCATGGAAGTGCAGCGTGAGATCTGGCAAGCCACAGAGGGCCACTTGGCCTGGGTTCCTTGGCTCCTTTAATCATTGTGATTGAACCATTTTAACTAGGCTGTATGCTAAGACGTTTAACACAGCATCCTTATGCTGACCCACTCTGCTTTACACTACTTATAGAGCCAATACCCTACAGAAACATCCAGTAGCACAGGCCATGAGCTGAACAACTGAGAGAGCAGTTATTCATTCTCCAAATGGAAAACAGTTTAACACAGGACTCACTAGGAAGGAATAATATGCTATTTTACATAATTGCTGGTTTATAGGATAAGCATGTGTGCTTGGTAACAGGTTGTAATGAGTATTTCTGAATTTAGCTTTAAGCTTCAGATGATTTCTATCCTTGTATTATACCTTAAGTATAAATGTTACAAGACTTAGGATGTATTAAGCATTTATGATTTACTTTCCTGGATTGATCACAAAAGGGACAAAAAAATGTTTTGTGGAAATATTAAGCTGCAAATAAGAGATGGAACATCAACCCATAATCTCAAGCCACACTAAGCTTTCAATTGACCACAGTTTAAGACATAGCCAACAGAGAGAATACCGATTCTACAAAAGGGTTCACTGGCATTTCTAAAGGCAAAATCAATTCATTTCAAAGACTACGAAAAGGGGTTCACAGTTCAACTTTGACATACAAATTTATGCCATCTTGACAGCGCTGGTGTCAAGATGGCAGGGAACAGAGAGAACAGAGAGAACCAAAGAGCTGCTGTGTCATACAACCCGCAAATAGTCATTACGTCACCAAGCTTCCAGCACCACCTTGTCGCGAGGATGTGTTAATGAATTTGGCCGAGCCACTTTCTGGACACACAATCAACGAGATGACACCCAGTATTCCCAACTTTGCTCTCAGAGGGCCATGATCTTTCTTTGGGCTGTTGTTCTAAAGATAAAAACAATGCTAGTACAGACAGAAGAACCCAACATGCACAGAAAAGCCAGGATTACTATTCCCAGACTGAGGACAAGCCACAACCAGCTGCTGACAGATATACAAACCACATCTGTACAAGTTTGATTTGGTATGCATTGAACACACAATTCACAGGCTTAGTGGCTTACATGTTAGATCCAGCACAAGTGTTTTTAGGGTGTCGATTTCATACACAAATTGTTAGTTGCTCTCCCATAAATTTGTGATTTTTATGGACTCAGACCTGAAGGCTTGAATGTATCAACTTCATAGTCTCCTGTTACACAAACAGGACATTTAAACAGCACACGCCTCCCCCTGCAAACACAAAGCACAGAGGAATGGCCGGTGTGTTTACTGTACTCTACCAACCTCTAACTGCCATGGAAAGTATGACTGATGTAACTTCCTCACAGTGTCCTGGCTATCAGAAGTTGGACAAACTTGCTTCCTCGTGTTGAATTCCTGCTCTACGTCAATTTGCTCCAATATGGTGTTGAGGAGGCACAATAATCTATGTCCTTCCACATTCTTTGGCTTGTTGCTCACTGTGGTGTCGCAGTCTGCTCTGTGTGGGAGCAGCACCCGCCAGGCAAAATGAATCAGCACTTCAGACATTATAGCAGACAGATAAGAATTTAGTTCAGCCTTAGAAGTATTTTAATTGGCATAAGTCAGCTGTATTCAGCCTCTAGCATTGTATGAGAGGAATGGGACTGCTCAGAGGTGGTCTTGGAATCTTACTTTCAATGCTGTGATAAATTTGTCAGCAAGAGGGCTGCTAAAAATTGTCAATAAGAAAAAATATCCCAATGTTTGGGGGAAAGAGGAAGACAGATGTCGCTGTATGCCTGAGAGGAGGCCAAGTGTGGTTTATGTGTGAAACCGGAGGAGGAAAATTGCCTTACCACAGGAGAACACCAAGCAGAAGCAACGCAGAACTTAATCCTACCTAAACACAACATGAAAATACTGTTTCCTGTCTAAGACAATATTGCCTAGTGGCCACTGAAGTGGCACTTATCTGGGCTAGCAAACAGTTATCAATAAAAATCTTCATACACACACAGTTATTCTGGTTGATTAGACCTCTGCTAAGGCTGATGTTGGGAAAAACTATGATGACAGTTTCATGAGGTCACCAAACTCCATGTACCAATTAGAATGACGGACATGTTAGTTGTCCTGCCCTAACAGATGCAACTAAGCACACAGGAGAGTCAGGGAGATGTCAATCAAGTACCTTCTGCATGCAGTCCTTAGAAAAGCTCTAATAAAGTAGTAGTAGTCAGTGAAAACACCATGTTGTGGTCAACCAACACTTTTTTTCAGCTAGAAGTACCCAGTAAATGACTGAAGAAAAGTTATTTATTTCAGAGAAAACAATCCTAAAAGAGGTAAAAAAAAATATTTAAATGTTTAATTATGTAATAATGATGTTACAATATGAGACATTTCAAACATCTTGGATGTCTGTATCATGGAGCTAACTGAGCTCGGTTTCTGTACCCCTACCAGCACCCATTAAAAATAATACTTATAATGTAAATATAAATAATACTTCATGTTCCTCTGCTGCTGAGTGTGAATGTTATTGCACTGTCAACACACTAACTGCTACACTGATAGCAGCCCCATCCTCTTATTTCAAGAAACGCCATGCTTTTCCAAGTTTTTGGCAGTGTCTTCAAACATTACAGCTCCCTTCAAGCATCCCAATCACACTTGTGGAGAAACCATACGTGTGTGAAAATTCCCATTTTTGACCATGTGAAAGTAATGACATCTATTTTACCTCACTACACAAACATGTTTAACTTTCCTTTTATGCTGGGCCCAAATGGGTACAACTGACTTGTGGTCCTGAAAATAGACTCACTTTTATTGGACTATATTTTACTGATAATTCATGAACAGCTGACACATGCTGACCACAGGCTTTGGTCTTGGCAGCTCTTCTGGTAAGCCAGTGGGGAGACAGGAAGGCTCAGTGTAGTAGTCATCAGTGTACTTTGGTTCTGATAACGACCCTCTTATCACGGCGGCAGACAGATCACTCCTTAGCCTTCCACTTCGGAGATAACAGCATCAATCAATTTTGAACGAGTTACTCCTGTTCCCACGTTTCTTTCCCCACTTCCAGCACCAGAACTGTTATTCCACTTTACAAGCCCAAAGTCTGACAATCCTCAGCTGGCTGTTTCACCGTCTGGGTGGAATGGAAGCTAATGTGGAGAGTACAAACTTCACTGCTCTTATCCATCACTATGTTGCTGTTCATCAGAGCAAAACAGCTAATCGAACCCTCTGCTTCAGTTAAAAGGTTAAAAAGTCGATGCTTATCATTATACTTACATCTTGTCAAAAAACTGGTGAAAAATAGATTCTTTGTGTCCTTGGCCTCAGCCCTCTTGGATCAATAGTTTCATATCATGAGCAGGCACGAAAACAATCAAGCAATTTGATGATCAATTCTAATTTACTATAGAGGTCTGAAGATTCTCAGTCATCAAGGTCATGGTTACCCAAAGAGGGTTGAATCGAAGGCAACTGGACTTGGACCAAGTCCAGTTTCCCTTGATTCAACCCTCCTTGGATTTACTATAGAGGCTGATTTGAGAAAATGCAGAGTAGATTTATAAGAATAATGGGTCAATCAATTAAAAATATAGCTGACTGCTTCATTTCATAATGAAGTGTGGGAGGTTGGACCAAGGATCATGGAGTACTTTACCAAGCACAGTTTAAATACTTTTCATAGCCTGGAGAAGATGAGATTATACAGAGTGTGACTGACTATGATGGTGTATCCTTTCACTGGCTAAGTTAATATTTTTACTCTGACTCATTTCATTTTTAATCACATATACTGTACCTCCATATACCGCCTGTGTGATCTCATAATTATTCTGTACCAAGAGTAATATTTATCAACGTGCAGACCAATTTTGTTTAGTGATCATAATTAGCACGGTGAAAGTAGTAATATCAGCTTTCTTTGTTGTTACTTTTTGACTCAACAATCTTTTGTTTTGTGTGTAATGTATTAACTGTGCACTCTTTTCTGTATCTGTGTGTGCACGCATGGAGAACTGGGAGCTAATCTTTTCAAACATGCAGTAGCTTGCTACCAGCCTTCCAATCTGAGCCTACTGTGCTCTATCTTCAAGCAACACACACCGCTGCTATGAAATGATGCAGCTTAACACCCACCACTGATAAAAAAAACAAACAAAAAACAAAAACCCTCCACTGTATTTGTGTGTGTGTGTGTGTGTGTCCGTGCCTGTTGCCCTAACACACCACCTGGCTCTAGTCTATTCAGTATCTATTTTTGTTGAGATGGAAACATGCAAATATAATCACATAACAATAATATGATATATATTTATATATACTGTATATAGACAAATATAAGGAGGCCCTATGCATTCACAAGAACACATATATTAAGATGCAAATGCTCGTTTTGTTAAAGAAATTCAGAGAGGTTACACAGACGAGCTTGGTTGTCTTTCGATGTGAAGTTGCTGCTGAACGCAGTTCAGAGGGACTTTGAAATGGAAATCTTACGGAGGCGCAGTGAGCTCGGGGCAGTGGAGGGATGTGAGCGTGAGACTGATGATACCATCTCCCCTGGCAGGTTCCCTCATGCTTACTGTCAGGCAAATCTCACTCAGCACTTTTCCCCCAACCGACTCCCAACATCTACACACAGGTGAAAACACATATACACAAACGGATCTGTACTAACTGAATACAGAAACACAACACACCAGATCCATAACAGTGTGGACATGCTCAGAAAAATAATGGCACAAGAACAGAGCTGTACAACCAACTTCTAACCCGTTTAAACATCTTCCATAACTCCAGGGCATATCAATCAGTACTCATCCATCAGTGCTCTGTTGGTGCACATCTTAGTCAGTAGTCATTAGTCAGGACTTGTCTGTCAGAAATGTACTCAGACATGACATGACAGGAGATTAGCTCCAATCCATTGTATTTAGCAAATGTATGTCTTTACCTTTTACATCAGAAGAGAAAGGCAGAAACAGACAAAGAGGGAGAAGTGATGCTGAGGCAAACCATGATACAACAGAAGCAGACCTGTCTCTGTTTCCTCCTGTCTCCCCGCCTGGTTCCCCATGTTGGTCCGCTCCGCGACTCCCACACTCCACACCGGGGCGGACTAATCCAAGAATCCGTGGCTGCGGGGGAGAGTTGTGAGTGTGTGGGTGTCTGGGTTGTCGTAATCTGTTCAGCACCCACAATCACCTCCGCTCAGTCACAGTAAGGGAAAACCATAAGAAAACACAAAATTCTTCTTATTCTTCCCTCCTTCTGGTCTTCTTTTCTTTTCTCCACTCCTTCCTGGGACTGTGTGTGTGTGTACATGTGTTGAGGAGGCAGGCTGCGTGTCCTGTCAGTGAGTGACTGCGAGTGTGTGTGAATGTGTGCGAGTATGCGTGTCCTCCAGGACGGTGACAGTATGTCACACTGGCAGGCGGGCGGGCAGGCAGCGTCGTGTGCACTTCATTATCGCTGTGATGACTGGAATCAGCTCAGAGGGGGAGTGGCTTCCCAGGCCACACACACACACACACACATACACACACACAAACACATTAACACACCTCCTCCCACTCCTGCCAGCCAGTTTACTCTCACCAATACCAGTTGAACAATGGTGAGATGAACCGTCCCTCTCACTGGTACTGAAAGGACAAGTGAATATACAGAGAGAGAGAAAGAGAGGAGGGTGGGGGGACGAAGGAAGGAAAGAGGAGCAGGAGGAAAGGAAAGGCACTATTTTTTTTATTTTTGGCACAGGGTGACAGTGCAGCTCTTGTCTTTTCTTTTCAAGCAGAGTTGCGGGCTGGGACCATTTACAAAGTCTCCCCTGCCCACACACACACACACATACACGCACACAAAATGACAGACAGACAGACACACACACACACAGACACACACAAACAAAAGTCTTCATAAATGGGTAAAGGGGATAAGAGGCCACCCCAGGCGTCCTGTACCATTTCCCCCGCAGCGCACCCAGCAGGAAACAATAGTATGTGTGTATGTGAGTGTGCCTATAGTACATGTGTATGAGATGGGGGGTGGTGTGCTAGTTTTGGTGGGGTTGTGTGGAGCTAGTGGGAGACTGGCTTGTTTTTTTGTTTTTTTTCTGTCCTTCTTCATTCACAGTGTATGCAAGTGTTAAATATTTATGAAGGCAAGAGCTACAGGAAGAAGCCAAGTTGAAAGGAAGCGTGACTTGTCATTTTCAGTCGGACTGGTCTCTTTTTGGGTAGCCGATCTTCAAGTGTTGTATTTTTGAGTAAGCATGTGTGTCCAGTGCCGGAAAATCATTGTGAAACCCTCTTGGGAGCGTAGACTGACAAGGAAGTCAGAAACTACAGCTCTACACTACGGGCAGATTGCTTTCATTAATTCATTAAATTCATTCATTATTTTATCTATGAGCCAAAAAACACATTCATACCACAACAGATATAAGAAACCACAGGGATTATAATCGCATTATTTTGCAAATTAAACTGCTCTGAAATGGTACCAAATTGAGCAAACTAATGATTTTTTCTGAAGTGACAGCTACATCATTTCATCCAACCTCAGAAATACAATAACATTGCACAATGTCTATTGACTATGTTAAGTTTTCTGAGTTTCTATGATACAGTATGCTGTGCTGTGATGGCCTGAAAAGAAGCCTGTCAGCCAACGGCCCAAATCTGTATGAAGGACTGTTAATCAGAAATTAAAATTAATCCTGACTGCATAATCAATTTCTTAAAGCCACACTTGACACAGATAAGCACTGATATTTTTAGTAGTATGAGTCTCTCTGTTGCATAAGCTCAGAGCTACCAGTTTATTTCCAGTTTATTTTCACAGCTGAAAAGAAATAAAATAAACGAATAAGCAGAATAATAAGGCAATGGCCATTTGAAGTTGTAGCTGTATTTTTGCTCAATATGTTTTTGATGTACAAAATACTCTCCAGCTCCAGCCAAAAATCCTTCTAAAAAAATTCTCCAATCGCTGTGAGAAAGGTCTAGTTTGCTGCAATATTCTGCCCACGTCAGGTTGGATATTCAGTCCTTTCCTACAACACATTGCCGCTTCCAAGCCTTTTCACAGATCCTATGAATGTTGCATAAACTGTTGCATTTTGTTCTTCCTTTCTTAATATTCTCAGCTCTCTTCCTCTTGGAGCAGCACATCCACCTTGGTAAACAAACATGTCTCTAATCCAGCTAAGAATGTTCTCCTCACCACAGGACGTCCATCTCTGTGGGCCCAACAGGCCTCTTTCAAGATCTGGCAAGACCATTTCTCTCTGTCTTGCAACTTTAGGGGACTTGCTAGGGTCACAAGCTTCTCAGGAGAGGAATTTCAAACTCTGGTCAACAAACCTAAAAGAGGCCAGGTGTGTTTATGTCTGAGTTGAGGCCAGATACAGGCGTAGATACAGTATACAGTGTTAATTCTGAAGCAAACCCTTCCGACGCACTGTAGTGAGTAGGAGTAAAGCTATTCCCACTTGCCATTATCCTTTTTACACTGCATGCATAATAAACAGAGGAGTGCATTATCAGACTGTATACTGTAGTATATATTTAGACATGGACAGAGCAGTATGGCAGACATAAAAGGTAAAAGTGTAATTTTTGTATGCATATTCGTGCCTATTCATCTTCATGTGTAAGCATGTATGTCTCTTTACTGCTTGTGTCAGTGTGCGTCTGTCATGGCTGAGTGCTTATGCAGGCTGAGGCATCCCAGTGGACTGAGGCATGTTTGATTAATTCATCTGACAGATATGAGGAGCTAAAGGACTATACCTCTCCCTCCTGCTGCCGCCCAAACACTGACACAGACAGACAGATGGAGCCCCGCTGGGAACACATGTTACGGCTGAGTCTGGTGTCTGAGTTGTGCATAGTAAAACTCTGGGTCCATAATATTTTCCCGGAGCACATTAGTTTCTCTGCTTATCTTTCACTGTGACTGTTCATGAAGGTCAACTGACACTAGCATCATACATCCATTTTTCCTTTTTTCCTGACAGTAAAGTGGTGAATGAGGAAATGACACAAGCTATAAGCTGATAAATTGGGAATATTAAAGTCCATCTGGTGTCTCTAGCAAGCTTCAGATATAGCAAACAATCTGAGAACCTCTACTCCATCACTTACTGACAGCAGACCTTTTATTCAGCAGACATTGGAGGTTAGCAAAAAGAATGCTCTGTGTGTAGTTGATGTATATTCAGGGAATAACACAATAAAAAATAAACTTGGGTCTGGGTCTCCCTGTAAATCTTCAACCTGCAGTATTTTGTATTCAATCAGGACAGAAAAGAACATACAAGATACATGTATGCCAGCGTGTAGTACCCTGCATGTAACAAACCCTCCTTGACTAGCAATAATCATGACAACAGGATGGTTAGTAGAGAGAGGACTGATGAAACATGATCTCTTTTTGTGATAATGTGTCACTATTCTACGTTTACGGTCGGTAGAATAGGTGAGGAGGACAGGAAAGTTAATGCAGTGTCGAGAGCTAAGATAATCCTGATACTGAACCTTCATCTTCTTGCAGAGTGAAATTTATGAAGAGACAGTATTGCACTCACACACGTCACTCTGGAGAAAGACACCTTGCAGTAAAACTGGCAGATGCTTGTGTTTTCAAATTCCATAATATCTTGTCAAGACTCAACTTTTACCTAAAGGCAAAAAGAGACACTAGATGATAACAAAGACACAAGAGGAACATGGAATACACTATGAAATAGGGCTAGAGAAAATATGACTACAGCAAGGTTTCCTGATTCTTTCAGGCCCTAACAGAAAATACAGAATGCCAAGCAACAAACCTTTACAGATCCTACTGGTCCCAGGTGAATTTAGTATGATATTCTTTTGTACTCTATTTTCAATGATGGAGCTCACACTTCAAATCTATCAACTGAGGTATCACCACTGAAACAACAAACAGTATCACTGAACATCACACAAATTTGTACCTTAACGATCTCTGACTTGACAAAAGGGGTGGCAGAATGCTACAGAGGGTGAACTAGTAGAAGGAGATAAACACGGAAAAGATTCACTGAAAGACATTTATGTTCATGACTTTTAAGATCAACTCTACTCACCCAAACATTAATGATCAGTGTGAAAGCATCGACTGAACAGGGGTGAAGGAAAGTGCCTGTCAATGAAGTGCCCATTTGTAAAGTTATGCCCTGCAGTCACCCCCACTAGGCTTGTTATTTATAGAGCAGGACAGTCTTATCTCCTTCTGTCTCTTCTCCTTGCACACTCCACAGGGACTCTTCTAGTGAAAGCTTTACTGAATTATTGATGAGGTGTTTTAAATAAGTCATCAGGATGAGGCTGGGTTTTAACCCGTTGTCTGACAGTATGGAAGAGTTGGTAAAGTGCCAACTGGGATAGAGACAAGACTCCATTAGCAAAAATAACAGTTTTGACTCATTAGTACGGCATGCTGTGAGGGCAGGCAGGGGTGGGGTCAGACTGTCAGACAGCTGACCTTTTTAGTCAATAAGCTGTGTGAATGAACTTGTGTTGATTTCACTTCTTGTGACCTTCTGTGACTGCCTTCTTTAGCGCCTAAGAAAAGTATAGTAGTTACTGTGCTTGAACCTTGTTTTTTTATAGATACTCTTTTGAAGTCTTTTTAGAGAGACAAAAGCCTTTTAATCGCGAAAGAGCAGTGACTCCAGTGAAATCTGTCATTCGCAGTGCAAAGCCTGAAGCTGCATAGCTGATATCTAGTTGGAATTGGAGATGAGAAGGTACCGTCAAAATATTTTCAAAGATCATTACATAAATGGCAGTGGGTAATTCTGGTTGATTTCATCCAGAGAAAAAAAAAGGGTATTGCAGATCAGTTTCATGACTGAAGACTGACTGTCACCTCAATCAGAATCAGTATTTTAAAAATTGCACTGATTAGTGTGAGTAATATGCTATATTGATTGTTTCTTCATTTTCTCCGTGTATGCACAATACCTCAGGCACATCTGACCTAGTTCTGATAAAACTTGAAAATAAAAGATGCATCTCACCACTGCAATCCTCATTCCTACATTTATCAAACATTATTCCTACCTGAATATGCGCAGTGGTGTTTCCCCCACTGGCCCTCCCCACAAGTTCCCGCTCGGCCCATAGACTTTAAATTGTGATGACGATTTCAAAATCTTTTTTTTTTTTCGAGGAAGGTTTTACAAATATAAAACCTCCATAGAACAAAAATTCATAACAGAAAGTGTCATAATTGACCTTGTTTGCAGTTCGATGTGTCCTGTCAACAGTTTTACAGATGTCTTTTTTACAATGGTGGTCTATGGAGAAAATGCTTTTTGGGCTGCAGGGGGATTTTTTGCTGCAATACTGCATTGACCACTGGGAAAAATTGGCTGCAAGGCTGAGCAGCGAAACCCTACCCAGCTCTTATAATACATCCATAGTCAAGATCCACCAGTAAACAAATGCAGCGCCAGTATTTACGCCGGTATTTGAGGCTGCCATATTGGATATTAATGATATCTTTACCATTTCTCATCCAAACAACTTCACACTTGACACTGCACTTTCTTGGATCCCCAGCAATACACCCACCAAGTGTGAAGTAGATTGGATTAACAGTTGTCGAGAAAAGTGAAGAACAGACACACACACACAGACACACAGACACACACACATATACAGACAGACTCCTTCCTTGATAGTTAGAAGATGGGGTGTGGATACAATTACACCCCATGTTGAAAACATAATTTTGTATTTTTTCAACACTCAGTCAGGATTCTGTCATGCATTCACAGTCTAGCTGTAAAATCTACTCGGATGGTTTCTGAGAAAAGACTCATTTACTGCCTGACAGGTAAGATGACAGTTCTGCTGCAGTGCGCCTTAGAGCCCAGTAAGTCCTGATTGCTTCTTGTCAGTGTGGAATGTCACATATCAACAAGGGAGAAACTCATCTGTTTACGACCAACCTGATAACACTGATGGGTGACAATATCACTAAGACACACCTGAAGGCACACCTCAGTATTCCAGTGAATGTGTTCATCCCAAAATGTCATAATGCAAATTCTGGATTTATGATTCTTCTCTTCATCTCTTCAATAGATCCCATCCACATGAATAAATACAAACACTCAAGACATTTCAGATTGTTACATCTCAACATCAAAGAGTTCAAAATACCACAGATCACCACTGCAGTCTGTATTCAAATCATGACATTTCCCCTGTGTGGATGTTTCAGCAGAACTCTCAGATCAGATTCAGTGACTTAATATTGACTGCAACAGATTAAATGATGATTCCCATTGCTTGAATGCATGGTTGACAGTCACTGCTCATGTCTGATTTGATTTTCTACTTGCTGATTAGCTTGATTTTTGAAACCTGTTTGACGTATACATTCATTGTCTGTCTTCATATGTCTTGATGTGCACTGGTGTAAAGTCCTGACACAGGTGCAGAACACAGCAGGCCTGATGGGAACATCAGTTGAGCAGAGGAGAAAGAAACACCCTAGTCATGGGTGCCCGAAAGTTATAGACAAGGGGAGAATATACCTGTATACATTTGAGCTTGTTTAAGAAAGTGTGTAGTATGAAACAACCTTAAAGTTGCAATACACGACAGTGATGACATTCAGCCACTAGATGTCGCACTATAGCACCAACATCTCAGACCAAAACAAACGTGTGTCATTTATTCAATAAAGTTGAAAAAAAAAGAAAAAAAAGAAAACCGACAACCCACGAAACTCAGATCAAACTGTCAAACTAAGCAGACCTGATCCAATATGGATCTGGATTCTGTTAGTGCATTGCCTGTCTCTCGCCTCAAATGCTTTCAGAAACATTTTAGTCTATTGTTTAGCTGCAATTTGAGAAAGTTTGTGACGCGGACACCATCTTGGAAACAGACGCGGAGGACACAGAGGGACTCACATGCACTAACATGCATGCGTGGCCGGACCTGCTACCAAAACAAAGAACAGAGAAGCTTGGGTAACAACACACACAGAGGGAGTGTGACTTCATTCACTGGTAAGGACGTCATTACTCCGCAATATTTCTACATAGCAAATAGTTGTTTACTGACAACTAATACGGCTAAATATTGTTTATTGCAACTTAAAGTTGAGTAAAATTATTCAAATAAAATAATTTTGGTGAGATCAAATCATCAATATTTTTCATTTGGGTGCCTAAAGGGAATAAAATTGGTTAGTTTGAAGCTAAAACCCAAAGGATACATGTGTAAAGGGAAAAGAAATACCTGAAATACCTGACTAATGAATTTTCTTCTGCTGTAATGGTGAAGCAACTGGAATGCAAAACAAGCTCAACATAGTGTCAGTTTTTTTATATACTGCTTAAAAGACAGAACAGCATGACTTACAGTATATTACAGCACCACAACTGTGTGCCCTCTTTAAAAGATGGTTTTCTTTATGATAAAGAATTATTTAACAAGGTTCCTGCCCTCAACTTGGTTGACTACCAGATATTGGCTAGCAAAACTAGGCCAGACCAAGTACGTGAAGAGTAATGAATTTATCATGCACAAAGCACAAAGTGTGAATCTGTTCTTCTCCTTGAGTGTGAAAACACTTTGGAAAAACAAACTTTGGTTAATTAGCACCAAGTCCAATGAAAGCTGATCATGGTCTAATTGTCTTTGAAAGAAGTGAGAGCCTCATTTGGCTGTGGTTTCTCAGCTCCTGTGGAGTCTTTTGTCAAGTAGAATTCAATTATCTTCGCTTCAGCACAACAGCCCTTTGAAGAATTTCATTGGAGCACAGCATCTACACACTGTGTGGATGGGCCGCCATAAACAAATGCAGCTATCGCCCTCACAGAGGATTTTCCAATGGTGTGCTGTAAACAAAATTATTTACTGCAAAAATACCCTGTCATTATCAACCATCATATTTGTCCTACTTACTGAGCTCATAAGTACAAGACCAACACACAGGACACACAAGAAGTGTTTCTCAGAACATTGGATCCTGGTGATAAAGTGATTAGTAAAGTGTTTGTTTCAGTCACATGATGTCATGGACCACAAACCCCCAGCAACTGCGCTGTGTTGTGCAAACACAGGAAACAGCAGTTTTTGTCCCATACATGTCTAACCATTATCACACTCCACACTTTTTTAGCATTCACATGCAACATCAGAGCCATAAACGATCTGTGTACCTCCATAATCAGTCAAAAATATTGATGGTATAATTTTTGACACTCTGGTAATATTGATTAATCTAACTAAAATGGAAGAAGTCTTTGTCTGTCTGTCTGTTTATCTGTATGTATGTATGTCTGTCCTTCACTTGGCGGGTATATTGCTGAGGACCCAAGGAAGTGTGGTGTCGAGTGCGAGCTCTTGAGGAGCTTTTGTTCTAGGAAATAGTCTGGTCCCAAATAGCTAAATAGCCTTGAACACTATTTTTGCTTGAAATGCCCATCCCTAATTGTGTTCTGGTCATCACCATTCAATAGCCCTGACTCTGCTGAATCTGGGAATATAAGACACATGATGTAAAAAAAACAGGCAAAAAAGGCTAGACTTTCAGAATAAACGCTTTTGTTCCTGGAAATAGCCTTGTCCCAAATAGCTAGCTGTTAACAATGACTAGGTATAAAATGTATAAAAGGTTAAGAAAAAGTTTATTTTCTGATGAGGATTCGTCATGTTGCACCGCCATGTTTCTAAAGTAGCCCAGACAGACAAATCCAACACTGGCTAAAAACTGGCTCTGGAGAGGGTCTTTTGTTTTCCAATATTTGTGGAGGGCACTGTATGAAAATGGCTGTCTGGTGGAGTGTTAACACATGAAATGTTCGACTTACTGCATGTAAGCAATTTAAAGTGTGATTTATTGTTTGGATGTTGTCGAGAAAGCTGCACTAGCAAAAATAATGCAATTTCAATAAAGCAATTACAAAAGCATCTCACAGCATGAACCTTTACTTCACTGTGTTGACTGCATGGTAAGAAGAAAAGGGGCCAGAGGGCGATGAAGCGAATTTTTGTCTTGTATTTTCAGATCATAACTGCATTTTAAGGCTGCTTTTCAAATGTGGATACACATGCCCTTTTGACCACAATGGGGAATAGTTTTATGAAATGCTGTATAGAACTAATGAATTTTCCAATAATATTTGGCCAAACCTAAATATAATCATGATTGGCTGTAATCCACAAAATACATTGGATACATCCCCTGGGATAATCATATATGCAACATGCTTGATTTTGTGTTTAAGGTATGTTTCCATGATACAGAATAGCATTCAGAAATATCTTTTATTTAAATGCACAATTATATTTGTGAGTGGGAAATTAAACTCTCACCTTGATGTCTTTTAGTGGAGTGTTTATCTAAAATAATGTGTGATTAAAGTATTTGCCTATTTCATAACAGAGCATCATTGATGTTCTCATTGAGAGCTTTGGGGTGCTTCTCAGTGGTCATGATGACTGAAGCCATACAGACCATAGTATAGTACTATAAGCTAAAGGAACACCAGCACAGACTGTACATGTACACTGCACACATGCAGAGACATATGACATGTCACACACTAAAGCCAAATAACAGCAGAAGACCAGACAATCCAGCCACATCCCCACCTTCATTTTCCAACTCATGCTTTTGGATAGAAAAGCGTTCATTTATTCTTTATTTGTCATCCAAAACATAGCATGCTGTTCACATGGCTGAGCAGATGTTGTCTGAAGAGCACACTAAGAATGTGTCCACTCTCTCAGTTTTGGACCAAAACCCCAAGAACCACAGTCATCAGCCACCTACACCCCACCAATGCAACCCAAACAAGAATAAAGAGACAAAAGAAAAAAAAAAAGAAGAGTAGCATCTCTCTAGCTACTAGTTACAACCAGCACCTGGGAGCTGTGACAGGGAGCATTACTGATGTGCTGTGGCCCTCTAGTGGTCATAAGTGGTTAGTTGCACTACTTCCTTACTACAATGATCTCTAAACCCTGACACAAAATACAGATCACATCCATCATTTTTGAAGATCAGAGTTCTGCTCCCTGCTTTACAGCATCATATTGTTATTGTTGTTTTTACATCAAACCAAGTCTCTAAAATTATATTTTAGAGATTTGATTTATTTAAAGATATCTGACATGAGTTATAGTCCCCTACCAGACAGACTGCGAGGGCGGGCTTCTGCAAGATCTGAGATGGCTCCGGTGGTCACTGTCTTCTTCATCCGGGAGCCAGAGGCTGCAGCTCCCAGTGCAGGCTTTGTCAAGGCATCATCACTGCTGGCTCTTTTCAGCTAGAAACACATCTGCTGTTAGTACCAACAGTGTAGGTAATACTGTGACAATGATTTATTTAAATTACCATCACTACTGTACATTTATCACCATGTTAGTTGGTGGTAGATTGCAGTGTGTTTGTGACTCACCCTGCTGAGACGCTGGTCTGAGGCCAGCATGTTGGAGGATCTGGAGGTCTTCATGGCTGTAGAGGTGGCAGAGGAGGAGGAGGGCACCAAGGAGGCCTGCTTGGCCCGCTCCTGGAGCCCAGGCTTGGGCAGCCCCACCTTGGTGGCGCCCGCTTTCATCATGGCTGCGTGTCAGCTAACTACACCTGAGAGAAGTCCAGAGAAGAGAGTTAAGAGGAAATTGTTGAATAACAAACTTTTGAAAAGTTATCCTAAAGAAAATGAATAGCTTTAATGTGCCGGTGTATTCACAGAAGTACAGCAGAACAGTCCTGCTGGAGCTGGCAGACAGATTTTAACAACACAGATCAGTATGTTTCATTGAACAAACCTTTTCTTAAACGACAATGCCATACTGTCTATGCCTCAAAGGCACCAGTAAGCACTGCTGAAATATGGACACATGACCTTCCATTAAATAGAGAAGCACTTTGAACAACACAAAAGTCTCTGAGAACAACAAGATGAGTGGCACTGTGTGAAACCGGCTCGAGTTGTTTAATTGCTGTTTTTGACCGCCCAGTAAAATTCATATCTGTAAAAATACACTTTGTTGATAACTTAATTTACTACTGTAAATACAGCATGTGTAACTTGACTACAACCATTTCATTAATTAAACACTACATAGTAATATTAAAGCAACAATAACAAATTATCAATTTAGACAAAAGCTGAAGTTTCTGCCTCTTTCCTTTGTGGGGCAGTATAGATCTAAATATTTCAAGGAAATTACCTGCACTGCAAAATAATGTATAAAATACTGTAGTTCAGATATTTTATAAGCAATAATGGTATTGTGCATAAAAAACATTTTAGCAATGCAACCTTTATAGGTGTGGGTCAAAACTAGAATTGTTCCCTTAAATACCACATCTGCTTAAAACTGCAGGGGAAGCACAGAATAATAGGTTGTACCTTTGCTTCGTTTGAATAACAAGACTATACAGTATTAGCACTGCCTGGTGGCATTTGTGGCTGTTCCAAAATATACAAGACAAGCGTTGCCTCTGAGGGCAGATAAGGTAAGACCAGTAGCAACACCATTGAACTACTTCCTGCTAGAGGGAGGAGAGAGAACACAATCTCTTATCTGATTACTTCAAACAAGTGGCAGAAGTATCTCTCTACGCATTTAGTTGGAGGTATGCAGCCAGCTACAGCCACAACTGTCATTCCTCTGTAAAGAATATGGGTTAAAAGCAGCACAATAATGGCTTAATTTCTCCAACTCCTACAGGATGTGGTCACAGAGACTGTTAAAGGTGCACATTTGATGTCCAGGAGGAAATGTACTCAGCTGGGTAGAGAGTAGCTGAAGGAAATGGAAGGAGGTGGTAGTGCACTTAACCGCGGAGAGTGTGCACTGGTAAAGAGCTCTGTAGTTCCCGGAGGAGTGGCTGAGTCATTGATCAGGGCTGGAGTAACTTGACCTTTAGAGCCCTTTGAGAGGCACAGGGGCTGTTAATGGGGATAGCCTCTAGTCTCTGCAAGAACAGACATGAGTTAACCAAGGACAGGGCTGTCAGGCAGGACAGCTTTTTCCCCTCTACTATTTATATTTATTTCATTTGCTGGAATGATTGAAAGGTTGCAAGCGTAGCACAATAGTTGAGAGCAGAACAAGTGATGCTAGAATTCAGATCATTTTAAAATCTGCAGTTAACAATACCCAGCAGTCCTACAACCAATGATACAATGGGTAACAAGAGCATTGTAACCAACCCTAAGAACATACAGAGGATCCACATCAATAAAATGTTTTCTACAGAGAACACCAAGTGCTTGGTGCATTTTATGCTGTAATGTTATTAGTGATTGTTTGCTTGTGCTTTGGGACTTATCTGATTAATAACACACTGCATGCAATTTATTTTTTGCCTTCATGAGCACGTGTGTCTCTCTGCAGGCCCATCATCTGATACTCAGAAGTCTCTAGGCAAGATCCTGTGACTAACTCCTGCCTGGCCTGGTAGTTCAATACCTCAGTTGTGATGCCTCGCCTTCCCCTCAGATCAGTTTACATGACTACAGCACCACATTTTGTCAAACACACGTTTTACCTGCTTCCAAGCTGATCTCTGTCTAGGTTAAATGAGGAAGTGAGGCAAAATTGAGGATGTTCCCCTTGAGATTATATTACTTTCTTTTTGTAATAGAAGGGAACTAAGCAACAACCAAACATTTTGTGGAATAAATTAAGCAATAATGTGATATAAAGTAAAGCCTGTAAAGTTTAAGTCTAAACTTTGTTTTCACCTTCTTTGGACCACTGCAAGTTTCGTTTAACAGGACTCAACTCTGCAAATATGACCTCTCTGTATTCCTCTGCAGATATGAGGCCAGTTTCTCAAAAACCAGAACTGTGTCCCACTTACTTTATAATGGCCTAGTTAGAAACCCAAATGTCTTTGACACAGACAGCAGGTTGTATTTTAAACTTGAACTAGCCAAGAGTTAAGATACAGAGTGTGAGCAGGGTATCTCTCTGTAAAAGCATCTCAGCAACAAAGATGATAAACATTTACTGCCTTTTACCAAACTACAGCTTGCACTGTCTGACAAAACAAACATGTAGAATGATGACGTCTGGCTTAAGCAAGGCTGGTAAAAATATGGAATTTGCTCTTAAAAATACCAAATTGGAAAACCAAATATAATTTGTGGTCACCACAGCCATAAATAATAGGTTGTTATCTGCTTTAATTATATTGCCTCCAAAAACAGGAAGATGAATGTAAAGGCTGAGTTTGGGACAGAGTAGTAGAGGAGTTTCTCAGACAACCTGACAGTTGCTGCTGGACTCGACTGCTAAAAGGAGATAAGGAGAAAGCATGAGGAGTCAAAACCAACAGACAACAGTTATCAGTTTGGACCTGGATGAAACAATCTCTCACACTTCATTTGATCTGATACAACCCTGAGGGAGACGACAATGTGCTTTCATCACACAAGGATCAAGATCAGCACTGACACACGATGTAAACATCTCACCAAATCAGACCAAGTCAAGAGATACCATAGGTTAACAAATTGGACATGTCAAACAAGACATTACAACACATTGCTTCATTAAGTATGAAATTTGAGTTTCTCCACAGTTCAGTCCACTAGTGTGCCCATTAATTTAGTTTAGTGGTAGATCTACTAGAGCAAAATATTGCAATTTATATCAATTTACCTCTCAGAACACATACATATAGCTCCAGAGTGTGTGTATCCTTTATTAAAAAAGATACACATATATAATAATTTTAAGGTGCAACCTGTAGTACGGCTGCTCAGCAAAACAGGGACAGATGTTGAGACAAAACCAATAATTATTCCTTCCAAAACCCACTACTATATACTGTAACCCGTTACAGAGGAAATACTGTCTTGCATGTAGATATTCATTGCACGAATATGTAACTTGGCCAACTACGTTTGCCACAACCACGAAAGGGCCTCAGATCACGTAGGGAAATCCTAGCTAACCAGTCCTGACCATTCTCTGACCTTAAATGCAGGCTGCCCTAGTACAGAGCAGGATGGGCCATGATGAGCACTATACTTCATTTTATGGGTGTAGAATATGGACCAAATACGTGTGAAATGCCTCGTCCCGAACTCTCTGTGCATACAAATGAACATCCTGTGCCATTTACACAGACCTTCAAAATCAGTGATCAGAAGGGAAACTGCAGTCCTGTACTGAATGCAAAACATGCTGTCTGCCTGTGGTGGCACTTCATTAAACAAAATGGATTCAGGTGTGACTGGACCGCTTTGCTACAATTAATTTTTGTTCCATCAGCAGAGATCATTAATGACATTTTAAGCATTGCAACCCACAACAAAACACCAGCTAGTGCTTTACAGCTATGTTGAGGATATAAGAAGCTTGGTATGTGTCATCACATCCTCATGTGCTCTTTCCTGCCTGGCTCAGTGGTTAGCAGTTTACCTTTTACCTTTTAATATAACATACTGTAAGCATAACATTAGTCCAAATAGGGCAACCTTTTATTAACCAGTGTTGTAAAACTTAAAGTAAATACTACTCCTGCACAGAGCACAGGCCACAATCCCCTTTCAGAAATGTACTTTCAGTGGTTGACAGAAATGTGAGAAACCTGGCAGAAATATAGACAGCAGATGTTCTCAGTTGCTTTCTTCCTGACCTATTATATAAAACGACTTCAGATTTTCCTATTTGAAACTTTCCAACAGTCACCAATCACATACTAAATCCAAAATAAACTCCGTTATCCCTGTAAAGCTTTAAAACAATGACTGAAGATAAAACAACATATCCCAATATCATCTGAGAGCTTAAGGTAGTGAGTAATACAAAAGAGGGTGATGACAGATTGGTGTCATAGAGAAAATGCTAAAAAAAAACCAAACAAACAGTGGTGCAGCTCACTCACGTGTTTGGTACTGG
This sequence comes from Scomberomorus guttatus, assembly GCA_038419695.1. Taxonomy (NCBI): domain Eukaryota; kingdom Metazoa; phylum Chordata; class Actinopteri; order Scombriformes; family Scombridae; genus Scomberomorus; species Scomberomorus guttatus. The sequence goes on from CM076460.1 coordinate 8,357,292, forward strand.
ACGCTGTCCTGGAGCCTGCCCTCTGCCTGAGTGCCCTGAAGCACAACTGGCCAAAATATTCGTCCTTTGCTGAGCTTTACGGAGAGAGTCTGAGGGCGAAAATGAAGTGTCAGGCGCAACGGCTGTCTGCCTCAATACAGCAGTCAGGATGAGGAAATACTGCAGGCTGCCAACCGCTGCGCTGTGTGTGCCGTTGCCTCTTTCACTCTCTCTCATACAATGAGGAAGAGAGACACATAGTCTCAGCCATGGGCATGTTTTTTTCCTCTCACAGTTTTTCCAGACTTTCACTCCTGAAAAACTCACTGCAAGAAAGGGAGAATGGAGTAGGAGGAACAGATTTCCAACATGTGGCACTGAGACTACTTGGCCAATAAGGGTAATGATTTTTATTATGAGTGATCACACAGCCTAAACTGTTGTTGTTTGAAATGCAGGTTTCTGCACTCTGTTCTCAGGACAGTGGCTTTCAATTTGATTTAACCTGGGAACACGTGTTTGTGTGGTTTGTGGGTGAGACACAATCGTTCCACTGTATTCTTAAATTAAAAACCACAGCCATGTAAAGCAAGTACTTGTGCTGCTTCAGTGAAATATTTCTGCATTATGTTTGATTCATGTGTGACTAATTGAAGTAGATTCTAAAAAATAAAGATTGATTTATGACATTGCTATGAGTTCTTCATTTGAAAATGATCTGTAGGCTGTTTGGGCACAAACAGCAGTCACTTCAGCTACCAACACTGACAAAGCCATTCCTTGTCTCAGAAACACTTCTTAATGTGAGGGTGGGTCATTTGTGGAGGGGCCTGCATTTTATGCTCTCCCATACTGGTCTAATTTGGATCCCACAATCTACGGCATGCCAAGGCCGTAGAGCATGTGGGTAGAGAGCGTACACTCCGGGTCGAGATGAAACAGACTTGTTTGTGGCAAGTGGCTAACTGTGGAACTTGGTCTGACCACACCCCTACTCCACCACAAAAACTGCTTTTTAAACGGGCGCTGCAAGCAGTTGAGAAACAGTTCAGGATTATTTTTAAGGCACCGCACAGTTTCACACTCTGTTGCAGATACACATTTCAACTATGATTTCACATGCCCTGCAGGCTTCCGAGTCAATAATGTTGCCACAGGGGGACACTTCCTACTGCAGCCTTGTTAAAGGTCCATTATGTAGAATTTAGTGGCATCTAGCAGAACGGACTTGGCAGAAATGGAATATAATATTCATAAGTATGTTTTAATCAGTGTATAAATCACCTGAAAATAAGAATTGTTGTGTTTTTGTTACCGTAGAATGAGCCCTTTATATCTACATAGAGAGCGGATCCTCTTCCACGGATGCCGCCATGTTTCTACAGTAGCCCAGACAGACAAACCCAACACTGGCTCTAGAGAGGGCCTTTCATGTTTTTCGCGAGTTTCGCAGCCAGCATAGGTTCTCCTACAAGCTTGGAAGGGAGAAGTGGGGGGGGCGGGGGGGCATATTCAGTTGGTTGCAATCTTCCTGTGATTGTTCACTGCCAGTGGTCACACACGTTCCTGCCAGTGTGGTAACTGGATTACACCATGACCACAGTAAATACTCATTTCTAATATTTGCAAGGTGCCTGTTGAAATCATGTAGTCTGACACTTAAAACATAGTTCTAATTATCAGTCTAACGATTGTTTTAGTTTTCCCAGGATGTCTATGTAAGTCTTCTGTAGAGATATGGGAGACAAATGTGACTTTGTTTTCTATTCTAGTCTACCCTTCATGGATGGCTGCAGTGCTGAACATACATGATTTATAGGAACTACGTTTCAAAAATATTGACCCATGACTCGATTTATCTTTATTCCAAATCACACAGGAAGTGGAATACTTCAAATAATGATAAATCCCTAAAGGGGCAGGTGCGGTGAGCCTACTGAAGGTGTGCAGAAAAAGAGTGAGCACAACAGCCTGTAAGGTGAAAACACAGCTGAAAAATGAGCTACCCTCCTAGGGAAAAAAAATTGCTTCCTGGGAAGACTTTAGACAGCCTTGTGCTTCCTCCTGTACACCTGGTGTCAAAGTTGCTGCCATGGTAGAAGAACAATAGCACACTCCAACGTGCCCCAATATAGACTCTAAGTGACTTGGAAGAAAAGCAAAGAACCACTTCATTTACTTCATGTCTCTTACTCACAAGCACCAATGAGAGACCAGTAATTACCAATACACTGACCATTTCTCAGCCATAAAAACAACCAACTTAAGTATGAGGATATTTTTATGAATCTCCAACTGGAATAAACTTCCATACTGCTATGACCTTTTGCATATATTAAAGCTGAGCACTTAGAGAGACAGTAAAAATGGAAACAGGAAACAGCAGACCGCTGGATTATGAAACAGGCCAAACATTAATAAATAATGATGGAACATAAACCCGTGTGGTTTGATTCTCACTAGGTGAGGTGGCTTTCAGGGGATTCCTGTCATTGTGTGATATAGGGGTCTGAGTGGACTAACCACTGAATCTCACACTGCTCAGACAGAACTATTTTCAGGCACGGTGAAGCTCCTGTGTGCCGCCTACTTCTTAAGTCTCTTCCTTTTTCCTCCCTCCATCCACAGGAAAGAGCACTGAGTCAGACTCTCCACATAGACACAACACAGTCGCACAGGATGTGAAAACAAATATAAAATGTGTGATGATGGTGATTCAGTTGAGTGTGTGGCTTAAAATACTGCTCTTTCCATGATCACTGTAAGTAGATCCTGCACTCATTATACAGTGTCATGGATATATTTTAGACTGTAAACAAAAGTAGAAGACATTGTAAAGGTTCTGTAGGATTACAAATTCAATGTTAAGTTGTTGTGCAGAAAGAAATTTAGATAATGTGATTCTGACTGTGGAACATGTGTAGCTCCAAACATTTTTGAGGATTCAGCATTACTTGGACATACCACTGAGGTTTTGACTCTATAAATGATGTGGTATGTGGCGTTAGTCCAAACTATGCATTTGTCCCAATAAAAATAAACATTTTTCATTCAATATGAATTCTCTTTTTTCATCATTTAAAGCCACATCTATTAAAAAACTCAGTGAACTTTTGGCTGTGAATGGGTCCCCATTTTCCAGATGTCAAAAGTATTTGACAGAAGAAAAGATTCAATAAAGAATCTAATTCGGTAACCTAACATTTCACATTTAAAATATAAAACATAATTTCACATTTTAAAATATACAACACAAAGTTAAACCGACAAAGGTACAAGCCAAGCATTTTTTCCTGATAATACTGTATCTGAGGGTGTGATAATACCATACAATCACACCAGCTTCAACAACGTCATGAAAATTATAATAGTTGTTTGTCCCTATTACTGTAGCAGAGGCTGAAACGGATTCTTGCCATCTTGACGCTCTGCAGCAAGAGGATTTAAACATGAATTGATATGAGACACACTGGAATTAGTTTTTAGTCTAATTTTGACTAAAACCTTATATAACTATGATGAAATGTAACACACAGGCTGGACACTAATCATAGAGTATCATCAGGAGAAGTGAAAATAAGCTTCTTACAATCGAAAGCAGAGATTATCTTACTGTGGCGTCTGCTGGTGTGATATTGATATGTTGCAACTGCTACTGATATCACATTACTATAACAGCAGCTGAACATTTGACCAACATTTGCACTTGAGCTAGTGGGTCCAGAACAGATTATTGTTGCTATATAAACATTCACTGTATAATCAAGATCCATTTCACTACATGTCCCAATATCATTATATTATTTGACACAATAATATTGCAGTGAGCGATATATGCGTTATAACATGCATGTGTTAATATTTTAACAGTGACCACATCTGCAGCTCTGAAGCATCTGTACAGCATCTGGGTTGAGGGAAGCAGTGTGCTCAAAGTCATTATCTCAGCTGAAGTGAAACAGGAAGAGTGTGGGATTAGTATGAGCGCCATGCTGTGAGACGGTCTCTGCTCTCCCTCTGGGTTCCCCTTTCGTCTGGGGAGATCTGAAACTAATGCACAACAGGACGCAAACCCCCTTCCCAAAAGCAGTATCAGGGTAGTTGCAGCCTACTTTCGCACAAAACAATGAGGCAAATGTCAAACACACTAGAATATCTAGAGCTACACAAATATTATTCTGCCACCTGCTTTTGTGTGATTTCAATTTCAACAATTATTTTCCTTACCAATTAATCTGTAGATTATTTTCTCAATTAATTGATTAATCGTTTGGTCTATAAGATGTCAGACAATAGTGAAAAATGGCCACCATAATTTCTTAAAGCCAGAGGTGACATCATACAATTGCTTCAGTTTACTTTGACGTGGCACAAATCCTCACCACTGAGATGCTGGAACTGGAACCAGAGTTTGACTGAAAGGTTTTTATTTATCACAATAGTTGCCAATTATGTTTATCAACTAATCCATTAATCAACCAACTGTTTTATCTTAATTATGTGAATTATTTCTTAAAAAGAGTAATACAACCCTACACTTACACGTACCTTATCAGGCCTTCTTGTGTATAAAAACTACTTCTCAGCATCTGAATATGAAAGAGCCTAAAAATGAGAGCTGCTGCTTAAATCAGCATCTTTCAGTTCAGGAAAAGAGAAAAAAAGCAGAGCTAGTGAGGAAAGTGCTGAGTTGATGATTTCCTTTGATCTGGACATAGATCAATAGGTTGTTTGGCCTTCGGGCCTACACAGCAGGGGTTCCCAAACTTTCAAAATAATAAGTGCTCACTATGGGATCCTGGCTCATTAATTGTGATGGTTCATATCCAAGAGGAGGGGCTGGGATGTTCAATTCCCCATTTTTATGTCTGATACATTATTCACTTTGTTATTAAAAACTAAATAAGTTCATTAAAAAGTTCACAATCATTTCACAGTTTTCATCATGTTTTGATCTACATAAGTTATGCAATTTTTCTTTGTGTTCTCGACTCAAATTTAACATAAATAAAACAATTTATGCCCTGATTACTAATTGAACAGCTAAACTTTCTAAAACATTAAATCATATATTTTTTATGAGCCATGAGCCAATATTTGTAACTTTATACAGTGGTATAGTATGACTGGTATTAATACTAACTAACTATGTAACTAACTAATTAGCCAAACACCAGCTCCAAGAAAGCAGAAAGTTAAGTTATAGACAATAAATCCTTGGTCTTACAATTCATTTTAGCAGTCCTCTCAAGATATTTGCTCACAAAAAGGTTCTGCTGTTGATGACATCTGCTATGTGTAGAAATTAACTTACTAGACACCAACAAAATTAATCCTTTCAAAGAAATTTATGTAAGTTGCTCCTTAATATCCAATCTGTTTGTCCGCAGCACAAGGAATAACTGATGTATTAAACTGTGCCACCTCACAGCTGTCACAGCCATACATTATCTCCCACAAAACTACTCTGTCCTGGATTCATCAGCCATACAGTAGTACAGTGGTTCCCAACCTGGGGGTCGGGCCCCCCACAAGGGGGTCGCTGGATTAATCTAAGGGGTTGTGAGATGATAGGACAACAGAAAAAAAACATTTCTGACACACAATTTTTTTTAAGCACCTCAAATTTTTGCTGTATTTATTGTGAATTACTGTATTTTAACTCCTCAAGCCAAGTCAAAAGTTATTCAAATGAAACAAAATAAGCCCTTTAACTGGTAGACATCACAATGTGTGACGAGGGGTCCCAGGTAGACTTTGCTTTATTTTGACAAATGGGAACATGGCGGTAGTGTGGAGATGCAGCTTGGCAGGTGCTGCTGCTCCACATTTCTAGTTACACCTAGGAGGCCATTCATCTCATCATAAAGCATACTTGTCAAAGATTGCATCAAATGTAAATCAGTTTACAAGATTTTTCAATAGTAAGAAGATCTGGGCTGTGATTCATGGTGTGCTTTTTGCACTGTTGCTGCTACTCATTGTTGCACTACCTGTGCACATCTGTCTGGCCAGAGTACTCAATGCTGATCACCTCTACCATGGAAATCAGATGCATCACCACACATTCCTGGCAGGTAAACACAGGACAAACACTGGTACATGGTCAGTTAACACACCTGATGGGCTTTTACACAATCTATACCTCTTTCTTACGTCATGGACAGGCTGAGATACAAGAACGGAACACCAGACAAACAGAGTGGCCAGCAGGTCTCCTGCTCATGCTGCTCCTGCTCTCCAGGAATATACAACTGAATCCGGGACCAGCTACTCCAGGAATACCGCAAAACTTCAGTGCTGATTTACGCCCAAGTGTGTCCGAGGCTTCTGCAGTGGTGGTGAGTGACCATAACCTTTCTGAGACTGGCTTCTCCCTTTGCAGACTGAGCTTTGTCACCAACGGGAATAATGATCTATTAGTGGATAACATACCGCCACTGGACTCTGGAGACCTTAACAGGCCCAGTGTCTGCTGCAAGCACCACAGTGTGCCGGAACCCTGCAGTGAGGAAACAGCTATCCAAAATATTTCAAACTGTCAATCATGTGAAAGTCCTACGGGACCCAAAGTTGAAACCAAGGGGACTATTTGGTGGACACTTTAACATCATAAGTATTGCTTCAAAGAGCAATCAGCTAATTCATTTATTGTCTGACTCAAATCTGGACTTTATATCTTTATATATCTAAAATGTGGCTGAAACAGTCAACTCCTGCTAGTGTATTTATGGTGCCTTATCAACGTTTTAGACAGGATATAACTGAAGGAAGAGGAGGGGGGTGCTTATATGTGTGAAAAATGGCATAAAATGTGAATGTGTTGTGTTCAAAGCAGTTAACACTGTAGGATATGTCGGGATAAAAATAATCTACACAAAAAAATAGTCTACACAAATGTCATTTAATGTCATAGGCGTGTACAGGCCCCCTTCAGCAAATGACACATTCTATGATCAGCTTGATGATGAAATGGGAGGATGAGTTAAAGAGAAAAAAAACTTAAAATGATTACATAGAAATTCCACCTAGAACAGTTAGAAAAAGGCTCAACAAGTATTGCAAAACTCTCTAGTACTGTACCATGTCACACTGCATTTGGGCCTTCAGCATTCTCTGTGAAAGCCACAACTCAGTGACGATATGAAGAGCTGCAGTTGCATCACTACTTTAAAAAACAAATTAAGTCTGCTCCAAGCTACTCAGCTCTGTAACCACTGACTCTACATTTTATCTCATGGTCTTCTCATGCTTTAATTTGACAAGCATACATTTGTCATTTCTAGTTGACATTGTGGGTGTGTGTGATGCGCTATTGTGTGTAACTTTGTATTATGTGTTCTGTGTGTTTTGTGCTTTGTACTGTTTGTTATTGTGCTATTTCAATTGTGACCTGCCAAAGGGACTGCAGATGAAAATTAGCTATAAGCTAACTATGGTACAGTACATCAAATGGTAACATTTACATTTAACACTGTACATGGTCCCTTAAAAATAAAATAAAATAAATAAATAAATACGGGGTCAGAAGCCTAAAAGGTTGGGAACCACTGCAGTAGTAGGAGCTGAGATAGATAGTCTTCATGCATATTTCATCTGCTGAGCCTCTGTTTCATCTTTCTCAGAGCCAGGCTCCCTTGAGGGCCAAACTTCCTGCTCTGATGGTGTCAAAGTTCTTGCCTGAGAAACAGCCAGTCAGAGCCACGTTGCAGAAACTTCAGCTGCTTTCCTGTCTGCCTGGCTGGCTACATGTACAGTGAGTGGGCGGATTCCATAGTAACACTAGCATAGCATCCATGAGAACTGGGTGAAAATAAAAAGACAACCACTAAACAGAGTTGAGTGATATTCCACAATAGAGCATCATAATATTAGTGCCGGTAGAACTACTGTCCAACCCAAAAGAAGCATTCCCTGCACAGTGTCTTTTAAGACTGCAGCAGTACACAGACTTGTGGCATGCAAACTATTTGACGTGCACTGTGGGTGTGTTCA